>OW203726.1:3791534-4492666 GCA_934045075.1 Yponomeuta sedellus | reverse complement strand
AGATAAAGGTCTATCTTCACAACGATATCAATAAAAAAATATTCTTGGAACGGGAGTTGAAGTTGAAACCTAGGAGCTTATACTATACACCATAACCTACCTATATATTTTTGCTGTGCCTGGATTATTATTTATTTACTCGGTAACAGTGAAGCTAAACGTCGTGAGGAAACCTGAGGTCCGTAGTGTTTACACGCTTCGGCGCCCTTTGAGAGGGCCTGTGCCCCACAGTGGACTACTTCTTCTTCGGCCTTTAACTCCTAGGGGAGCATAGGGCCTCAATCACGGATTCCCACTTTCTGACGGTGGTTCGCGGCAGCTTCCAATTCAGGCCAGCTAGTGCCGATCGACTGGGTCTATAGATCTTTTCCAGGTGGTCCTTGCCGCCCCCTGTTTCGGCTGCCCAACGGGGTATACGTAAGTGGCTTGTCTGGTCAGACATCTCTATGTCCTATCCAGGGCCAGCGTCCACAGAGGCAACATTATCTAATATTAGCTTTGACTCGAACCTCCGCCCTCGTTAGAAATTATCCCACAGGAACGCATTACCGGGATATCAAGTGTCCTATGTCTTAATTCAGATCTTTGTCTATTTGTCATACCTAGTTTCAGTGACTTCGTTCAACCGTTATTGAATAACTAACATCCAAACAACTTTACACACTTAAAATTAATTATATTAATACTTAGGATTAAACATTTTTAAACATTTTTATACTAAACATTTTTATAGTAATAATTTGTAGAAGTGAAGGAAAACATCGCGAGGAAACCCACGGCTTGGTTGGCTCTGCACGTATTGACTAGTCTTTCTTGTGGGCTAGGCAGACTAAGCCGTCAGGATGATACAGGGGCTGGAATGCCTACACCATCTAAAACCATGTCCCAGGCACTACAGCATCCGAGTGGTCTCTTCACCTATCTAGTGCGAGAGAAGGTGTCACTGGCCGCTGTATCATCTCATTGTGCAAAGGCCAAAGTTTTTTTTTTATAATACATAATAAGTATAACCTATAAGTGTATTAACTTTACTTATTAGCAAATGCTCGCAGCCTAGTCGAACTGAGTAATTCGGAATGAATCACTTGAGTTAAGCAACAACAGGCGCGGTCAGGTGCAGGATGGGTGACTGTCCCGCTAGTGGCATTTTTTCCGAGCGCTACCGTGCTTCGCAAGGCATGTTAAGTCGTTGGTGCCGGATGTCATGTCATGGCAGCCGTTAACTCGTGTCAGAGGCCTCATGGGCGGCTTGATAACTTCTGACAGTAAGGCCCGCCACTGTCTTACAACCCTCCACCAACCCGGAGACCTCCACAACCAGAAAAATATTACAACCATGATTCTTACATCTAAGTAATGTTATACAATTGGCGGTCTTATCGCTAAGAGCGATCTCTTCCAGACAACCTTTTAGAATATTTAATTTATTAAGTTTTGGCAGATTCGTTTTGTTTCCATCGCTGTTGAAGAGTTTATTGGTTTTCTGAGCGAATATTATAAGTGACTTGCGTTCAAGGTTAGAACAAAGGCTTACGCTAGTAATACCAGCATCTTAATTTTATTGTTACCCAGTGCTAGTTAAAAAGAAATGCCAAGAGTGCGATTAATTCGCCAAGAAACTGCCACGCAGTTTGTTGGCGAATAATTCATACATTTTAAAACTTGATATCAAACCTTTGTATGTCCCTACTGCTAGGGCACGGGTCTCTAACTGTGGAGTACGAGACCCGTGCCCCAGCAGGGACATAAAAAGGTTGATAACGAAGAATGTGTAAAAACAGCCTTAAACACACAAAAATAACGAGGCATTAACCGCACAAACTTTCGGGCAACTCCAAGCAACATCAGTCTAACCCGAATCGGAAAGTTTCACCACGAAAGTGGAGTTCAGACTCTCCTCGCATAGATATCTCGATGAGTCCATAAGTAACGTGAATTTTCACAAGAACGTGAGGCATTTCGGCGAGAGGTGTAACTTTTGTGGCGGCGTTGAAACTGGTGCAATATTTTATTTGATATGTCATTCCCCGAAATCGTTTCGGCCGCGGCCGTGACAATTGTGTATCGGCGCATATAATACTTACATACAACATACAGAATACAACACAGCGGAAATGGGAGGCCGATATTGGTCACCTTTACAGTCTACATTTCATGCAGCCTATATAAGTCCCACTGTAGGGCATCGCCCTTCTCAAAGAGATGTGCTTAATCACCACGCGTGCCCACCGCGGATAAGTGGATTAGCTAGTCACATAAAATTACGTTTTTGTTCTGTTTTTCTTCTAGAATAATATAAACACAAGAATGTAAGTCTTTGCAACCATTCCTTTAAATAAATAGAAGATACTCTGTGTCGTGGGTACCAGAAACAGCGACATCACAAACATGTAAACATACAAGGCCTGGGTGTTTTTTTAGGTATACCTCAGACACTCAGGTTTTTTACGATGTGTTCACGGTACCATATTTTACATGTTTGTACGTCCTGACCAAGTGGGATGACGATCTGCGAAACTGCAGGCAGATGCTGGATGCGGCAAGCTGAAGACAGGGCGCTATGGCGCTTATTAGGGGAGAGCTATGTCCAGCAGTGGACTAGTATAGCCTGAAGAAGATGACGTACATCCCGCTGTAGGGCACCGGTCTCCTCTGAGACAGAAAGAGAGATAGAAAGAGAGAGAGAGAGGAAGGGAGAGACAGTATGGACATTATCACCCGCGTGCCCACAACTTATCTTATGAAAAGCATACTTAAATGTAGAGAAAAAAATCAATCAACATGGGCGACTCACCGGCATCAGTGAAATTTCGAATCCCGGCATGGGTGGAATTTTTAGCCTCTAAATAGGTTTTTAAAGATTTCTCATGTTCACTCGTAGTCAAAAACGTATTATAATAGGTACAAGTTATGATTTTTATTCCATTAGTGGCGCTAGTTGGCACCCCGAACCACCTTAAGCTGATGATTCTCAGAATAAATAAATAGCTTAGCTTTTAAACATGGCCTCACTGGTTAAATTAAAACAACGAACTACAGAGAGTGACCAATAACAAGCTGAGATGGCAGTACATGGCAAAGCAGAACCCAGTATAACAAAACCAGTAAGCTACAATCAAATGCAATTCAATTGGAAAACAAAAATACCAAAGCGGGAGCAATACTGCTGTGAGGCAACATAATGATAGTTGGAATGAAATAGCCATTTGATTGCACTTTAATAATTTGCTCTCGCACTGAAGGTGTTTATATTGCTATTATTGTCTTGTCCGAGCAAAAATACTACTGTGTAAATGCTATGGGAAAATGATTGCATTGGAGGAACAATTGTTTTTTCTATATTTAAATTCAATCTTATCACCTTTGAATGCACGTCTAAAACCATAAAGAATTCTTAGGTACTAGCAGTGATCTATAATAAACGTCTGGAATTAATGCCAGTACAATGCATGAGTTCTATTTTTAATAATAATTGAGATAAGATGAGATGAGATAATATTTTATTTTTCTGTCCACAAATTACATTCGTATACAAAATAACATTGGATAGATATTTTTTTTTATTTTTAATGCACTAACCCATGCTAAGGACAAATTCAAAAACCTATTTAGAGGCTAAAAAATTTCACCCATGCCGGGATTCGAACCCGCAACCTCTGGCTATCCGTGCCAGCGCTCTACCAATTGCTCAATTGGTAGAGCGCTGGCACGGATAGCCAGAGGTTGCGGGTTCAAATCCCGGCATGGGTGAAATTTTTAGCCTCTAAATAGGTTTTTAAAATTAGATAGATATGTAAACTCTGTTAATTATGGACTTTGAAATGACTAAGTTTGGAGTTATTTGTCCATTTTTTCTCCAAAATAATCTAGATTTCGAAACAGGCACCTAGTTTGACTTGTAACGTTTATTAAGCCGCAGTTTCCGCGCTAGTTTGAATATACAATTTCATTTCATAAACAATGCAGCCTACATACATCTCACTGTAGAGTACCAGGCCTTGCAGAGAACGATGGGCTTTATACCACGCCACCGCGGATTGGGAATTTCAAGCCTCTTGTGAAAACTTCAGACACTGAGGCCCGTATTACAGAAGCGTACTAAATATTATAGTGATAGTGATGACCATCGCCGGGATTGTGCGTTCGATTCCCCTTAGGGGCCAACGTAAAGTCTCAGGCCAGTATTACAGAAGCGTACTCAAGCGCCAATCTCTACTTAAGACTAGTTTTGAGTATGGATTTAATTTTAGAACGTTACTTGAGTCGAGATTCATCAAGCGCAACTCAACTGAGTAATAGCTAATTCGAGAACGATACTTGGGTAGCAATATCTACTTAAGTAAAGTTCAAATCTGTATTTACTCAAGTGTGGTCGGAACCACGCTTAAGAGTCGATCGGCCAGTTAATTATAATTGTCAATTGGGAATGTTTACTGCAAAATTCATATATTCGAAAACCTTGATTACTATGACCATTGAATTTGAAGTAAGGATAGAAGATCATTCAATAGCTTTTTTCGGATCCTGGCGCTGACGTCGCTTGTCGGTAAAATTTGTGACTAACTTATTACATTTTCTGTATAATAACGAAATTGAACCACATTTCCCTAATAGTTTATTTTTTTATAAATTAATATTAAAAAATCCAATGATTTAATCAATAAGTTATTAAGATCGAGATAACTTAATTATTTTAATCAATCTTTCGTAACCCAGTCAGCTACCGTACTTGATAATGAGTTGCTTGTGCCCAATCTCACTAGTCTATGCTACTCCACGTTAGATGGCGCTAATAGAAATAATTGGGCCACACAGAAGGGACTGGGGCGCGCGCAGACATCACTGATTAAACCGTTCGCAGATAGTAAATGTCACGGATATCCGTGGTAAATGTTTAGTTCGAAAACGATACACGAAAATATACCTCATGGATGGTTCACAGATATTTCACATTTTGCAAAATAGGTGGAAGAAATATATTTTTTTTAAGGTTTCTAGTACAAGATCGATTAAGCTATGTTGGTACATCTTTTAATTTTTATGTGATTTATTGACAAATAAGTTGCTTAAAACTTTGCTAAAAACGGTACCGATTATTATGGCAGCTTCCTATAAGAACTCGTGGTCGCAGTTTGTACCCCCTAGTTTTTGAATTCGCAACTTGCTGTTGAGGAACAGTCGACAGCATATCACCTTTACATTTTATAATGTCTTGGAATAATTAACTACATAAACAATAATTAACTATAGCCCTTTAAGTATAACTTCCAACTAAAACATAGATTTTAGGGTTCCGTACCAGAGGGTAAAAACGGGACCCAATTGCTAAGATGGTATGTCCGTCTGTCGGTCTGTCCCCAAGCTGAACGTAAACTCTCATGAACCGTGTAGCTACAGTTGATATTTTTATAGATGATGTACATATTTATTTAATGAAAGTCATTTCCATTTTAACCGACTTCAAAAGAGGTTATCACATCGACGCGTATGTTAATTATTTTTCACTATGTTTTCGCATTATCTTCGTCAAATCTTAACCTATTTCGATATTTTTTTGTTCTACTAGGTATAGCGTCCCATTGGTCTCATTTTAATTTGGTGAAGATGTCATGAAGACTTTGAGAGATGGAGAAAAGAACTTTTCAATGGACAGCAGCAAATAAGGCCTAATGAGGCCCATTCATAAATAATATGCATATGTTTCATAAAATATAATATAAAAGCTGTCCCAGGGTAATTTGGTGATGTTCTGATGAAGACTTTCAGAGATGGGAATTTAGAACTTCAAATTTAAGTAAAAAAAATCACTTTGTTCATCAAATACTTTCATTAAGTAGCACATTATCTGGTGGACATTGTTACGAAGTTCATCAGCTCAAATGTAGTTCTTGAGAGGTTTTAAGTTTCTAATCTAGATAAAAATATGCCGTTTTCAGTTAACCAGAATTTAAGTCAAAATATACAATTTTACTGTCGTGGTTATTAGTTCCTTAGTCAAAAATATACTATAGGCATGCGTAGTTATAAAAGTCACAATATCTATTTAGTTTCATACGAGTTTCACAAGTCAGTCAGTGATTAAAACGGTATAAAACGAAAATATGTTTACGCAGAGGACAAATACAGCGCTGGTGCACAAAAGTGTATTTTGCATGGGCCCTGTAATTTATAATAAGCTGTCTAGTGCATTAAGAGACCTGGACTTAGGCTTGTTCAAGCACAAATAAAAAAATATATTATTTAAAAACTGCTATCATACAATAATCGAATTTCTGACTGATAATTATATTGATTAAAATAAGTATAACAATGATATACTATTTGATATTATCCCCGTGACCTCTCTTGTTTGACATTTTTACTTATTATCGCATGGAATGTTATTTTTTTTATGTTCTTGACATTTTAAATTCTTGATGTTAATATAATAGGTCAATCAAATTAAAAAAAATCCAGGAATTAATTTCAAGAAAGCTGGATATCATTTTATACCATCATTTGATCTTAAATGCGTGTAATGCGAATTCGCACGGTCCCAGGAGGTGAGCTCAACTTTTGGGGGCCAAAAAACCGCGAACTTCTCACACTTTCTTTCAGTTTTGTGCTTCTAGCTCGGAAACGGTACTTTGGACTGGAATCTTCGTTATTGCAATATTAAAAAGAGTTAAATTTTGCGTTGTATGATTGTCTTCTTCTTCAGGCTATATTATGGAGTCCACTGCTGGACATAGCCCTCCCCTAGTGATGACCAGAGCGGCCTGTCTTATACCATCATTGGGGGTTAATGCCCATAATCCCCACGCTGGGCATGCGGGTTGAGGATCGCAGATTGGTGGCATTGTACTGCAGGGGGCGCTGCTGCCCACCCCCCAGTTTGTGTCCCTTAGTCACCTTTTACGACACCCGCGGGAAGAATTTGGGTTGGTGCTATTCTTTAAGCCGAAACCACACAGCATGATTGTCTAAAACTTTAAATTCGATTTATTGGTATAGCCGAAATCAAAAGTTGTGAACCGGAACCATATTTCTTTAAAACTGATACTCTTACTTCTATTGAAATACCCATAAGACAAACATTGTAGAGAATAAAATTTCACATTATACCTAAAAACTATTTTTATTTAATCTTTTCAGAGCACTCTCCACCAGCCTCTATACCACGTATCATGCGTCTGAACCAATTTTCAAAACATTTATTCCAGTCCTCCGCAGACACCTCTTCCACGGCCTTCTCAAACGCTGCTAGCGCGTCTTCCGGCGATGAAAACTGTATCCCTTTGAGCAGATTTTTTATTTTAGGCAGTAAAAAGAAGTCACACGGAACCTAATCAGGACTGTAAGGAGGGTCTCCTAAGACTCTGATCTGTGTGGAGTCCAGGAAGCCCCTCGTTTTGATCGCAGTGTGCGCGGGCGCGTTGTCGTGGTGAAGAAGGACCCCGCGGAGCCCGTTGTTCAATCGCTTGTTGCTCAATTCAGAAAAAAACTTCTGGCAGGCATTTTGTGTTATACCATTCAGCGTTTAATGACTTTGTTTAATTTCAAAGTTACGTACATTTGAGAATTTGTAGTTGCAATACCACTCGCTAACGGTGAAGGAAAACATCGTGAGGAAACCCGCGGCCTGGTTGGCTCCGCACGTATTGACTAGTCTTTCCTGTGGGCTAGGCCGACTAAGCTGTCAGGATGGTATAAGTGCTGGGCAAGCCTACACCATCTATAAAACCATGTCCCAGGCACTACAGCGTCGGAGTGGGCCCTTCACCCATCTAGTGTGAGTGAAGATACCACTGGACGCTGTATAAATCATCTCATTAAGTAGATGCAAAAAGGCCAATATTATTATTATTCAGCGTTGATGCTGCTTTGGTCTCAAAGTGGAATTGAAGTTAGGTACCCCGTCAAAGTGAAGAAACTATAAAAAAAATCCTGCGCTCCTCGATCGCTTCACTTTCGTAGGCGTTGGTTCATTTTGAAACAACCAAACTGTCGACTGATGCTTTGTTTCTGGATCATATTGAGAAATCCAGGATTCGTCACCTGTCACAGTGTCGTAAACGCGCCGTGACGAGCCAGCATCAAATTTTTGTAACAAATCACGGCACCAATCCACACGGGCCTGCTTCTGAGCTTCGGTGAGGTTGTGCGGCACCCAGCGGAAAATTATTCTCCTTGCGGGAAGGTGCTTGTGCAAAATCTTGTGAACACTTCCTGAACCAATCTGCAGTGTATGCTGAATCTTTTCGTACTTAATTCGTCTGTTTTCTTGAATTATTTTTTTTACTGCCAGCAAACTTTCTTCGGTGACAGCCGTGATAGGACGACCACTCCTTTGTTCATTCCCTCAAAGTAAGATGACCGCGTTTGAACTCGCTATACCAGCGGTAGATGGTTGTTTTTGAAGGTTCTTCATTCATAAAAGCAATTCGAAGTCGATCACATGACTCATCAGGTCTTAAGCCACATTTGAAATAGTATAAAATCATAGCACGAAAATGTTCTGAATGCCGATCCATTTTGGCTCTCAAAAAATGCGGAGGGAAATTTGAAAATCGAACAGTAGTATTTTTACTTTTAAATAAATGACGTTTTCATAACAACTACTAGTGGCCAATGTCTTATACATAAAAACTATTTTTCAAAACTTTCTGAGTGGCCTGGTATAGACAACTCAACTTTCAAATTCAGTTATTATCTAAGACTATATTTGCATGAATTCAAAATTATACTTTTTTCATTTTGCGGATTTTCCGTTAGTATGAGGTGTGAAGTCTACATTTAAGGCAATTTGAGGGTAAGGAACATTTCAATGCAACATTTTAAGGACGCGGTCAGAAAACTAGAGATTCGAAGTAGGTATTGTGAATGAAAAACAATTTTACGCAAGTGATCTTTAATTAGTACCTTAGGAAGCAATAGAAACATTAAAAATTAATGTGACATTGATAAAATATATAGATATGCAGCACAGCATTCAAGTTCCCATTTTCTTAGTTGTTGAAATTACCCGGTTCACAACTTTTGATTTCAGATATACCACTAAGCCTAATTACTTGTAAATTTCTATATTACTTGTTACTATAAATTCTTCTTAGTCTGTACCTACGCTCTACTGAGCAGTCGTGGTCTTCAAAAAAAGGCTTCATTATAGGCTAATGTTGCGTGTCTCACGATGTCTCGCCGACGTTTACAATATTTACAGAATATTTCGTTGTATTCACTTCAAAAATAAATAATTTAATTAATAATAGTACCTACGGAACCCTTCGTGCGCAAGTCGGACTCGGACTTGGCCAGTTGATTTTTTTACTTACTATGCTTGCTTGCTAAATACCGATTTGGTACCTAATCCATAATTATACAAATTAGACATATTCATGCCTGCTCACACACTTGGTTCATTCATCGCATGGGTGCTATAAAACTATTATAACGAAGAACTAATTATTTTAGATCTTCTACAAATGTAGTTTGTTGTAGATTCAACACTAGTAATTTGTATCTTTTTACATTTACATCAGCTCTTCTAAATAGGTAGATCAGATTTCTGTTGGTAGAAAGTTAAAACAAACGCAATCATTTTTCGTCCAACGAACGATTGCGCTCGGGGTGCCAGGCGACGTTGCCAAGTAGTGCGGGGTGAGTACCTAGGCGACGCGTCGTTGCCAAGTTGCCCTAGCAACATCTCTGCATCCATCGCCGTGTGTGGGAGCGTTTTACTTTTGAGAGTAGGTATGTTCTGCGTAAGATTGTAAACGTAGGTAGTGGTTATATACTCTGATTGTAAGCACGTGATATGTGAGTAAGCTACCTATGCTCTGGGTATCTGCCTTAGTTAAAATTAATATATAGATAGTAAATAATCTAGGAGCCCGCGCGACACATTAGCACACTAGCTAAAACGGCGAGGGCTATTGTCTGTCTTTGTGTTGTCTCACCGGCCCGGCACCGGCTCGCGACTCCGGGGCCGGTCGGCGCCGCACGGTGGGCTGAGAATCACGTTTCAAAGACATATGAACTTGAGTTTTCAAGTGTCACTTTTTTCTCTCGAAATAGGTTTTATTACTCATTATCATTACTATACTAAACAATGTGATGAGAGACTATTTAGAGAGCAAACGGATGTGTAAGAATTTTTCGAAGAAAAATTTTTATGGAGCTGACATGAAAAGTAATATCCTTGGAGATGTAAAAAGTGCTATTTATTTGTGATTTTTCGGCATACTTTTTATAGCAGGGCCCTTTGCGATTTTTTAAAAATTAATAATGTGTATTTTATACTTAAATGACTAGTTAGACCAACTTTAGATATACCCTATACCATATGCCCTAGCCTATGAAATTAAAATTAGGCGTGTTATATATAATGTACATATTATCCCTTTATTTTGTAAAGGGATAATATGTACATTAGACGACATTCACCAAAGTAAGAAAGGTTTTAATAAAATACCAATTTTTCAAAATATATTTTTACTAATTGCACATTCACTGACCACGAACTGGCAGACGCCAAGTAGGACACCTACCAGTTCGCTCGACCGATGATCCCAAAAATATCGCTGGTGGTGGCTGGGTGAGGATTGCTGAGGATAGAGTAATGTGGCTTGCCCTGGGAGAGGCCTATATGCAGCAGTGGACAAATACAGGCTGATTGATTGCACATTAAATATAAAGACCGTTTCTTTATCATGAATTCCCAAAAACGTTAATATCACTTTAATAATTCGTAAAACAAGTCTTATTAATTAAACACATAATGTATATGCTCAGTTTTAATTTCATAGACTAGGGTACAGGAATATCTAACTATGCATAATCAGGACACAAAAGCATTAGAACTACTCATTTTAGTACAAAGTACACATTATAATTATATTTTTAAAAATCGCAATACAGATTTTTCTTCGAAAAATTCTTACGCGTCCGTTTGCTCTATAAATTGTCTCTCATCACATTGTTTAGTGTAGTAATGAGTAATAAAACCTATTTCGAGAGAAAAAAGTGACACTTGAAAACTCAAGTTCCTAGAGTCCCGCCGGTGCCGTCACCGGGGGTAGCAAGCAATATTTTTTCAAGTTATTTAAGCGTCTATCTTCATATTTTCACAATTAATATTAACAATAACATCATGTATGATGACTAAATCACCGAATTAGTTAATAACACCTGAGGTATACTAGGAATTGGAGTTTGATTACCATTAGGGGTATTGTAGTTGCGTATAAATGGAAGGTAAAATATTTTATGTGCTCATTGACATTTTGTCCTGCTAAAAAAAACATAATTACCCAAATCATAAAGAGAAAAACATGGAATCGCAAGTCTGACAACTAAACTTGACTTGTTCGTGGTTTTGAAGCAGTGTGGAAAGCTAAGCAACTACTCTACTTTGTTGGAAAAAGTTGTATCGCTATTGAACCTTCATCATCTGTCCGATGAAGATCTTGATATACTTCGAGAATTCTGTCGAAGATTCAGTCAACAAGTTACCAAGAGATGGAAGACAGCAAATAGAAACCAGGATATTTTCAGAAAAAAATATGAAAACTGGCTCGTAATGAGTATTGACTGGCCATGTTGTGTTGTTTCACATATTATACCAGATGGAACAGCTTCGGTATGCCAAGAAGGCATAAGTTCTTGCACTGAAGTACCATTTGGATCTTTGGGAGCAAAACAAAGGAAAAGGAGGCTACAACATGAAAGTCATGAAGACACCGATGAATCAATCTGTGTTACAATAGAAAATTTGAAGAAAGAAGGAAACGAATGTTTAGGCAAAGTAATTTAAGAAGAATCCTGAAGAAGCAGTAAAAATCTATAACGATATAGAAATGAAGAAATTAAAGAAAACTACAGTTACGCCAGAAAAAGCGCTAGGCCTTTTATTTTCTCTGGGATTATCAAAGTGGAAATATATTACACTGAGAGAGATGACAATGCGTGAGGGCTTAACAGACTTTCACCTTAGATCTTTAGGTATAACAACGACATCATATTGAGTTCTGTAACGTCGAAAATATTGAAAGTGACACAGATTCCGAGAAAGAAACTGATTTATATGAATAATTTATATGATTTTTGTTTGCAATATGTTATTGTAATTCTTTTATTTATATTTTTTATACATTGGTTTCTTTACTTGTCTTTTATGTACCTATTTTAATGTAAAGGATTCATAGCTAGTATTTTATTCATGTAGTTTTAAAGGCTTATTTTTTATGTTTACATGATTTAACATTTTTAAAATGTATGTGTGTTTTAAAATGTAACTTGGACTTATTTCATGTATCTTTGTAAATATTTTATGCTTGTGTATTTCCTCGTGTACAATAAAGAATATTCATATCTTATTTGATTTTCATGTGTATAATTTGTTCGCATATGACAATGTTTTAGAACAGTATTTAAGTAGTTATACTGTATGATTCTTTATAATTATAAAGAATCCTTAATTAAGGAAGGTACATAATTTGACAAACACAAAATATACGCTTAAATACCTTAAACAAATATTTTAAATGCATTTAATTTTTTTTCGACCAAAGTCGCACCAGTGCGCCCATAGTGCAGTATGTCAAAAAATCCATAAAAATGCAGGCAATAATCGTGCAGAAGGAAATAACGGGCAAGTGTGCGATAATCAAGTTATGGCCAATTTTATAGTAACTTCCATACATTTTTTTAACCAAGTGGAAAAAAAGTACTTGCACAAAGGTAAACATACTGCACTTCAAATATGTTGAAAGATTAGCCTTCCTAAGTGGATTCCTGTGAAAAAAAATAACAATTCAAAATTCGATCTCTAAGTCTATGGGGAGCGATTTTCAGCCCACCGTGCGGAGGGTGAGACTCGTATTTCGTATCGGCGTCGTAGGTGTAAAAGATATAACAAATATAGTCGACGGCTTGGACGATACCATTGTTATATCTACGCGTTTTACTTTACGTGTCGTCGTGTTGAAGTCCGTGTCAGCACTGTACCACTCACCGGGCGTAACCCGGCATCGACACCGGCACAATGGAAAAACGAAACCCGGCACCGGTGCCTGATGCCTGTGCAACGGCCATGCCGGTGTGCCGTGCCGGTCCGGGCCGATGAGTCGAAACACGCCCAATGCCGATGCCGGCGTGACGACGACGACGACGGCTCCCGGCGCGGCTCGAGCAGCAGGTCGCTAGCTGCTGCACTATAACGTCTAAGGCAGGCGGCTACCTCGTTCTTCATCAAATTTTAAAGAAAGTCTATGGTGTAATTATCTCAATTTCTGCTCAGCGTAAATCGTTTCGTAATCTTACTTTAAACAATTTAATAACTTTACTACATCGAGGGTAGCATAAATGAAAAATCAGTAAGTTTTATGGGGAATATAATTACAGGGAAAGTACACATTACCTAAACTTAAAACATAAAGTGTGTTGAACTTATGGGTAGTATCAATCAGGGAACGTGTCAACCGGATATTCTGAGCTTCACTTACAACAATTAATAAAATAGAAAATCTCATATTCAATAACTTATAAGTTTATAAATAACCCATACCATAATATTAACCTCACACCTGCATTCCAATGGGGTAGACAGGCACCAAGGACTGCCACTTGCCACGATCCTGACAGATTACCTTCGCTTCATCAACATTCATTAGTCGTTACATGCACTCACGTCAGTTCCGGTTACTTTTTATCTTCCATTTGCTAATACATTCCTTATCTGGTCGAAGTATGTGGGACGTCCCTTACCGGCCCTTCCACCCACATTCGCCATGTATATTTGTTTCATCAATATTTCTTCCTTCATCCTCTCCACATATATCACAGTACAATGAAGGTGTAGCTGATGCGTGCGTTTGCTTCTATGCAGAGTTAGCTGGCAACGGCGCATATTAAAATCATGGGCCATAATCACAGCAGAAATTGGTAAAAATATCAGCCAGCTCCCATATGGATGGACAGATATGATTTTTAATGGAATACTAAATTGATTGGAATAGTTTGTAGCAGTACCTACCTACCTCTCGATAGGATACTGGTCTTAGGCCCTATTTCACAATGTTCAAATAAAGATAAAGATATTTATTGGGTCACAGACATCGGTATACATGTAAAGTTAGGCTAGTTTACAGGCAAGTTCCAGATAAGCTATCCGCAACCAGGGCTGCCGTTTATTCTAAATTTAAATATTTTTTTCTATATTGTGTGTGTTCGTTTATGGCTTCAAATTTAGAACAAACAGCAGCCCTGGTTGCGGATAGCATATCCGGAACTTTATCTGCAGATTGTGAAACAGACCCTTACCCTACCCGAAAATAACTTAAACAAAATCTCACAGCGTTGGAAAGTGTTTGCGATGGACTAGTAAAGGTTTTTCAATAACATAACATTTACATACAGGCACATACATTGCTTCTGGCCCCACACTAGGATACCCTGTGTCGTGGGAACCAGAAACAACGACATCACAAACATGTAAACATCCAAGACCTGGGGTTTTTTTTTGTTCCCAGCCGGGATTCGAACCCGGGACCTCCTGCATGGCAGGTAGATGCACTACCGTTACGCCACAGAGGTCGTCTAATTATTATTAATAATTGTTTAAACCAGCGTTTCTTACTCTTTTTTGTACAAGCATCTCTTATGGTTTTTGCCACCAAGCACAATTTTAAGGACCTCCTTAATAATAGAAGCAGCAATATATTTCGAAACATTTATTGTAGTACAGTCAAAAAATATACTTTCTTCATAATAAAATAGGTAAATGTGAAGGTTCGTGCTTGTGGGGTAGGCGGCGGCGTGTGTAGCAATTACGAAACTTTTGGTGGCATTTATTTATGATTGTTAAATGGTCTATTGATAAGACTTCGGTAGAAGTTCGACCATTTTGTTGCGAAGTCGCCCATAATAATACTGAGGAGAGTGCGAACATGCAAAGTTGATGTGCTGTCGACTGCACTGTGCAGGTAGGTCGGTGTGTGTGGTACCCAAATGGACTAAGGTACCTTTGAGGGAGTTGTCTAAGTATTGGCTTGATAAGATCACAATCAGCGACCACAGGGCAGGTCTATACACGGAGGATGACGAAGTCTGGGTTACTGTTGCATGTTGAAAGCACTGATATCATTCACTAGAAGTTGTTGGTGGGTAAAGGTGGGTTACATTTCTTGCTGCTTGCTTTAAAATTCTGTTTTATAGACCCAATGCACTAATTCCGCAATATACTTTTTCCACAGATTTGAAATGTGTGATTTTTTCACATAGGTATTGTATTTTCTGAATTATCTCTCAAACAAACAATGTTTTTCCTATATTTATCCCATCCGTGGGTTGTCAATTTTATGGCAGTTTAGATTTTCCTTAGGGACTTACAAGAACACAGAACAATTAAACCATACAAGAACCAAACGTAGGTACTCTGTGTCTAGAATTGAACTGTCAATTCTCTGCTCGCTACTGGCTACTAGAGTACACTGCTAAAATGTTTTACGTTTTGCTAGTCACCGCCAGATGTCAATAGTAAACTCGTGAAAACTATTAACAATGCCATCTAGCGGTTTTAGACAAAGCGCTCTACACGTATTTTTCGGCTTTGCGCGCATTTTCAGTGGCGGCCTCTGGGCCCGGCGCGGTTTTTTGGGATCCGATTTGCTTGTATGGGAATGGGTTTCTATGCTTACTTCAAATTCAATGCTATGATGAAATAGTTAATGATAGCAGCAGCCCCTTAGGCATTTAAGGGACGCTCAAGATCCCTACTGCATGGATTCTAATAAGTGTTTAAGTATGTGCAAAAACAATAACATTAATATTGGGGTGGTTTCATTGAATAAATTTCACGCAACACTATTCGAATTTAATTTAGCGTGGCGTTCAGAGTGCTTAGTGCGAGTTTTTTAACTACTCGATCGCGTTAACTTAAACTCTATTTCTATGGCATCGTGGAAGCGCCACCTAGTGACAAGTACGGAAATTAATATTGCTGAGTGCGAGTTGTAGTGGTTTACGTTGAGAAGTGAACACGTTTACCAGCCAAAACACGAATAAACGCGAGTGCAAGTTGTACTGTGACAGCGTTTTGCCAGTTCGAACGGTTAACTTACTCATACTCACTACTCAATGCTCGATTAACGCGGTAGTAAAGTTATTCGATTGGATCTGTCAAACTCGCACTAAGCACTCAGGCCTTGCGGCGAACGATGGGCTTAACACCACGCGTCCCCACCGCGGATTGGCAATTTCAAACCCCTTTGGAACACTTCAGATACTCAGGTTTGCTCACGATGTTTTCCTTCAGTCAGCGAGTGGTAACGCTACTATAACTTTACAAATGTACGTTCCTTAATATACAAAGTTATTGCTGCATGCCAGGATTCGAACCCACGACCACCGAAAGAGAAGCCGGTGTTCTACCGCTTGTCCGGGACTAATACCAACCCTACTACATACATACATACAACATACATTCATACATACATACATACATACATACATACATACATACATACATACATACATACATACATACATACATACATACATACATACATACATACATACATACATACATACATACATACATACATACATACATACATACATACATACATACATACATACATAACCTCACGCCTGTATCCCTGAGGGGTAGGCAGAGACCAGGGACTGCCACTTGCCACGATCCTGACAGATCATCTTCGCCTCATCAACGTTCCCCACTATCCCTCTATAAAGGGTTAAGGATGGTTTTTTATTGGCAAAAATATTTTAAAGACCTACTCAGAGGCTAAAAATTCCACCCATGCCGGGATTCGAACCCGCGACCTCTGGCTATCCGTGCCAGCGCTCTTTCCAACTGAGATAATGGGCGACTCACCGGCATCAGTGAAATTTCGAACCTCTTTACAATATTCTCTGTATTACGTACAGGCAGCGACATCTGGCTGAAGTAATTTGCATCACTTCCAGCCCCGAGTACCTACTTTGAAGTTAGGTTTTTACATCGTAAAGATATCGCTGTACCCACATGTTTATATTAGTTTTAATGCACTAACCCGTGCTAAGGACAATTTTAAAAACCTATTTAGAGGCTAAATTCCACCCATGCCGGGATTCAAACTCGCGACCTCTGGCTATCCGTGCCAGCGCTCTTTCCAATTGAGCTAATGGGCGACTCACCGGCATCAGTGAAATTTCGAACCTCTTCACAATATTCTTTGATTACGTACAGGCAGCGACATCTGGCTAAAGTAATTTGCATGACTTCCAGCCCCGAGTACCGTTTTTAGCCTCTAAATAGGTTTTTAAAATTGTCCTTAGCACGGGTTAGTGCATTAAAAATAATATAAAAATATCTTAATAAAGACTAAAGTATTTCTTAATGATTCGCTGCACTCGTACATAGTTAGGTATATATTAGACGGGTCTAATCCCCCAGTTATTTATTAGGTAAAACGCAAAATTACCTTATTTCCCGACGCTGCCGAAACGTCGGGAAATAAGGTAATTGCGCTTTAGCTTATAAATAATCGCGATTTGACCCGTTTAATATATAACTATTAATAAAGACAAAGAACCACACGTTTTACTGCTTCTCCGACTCTCTAAGGTTTGCTGGAAGAAATCTCTATGTCCTGTTAAATGTTTCGTGTGCAATAAAGTACAATTGATTTGGTTAATTAGCTGGTAAATATATAATTGACCCAAATGCTTGATTTCAACCAAAAAAGCCACCACGTTCCGGTTAGGAGTCCATTAAAGCACTAAGCAACTCTACATAAAACAGATTACGCACATTCTGTACCCGACCCTTTTCTGTCCGAATTCGAGGCTCTATTATTCTGCACTTAAGTTACGTACCTAAACAAGCCATGACTTAAAAGGAGTGATAGCCAGCAGCGGCCACACAGAAGGGGTGCGTAAAAGACGCGCTTTTCGTACAAAATCTGATGAAGGAACGACTCGAAGTCTTAACAGAAGAGACAAGGGCGAGGGCGCGTATGCTATGTTACGTCTTTACCGCTCTCTCGTTCCACGTACGAGTACGTTCAGTGTGGCCACTGGTTTACATTTGATGTATCCCTGTTATGCAGGGCCGCGTTATATAACACTACAATTCATACCTACTTTACTATGACAATTCGGTGTACCATAATGTACCACGCTCGAAGAGCTCGCGGCCTAGTGGAACCGAGTGATTGGAATCAGTCACTAAGGTTAACCAACTACTAACTATTTGTAACTATCGATATCAACCCTTGTATGTCCCCACTGCTGGGGCACGGGTCTCTTCCTGCATGGCAGGAAGGTTAGGTAAGGTATAGATAGATAGATAGATAGATAGATAGATAGATAGATAGATAGATAGATAGATAGATAGATAGATAGATAGATAGATAGATAGATAGATAGATAGATAGATAGATAGATAGATAGATAGATAGATAGATAGATAGATAGATAGATAGATAGATAGATAGATAGATAGATAGATAGATAGATAGATAGATAGATAGATAGATAGATAGATAGATAGATAGATAGATAGATAGATAGATAGATAGATAGATAGATAGATAGATAGATAGATAGATAGATAGATAGATAGATAGATAGATAGATAGATAGATAGATAGATAGATAGATAGATAGATAGATAGATAGATAGATAGATAGATAGATAGATAGATAGATAGATAGATAGATAGATAGATAGATAGATAGATAGATAGATAGATAGATAGATAGATAGATAGATAGATAGATAGATAGATAGATAGATAGATAGATAGATAGATAGATAGATAGATAGATAGATAGATAGATAGATAGATAGATAGATAGATAGATAGATAGATAGATAGATAGATAGATAGATAGATAGATAGATAGATAGATAGATAGATAGATAGATAGATAGATAGATAGATAGATAGATAGATAGATAGATAGATAGATAGATAGATAGATAGATAGATAGATAGATAGATAGATAGATAGATAGATAGATAGATAGATAGATAGATAGATAGATAGATAGATAGATAGATAGATAGATAGATAGATAGATAGATAGATAGATAGATAGATAGATAGATAGATAGATAGATAGATAGATAGATAGATAGATAGATAGATAGATAGATAGATAGATAGATAGATAGATAGATAGATAGATAGATAGATAGATAGATAGATAGATAGATAGATAGATAGATAGATAGATAGATAGATAGATAGATAGATAGATAGATAGATAGATAGATAGATAGATAGATAGATAGATAGATAGATAGATAGATAGATAGATAGATAGATAGATAGATAGATAGATAGATAGATAGATAGATAGATAGATAGATAGATAGATAGATAGATAGATAGATAGATAGATAGATAGATAGATAGATAGATAGATAGATAGATAGATAGATAGATAGATAGATAGATAGATAGATAGATAGATAGATAGATAGATAGATAGATAGATAGATAGATAGATAGATAGATAGATAGATAGATAGATAGATAGATAGATAGATAGATAGATAGATAGATAGATAGATAGATAGATAGATAGATAGATAGATAGATAGATAGATAGATAGATAGATAGATAGATAGATAGATAGATAGATAGATAGATAGATAGATAGATAGATAGATAGATAGATAGATAGATAGATAGATAGATAGATAGATAGATAGATAGATAGATAGATAGATAGATAGATAGATAGATAGATAGATAGATAGATAGATAGATAGATAGATAGATAGATAGATAGATAGATAGATAGATAGATAGATAGATAGATAGATAGATAGATAGATAGATAGATAGATAGATAGATAGATAGATAGATAGATAGATAGATAGATAGATAGATAGATAGATAGATAGATAGATAGATAGATAGATAGATAGATAGATAGATAGATAGATAGATAGATAGATAGATAGATAGATAGATAGATAGATAGATAGATAGATAGATAGATAGATAGATAGATAGATAGATAGATAGATAAAGAACACGATATAGGTATGAGCACCATTCCCGCCCGGGAAGTATACGATGGCACGAGTCACGCATTTTGTCAAAATGTCAAAATTTGGCAATTGATCACTGGAAAGTCGCGACTTTTGACATTCAAAACTCGTTTTGCTACCCAGGCTGTACGATTCCAATCGTCTCATTCCCTATTAATTTATTGATATCGCAAACGTCACGACTCCCCTGTTCAGGGGAATTCTGACGTTTCCCGCAGGATTCCCCTGAGTTAACTGGTAGAACCGCTTAAGACATTAAGTATTGTACACTGGTTCAAGTGCAATAAAAGTATTGACAATAGTACAGGCGCATAGCTTGCTTCTGGCCCCACACTAGGATAACCTGTGTCGTGGGAACCAGAAACAGC
Organism: Yponomeuta sedellus; assembly: GCA_934045075.1. Taxonomy (NCBI): domain Eukaryota; kingdom Metazoa; phylum Arthropoda; class Insecta; order Lepidoptera; family Yponomeutidae; genus Yponomeuta; species Yponomeuta sedellus. The sequence continues at coordinate 4,472,251 of OW203726.1, read as the reverse complement.
GACATCACAAACATGTAAACATCCAAGACCTGGGGGATTTTTTTTAGCATACTTTTTGGAAAAGTTGCCAGCCATAGTTGCCTACTGATTACGGGTTGAACTTAGTAGCCCACTAACTCAAAGAATCTCCTTCTTGTATTTCCAGTTTTTTTTTATGCTTCATTAGTAACCCTGTATATACTAATACTAATACTGTACAAGCAGCCATACATCTGACGCGTAATAGAATCAAATGGAGAGAGCTGGTGGCGGAAGCTGCCCTATAGTCACGTCCCTCAGCCATGAGGAAACAACGAAGAAGAAGAAGATATACTAAGAGGCAAATAAATGAAATGAAAGAATGAATGAATAGTAACTATGGCAGTGGCGGAATGTCCACTTGCCGTCTGTACTTAAGGAAGGGAGGACTCTGTTTATTATAGTTAGACGCCGTTCTGAATATAATTTGCACAAAGTAAGTGACTCAGCCGCTGCCAACTCAATTAGCTTTCAGCAGAGTAATTAAACTATCTCAAAGAAGATAGTTTTGAAACATTTTATACACTTTGGACGGCGGAAAATTTCTCACATTATGTTACATAAATTCACGCCTGAAAATTAGCGCGTTAGGCCTGTGGCAAACAGACAGGACTTTAATAGATTCAATTTAATAGATTAATATGGTTCGGGGTTCAAACTAGCGCCACCAATGGTAAAAAAATCGTAACTTTTATATAATACGTATTACCGTCCTTAACCATTGTAAATATTACACTATTTTTATTTTTAATGCACTAACCCGTGCTAAGGAACAAATTTAAAAACCTATTTAGAGGCTAAAAATTTCACCCATTCATGCCGGCATTCGAACCCGCAAAATATTGAATATTGTAAAGAGGTTCGAAATTTCACTGATGCCGTGAGTCGCCCATTTGGCTCAATTGGTAGAGCGCTGGTACGGATAGCCAGAGGTTGCGGGTTCGAATCCCGGCATGGGTGAAATTTTTAGCCTCTAAATAGGTTTTTACACTGTAAATATTTTTTTATTTATATATCTTCATCAACATATTTTATTAAACTCGGTCTCGGTAATCTGTGGTGTATATTCGAACACGCAACCTCGAAACAGGTAACAAAACACATCAAAAAAGAAAAAAAAAATACTGGCCCAGTTAATTGGTCGAACTTCGAAGCAATTTTGTAAAGCAGGTAGTATTTTTTGTCGCATATCTGATCCTGCAAGGTGTTTTGGGTATTTTTAATCGCTTTAGTATATTGATCGGTTGAAAAAGATGTATTAAAAACTGGTTGTTGTAACTTGTATCTGATTAACAGAATACGCCCGCGTAAATAACTTCAGCCCATAGCTTCAGTGATCGCTTGCGTTTAGTGTTATTTTTTCGTATTCTATCCACAAATGTGTGGAAGCGATGTTGTATTGACAAATTATTACAACATACAACTGCCTACGTATTGAACCATAAAACTACAATATTTTCAAGATTTTTCTTATATTTATGTTTTTCGAAATATAAGCCAATTTTACTACATTCGCGGATTCCCAAAGTCGCAAGTTTCCTAATGATTCATATTCCTACGTATAGAAGTACATCCATTCAATTTAGTACATGGTCTTAAGTATTATACTAGTACCTCAAAGTTAAAAAACCGTACATTCACGTATAGGAAAATTTAAAATAAAACAAAAGTTCATAGGGAAAAAAAGTCAAAAGACCGAATTAATTCCAAATTAATCCTTAATTTTCCGTCAGAACGTTGTCTCATAGAAATTGCTTTTAAAAATACGGTGCCAATTGTACTCTGTATCTATTATATAATATATGTTTTATAATATGTGCTCTGGTACAATAAAAAAATATCCATATTTTATCTTAATCCGGCCTACCGAAAGATATGTGACATTAGTTGGTTTGGCGAAATGTACAATTTTAAATGTCCATGGCATTGGCTGGATGAGGATGACCAAGTAGACAAGTAGGGGCTTACACTCAAAAAATTCCACACTATTCCTTGTCCTGGTCCCAAACTAGGATATCGTATGCTATGGTAAACAGGCAAGGATTTCACAAACATGAAAATAAACCCAGACTGAGGCCGGTTGCACCAATCTTGTACAGCGGCATCCATAGTAGGTACCTATCGAATCTACGACCTCTCATACGACGGTCAAGCGGTTTAACCACTAAAGAGACAGACATCTGGCTGATTGATTAAACTGTTCGTCACTAAGCTTAGCCTATCGGTGGATTTTTTAAAGAAAGTCGAACCTTTCATCGTCTGAAAGCCTTTGTCTCTATAATGGCACAACTGATAATCAGTGTAGTAGTGTTATGGGTAAGTTAAGTTACCCATGACACTACAAGTTGTGCCAAGCTGTAGTGCCACGGGGGAAAAATGCAATCAAAGACCCTTCTGTATTATTAAACCCAAATCTAAAATACGATTTAATTTAGTTGCACCCAATAATCACTAAGGAATGCTTTACCAAACCATCTCCAAAGTAAACTGAACCTAAAATTAACAGAGTTACGGTGAAAAACTAATAGAATTACTGCGGAGATGAAATTATAACCACATCAGTCAGCTACTCTGGATCCCACAAGTTAGTAACCTCGGTCTTTGTTTTTTGAGTTTCGTTCTTAGGTATTTCGCCCTAGGGTTCAGAATTGAATACAGGGTTTTCAAAACAGGTTTCCAGGCTGACAGGATGAATAGTGAGCAGCTTATGAGACCACAACGCTTCTTTGGTTTCTTTTATAGCAGCAAGTAAGTACCAGTACGCTTAGCATGAACGTTTTGACTCTCTCTCGACGTCGAGTGGGAGGCTTAGGAGTACTTGTCATGTCGAAAGTACGACCATTGCAGCCGAGACTCGGTATAGCCAATAGACTGCGTTCTTGTTTACCTAAAGTAGGTATAAATAAAAGTATGATATTGTTATATTATTTTTTAATGCACTAACCCGTGCTAAGGACAATTTAAAAACCTATTTAGAGGCTAAACGTACGTAATACAGAGAATATTGTAAAGAGGTTCGAAATTTCACTGATGCCGGTGAGTCGCCCATTAGCTCAGTTGGAAAGAGCGCTGGCACGGGTAGCCAGAGGTCGCGGGTTCGAGTCCCGGCATGGGTGGAATTTTTTGCCTCTAAATTGGTTTTTAAAAAGTGATATTGATGTCTGACAACACTGTAAAAATTGCTACTGATAAATTGATCTGCACTAATTTTACCATAATTAGTTCACGCACTAAGGTATTGTAAAATTAAGAAACTAAAATCAAAACGATAATACAGCAAAAACACAAAATAGTTTAAAAACCTATTTAGAGGCTAAAAATTTCACCCATGCCGGGATTCGAACCCGCAACCTCTGGCTATCCGTGCCAGCGCTCTTCCAATTGAGCCAATGGGCGACTCACGGCATCCGTGAAATTTCGAACCTCTTTACACTATTATCTGTATTACGTACAAAAACGTTAACAAAACTAATATTTTTCCTGTCAAATCTATGCTCGCGAGGCCTTGTCTTCACCTCCATGGGTACCACACACGACTCTGCCGAAATCATCTAGGGTATGCCTCTATGATACCCAGTTATAGACAAAGCTCGGTCGACTTCATCTCGGTAGCGGTCGCCATGTTTGCGTCGAAAACTTTCGGACTCGATGGAGAGATTGTCATATTGCGTAGAGAAGGGAATTTCTCGAGCGCGGCATGCTAAGCGGACTTGCCGGTATGTACTCGCTTCAATGGCTAGCTTATCGAGTGCATTTTCACATCCTTTCAAGTACTACAAGATGTTTAAGACCTGACTTATTTGCCTCCAAGAATATCGAGGGAAGTCAAGAAGGAAGTTACTTATTTAGGTCCGTAATTACAAATATCTATATTGAAGTTTTGTTAAACATAAATATGAGCTATAAATAAAAAAATATTTGTTAGATTGACGAGTATATCGAGCGAATGTGGATGGAAAAAGACGGTATTTGCCCAGTGGGACGCGAAAGAGGCTAATTAAAATAGTAGATAATTCAATTTATTTTTATTCAGACAGATCAGGTCCACTAGTGTTAGTAAAACGGTAAGTTAATATCTAATTCAAATTTTAATTACTTTTTAACAATTATATGCCCAGCGTGGGGATTATGGGCATTACCCCCCAATGATGGCACAACCTTGCGCTATGGCGCTCATTAGGGGAGGGCTATGTCCAGCAGTGGACTAATATAGCGAGTGGTACAAATGTACAAACTTACAAAACAAAGTCATTAGTACATGCACGCACTGGGAATCGAACCGGGGTCTCTCGCTTCGGCGCCCGTTGTTCTACCCACTGGACTACCGCCGCTTGCGATAAGATAATATATGAAAACGTTTATTATTCCAGAAAAAGTGTGGAAATGTAAGCGAAACAAAATTTGACTTATACTGAATAAACGATTTTCAGGTCCTATGGTATTTTAATGACACGTTATAGAAAGAATGTTTCTCTGGCATGCTATTAATGTACATTTTCGATCCCGCGTACGGAGTTTCACGACTGTTTTGTAATTTGAAACAACCTTTTCGTCGCGTCACCAAAGTTTCGATGTCAGGGAACGATAGGGCAATTTATTTCACGTTAGACGCTGAATATAAGTACCTACTCAGTTTGTGATAAACTTTAGATAGATTGATAGAGGACACTTTATTGCACAACCAGAAAAAAGAATACAACCATGATTTCTTAACTCTTGACTATTATTGACTACTTACAATAATTGACTGTACTCGCCACTTCAGTCTACCCGTGACCACGGCAACTGTAACGCTGCCGAAACGTCGGGAAATAAGGTAATTACATTTTACCTAATAAATAAATACATTAACCCCGTTTAATAATAACTATGATTTCATAAATCTAAGTAATGTTATACAATAATAGGCAGGGGCATACAAAGGTTGATATCGGTCGATTCATCTTATTTTTTGTAAAAATACCTCTTGTATACGCTGTTAGTTTTCCAATAAACAATAAAATAACCTCAAGTTCGAAAGTAGACGCCGAAGCGAGGCCTCTTGTGCCTCAGGCGAACTACCGCATAAGCCTTTTGGGGTGCAAAGTGAACGGGGAAACCCGAGTTTACGGACGTAACATAAAAATAAATAACTCCACTCCTTTTTAGGGGAAAAATAGGCTGTGGAAAGTCGAGATAGCTCGTGTAGAGCTACAGCTAGAGGTACAGCTGGTAGGTAAGCATAGGATTCCAAAGGTACCATTACGGACTTTGTAAGTAGTAAGCAAAGGATTCCAAACAGGTACCATTATGGACTTTGTACTAGGATATAGAGTTGAATTCGGCTGGGTAAAACCATCTTGGAAGATCACAGGATCCTGAAGCTAACACAAGTCACGGCTACTTATTAAGTATTAATATAAAAATTACGATAGTAAAAATATATTATGACTATGAATTCTTCTTCTTCAGGCTATATTATGTAGTCCACTGCTAGACATAGGCCTCACCTAATGAGCGCCATAACGCCCTGTCTTCAGCTTGCCGCATCCAGCATCTGCCGGCAGTTTTTCGCAGATCGTCATCCCACCTGGTCGACTATGACTATAATTGATCAATACTATTACAAAAACAATAGCGACGCATTTCAACCATTTGAAAAGCCATTCGCCTCAACAAATCTTGATACTTACACTTTCCAATATAGGCACATTTCGCTTAATCCCCTTATCACACATAGCCGTTGCGTGCCATTGTCTCTGGCGGTCCGCTTAACCCGCTCGGACCCAGATTAGGGTCCGAAAAGTCCTAATGTTTGCCAGGGGGGATTGGAAAGGGGCCGAAAGGTTTCGAGGTCGGGAGACAGACATGTGGCGTTCTTTTGCTGAACGACTGCTGTTTGTATGGCTATACGAAACAGTACAACAAGAAGGTGCATGGCATAATAAAAAGGTTCGATCGATATCGATATCAACCCTTACAATGTACCAATGTACAATGACCCGTGCCCCAACAGTGGGGACACTGCTAGGGCACGGGTCTCTTCCTGCATCGCAGGAAGGTTAGGCCATACTCCACCACGGGGGCCAAGTCCGGGTTGGTCTTTGAGGCAACCCTTTATAAAACAATATAGGTATATAAAAATAAAAAAATGGCGGGACCATTGTCAACTTTAGATTTTTATAACCACGCGAATGAAGCCCTTATACAACCTCTGCTGTTCGGTTTTATTTAGGGTAGCCTTAAGTTATAATTTCCAACAAATGCCTTTTCCAAGTTCATTTTTGTAATTGTAAGGTCTCGGAAGAGAAGAGCTTGTCCCCTTTTGGAACATAATCTACTGCGAGACCGTTGTATGTAACACGACTGTATGCGTGATTAAGGAATGTGTGCGTAAGGATTATGGTTTTTAATCGCTTTGAAATATGGCTCAATTTACACACGCTCCTTTAATTCGGGTGCGATTCCACTTTGAGATTAAAACCCGTACAGCTGGACATTTTATTTGCTACAGTTTTGCGGGACAAATTAACTTTTCACCTGTCAAAAAGGCTTTATATTTATTAATCTTTTATTTCTTATCGACACCGATTTATATTTTTAAGTAGCCTATAAACGTGTCACTTCCCACTGTGGAGCACAGGCCTTCTCTCAGAGAGAGAGATTATGGGCTTAATTAAAACGCGTGCCCACCGTAGATTGGCTAAGTAACGCCGCCCATAAATAATTACTTCAGCCAGATGTTGCTGCCTGTACGAAATACAGAGAGTAAGTATTGTAGAGGTTCGAAATTTCGCTGATGCCGGTAAGTCGCCCATTAGCTCAATAGGGAGAGCGCTGGCACGGTTAGCCAGAGGTCGCGGGTTCGAGTTCCGGCATGGGTGGAATTTTCAGCCTCTAAATAGATTTTTACAAATAATGGCAATAAAAACGACGTTTTATTGTAATGACTGCCCTTGCGTTTTGCAGTTAGGCCCGCACGACTGATGCTCATTTTTGAGATGAATGGCAACAAAATTTTTCCGTCAATTTCATCCCCAATATTCATTTACATTCATTAGAGAACACTTTATCCATAATATAAAAATGAATCGCCGAATGTGTTGGTAATCAAATCTCGAGAGCAGCTGAACCGATTTCGCTAATTCTTGTTTTTTATGTTCCTTGAATTACGAGGATGGTTCTTACGGAGAGAAAAATAATAAAAGTATTAATGAATCGACTGTTAGGCGGTACGAAGTTCGCTGGGTCAGCTAGTTGTACATAAAAATGGAAATAACAAAACAAAGAAATCGTGAAATAAAAGCTTTTAATTAAAGATAAAAACCTACTTCAAAACACTATAGCTCTAAAGACAGAGAAATAATTTAAGCTATTTTGGATTTGGCACACAAAATGCATTTGCTGGTCTTTTAACTACGCACTGACTCCACACTATACTTTACCATACCATACTATACTATACCTCTAATATTCGTTTAAATGATTTCTTTGTTTTTAAGGCTGTAGATAGATAGATGATTCATTGTTCAACACAGAAATTACATTAGCGGTAGTGTTTTGTTGTATAGATAGATAGATAGGGAACACTTTATCGCACAACCAGAAAAATATTACAACCATGATTCTTAAATCTAAATAATGTTATACAATTCTTATCACTAGTTATCACTAAGAGCGATCTCGTCCAGACAATCTTTGGATGGAGTGGATTGCATGACGAATACAGTTCGTACGTGGTGCATGTATATAAATACTTATAAATTAATCGAAAATATATTGATAACAAACAGCAAAAGAGTGCGAGAATATAATTACTTATAATTAATTACCTACGATATAATGTACTAACATTTAAATAATAATATACATAGATATGTAAGTACCTAAAAAATAAATACATATTTTAACTGAATGACAGGATACGCAATAGTCTGATTAGAGAACGTTGTGGACTGAAAGAGGATGTAGTGACTAGAATTGAGAAAGGAATGTTGCGTTGGTTTGGACATGTGGAGAGGATGAAGGAAGAAAGATTGACGAAGCAAATATATATTGCGAATGTGAGTGGAAAGGCTGGTAAGGGACGTCCCAGACGGACTTACATCGACGAAATAGGGGATGTATTAGCAAAGAGAAAGATAAAAAGTACCCGGAACGTTGATGAAGCGAAGGTCTCTGCCTACCCCTCTGGGATACAGGCGTGAGGTTATGTATGTATGTATGTATGTATGTATGTATGTATGTATGTATGTATGTATGTATGTATGTATGTATGTATGTATGTATGTATGTATGTATGTATGTATGTATGTATGTATGTATTTTAACTGACTGTAAAACCGAATGCCTCGGGTTCGATCCCCGGCCGGGTCAAACTAGGAAACGAACTTTTCTAGTTTGTCTCGGGTCTTGGATGTTATGTATTTATTGTATTAAATCTATCGTCGACTTAGCACCCATAACACAAGTCATTTAGTTGTACTTAGTATAGGGCTAGCGAGATCTGTTTAATATGTCCATGAATATTTATTTATGTATTATTTATATATATACAGTTAAATACATATAGGTAAGCAACATATACTTCAATAGTATAGTACACGGTTCCGGTGATCGTTTTCACCGATAGTCTACCACCTCCCTACTTACTCTCACTAAAAGGAAGCATGTTTTAATAATGAGTAAGTGCACACGCCGACTCACCGGGAGGGGTGGATTCCCTTAATCCGTATTGGTCTAGGTTCGTTCTCGTGGAATTTATCACGAGGCCCGTATACCTCTGCCCAAAGGGCTCTGACTGCCAACTGGGAAATCCGACGAGTACCGAGCTCCCTTGTGACTTGACTCGGAAAATATTCGATAACATCGACTCACTCACCTATCATTAACACTTTCCATTTTCTCGAAACACACGTAGACATCACTGTAATTCTAGCCAAACATTAAAACTCTGGCTGTGCCCCGCGGTGATGACCGCGGTTAATCGATTTTCCCATGGGAATAAGTAATTTTCCCGCAGTAAAACGTAGCCTATGTGTTAATTCAGGGTGTCAGCTAACTATATACCAAATTTTATTAAAATCGCTCCAACCGTTTAGACGTGAAAAAGTAACAAACAAACTTACACTCTACGTAAACATACTCGCTACGTTTTAGTGCGGGAAAATCGATAAACCGCGGGTAACACCGCGGGGCACAGATAGTGATCCTATAATTTCGTTTTCGGCTATGTATCTTTGTATCTTCAATTCACTTATATTCTGAGTAGCGTTCCAGGCTCTAAGTGAATTCCTGATTAGCGTTCTTTCAGAAACTTCAACTCTTAGCCAGCGGCCACACTTATGGGACGTGACGTAAAAAAGACGCAACACGTTGTATAATGAGATTGTATAAACAAGAGCATCTACCAACGAACTGCAGGTAGATGCTCTTCGGGGTACTAATTAGCGCCAACAAATGGAAAAAAACATGACTTGTTTTATAATACGTTTTTATCGGTTCTAGAATGCAGGTGCTAAAAACAGTTGTCACAGTTGTTATATATAAGATTTCTCATGTTCACTTTTAGATTAAAATGTATTATTAAACAAGTAATGATTTTTTTCCAAGGTGGTTTTTTTCCCATAGAAACATCTTCTATATTTTTATTCGAATAAACATCTTCAATCAATCTATCAATCAATCTATCAATCAATCGATTAATCAATCAATGGTGGAATGGTCCTACAGTCATCAGTGTCCACGTTGCAGCTCCGTAAGTCATAATAAAATTGAAAGGACGCACTCGTTGAAGACCCGTGTCTTTAGGCTCCGAGGAACAGCCGAGGGGAAAACCTAGCGTATTCAGTACCCAATTCTATTTATATATGTACTGGCAGGGATGCGTAAAACATACAATTACACAAATTTAATGGAATCGAATCGCGATCGTCACAGCAAACACAAGGGCCCTCCACCCGGCGCGTGACTCGAATATGAATTAATTACATTTGTGTGACTTTTTTCAGCGCTGAAAACGGACCCGTCCACGCCGTAAAAGAGACAATATTTCTGATAAACGACAGAGATTGTGCGAGGATTTATGGCGAGAATGTTTGCCGGATTACATTTCATTCGCCCGTGACAAATGCCGTAGCAATGGGAGCGTGCCTCAATGTTAGATGGGAGTTGCATTGTATTTAAACCATAGAGGAGGTAAACTAAAAAAAAACCATAAAATATTTTTCCCACTTCTCATGCTCTAAAATCGCTTAATATTAGACCTGCAAAGAGGGGCAATAATCGTATTTTAGTCCCAAGGGAAAATATGTATATGTCGCCGCCAAATGGTTAAGTCGGCTGTCGAATTAACTGCCTGGGCCGCTCATAAGGCGGCGGCATCCAATTACAAGGCTAGCCTTTTATTATAACACAGCATCATCTAAAACGTTTAGTGACTTGGCTGATCGAAAGTTAGCCTTCTAATAAAAGGCCGAATAAAGAGCCCCCGTTTAGTTTCGATTTTATTTCGTTTAGTCCTAATTACAAAATGGCGTCAATGTAACAGCTGATTAGGTCACCTCGCAAAATGCAACTGAATTTTGTGCGAGGTCAACGTTGGACACAATTATTACAACGTTAGAAAATATGTTTGTTTTGACTATTTTGACGTTTACTCTAAGTACCTAACACATAGTAAATGTAAATAAAAATATAAGTAGGCACACTACCTCTGAGCACACTACGCTCGCAAGGTGATATCACTTGACAATGCGAGTATATACGTTATTTAGTTCTGATTTAAAATTAATACAGTATTACTACTAACTATCGGACTGAAAGAGGATGTAGTGACTAGAATTGGGAAAGGAATGTTGCGTTGGTTTGTACATGTGGAGAAGATAGAAAGAAGATAGAAGGAAGAAAGATTGATGAAACAAATATAAATTGCGAATGTGAGTGGAAGGGCTGGTAAGGGACGTCCCAGGTGGACATACATCAACCAAATAGGGGATGTATTAGCTAAGGGGAAGATAAAAAGTATCCGGAACCGGCATGCATGCATGCAACGACTTACCAACGTTGATGAAGCGAAGTTGATCTGTCAGGATCGTGGCAAGTGGCAGTCCCTGGTCTCTGCCTACCCCTCTGGGATACAGGCGCGAGGTTATGTCTGTATGTGTACTAACTACTACACATCGTAATCAAAAACCTTTGCCGGGTCCAACCAGTTTCAATCCCAGCCTGGGATGATAAATGACTTACGCCAAGTCGCCAGAGGAGTAGACAGGGGCGTCGCAGGTGTGACTGGCAGGGGGTTGCGGGTGACAAAGGGAGAATGATGAAAGTTCGTTTTGACGGATTACAATATCGGTCGATAGCGACGTCAGAGGGCTTTACACGACTGTGGTTATAAAAGAGATGGATCAGGAAGCTTACGTAACATTACTTTCCATTTTCAGGTCGTGAGGATGTCTGGAAGAAATTGTTTTTAGCAATAAGGCCGCTAATATAAAAATGAATCGCTAAATGTGTTGGTAAGCGCAAATGTCGAGAGCAGCTGAACCGATTTCGCTAATTCTATTTTTAGATTATTACTTGAAGTCTGGTTTGCAAGCTTGAATAACCAAGCTTGAAGTATTGGTTCTTATGGAGAGAAAAATAAAAAAAGTTTAAGAATCAAATGTTAGGCGCAACGAAGTTCGCTGGGTCAGCTAGTAGTAAATAAAATGCGTCTAATCGCGATTTCTTATTAGGCAAAACGTAATTGCCTTAATTCCCGACGTTCCTCGCCACTTTAGTCTACCCGTGACCACGGCAACTGCAACGCTGCCGAAACGTCGGGAATTAAGGTAATTACTTTTTACCTAATAAATAATCGCAATAAGACTCGTTTAGCTAACTATGTATGAGTATCACGAATCATTAATACTAGATAAAAATTACTTCCACACAAACCAATCACTTGTTCTGGTCCCAAACTAGAATACTCTGAGGCACGGTAACCAGGCAAGGACGTTATTCTATACCCACACATATTCACACACAAACACACACACACACACAAACACACCCTCACACACATACATACACATACACACACAATCTTACAAACTCACGCACCTTAACCTGAGTGGCTAATAACTGTTTTTTCTCTGATTATTTTATTTTTGTTTTTCTTGCATGCAAATAATATTGTTATATGGACTGACAGTCGTCCGCTCAATGTATCTCGACGACAGTTTGTACGCACATGTTTTAATTTAATTTCACCTTCTAAGATACAGGTTTTTCCCCTAGTTTAGGAGACAGGATGCAACGACAAGAATATTATTATTATTATTCTTTATTTGGAAATCCAACAGCATAAAATAACAATAAAATATCTGCAAACAATTGTTGTAACAATAAAGCCAAAAATAGATTTCACTTGGAAAATATTACTACACAATATCAAGCAGTGGAGCAAATTAAATATTAATGTTTTAATTTAATGTAATTGGGAAGTGGACGGGGCGAGGAGAAGGAGGGGTGTATGTGTGTACGTGTGTGTGTGTGTGTGTGTGAATATTGTACAATAGATTTAGCACCAAACATTGTAGTTATTTTTTTACATGTAAAATTTTGGTATTTTAAAATAAACAATTTATTATTATTATTACACGTGTGTAAATATTTCGTGTTCAATTTTTCCGGAGTACAAAGACTGTACAGACGACGTGATTGCTTATTAATAACTGTCATACATTCTATAACTGACAAGCACTTATCTGCAGGTTTATCATTCGAATGGTGGCGTCGTAGCCGGGTCAACTATCTTTCTCCACAATGGCTGATACGCTCCTGAAAAAGTGCTGTTCGTTTGTCTGGCAGCACTTATGTTTTCAGTAAAATGTGAAAATTACTTTGCTAAATTCCGCCAAAAATCCCCACAAGCACCATGCGCTTAGTTAATGCAAACTTTTTCAAGCAGAAGCACTGCACTTGTGAGCCTGAGGATGTCAAGTCAAGTTTAAAATGTAAGGCTTCATCCGTCGTGTGTACCGTACAGTCGACCACTGATCAACCTATACGTCTTCGTTACAATAACACCCGTATTGCAACTGAGTAGAGTACACGCATCTAAAGGTTAACGTGCTGTCAACTGTTCTTGGGTTGTTTGTGCAATCAGAGTTCATAAATCATACGCAATAGCATTCTGTCACTATGGAAACAGTGACAGGACAGAAATCAAATCACATTATGGATTTCCAAAACAATAGCTTTACTAGCATCTCTACATTTGCCTGAGTAATTTGATTGAAACTGACACAATGCTAACGGTAATGGCGCGTAGTGTACAGGGTGCCGCAGAGTCCCGGTATTTTTTTAGAGCCAATCAGGTTCACATTAAATTCTCGATCATGTTGATTTTTGTACGTCACCAAAAATCAGAGATGCTAGTATGGCGTAATAGCGCGCAATATGCAGGGTGGCGCGGAGCCCCGGTATTTTATTTAGAGCTAATCAGTCAGGCACACATTAAATTCTCGATAATTTTGATTTATGTATGACGCCGAATTTAGACACGCTAGAAAGGCGCAATAGCGCGTAATGTACGGGGTGGTGCGGAGCACCGGTTTTTCTTAAAGAGTCAATCAGCCTCTGTAAATTGTCGATCATTTCGATTTACGATTTACGTACAACGTCATTGTCGATTTACGTACAACGCCAAAATGTACTTACCGATGTTTTTTTAGTGTTGTCCAAATTCCACTCCATTCTCCAAATTACTTCTAAGTTCAGCTGAACGCCTGGGTCTAATTGGATCATAGAACTACTGTTGATGGTACTATCGTGCCACGTGGGAGTCCCTGGTCTCTGCCGACCCCTCTGGGGTACCGGCGTGAGGTCATGTTATGTTTACCATTGATTATTTAGTACGATAATTCCATGTACATGTACGAAGTCTAATTATTGTACTGATCAGCTACGCAATTCACATCGAATTGTCATTATAACTAACTACGAATTGTAGTTTTAAAAAAGTGGCCCTGGGAGTTTTTATTTTAAAGTTGTTTTCATTATGTACTGATTTAACAAACCAGCTTTGTTAAACCATTTAACGGAGCAGTAAACGAATGCAACGTGTATTTTTGAAAAATTATAAATAAAAAATTAAAGAATCGATTCTGAGTATGGAAGAGAATACAGAGGTACTTAACACCGTCAAGAAACGGAAGCTGGAGTAATTCGGACATATAATGCGTATTGTTATGTCCGGTTCTCCGCCTCGCCTATGTTTTGTCATTTTCAGCACTAAAGAGCAAATATAAGGGTTTTTCCCCTTTGTTCCCGATTCCCCCCACTTTTTGTCCAGTGGTGGACACATTATATAAAAAAATGCTTTACTTATACAACATGTATAATTGGCAGTGAGGGACAATGACACATGTTCAGTTTCGATATCCACCACCGGAGGACCAAGCAACTAAGTTGTTCCCAATGTCCGCCAGTGGTGGCCAACGGGAGGATTTTGGTTGGGTTGGCCCCCACTGGTGGGCATCGCAACTTTTTTTCTCAATAACCGCCAGTGGTGGATAAATAGTGGGGGACATCGGTAACAAAGGGTTTGTCCGCGCACATCGCGTGGCAGTCACACCAGTCAAGAGCAGTCATGCATAGTCTTTACCAGTCTTTAGACTTAATATCAAGATGTAGTCCATTTTAGTAACTCTGTTTCCAAATTATTAGTAACGTGTATAGGTGCCATCAATAACCTGCAACAGTGTACTTGCTGATTTGATTTTGAACCCCCGGAGGCCTGCGCTGTCTAACAGTACCAACCAGTACAGTCTCCTTCAACTTATCCTGCAAGTAAAGATTCCAGGAAGAAGGAGACCTGGGAGAACAAAGATATCATGGCTACACGACCTGCGACAGTGGTTTCAACAAAGTACTATTTCCTTGTTTGTATCGGCAACCTCTAATTGGTTGCGATAACCTCCGATAGGAGATGGCATACATACATACATACATACATACATACATACATACATACATACATACATACATACATACATACATACATACATACATACATACATACATACATACATACATACATACATACATACATACATACATACATACATACATAACCTCACGCCTGTATCCCAGAGGGGCAGGCAGAGACCAGGGACTGCCACTTGCCACGATCCTGACAGATCATGTTCGCTTCATCAACGAGATAGAAAGATATATAATCAGTAGAAGTCCGGCCACCCTGTATAGACACCCTAAACTACGCCTGTTCGCCCAACCACGAGACCAATATTGTTTCACGACCGATTGCCCAATCAGTGTTCGAATAACATCATCGTATAACCAGCCTTAACTAAATTAACAGCGGTAACAATGCGAGCTACTTTCATCAAATCGATAAAAACCCTTGGATGTCCCCACTGCTGGGAGAGACCCGTGCCTCTTCCTGCATCGCATAATGGTAAGGCCATACACCACCACGGGGGCCAAGTCCGAGTTAGTGGAGGATTGTAAGACAGTGGCGCGTCTTACTGTCAGAAGTTATCAACCCGCCTATAAAGCCTCTGACATGGCTTAATGACTGCAATTACATGACAGCCGGCACCAACGGCTTAACGTGCCTTGCGAAGCACGGAAGCGCTCGGAAAAATGACACTAGCGGTTGTCACGGGATCACATAGTCACATCCTGCACCTGACCGCGCCTTTTGTTGCTTAACAGAAGTCATTGATTTCAATCACTCGGTTCGACTAGGCCACGAGAGCTTCATCAAACAAATATTTTTTTTAAGTAGCCTATAAATGTCTCATGGCAAGGCACAGGCCTTCTCTCAGAAAGTATGGGCATTATGACCACGCGAGCCCACCGCGGATTGGCAATTTCAAGCGCTGGAGTAGTGAACACCCGAGACACTCAGGTTTCCTCAAGATGTTTTCCTTTACATACTACTTATAATAAGTACTTTTAGTTTTCACTTTAGCTACTTTCATCTAAATAATAATAATGTATCTATAAATTACTGATGTGCAATAGAGTTATCTATCTATACAAATACCGATACCTAGATAGACAATTTGATTGATTTCAACTTTTTATTGAAGGAATAGATTCGATAAAAGGCAATGGATCTATCACTGTTCTTAGTAAATTTAAGAACATAGATTCTAAAGGACCAATGTGAATCTAAGGGGAATAATAAATTACGAATTGGACATTTAGTTGGCAAGTAACTGAATTACCACAATCTCAATTATCCGTCAAGATGGTGGCAAGTTGCAGTTCCTGGTCTCTGCCTACCCCTCTGGGATACAGGCGTGAGGCTATGTTGTGCTAATCTCAGGTTGGTTTTTTTTATCATTAGCACACAGATTAAAAACGTGATATTGTTATGTTGTCTATGTTGACTTCGAATTCAGACGTTTTATAAAGGTTTTGCATTTTTAAAAACCTATTTAGAGGCTAAAAATTTCACCCATGCCGGGATTCGAACCCGCAACCTCTGGCTATCCGTACCAGCGCTCTACCAATTGAGCCAATGGGCGACTCACGGCATCAGTGAAATTTCGAACCTCTTTACAATATTCTCTGTATTACGTACAGGCAGCGACATCTGACTTAAGCAAATTGCATTACTTACAGCCCCGACTACCTACTTTGCAGTTAGGTTTAACATCGGAACGATATCACTGTACCCACATGATTACACTATTTTTTATTTTTAATGCACTAACCCGTGCTAAGGAACAAATTTAAAAACCTATTTAGAGGCTAAAAATTTCACCCATGCCGGGATTCGAACCCGCAACCATGGCATGGGTGAAATTTTTAGCCTCTAAATAGGTTTTTAAATTTGTTCCTTAGCACGGGTTAGTGCATTAAAAATAAAAAATAGTCTAATCATGTGGGTACAGTGATATCGTTCCGATGTTAAACCTAACTGCAAAGTAGGTAGTCGGGGCTGTAAGTAATGCAATTTGCTTAAGTCAGATGTCGCTGCCTGTACGTAATACAGAGAATATTGTAAAGAGGTTCGAAATTTCACTGATGCCGTGAGTCGCCCATTGGCTCAATTGGTAGAGCGCTGGTACGGATAGCCAGAGGTTGTGGGTTCGAATCCCGGCATGGGTGAAATTTTTAGCCTCTAAATAGGTTTTTAAATTTGTTCCTTAGCACGGGTTAGTGCATTAAAAAAAAAAAATAGTGTAATAAGGTTTTGCATGTAAAGGATGTACGTTTGATAACTTTTGCCTACTAAAGCAACGACGATTAAAAAAACCGGCCAAGTGCGAGTCAGACTCGCGCACCGAGGGTTCCGTACAAACCTGTATTATAGACCTGAGTATTTGGTATGAATTTCAATTTAATACCTCTACGCGTTTATGAGGAAATGGGTAGTAAGTTTAAAATTATTAAAAATATATATATTATGTGATGTAACTAAAAATTTATGGTTTTCGTAATTTTTCCTTTATCTATGCTATAACACGTTGCTTCGTACCAAATTTCAAGATTCTGAGTTCACGGGAAGCACCCTGTAGGTTTTGATTCCCTTGCAAGTGTCGAAAATTTGCGGCATAAACGGCTGTATCTTTTGATTGCGTTGGCTTAGAAGTTTGATTTTTTCACAGCTTCAAGGGACAGTAGATCTGAGTAATTGATATAAATTTCAGCTTCATACCTCCACGCGTTCCTGAGAAAAAGGGTCTTGACAGACGGACGGACGGACGGACAGACGGACAACAAAGTGATCCTATAAGGGTTCCGTTTTTTCCTTTTGAGGTACGGAACCCTAAAAACAGAAGATCCTAAATAATCAACTTCGAAGTTTATTTAGTTTCTTTGGTAAATTAAACAACTAGGTTCCTTTAACACGTTTAAATTTATACTATTATTATTTTTAATGCACTAGCGGTTTGCTTTGCGAATAAGTTAATATTGATATTAACATTACATTCAATTATACTTTTTTTATTTTTAATGCACTAACCCGTGCTAAGGACAATTTAAAAAAAACCTATTTAGTGCCTTAAAATTTCACCCATGCCGGGATTCGAACCCGCGACCTCTGGCACGGATAGCCAGAGGTCGCGGGCTCGAATCCCGGTATGGGTGGAATTTTTAGCCTCTAAATAGGTTTTTAAAACGTTTAAATTTGTACAGTAAGTACCTACCTACTAATTTTAAGCAAAAAGTACAGTAATTTCGTTTAAAAGGTTAATTATATTTTACCTGTGCATTAATCCACAAATTAATACACAAATGAAAATTATAATGTTGCACAATAAATAGTGTTGTAGACATAAATCGTGCGAAGACATAAAAAAGAATAGATTTTTTGCGACCGTTAGTACGGTAGTAGGACGGGTGCAATGTATAAGGATATAATCTTTTGTTATTTTCTTACCCCCCCGTGGGCTTAAACGTGATATTATGTAGCCTGTTACACGGGATTCTGAGCTATAATCATGGAAATTTAATTTCAATTCCGTTCAATGGTTTTTGCGTGATGCGCGCACAAAGAAATAGAGTGAGACAAACATAATTGTGCAGTCAGATACAGTCTAAATTTATAGAAGAAAAGTATAGGTATATAAATAAAATTAAGTTAAATAGGCCAGTTCAGTACATCTCACGATAACTTTAATATTTGTAAAAATACAATTTAAAAACATTTTTTTTTGGCAAATAATGATGTAAGTAAATATGTTGTATGATGTTATTAAATGAATGAATGATGTATTAGCGGTAAATTATACTTTATACGTATCACTAGTTGAACTCATTATTTAGCATTTAAATGCCCTAAAAGTTCTTAGCTGTGTCAACCTGACATAAACCTTAACAATTATAACTGCGGTCAATACACCCCAGGACAATTTGACCGTAATAAATGTCCTGCGCATTCCTCATTGGCTATTCATAGGCAGGGGTCCTTAGATAAAGAGATAATTATTTTGGCAATAGAACAAGTTTCGCGATTAAGTGGCTCGGAATCGGAAGGAGCCTAATAAACTGAGACAGCCGCTGACAAATGTGCTGTCTTGATCTCCGATTGTGTGGTACAATACTAGCCCTTTTTGTATAGTCGACATCGCATCAACCTTTGCATGTGTGCACTTGCTGCCGCAGACTGAAATATGCTATAACAAACTGGTGAAGGTTTTTATTAAATAGGTAGTTATTATTAAACGGGTCTAATCAAGATCATTTATTTGGTAAAACGTAATCGCGATTAGACCTGCGTAATATACTAGTATAAGTATCGCAAAGAGGAGTGGAAATCTGAAGGGGAGGCCTTTGCCCAGCAGTGGGACACAGCCATGGCTAATTAAAAAAAAAAAGTATCACAAATAATTAAGAAATTTTATTAGATTTTGGGTGTGGCAAAAGAAGCAAGAAAGTAGAATTAATGCAGTTGAAATGAGGTCCTTGAGAAGTATGTGTAGTGTTACTTTGAATGACAGGATACGCAATAGTCTGATTAGAGAACGTTGTGGACCGAACATGTGGAGAGGATGAAGGGAGAAAGATTGACGAAACAAATATATATTGCGAATGTGAGTGGAAGGGCTGGTAAGGGACGTCCCAGACGGACTTACATCGACCAAATAGGGGATGTATTAGCAAAGGGAAAGATAAAAAGTACCCGGATCCGGCGTGCGTGCATGCAACGACTTATGAACGTTGATGAAGCGAAGGTGATCTGTCAGGATCGTGGCAAGTGGCAGTCCCTGGTCGTGGCAAGTGGCAAGTGGCAGTCCCTGGATATAGGCGTGAGGTTATGTATGTATGTATTAGATATTATCCTTTGACATAACAAAAAGGAAGTGACAATCGACAAGAGTTTATTAGCAGATTGTGACGAGAAATTCGGTGTTGAAAGTATTTGATTTGATGCTGAACAGTAGGTATTCGATTATAATTCTCTTTAATGCACTAACCTGTGCTAAGGAAAATTTAAAAAAAAGTAGGTACAGCGATATCATTCCGATGTAAAACCTAACTGCAAAGTAGGTACTCGGGGCTACAAGTGACGCAAATTACTTCAGCCAGATGTCGCTGCCTGTACGTAATACAGAGAATATTGTAAAGAGGTTCGAAATTTCACTGATGCCGGTGAGTCGCCCATTAGCTCAGTTGGAAAGAGCGCTGGCACGGATAGCCAGAGGTCGCGGGTTCGAATCCCGGCATTGGTGGATTTTTTAGCCTCTAAATTGGTTTTTAAAGTAGGTATCCGATTAATGAATTTAAGAAAATGTGGACTATGAACTCTTCCTAATTTTTAAGGGTTTTAGGAGGTCGCCATACAAGGAACTAATGGGATTGAAGATTTTTCTGGTTCTATTGAAATCGCCAATCTGCGGTGGGCACCCGTGGTAATTAAACCCATGCTCTCTCTCTCTCTCTGAGAGAATGCCTGTGTCCTTCAATGGGACGTTTATTGGCTACATAAAAAAAATACTTAAAAAAGACCAATTAAATTTATCTACGGACCCTCGGTACTCAAGTCCGACTCTACTTGATTGTTTTTGTTTCTCTCTCCGCTTTTCCCTTGTTGCACGGACCGTTCGCTCAGCGGAGTTGCCAAAACAGTTCCATCCAGGGGATGAATCACACAATCGATCTGGGTCCCGAGGGACGAGGTAGCGTAACCTTTAAATAAAACCTACGTATTGTGAAGCGAACATTGAAACGATCAGCAGAATAATAGTGTTTTGGTCGGCGTCTTTACTGTTAGCAACAAGTCTTTTGTGAAGCAACTGATGATGGTGGTTAGTCTAAGAAATACATCGTTAGATAAACCGTTTCTGGTCGAACATACAAATACAAATAGTTTATTATTTCTACATAGAAAATACATTTCATCCTTATTATCTAGCTAGACAATACAATATCTAGACAATCAGTGTGGACAATAGATTATTGGTGACCATCACACTAGGTCAGACCTGTCCTGTGAGGGCCATATAAAAATATTACTAGCTACTTCTTTTTAAGTAGCTTGACATATAGTTAGTCAGCGGAAAATTCCTGATTGATAAGCAGAGAATTCAAAATTTATCAGCAGATAATTCATAATTGATCACCAGGCAATTCCTAATTCATCAGCAGAGAATTTCTAATTCATCAGCAGAGAATTTATAATTGATCTGCAGACAATTCCTAATTAATCAGTAGAGAAATCTAAATTGTTCAGTAGACAATTTCAGTTTATCAGCATAAAATTCCCAATTGTCAGCAGAAGTTCCAGATTGATGGAAAGAAGATCATGGTAAGTAGCAGGAAGTCGCTGGATGCAAGCCGCTTCCAACCGGTCTTTTTGGAAATCCATGGAGAAGGCCTATGTCCAGCAGTGGACTTCTTAAATGACGAATGTGCTGACCGTATGTTACTACTAATTCATTTATTCTACTGAGAAACAATATTATAACACTATTTTTATTTTTATTTTTAATGCACTAACCCGTGCTAAGAAACAAATTTAAAAACCTATTTAGAGGCTAAAAATTTCACCCATGCCGGGATTTTTAACAATATTATATTTCATCGTTTTGGTAGGCTTTAATAGTAAGTAAGCCTACCAAAATGTTGAAATATGAATACTTCCTGAGATTTGATTTTGGATTTACTGGCTGACCATGTGTGCTGATCATATTTAATTTATTCTGCTGACTGAAATACGATATTTTTCAAATGTCAAAATTCGCGACTTTCCAGGTACAATAACTGTCAAATTTTGACATTTTGGCGCCACAAAACGCGTGACTCGCGCCGTCGTACTACCCAGGCAGCTTGCATAAGCCGCAACTAAAACACATCGCTCTAGTCCAGCGAAAGCCGGGCACCAAGTTCCTCGGCCGACTAATGAAAACAAAACAAAACTTGTTGTCCGTGCTTTCCGACAGTAATAATAACGCCCAACGTGTGGTAAACTAGGAGCGGGCGGGCCGCATAAAACATGGAATAAATAAAACTTTAACGTCCACGCGACCCCCAACCTTGAACAGAAAGATGAAGAAAGACTACTCCACTACTTAAAAACCTATTTAGAGGCTAAAAATTGTCCTAAGCACGGGTTAGTGCATTAAAAATGAAAATAGTATACTCCACTACTGTTCCAAGTTTTTAAGTTAAAACTACGACTCTAAGTTACTTCTCACTATTGTTGTTTGAAAATTCTAGTCACCTTTTTGGCGAATGCTACACGCAAGATATATCGTGATCCGTCGATATAAACTGTTGGATCACGATATTTATTGACGTGTAGGGTAGTGTATTGAGGGATCACAATAATTATCGCTGGATTTCCGGAAATCCTTGTGATCTGATCCAAGATCCTGGATCGTGATACTTATCTTGCGTGTAGTGTTGCGCGTCAAATTTATCGCGTCAGCACGCAGCGAGACGGCAGCAATGGAGGACGTCTATCACACCGCTTCTGCTTCTGAATCATTGTCGGCCTCGGTGGCGCAGCGGTTTAGCACGCTGACTGTGCAACCAGAGGTCTCGGGTTCGATCCCCGGCCGGGTCAAACTAGGAAATGAACTTTTCTAGCGTGTCTCGGGTCTTGGATGCTATCTATGTATTTATTGTATTAAATCTATCGTCGAGTGAGCACCTATAACACAAGTCATTTAGTTGTACTTAGTATAGGGCTAACGAGATCTGTGTAATATGTCCATGAATATTTATTTATTATTTTTATTATTTTTATTATTATTGACAGGCGACAAGATTGTCTTGAAAGAGTTTATACTGAACTTAGAATCTTTGCCAGAAGTTCATCCATCCCGTCCATTTCATTGTGAATGCAAATTTCGTCCAATAAATTCAAATGTGTAAACATTGCTCTCTTTTGTAGCCAATTTTTCATTCAACGCTTTCTTTTTACGCGTTTTTTTTATTGATTGGGATATAATTATCGCCACACAAGCTCTTATTTTGCTCTGTCTAGGGTCCATCACGTCTGCTTCATATAAAAACGCTTCAATACTGACGCGATCCGTATCTTTGGTGTAGGGTGTGCTGTGATCCGGCTCAAGATACTTGATTAAATATCATGATAATTATCACAATACTTATATATATTGACGTGTAGCGTTCGCCTTTGAATATATAAAACTACCTATTTATGTGATCTATCTATCAGGATCGTAGCAAGTGGCAGTCCCTGGTCTTTGCCTACCCCTCTGGGATACAGGCGTGAGGTTATGTTTTACCTATTTAATTTGTAAGTTTCAACTTGTATTTAAGTTTTTTAGATATTATCTTCAAGCATATGTCATAAACATGCGTCATTCAGACTGAGACTTTACGTTGGCCCCTAAGGGGAATCGAACGCACAATCCCGGCGATAGTCATCACTATCATAATAATATTTAGTCCGTACAGTGGATGGACATGCATGCGCCAGTCGCTGGTCCACTCCAGGTCTTTCCTGCTGCCTTTACAAAGTCGTGCCACCTGGATTAAGGTCGGCCTACACTTCGACTTTGTAAGAGATATCACAATTTAGTTTAAATAATTTGGACACATAGGCTGAATGTAGTCATTTTTCCGTTATTACTATTTTGTTTCTGTCACATGTCTTGTTTCTTTCTACTTATATCTTTTGTTCTTGGAAATAAATGGTTATTCATTTATTCTATCATTCTTTCACTCTTACGCACGGTCCACGGCGGCCACTCTAATAGTTTACGACTCCATCTTTCCTCTTCTCTGGGACAAAGATGACCCGCCCATCTCTATTTTAGGTGATGGTAATCAAGTCATACCACTCGCTAGACGAACAAGGCAGTAGATCTTAATTTGTATTGTAACATCGGACCGGACCGGAACTCCCGTGCTGCTGCCGTACACTTGATTGTCGATTTTTCTGCAAATTGCTATTCTGTGCCGTAATTTTCACCGAGCAGTCGAGTCGTAAAGAGGCGCGCACGACGCGCCGCCATTTTGGAAAATATGGCGCCGTTTTCGGCGGGAAATGCGCGACAATGTCAACGTGTTTGTGGAGGCATAGCGTGCGCAACTGCATTAACTTGCCTAGAAATAGCGTTTTTTTAATTTATTTGAACTGTGTGTTTTAATAAAAAACAGAGTATTACCGCTTAGACGAAAAAAGTTTCAAGCAAGTATATGAAATATAATTTCGTTAAAATAATAGTACATTATGACTATGATATAACTCCGGTAAGTTGAAAATTACAGCCGAGGCGATATTACTAGCCCGAGCCATCGGCGAGGGCTATAAGGAAGCAGAGGCTGTAATTTTCAAAGCGCACGTATGTCATACGACGTTTTATAACATATTTACGAGGAAATTAATAAAACTCTGACTTTGTTATCATCACTACTTGACGACATTTTCAAATAAAAACAATACATCGATCGAAAAAAGAAAAAGCGCGCGGATTTATTTTTACTTGTCCACAAACAAGCGATGCGCGCGCATCAACTTTTTTTTTAGGCAAAGGTACAAAAACAGCCAGTATTACTAATAAAGTAAATTAATATTTTTGTGTTTTTGTTACAGATAAATGGTTGTAATTTATTGTCAAAATTAATTAAATTAAAGAATGAAATGTTTATTTGTTATATTTTATTTCCCAAAGTTAATTTTATTCCTAAAATATTGACCACTTCCTTGACATAAAACCTCTTTGCTAAGATTTTTAAAAGTATCGTTCATTTTTAAACGGAGTATCTTAAAACTTTATTAAAAAAAAAAACACGTGCTTACATTACATTATCGCACAAGTACGATATTGAAATTGGTGTAATTACAACAACTTTACGAGCAAATATTTTATAAAGATTATTTTTAATACAGTTGCTCAAAAAGTGGCGTATTACAGGGACGTCTAGCGTGCGCGATGTGGGCTATTACACACTCGTACTTTTTTTTTTACCTTTCCCGCACTCGTGCGTTTTCTTTCCCAACTGTCAAAATAATGTCTATTAAAAAGAAAAACCAACCATGAAGTGTTTACTAAAAAAAATCATAGAAGTTTTTATGAGCTACTAATTTGTTTCAATATCAGATTTAATGATTTGATTGAATGAGTTAAGTTAGGTTTCATTTCATTTCATCTCATTAATTTTCATTTTTATTTCGTATCAATAAAAAAATTCTACTGAAGACTTGGCTGTATGGGCATAGTTCCCTTTGCCTACTAGAATGGGTGAAGAAAAAAAATCTCTGCTTATATTTTTTTACGGTTGGCGCCATTTTCCAAATAATTTTTCCTTATTAAATTGCTTACCTATTTTTTTCGCAACTGTATTAAAAATAGTCGTTCAGTACACGTGCGGAACCGTCATTGCAACTTGTTCCGACTGTCAACCCTCGCCTTCGGCTGCGCCTCGGCTCGGGTAGACATTTGTCGGAACTCTTTGCAATGACAGCCTTTCCGCACTTGTAATGAAATATACTATACATAGTGCTTTTGTTTTGTTTCTTGTTTCTATGAGGCGCAGAATTTTTATTTTTTTAAATTGTCACACAGTGCGCCAGACCGAGGAATGCCAACTTCACATTTATATTGTTCTGTGTACAATAAAATGGCAAATTCAATTCAATTCTTGACCAACAAGTCGTTGGTAGAGCACGGGTCCGATTCGTGTTTTGTCCACTTTTTTATGTTCTGATAGGATTAAGCCGAAAAAGTTAGTACACATTATTATGTGTATGTGGAAAGTTTTATCCGTCTCACGATTTTAACTAAAACTATATTAACACTTTTGATACGAAGAAAATGTAAGGTAAAACCTATTCAGAATCACGTCCATACAGATAAGGGTCACACATTTCGCTCCGGGATTATTCAAATTCACGTAATTAAAATGCCCACCCACATTGGAAAGGGGGACATCGCTGCCAATCGATCTGACAGCTTCGGTGGGGTGGTATAAGCGCTAAAATTAGTGAGATTTTATCATATTACATTTTATTATTAACTACACCGCTTGATTCTGTAGGTGTAACAGGGCGGGCGAAGATTCGGTCTCATTATATAAAAATACGATTCCTCTAAAGCACTACTCAGAGGCAGGTTAAATAATCTGTGGTTACGTTTTTCCTTGAAGCACATACTATTTAAACTGCTTTTTATAAAATTTATTTATTTAAGGCACATTAGTGAAATGAAATTCAACAAACCAAAATCACAAAAACCGCGTTTACGGGAGGTTTACGCGTGATTTTCGGAGTACACTCTATACAATACACAACAGTTTATATTATATAATATAATATGGTAATAAACATTAAGTTGAATAACTTAATCCCGAAGAGTGTTTTTAAAAATCGTGTTTCTATAATAAGACACTGGAACTTTGTACCTTTGAACTATACCTTTGTAACCCATATTTTTTATTATCATTTACCTGCATTGATATGAACGCAATGCAATAATAATGCATTTCTGTGAAAAAAATTCTACTAATTAACCTACGGTTCAAGAGATAGTATTCCAAGATTTTGAACGTCATTTGCATTTGACATAAGAAGAAAAAACATTTGTTACAGTTTAAAAAACCTATTTAGAGGCCAAAGTGGGCCCCGAATATAGTGGAGGCACGCATCCCAAACCAAACCAACTAGGACCCACGTCACAACATGACATTAGCCACAACTCCTACACTCTACGAGTAAAAGAGTGTTTAGCAATTCGTCAAAATGACAACAAGAAAAGCATGCCTAAAAATGAAGGAATATTTTTTTTCTGAGTGGCCGACAATGTCTGAAGACGTGTTTAGGATGCGCTTCAGAGCCTTCATTCTAATTTGTTTTGTTGTTCTTATTAAACAGAAACAGTACTTGCGAAAATGAAGTAAATGACGAGGAGAATTCTAACATTCCCAAAGAGACACCGTTGTACTCCAACACTGCTATCATCATGGACACTGATTAAAGTTTAGTGCTCCTAGGTGAGAAGACGTAGTGAACGTCTCTTCATCTAGTAATACTACAAAACGCAGACATAAATAGCGAGTAGATACCTAAAACTCCCAAAGAGACACCATCGCACTTCAACACCTGTTATCATCACCTGAACTGATTTAAGTATATTACTTACTGCTAGATTAGAAATTTAGAATGTGTTCACTTCCACATTCTCAAAGCTACATCGTATGCCGAAGCATTTCTATTGCAAAATTAACTTGGCCATCTCGGCACCGTGGAACGAATAGTAGGCCAACAATATTCCAACTGGATTGCCTACACCCACTGTAATTGCCAAGCTTATTAAAACTGTTTTTATACGGATTTATGCTCGTTTATTACATTTTTACAATTTTCCAACGTTTCGGCACTTTTTCAGGTGCCGTGGTCCCGGATGACTGAGGTGACAGGTGTCTTTTAGAAATCATTAACGGTTAGTTTACTACCCTCGGCAAAAATTACAAAAGTTAATTATGAAGTTACGTTCCAAAATAGTCAAACCAATTATTTTTTATATAAAGTCAACAATATTGATTATTAGTAATTGAAGTTAAAATTAAATTTATAAACTAATTACTTTATATGAACTTAAAGATACCGATTATTACTTGAAATTAAATTGATTTTTTATTATAAAATTATTATAAAATTTTTTATTATAAAAAATCAATTTAATTTCAAGTAATAATCGGTATCTTTAAGTTCATATAAAGTAATTAGTTTATAAATTTAATTTTAACTTCAATTACTAATAATCAATATTGTTGACTTTATATAAAAAATAATTGGTTTGTCTATTTTGGAACGTAACTTCATAATTAACTTTTGTAATTTTTGCCGAGGGTAGTAAACTAACCGTTAATGATTTCTAAAAGACACCTGTCACCTCAGTCATCCGGGACCACGGCACCTGAAAAAGTGCCGAAACGTTGGAAAATTGTAAAAATGTAATAAACGAGCATAAATCCGTATAAAAACAGTTTTAATTATGTCTACTGCTCGTGTTAACCTTAGAAAATACTATGCCAAGCTTATGTTTTCCCATTAAGGCCAACAACTCAGAACAGGAGTTACGGTGGGCCATATTAACTTTAACAATTCGAATGTAACCCTGTTACAGCACCCACCGGGGTAATTTCAAGAAATATCGCTGATAATAGCCGACATGAAGTGGTAAGAGTGGCGAGTCATTCGGAAAAAAGTATACTAAGTTAATTCCGGGGGGTGCGTGCCTTGCATGGCAGAAAGAGTGTAGATAGAATATAGTAAGACGTAGAAGGCTGGATTGCTCTCTTACAATTCTATTGTAGTAGACCAGTGTCATAAGAAAGACTTTAAGGAGTGGCGGAGGGTTGTTTATAGAAAAGGAATAGACAAGGGTGGTCGCAGATAAAATATAGCTTCGCTCTGAGGGAGGCCTATGAACAGCGATGTTATGTTAATTAAACAAAATGCGATTAACTTTCGACGCGTAACGGAGTTTAGAGTTTTTTTTGTCCATGATTTCTCCAAAATTATCTAGATTTTGAAATGGACACCTAGTTTGAATTGTGACGTTCATTAAGCCGCAGTTTCAGCGCTACTTTGAATAAAACCTTTTCATTTCATTGCGTTAAACATCATCATCATGTATTGAACATCAGACAGATCTTCAGGCAGCAACAAGTTGAACAGTTTCTGCACATACAGATCAGATATTGGGTGGCGTTTCGGTGTTTTTATATTTTGTGAGGGTGTGTACGTTTGAAGTCATAGCAGACAGTATTGGGGGAGGAAACTTTTTTAACTGCCAGACTTTAGTTACGCTGCAGATGTTTCATGATTTGTAATATTTGTTCATGGTTTCAGTTTTCTTTTTGGAGGGGAAATTAGTTTTATTATTCTTGTAGATACATACTTTTAGGTTACTTGTTTTTGGACTAGTAATATGATAAAAGCGTCTTGGCGGAAAGGCAGGATATGAATTTGAACATTTAAAGGTCATTATCCTTCCTAATCACAAGCTTCGTCACATTCCAAACGAGTTATTCCACTTTATCCGAATATCTTAACTCTTCGCAAACATCATTAAACCTATTCGAAATAAAACTGACATTTAGAGTTGTTAACCTTTTACAATAACTCAAAAATCATGCACATTACCCAAGTTAGACTGGATCCACAATATTTAAACAACTTGCTGCAGATTTTATCATCACCAATAGTCGCAGCAAAGATCATCAAACCGAAGATTGGCGCCCAAAAGCAAGGTGAACGATACAGTGAGTCTGGAAGATCGATAAACAGATAGCGAAGTGCATTCGAGCCGTACAGAGCACTGAGGGTAGCAGTACCCACGCGTTAGGGAACTCCCCTCTGAGTCATAAAGAGGGTGGCCGCCACCCCTCACTTTTGAGGGTTTGGTCGATACTGCTCTCTTTTGTTTTCACACATCGACGCATTTGTGCGTACCCTTCGCACTCGCGTCTAGGCGATAGTGTCGTTCTTTAGTTTTGGACGGCAAATCGGTATGCGAATGTCTGGGATGATAGAATTTTGGTCGGGTAATACTTTGGTGTATGTGGAACTAATTGGAAATAGTTTCAAAGGTTTAAACGCGATTTTGTATTAAGATGTTTAGACTGAATATCCAGTTACTTTATTAGAAATATTATATGCTTACATAGTAGTCTGAAGAACGGCAATTTGTAAAAAATATTAAAACAATTCACAAAGCACATTTTCACTTACAAAACACTAAGTTAACTTTAACTTAAGTCAAACACATTACCTGTCTGAATTAAATACGATTCTAATAACGACATTTTTAAGTAGTGTAATTGATAGTAATTTTAACTCGTTTGGTGATAAATTGATGGAGCGTATAAAGAGCGTCTCCATTTTTTTATTTCAAGCTCGGTTGGATATTATCTATGTATATACGCGGAGGCGGAGCGCCACCTCACAAAATTCGGCCTCCGTGAGAGGAGGGACCTCCTCCTCCTCCTGCTGAGCTTCGGCCCGGGGAGGATCCATCACTGGCGGGGTGAAGTTGGCCCTGTCCGGAAACAGGGACCGGACCACCCCGTCCAGCAATGCCGGCTCGAGGGTCTCCGACAGTGGGGAGCCAAAGGGGCGCAGTTTGTTCCGCGCCGCCTTATACGGCCTCCCGAAAGGGTCGTTGTCGAGACCCTCCAGGAGCTCGTCTCGTGACGAGTCCTGGGCGGCGAGTATTGCAGACCTGAGGACCCCCTTTGCGCCCACGCCCACGCAAAGGCGGTCCTCGTTGGCCTGGTCGCGCACTCGCCGCCGCCGACTCCTGGCGTACTCCCGACGGGCCGCTAAGCAGTCGGTCCGGAGACCCGCCAACTCCTCCGACCACCAGTGGACGGCGCGTCGGGGGGGCCGACGACGTGACCGAGGCATGCTTGAGTTGCATACCTCGGTCAACGAACCCCTCAGCCCGGCCGCGGCGGCGTCCACGTCCAGGACATTTAGCGCCGGCGAAAGCCAGTCCTGGACGAAGGCCGCCTCCCCGGCTGCCTCCCTGTCCAGGTGGACGAGAGCCCACCGAGGGAATGGGGATTGGCCCGGCGGGACCCCTCCCTGGGGGCTCTGGGTGGAGATCTCGAACCGCACGTAGCGGTGGTCCGAGAAAGTCTCCACCATGTCCACCCGCCAGTTGTCCACACGCGCAGCTAGTGCGGGGGATGCAAAGGTGACATCCACGACTGACCCGCCCCACCGTCGCACGCACGTGTGGACGCTCCCCCTGTTCAAGAGGGAGAGACCGGAGGAGGCCGCCCAGAGCTCCAGCTCCCGCCCGCGCGCGTCCGTGGCCGGGTTGCCCCACGCCACCGATTTGGCGTTCAGGTCTCCCAGGACGGAGACCTGACGCGAATCCACCCTGCCGACCACTGCGGCGAGGACTCCGAGAAAATCCAAAGGGTTACTTCTTGTCCAATTTTTTTGGGATTTAGTTATATATTAAACGGCTCTAATCCTTGGTCTACTTGCCACTTCAGTCTACCCGAGACCTCGGCAACTGTAACGCTGCCGAAACTTCGGGAAAAAAGGTAGGTAATTGCGTTTTACCTAATAAATAATCGCGATAGACGCGTTTAATATATAACTATGTATAAGTATCGCGAATCATTAACAAATAAAATACTTTTTAGGGATAAACTCGAAAGGACTATGACGAATTGTTGCATGGAACGCGCATCGGTACGTCTTGTCCAATTTGGAAAAACAGGTGCACTAGCCCTGTTTACTTTTGGTTTCACGCAAAAACCACCAGCATTTTTGACGATTGCAGCATTTTGATAGAAGTTGCCGGCTCCAACAGCTTATATTTGTTAAGCTGTTGGTGCCGGGCTGCCGTCTATAGTTGGCAGTCGTTAAGCCAAGTCAGAGGCCTTAGGGTGGCTTGAACGCTGACAGTAAGACCAACCACTAGTCTTACAAGCCTCCACCAATCCGGACTTTGCCCTCGTGGTGGAGTATGGCCTATACCTTCCTGAGACCCGTGCCTCACGGTTGGGTCATAATGGGTTGATGATGATGATGGCCATCCACAGATTTGGAATCTTATCTATCACGTAGGTAGGTGGCCTAGCTACCGGAGGGCTAGCGGAGCAGTGCTTCGGGGCCTTCAAGCTCAGGGGGCCCCTCGGACTACTTCTAACTATAAATTGAACCAGATTCCAGGATCGCGACGAATACGAAACAAACGATTTTGAATATTTTATTTAGACCCCAAGTTTTTTTTATGCTCCAGGGCCTATGGTTACCTAGCTACCTACACTACTGGTAGCCACTGATGTTTTTTTTTATGTAGCCTATAAACGTGTCGTGCTGGGCACAGGCTTCTCTTAGAGAGAGTTTTTGGGCTTAATTACTACGCGTGCCCACCGCGGATTGGCAATTTCAAGCGCTAGGATATTTGAACAACTCAGACACTCAGGTTTCCTCACGATGTTTTCCTTCACAGTTAGCTAGTGCTACTATAACTTCACAAATGTAAATAACTTAGAAAACAAAGTGCATGCCCGCACTGGGAATCGAACCTGGGTCTCTCGCTTCCAAGTCCATTGTTCTACCCACTGGACTACCGCCCGCTCCTGAATTATGTGATTTGCAAGAGATATTGGTATTGTAATTTCACAAAGTACCTACGTACGTAAGTATGAAACATATTTGTTGATACATGCCGGGATTCGAACCCACGACCTCTGAAATGTGAAGCCGGCGTTCTGCCGCTGTGCTACTACCGCTCATATTGTAAAAGTATACATCGTCTCTCAAAACTTACAAAGTTTGTTCGCATGTATTTTGCATGTCGCATCCCGTGCAAACAAGGAACTCTAGGGTGATTTTTTTTAATTTACTCAATTAGTTGGCCCGGTATTTACATTCATGTTGGCGAGATATACAGACTTTGAAAGCTTTTTAATAAAAAGATACTAGAGATATGATTTATAGCGACGAAAACGATTTTTATTTAATAGGAAATCGATTTGGCCCGGAAACTATTAGAGGCTCTTCTCAAAAAACCGTGTGTGTGAGCCTAAACAGTTAGTCAGTTGTAGAAACCTATTTAGAGGCTAAAAATTCCACCCATGCCGTGCAAGCCTCACCCATGCAAGCACGGGTTAGTGCTTTAAAAATAAAAATAGTATAGTAGTCAGTTGGTTAGCAAACCCAGGTTTAGACTGAAATGGAGCCAGTTTCTTTATCTCAAATTTCCACGGCCTTATTAGTTTTTTTCGAGAAGCCCATCCATAATACACATGCAACTCAATTAATATCATTGCCTGGAAGAAATTGCTTTTAGTAATAAGGCCGCCAATTGTACCTACTAGGTACATTCTGTCTATCTATCTTTAGTGATCAAATCTTTAATAGTAAATCGATACACGGATAGCTAGGTAGTATTTATTCAGAGGTTACTGACTTACGAGGGACACCTGCGTGACAGGTTGCAACCGAAAGCGTCAGACAACTTGGAGCAACTTGCTTACCTCAAAACTTTATGCCGGCGCAAATCCAGAATCCGATGCGCCCAATATCTGTTCACAAAACTAAATCGCACACTCACACAGCTTCTCAGATCACTTTTCACACAAAGTAGTATCAAAATACGTTTTTCCGCGTCTTTAGTTTTTTCTCAACCGGCACTACACAACCACCACGTACCGAGTATAAAGCGAACTGACGAGTTTTTTTTTAGTTCAAACTTCTTTGATCAAAATCCTCGGGCGCCATCTATCATTGGAATTGTAAACTATAGCAAGCGCCACCTATCGAAATATCTTGTTACTACGCAGACTCCTTCCTAACTTGAGGGTTTGTTCCAGTTTTATTGTAGTGAAAAAGATGGCGCTACCTACCTTTATTGCAGATGCAGAGTTCTGTTTATACAAAAATATTTTTTATTACTTTGCTAACTCTTTTCTAACATTTAAATAATGTAGATAGATAGATAGATAGAATATTCTTAATTGTACACAGAAATTAGAGTAACAGAAATAGTATAATTGTAGATGCTTGAAAAGCTTACAAAGGCAGTTTAATTGGGAGAAAAATGAAAGTGCTTTTTCTATAGGATTATACAAGGCAGGTGTTTTGTCTACTGATTTAACAAAAAAGCCATAATAAGGTATAGATTCAATTTATTTACAATTGAAATTACTTATGTAAATATTTATATTTTCAAATATATCTATTTAGCCTCTAAATAGGTTTTTATATTTTTAAGACCAATTATAATGTTTTTTATCACATTAGTTTATGAAAATCTATAAGTAATTTTTATGCTAGGAGGTCTCGTCGGTTTCAGACTCTGATGATTCACTGGGGGGCCACATTTCCCTATCATCTTTCTCATTAGCAGCTGTCTCCAAGAACTTAGTCTGTGCTTCAAGCACACTTTTACTGTCTGTACAATCAGCATAGAGCTTCAGCGCATCAGCATTGAGCTCCAAAAAGGAATGGCCCCATGAAAACTTGGATAAGTAGTACTTAGCTTCTTGCTTGTGCCCTGTTATGAACATAGCTGCGGCTAACGCTTCTACGCAACTCAGTTGATATGGCTTTCCATAATTTATTGGGTTTGCTGCGACTAGAAATGGTAATAATCTGGGGTGCGGAGATTTCATCCTTCCAAATGGAGTCTCATCAATTTTAGCCCAAGAGCAATCAATCACAGCTAAACCAGACTTCTCTATTATGTCTTTGTCGTTTGGACTGACACATTGAGTGCCAACTGGGGATAGAACTAGCCCGGGAAATCGTTGGCCCAACTTTAAGTTCTTTATTAGGTTATGTCTGGATAGTTTTCGCCCGGAACATTTTTTCGGGTCACAGTGGTTTAGATCCCACATAGCAACGGTGAAGGACGCCTCTGTGCCTTCATTGTCTGACTGGGAGCCACTTTCTTCGCTGTCCTCGGATGAATGTATGGCTAATTCGTTCAAACTCTCCGCGTAATCCTTTTTAACGTGATGATTGGTGCGTTTAGACTTTCCACGTGTATTACCTTTACGCTGAGATGACATGGTTCAAAGGTTTTTTTTACTGACTAAACAACACAGGAATGTATGTTAATGAATGCGAAATAGCGACAAACAAAATATAAACATAACCTCACTTTCTCAGCTTTCTGATTTGACAGCTGACACTGACAGAAACCGGCTGCGTTCCGTAAAAACATAAAATAAAGCCAACTAAAATGTGTCTGGCTGTAAAACGGAGCGTAGAGATCGTTCAAAAACATAGACAAAACCCATTAGAAGCCCGGACGACAGTAAAACACGAAATTCAGTTGCCAAGGTTATATTGTCACATAGTTTTGCCCACATAATCACGGAAAATCATACTTCTGTGTAATATAATTTTATTAATTGTTTCTTCTAATCATTCAAGATTGATTTCACACGCGGAAGAATGAGCAGCGCCTCCATGGCAGGTGAGTGGAATTGCAGTGTTTCAACTACCTCACTTTACATTCTCAATTTTTTCAAACCCTACAAGATGGTCGATGTGCATCAAGGAAATAAATGACTTTGTTATTATGCATTCCATGTGTCAATTTTACTGATGAACCGATGTTTTTTTCCAAAAACCTTAGAATGATCACCGACTCCGCTGACGTTGTTTAGGCTCAGACCTGCAATAAAATTCATTAAAATCGGTAAAGCCGTTTCTGAGGAGTTCTATAACTAACATTGTGACATTACCAATCGAATTAACAAGATGTAATAAGAGAGATGATACTCTTTGCATTAGCAACTACAGTTTGGACGAGTAGAGTACCTATGTAGCAAAAGAACACGTCATCATCACCAAGCCCATATTTTTAGGGCGAGCGACATCCGTTATCGACCCGACGTAATTAGCCACCCCTTATAACTTTTAGGCCCCTACTTTAACCCTACTTTATAGATTATAGCACTGTTAGTACCTTTATGAAAGGAACTGGATAACTATCTATTTATACAATTAACTGGGATTATTTAAATGAATAAATAAATAAATAAATAAATTTATTAGGAAAACTATTCAATTATTATTATTAAATAACTATTATCCTCTATCTATCTCGCACAATGTTCAAGTGCGAGTCGGAATCGCGCACGAAGGGTTCCGTACCTAAACAACATTCGGTTGCCGTTATTAAATATCGAGAAAAAACGGAAAGATGGCGAGATGCTCGAATTGATGACAGTCATCGTCACGAAGCTGAGTTCGTAGTAAGCTTTATCTTGTCATCTGTCATAAATCATAACACAGATTTTGCGTTTGTTTTCTTCATGATAAATAGGTCTTACCCTTTGTGTACGGAACCCTAAAAACGAGAAGAAATTAGTTGTAAAATTCTTTTCAGTCAGATTGTCCAGTCCGTATCGTCGGCAGCACTAAATCTTTACATACATGGTACACTTTAACCACAGATGAGTAGGTAATTTGCTATAGTTATACTCGTAATAGCTAGCAACAAAAATGTTAACTTTAACCTGCTGTCGTAACAGATGAAGGATGGTCTTTAAAAAATATCTTATTAGGTGACATTATTCGCCATTGGTGGTGGTGGCAATTAATGGCAATTAATCTTGGTGGCACCAAGACCCCGGCCTGACCGCCCCCCTCCCTAAGCGATTTTTTTTCTATGTACATTGAACGAAATTAAATTGGATGATAATGATTTCTTCGTTGATTGGCTTGACGGTATTCGTGGGCGGGCCCCTAAAGCCAAAATGCCACTCGAGCGCCTTAGGCCCAGTTAAACCCTGTGGATGAGACCCTAGGAACAGGAATATTAATTTTTACAACGCGTAAGGCCTTAACACGTCGTTCATAGTTTGTCATTTGTACTTTTGGTATACGAATTGTGTGTTTAGATATTTATTTTATAGTTTTTTTAATTTGGATTAGCGCTGTTTGATATCACAGATAGGTAATGTAATGCTTATATAAATAAACATATCTGTAAATAGAGCTGACATTTTTGTATACCTATAGGACAGGTGAAGCGAGAATTTTATAATATTATATTTATATCCTTGATATTTCGAAAATATAGTAGTAGGTAATAACACTCGCTAACTGTGAAGGAAAACATCGAGAGCAAACCTGAAAGTCTGAGGTGTTCAACTACCTCAGGGCTTGAAATTGCCAATTCTCGGTGGCCTCTGCATCTACGCAATGAGATGATATAAATTTATACAGCGTCCACTGGCATCTTCACTCACACTAAATGGCTGAAGGTATCGCTCGGATGCTGCAGCGGCAACACACCCCTAGTCCGGGACATGGTTTTCCGGACTAGGGGTGTATTGGCAACTCTAGCATGTGTATCAACATTGAGAAATTTGTCCCCTTCAAAGCAGCACGAATGTGTGCACATGTAATACCTTGTTTTTATTTTAATATTGAGTTTGTCGTCAAGATCTTGGTTTTCATCATTAATTCTCCGCCTCCATCAGCAACATACAGTCTACGCTCTAAACAGGGTGCCACGGGTCCGAATCAAAGTTCCCGTGGCACCCCCAGGGGTGTCTTCTGTGGTGTCTTGGGTCCGGGATGATGGTTTCTAGATGGTGTAGACTAGCCCAGCACCTATACCATCCTGACAGCTTAGCGTCCGCGGTGGGCACGCGATTCTCTTCCTCATTCTCTTCCTGAGTGCCTCTGCCCTGCAGTGAGATGCTACATAAAACAAAACTTGTTTCTAGAACCAAACTGTAATAGGGGCAGGGGTGTCTCAGGAAATAATCTTGCTTTCTACCGTTGAGCTTGCTATAAAGTGGCCGTGCAGAGGCGGGACGTAGGACGCGTCTTATGACCAAAACGTTTGCAATGTGACCTTGCTTTCCACGAGTGAATCATCCCTTCTACGCAGTGCAGTGTGCAGTGAATCAGTTATCCTGATTAAGCCGGCGCCAGATATAGCTTGACTTGTTTGAACACTGGTTTGATAGCTGCATGTGGCGCGAGAATTTGAATATGTAAGTATTAAAAGTTTAAACAAAAAATAATAATAATAATTTGACGACCTCTGTGGCGCAGCGGTAGCGCATCTGCCTACCATGCGAGAGGTCCCGGGTTCGATTCTCCGCTGGCGACAAAAAACAAACCCAGGTCTTGAATGGTTACATGTTTGTGATGTCGTTGTTTCTTGTCCCACGACACAGGGTATCCTAGTGTGGGGCTAGAGGCAATGTATGTGCCAGTATGTAAATGTTATAATATGTTATATGTCAATATGTTATGTTAATTTTATTCCTAAAGATGAACAACACAGCTTTTGATCTCATTTTGCCATGAGGTAGATATCACTTTTTAGCGCATATCAAAGCGTTCAACGTTGAAATTTATTCAAATGTTTGCCACAAAGTTCAGTTTAGATTGTTCTGTGGTTCAGTAACTCATACATAAGTTATTCGAGCGTTGTCGTATATAGATAGAATACTCTTTATTTTACACAAACATTACAGTAACATAAATTACTTATATAAAAATATAGTCGGCACTGTGCGTCTAAATTGAAACCTACACTTTTTGTGCAAAATTTCGTCGCCCACGATAGGCCCAGCCTAGTGTGGGGACAAGGTCACCACGACTTAATGTTATTTAAATGTAACTGTTAACTCTGTTTACTAGGGAAAATAAAATGTGTATTAACAGTATAATGTCCTTTTAACTATTAAGCCACATGCATGTAACATAATTACATAATTCATTTGGTAATAAATATGTTTTACTTTACTTTAGTACAATTGGCGGCCTTATTACTAAAAACCCTTACGGAAATGTCGTCCGTGGTCCCTGGTAGGCGCACGCACGCATAAATAAATCTTCCTACCACGGACGACCCATCCCCTCAGCATCGATACTCTTTGCGAGTAACTGAACTTTGCAAATTGAATTAGGTATTTGAACACATTTCAACTTCGAACGCCTTGATGAGCGCTAAAAAACTTTGAACACGTATTCACGGTCTCGTGCCACTCATAGCAATCAAACAAGTGTTCAAACAACTGAACCTATATCTGGCGCCGGCGTTAAAAAACCGATGGGCTTTGGTCAAAGTTTGACCACTTTATTATAAAAAAAAACCCCAGGTCTTGGATGTTTACATGCTTGTGATGTCGCTGTTTCTCTTTATCACGACACAGGGTATCGATATCGATCGATCGATATATCAACACCTCACAATCACTTGACCTGGTCCCAAACTAGGATACCGTGCGTTATAGGCGTTATAGTAACCACGCAAGGACATCACAAACATGGAAAAGCCCTTCAACAGTGGCGTAGCGCGGGTGTCAACCGCCCGGGGCGGAAGAAAATCTTGCCGCCTTCCTATTTATGTAGTAGGTATTTCAATTTAAAATACTAACTTGCCGAAAAGATCATTCCTTAATTTCGCCAAGAATAAGCAGTATCTTACTTACACACACAACACACACACACATACACACCCTCACACACACACACACACACACACACTAACACACACACACACACACAGACGCACGCACACACAGACGCACGCACGCAAGCACGACGAGAATTTTTATTAAGTATTATTTATGGTGAAAATTGGCCCCTTAAGTGCCTCCCGAGACGGACTGCCCCTGCTGCCCCACTACGTCCACTGCTCTTCATGCCTTGAATAATTAACCGTGTGGGTTATGGATGCGGTGTACTTATTATCGATTTTTTGAATGGCGTGCGACAGTTGTCTGTATAACGGCACTACCCGATCGCTCGTTGACAAGGACAGTGCCTAGGGTATTCAACAAGTCACTGTACTGAAAGTATTTACTTAGGTACTAAATTAAATAAAGTGTGATATCGTCCGGTGAGTTTATTTGTATGCGTTTTACGTGTAATCTCTTAGGCATAATGACGTCACTTGTTTGTAAATAAAGTATGTTCTACATTATCACAATGGAGGTTTAAATAGGGTGTTCGTACAAAAAGTTAAAGTAAAAAAAATTGTAATAGATGTAAAAAGAACTAGAAAGTAAAAAAGAGTGACAGAGAGGGGCGGTAGCTTTATGGGTAGAACAATGGGCTCAAAAGCGGGAGATTAAGGTTCGATTCCCGGTGCGGGGATGTACCAATTGCTTTGTTTTCAAAGTTATGTCTTCATCATCTACTCGTTATGTCCCCGCCGAAATTCACGGGTCTCTCCCTGAGGAAGGTATAGGCCATAAGTAATGTACATTTGTGAAATTATATGAGTAATACCACTCGCTTGTTGTTAGAAGAAAACATTTTGAGGAAACCTGAGTGTCAGAGATGTTCAAATACCTTAGCGCTTGAAAGTGCTAATCCGCGGCGGGCATTCGTGGTAACGGCGGGCATGCGTGGTAATTAAGCCCGTAGGCACTCTCTCTGAGAGAAAGCCTGTGCTTTGCAGTGGAATGTTTGTAGACTACATAAAAAAAAGAAAAATAGTTCTATGGAATTTAAGCTTTCTTTTACCATAAATACTAATGATAATATTTTAAGGGGCTGTCACAGTCTACGCGAACACTTTACTTAGTGCCAAGAACTCAAAATATAAGAGAAAACTAGCTAAGTGCGAGACAGACTCGCGCACCAAGGCCAGGGTTCCGTATCAAGTCACTTTTTTGTAAATTATTATTGTTATTATAATACTTTATTGCACACGAAATATTCAACAGAACATTACATAAGAAATAACATGTGCAAAGGCGAGCTTATCTCTGAAAGAGATTTATTCTTTCTTTACTAAAAAAATGTAGAAAAAAAACATTTGTTGTCTGGAGACCCCCCTTATTTTCAAAATTTCATTTATGAACAGTTTTCAGCATAAATTCACAAAACATCACATAGCTGCCGCTTTAAGGCGTGCACATACAAGAACAGGCTCACGTCTGTCGAACTTTGTTTAGCGCAGATTAATTTTGACAGCCATATTCCGGTTCTTCTATGGCCACGCCTGTAAGCATCTATGAATTGCTTTGTGAATGTGTGCTGAAGACGGCTCATTGTTAGGTAATCCGCCTTAAAACACATATTATGCAAAAACAACTGGCTACCTATTACGGTTCCAAAGATAGAGCCCTCTAAGGCTGGGCGCATGCTGAGACGCAGGCGACGCAGCACAGCGCAGCGCAGATTTTGTAAAGCATGAAACGTCATTGAGCTACATACGCTATGGCGCTGGCACGTGCGACGCAGACATGTGTCTGCTCTGCTCTGCGTCTCGTTGTAGTGCCGGCACAGAGTCGAGGCGTGTTAAGTAACAATTTTGTTGCAATGACAGAACATTTAATTGAATTAGTTCGCTGTGAAGCCTGTTTGTATGATACAAATCATCCAGACTTTTCAAAAAAGACATTGAAAGAGTTATTAAGGAATGGAGCGAATAGTTGCGTCGTAGCATGCGATGGGGGCCTATGTCTGTCTCAATCTCAACTGCTCTGCCCTGTACTGAACTGTGCTGCGCTGTGTCGTCTGCGTCTCAGCATGCGCCCAGCCTTAAGGTCGGACAGACAGAGTAATAGGGTCCGGTTTGGCACTCTTCGGGTGCGGAACCCTAAAAATGCAATAGCTACATGCGACCCCCCAATGAAGGTCGTCGCAGACGGGTGCTATAGGTAGAGTTGTACCTATCGCGCCCGTCTGGGTCTGCCTGTCTGCGACGAATATAGATCCGACATACGGCTGTACATAGTAGTACAGCCAGGGGAGCACAACGTCGCGATAAAAGTTATATAATCCCATTTTCGGCTAGCGCCATCTTGCTTTATTTCACCCCGTAAAGTGAGATGCCGCACTTGTGGCATATCATGTAGTGACAAGACAATTTACAATTTTTTTGGGCATATTTCAAAACAGCCAACGTTTATAAAAGGACGACGCCGTTTGTAAAATGCGGAATCATACAAATTGCCTACGCCGTTTGAACAAAACTGTTCTCATCTTGAGCTTGTGCTCCCCTAGATGTACAGCATCGTACGCGGCCTAAACACCAATTCATCTTAGATTAAAATTGATGTCATGTGTTTATCTTTATGTTTATTATATTCATGCAAGCACTACCCTATATATTTCTAGTTCAGCAACACCAAGGTTAATAAGAAGATAAGATAAGAATATTTTTTATTGTACACTGGAAACACAACAAATACAAAATAATTACAATGTGCATAGTACAATTTGGCGGTTTTCTTGCTAAAAGCAAATTGTTCCACAATACCTTACGATGGAAAGTTGCTGAAGGAAATTAGAAAGACGGGTAGCCAGTGTAAATTTGAATATTGATACATACCTATACTTAATAATAATACACATACCTTTACTTATATAAACTTAAAATTATAAACATACATATCTTCTATAATATAAAAATTAATCGCTCAACGTGTCGGTAAGCGCAAATCTCGGGAGCAGCTGAACCGATTTCGCTAATTATTTTTTTAGAATATTCCTTGAAGTACGAGGATGGTTCTTACAAAGAGAAAATTAAAGAATCGACTGTTAGGCGGTAAGAAGTTCGCTGGGTCAGCTTGTCTTATAATAAAATTAATGCATGTACTTTTTAATTTACTTTAATAGTGCAATAAAGAATTACAAAAATAACCTCGATTCCACTAAAACACTCCTAGGGGCTTTTATTTAATCTGTGGTTAAGTCCTTTCCTTGTTAAACCCCCACCACAGACTACTTAAGTCAGCGTTTTTGGAGTGTTTTAAGAAATTGTGTTTTTACAAATAACGCTGTTAAATAACGAATTTTGCTTGGTAGATTGGAAGCTATCGTGAAATGTCGCACTGTGATTTGATATAGCGCGAATATGCGTGTGAGGCACACTTCGACCTTTTCTTTTATTCGCAGTCCTGACTAGTTCCATGATGGTAGATACTTACTACTGCAAATAAATGGGCCTTTTTCGTTGCTAGACTGTATAATGGATACAAATAATAGTCAACAAGCAGCTACTCAAAACAAAACTCCAAATAAAGAAAAGTTGAATGCAGTAAAAAGTCAAGTTTGTCGGTTTTTACAGATAGCAGACATGTGGGTATCCACTACCCACATTACGGAAGAACTAATAATTAGCATAATAGGTACCTATTTGTTTCACAGTAGTTATTTTTACGAAAAATTGTGTTAATACACAGTAAATAAAACACCATAGCTTGTTAACCGACTTCAAAATAGGAGGAGGTTATCAATTCGACACGTATATTACTTTTGTTAAGAGAAAACATTGATATATTAGCGGAGAAATACACGAGACTTGTTGCGTCGTGCTTTACCTTCGCTCACGCCGGTAGAGCATCATACGGTAGAGCATCATACGATAGAGCATCATATCATACGTACGTTGCCTTTCCGTCGGTTTCTGAACTAATTTCTCATGGTAGTATGCGACGCAAGTCGCGCGTTTTATATGACAAAAGCGACGTCCAGTACAATATTTATTTTATTTACTAGGGACAACAAACAGAAGTACAACGTGTCTTAAAAAGATAACTTAAACGTAAAAAAACACATTTTACAATATTGTTTTAATTTTTTAACTAAAATATCAAACAAAAGTATGCACGCTGCGGTCCAAAGATTGTTCGATAAAGAATTCCTGGACGGAAGTTGAAAGAAAAAAAATATTAAAATGACTTCACAATAAAACTTCCACTCTTAACTTTGAAGTGAAACAACACTGTCAAATTCTTACACAAACGAATGCACGCTTAGTCCAAAGATTGTTCGACAAAGATCCCTGGACAGAAATTGTGAGAAAAAAATATATTCAAATGACTTCACAATAAAACTTCCACTCTTAACTTTGAAGTGAAACAACACTGTCAAATTCTTACACAAACGAATGCACGCTTAGTCCAAAGATTGTTCGACAAAAAATCCCTGGACAGAAATTGCGAGAAAAAAATATATTCAAATGACTTCACAATAAAACTTCCACTCTTAACTTTGAAGTGAAACAACACTGTCAAATTCTTACACAAACGAATGCACGCTTAGTCCAAAGATTGTTCGACAAAGAATCCCTGGACAGAAATTGTGAGAAAAAAAAATATATTCAAATGACTTCACAATAAAACTTCCACTCTTAACTTTGAAGTGAAACAACACTATCAAATTCTTACACTTTAGCGCCACAAAACGTTCGCATTGCCGCATTCTAATTTTGCGAGGCTAGTGCAAAACTTCGGACTTTGACGAATGAAATGAATTACCTAAGATGAAATTGATTTGGCAAAGAAGAAACTTTTTGTTCTTAAATTTAAAATACTTATGGAGATATGACGGAGTTTAGATTTTTTAAGTAAAGATACAGCTGGTATCTAAGCTAGACTGGGTCCGTATATCAGCTTTCATCAATAATATGGTCTGAGGCTACAACACAGTAGAATTAAAGCGAACCTGAAGGACACGATAACTGGTTTGTTTTTACTTATTATTAAGTTTATTTATCGCTAAGTTTAAGTAGAATTAAAACCAAAATTAAATGCTGCCAAAGTAATTTAAGTAACCATGCAACTAAAGATAACGT
This sequence comes from Yponomeuta sedellus, assembly GCA_934045075.1. NCBI lineage: Eukaryota > Metazoa > Arthropoda > Insecta > Lepidoptera > Yponomeutidae > Yponomeuta > Yponomeuta sedellus. The sequence continues at coordinate 4,428,266 of OW203726.1, read as the reverse complement.
AGAAATAGTAAATTATTAGATAATAATTGGGATGTTTTACGAGTTTGTGTGAGCGAAATTTAATCTGCAATTCAATAAATACATCTGAATTCAGAATCTTTACTGTCTGTGCTCCGGCGCGCGGTGATATGAAATACTACACTGAATTGGCTTGTTTGATTTAACATACCTACCTACACCAAACTGTCAAAAATAGGTTTTTCAGGATATATGACCCAAACAACATGTCTTCGAGGTTACTATGTATTTCAGTGCTGATCATATATTACGCGCAGCATCACAACGGATCACGACGGATTTCTCAAGTTTGGAGGCTCAAATTATCCTTAGAAAATAAAAATGTTAATCTTAAACGATTGTACCCTATTGGCGCACATCGGCTAAAAAATGCGAACTGGAAAATGTTGCTCGACGTGGTTCGTATCGCGTCACTGGAGAATCGTTTTTCAAGTTTTTCCTTATTTCAATAACAAGTTGTATCTATGCAATGGACCGAGCGAGCCTATCCATTAGTTATCAGTGCAATTGTTCTGAGGCGAAGTTTTATAAGGAAGCCTGGCCCATAACAAGTACCAGTCGGTCGGTAGTCTAATTTATCCTTCATATCCGCCCACTGCTGCACCCACCTAATAAAACAAAGGTACCATTGTCTTTCGACTTGGAAAAACATCAGCCTGGATTACATGCATGACTGATTTCTATACAAGCACATACAAAGGACGTAACATCGTCGTCTGTAACATCATAGTACATTTTAAACAGCTGTCTGTCACCGACTACCCGTCTGTTATTTCCTTCAGCAACTTTCCGTAATAAGGTTGTCTGGAAGAAATTGCTTTTTGCAATAAGGCCGCCACATATTATAAAACATGTCTTTACATGTTTTATAATATGTATAATATAATACATAGTACAATTATTTTGTATCTTTACATGTTTTATAATATGTATAATATAATACATAGTACAATTATTTTGTATCTTTACATGTTTTATAATATGTGCTCTGGCACAATAAAGAATATTCTTATCTTATCTGTCTCAGCTTGATTTGTTACCCAATGCCTGGTGCACGCTATGTGCGAGTTATAGTGATGATTTGCCCTCTCGCTTGCACATTTTAACACCTAATGGGGATACATGTTTTAATCTCATTGGATAAAGAAAGGATAAATAAAAGCGTTAATAAAAAAAACAACTATCGTCCGGACGGAAACGGCGGACGGACAAACAGACAGACAGACACAGCGGAAGTAGGGTGATAGGGTGCCATTTGTGACCTACGGAACCCTAAAAAAACGATTTTTACGTTCTTAAATTGTTACTAAGTTTTTTTTCTGCAGAAAGATTGAAAAATAATTCTACTTAAACAGGATTATTATGCAGTGGCTAAGGGCCAGTTTCTGAATTGATTTTTTTTTAATGTTTTCTCTTCGAATTTCTCAGAAAAGAGCGTGACGCAACGTCACTTAAGTATTTACTTAGAGAAATTCTCGACTCAGAAACCGACTCTTTGGGCTTAGGTAAATACTTAGGTAACTTTCTGTGACGCTCTTTTCTGAGAAATTCGAAGAGACAGCACTACAGTAAACTATTTACAGTTAACTTTAAATTCACAATTCAGAAACCGGCGTTTCGTTTTGGTACATATTAGCTTTTAGAATATACCTCTGCTACTATCGGATAGAATCGGATATATACGTGTAGGTAATAGAAATATCGGAACTAATATGACACCGAAATCAGAACTCTATCATCAGTACGAAAACCGGCGAAAATTGGCGAAAACCGAAGCCTATTCTAGAGCCCGAGGTATATTCTAAAAGCTAACAGACCTTACCTAGGTATAATATTTCAAGAGTAGACTGTGAGACAGTACCGAACTTTTCCACGCTTTCCTGACTGAAAATCGATATTTGAGGCTTATGATGACGACTAGACAGACAGTACATACAAATCGATAACGCGTATTAGACATTTCACAAAAGGTCCATTTTCCCTTTGTTCTCTTCCTACATGGCGATACAATCAGCAGCAACAAAGGTTTTCACGAAACGGTAAAATTTGGTCACGGAAAAACCAACTTTGAGCCCCACAGATTAAGATAGTTTTTCGTAATAACATGCGTCTATCGCGGAGCGGTGGAACGTCGGCTTCTCATTCGGGAGGTCGTAAGTTCGAGACGACAGCTTACCAGCCTTACCATTTTTTTGCAAGGTCATTCGGAATGCAACTAAGTGCCCTCTCGCATAGTAATTTGTTCAAGAGCCTGTATCATGGAACTTCAATTTATGGTTTACTATGAAACTCTCGGGGCCTCGTCGAACCGAGTGATTGGAATCAATCACTTGAGTTAAGCAACAACAGGCACGGTCGGGTGCAGGATGGGTGACCGTCCCGTGCCTGCAGCCAATGGCATTTTTCCGTGCGCTTCCATGTATTCCGAGCGGCTGTCATTTAATGGCAGAGATTTTATATTTGATTTACCTATGTCAGAGGCTTGAAAACTTCTGAAAGTAAGGCCCGCCACCACTGTCTTAAAATCCTCTACCAACCCGGACTTGGCCCCCGTGGTGGAGTACGGCTAACCTTCCTGAAGAGACCCGTGCCCCAGCAGTGGGGATATACAAGGGTTGATATCGATGACAATTTAATCTTATTCTCGTCTTAATCGTGTCGATGTGAAGCCATCGTGATAAAAGGATTTGCCAAACAGGCAGCGTAAGGAACTCGCTGATTTTTGCCTAGGGTGCGCCTGACGTGCGGGCTCAGTGGCTACGTCATTCGGGGAGGCACCAATTCAATTCAATGTGAAATGTCGTATATCTTTGATAAATAATGGAAAACTGGAACGACTTCAATTGTGGCTTTGTAGATTAATAGTATATTTTATAATAAAAAAGAAAAACTGGATAAAAACGGATAAGCAGGTAATATAGTCAGATCTGGTCGAAGGGTAAAGTTGTAATCTTGAAAAATGAGGGAAATCGAAAAATGTGTGACGTAATTTAAATATTTGATAGTTATAAGTAGAAAAAGAAATAAAAATGGTGTAAAACTTTGAAAAGTCGATTAACCTACAAGTTGGAAGACTACTACACAATATATGTAGGCTCGTGTACGAATAGTAGTTTTATGATACTCGGCCCAGATTGTGAACCAAAAATGTGCATACCTACAGGCTACACCCTCCGTCAGTTTAACTTTACTTTTCACAATTTTGGCGATCTCATGGTTCTATTTAATTCTTTTTCCTAATTGTTGTTGTATGGTTTCAGAAATGTCATTCCAATGTAACCTTAGACGACGACTTGATGACTCAGAGTCAAATAAAGATTGATGGACCATTTGATAAGCGGTTCAGGTGCTTGATACAATAATTTTGTTCACAGCTTGCTTCAACTACGATAACATCCCGAAAGAAGTGAAGGAGACTATGGACAGTGCAAGTAAGTAAAACTTGACTATAAACCCATCAATAATGATAATAAAACCATCAGCCCATTATTTGATTACGACCGGGTTAACTTACGAGGCTTTTTGTCGGAAGACTCAGGAAGAGAAAGTAAATCCGGTCGTAATCAAATAATGTGTAGTACTTACGAAAGTTTTAGTTCAAAAACATCAGCCCATATTCATCCACTGCTGGATCCCCCCTCAAGGCTCTCCGGTTCTTTTGTGCCATCCCCCTCGAACCGCTACCCGCACTCTACCTCAGATCGAAGGTTTCGTCATGGTGCAAACATGGTGTAACTTTTCATGTAAAAATCTGTTTGCGAAAGCGGAATGTATACATATGAGGCGTAATAAGTATCACACATAGTGAATACCGCATTTCAGTGGATATCTGATACGTGACAGTGATACTGAGTTATACGAGATGTTCATGTCTGAGTTACAATTCTACGACAAAGTTTGGTAAATATTTCGTTTTTGCACACAGATGTATACGTGGAAAGTTACATAATCAATACGCAGTTCGTCGTCTCCATTCGAGAATCAGTTTACTCCATCGGTTCTTCAACAGATATCACCACCCATTACAACATGCCATAAGCTAGGCATGACAATCAACTTAGTTCTTTGGCGAATCGTCTCATTTCTGAAGTGATCCATTACCTACGAACGACTCTCGACACTAAACTACCTACTCCTCCCGACATTTGTGTGCACAGTGTCATAAACTCATACATAACCGACAGGAAGCACTGGGTAAAGACTTGTCTTTAGCCTCGTTTCTGGAATGACCGACCAGAAACCTGGTGCAGGTTTCCCAACTGAGCTTTACCCAGCTGGATCCTTCTCGCGGCCTTTGTCTCGTAGTTGGCCCAGTCCAGGGGAATTATTATGTAAGTATTCACTGAGTTGAGTGACGTTGGTTTTTACTTTTTTTAAGCTACTCCGGCTGTCAAATGCATACATTTTTTTGACACTTAGGAGTTGGCTAAATGCTACACTCGATAGAGTGGAATGCTACGTAATAGGAGGGCAGTTGTAAATATACTAGCTCCGCTACAAATTGTAATGCTTGATTTTCAACACACGACGTGGGCGATACAACAAACCTATAGTGCATAGTATGATATACAGTCGACGTCCACTGAGGCTCGTAGAGGCAAGCTGAAGAGCTTATTAGTATTTCAGTGCTGAAGGGTTGGACCAAGAAGAGGATATTACTGTGCCTTGAATGTGCTGGAAAACCACGCTTTACGTGTCAGTAATATCTAGAAACTGCCGTTGCACCTCTTTCTTATTAGGTCGAGCGATAGACTTTCATCTATGTAGCATGCTTTCATTGGCATGCATGGCTGGGTTTCGTGCAACTACCAATAATTTTCAATAAAATATTACCTTAACTAGGTTCAGCTCTGTAAAATACAAGGATTGTGAAATTTAAATTTAAATTTCAATCACAAACTCGGGATCTGGGCATTTTGTTGTCATCCTTCAATGCGATTGACAACTGTAAACACGGAGATTGAGATTGAACGATCGGATGATTTTTTGGTTTTAATGTGGTGTGTAAGTGGCGTGACAGTCACGTGACGCAATGTTATAAACAGTTTCCTATTGACAGGTGGTCCCGGACGAGGACAAAATGAAAAGTATCCACCCTTATATATTTATTTTGTTTTTTTACACATATTTTTCAAATATTTTCGGAATAATAACACTCGCGCCTCCCGTGTTGGCGCGACATAGCTAAAGTAAATATTGAATGTCAAATTATCACTATGTAAACAGGCAAGATTGAAGATCAAGCATATTTTTTTATTTTAGTGTGGTGTTCAAGTGGCGTAAAATCGCCATAAGGCGATTACACGGTTCAATCAAATCAAAGCAATTCTATTGAAAGCATTGATCAATGAATCCCTTCAATGATCAATACTTTCAATAGAATTGCTTTGATTTGATTGAACACCACACTAAAACAAAGAAATACGCTGGATCTTCAATGTCAGTGTTTAAGCTTTTCAATCGCATTGAAGGATGACAAAAAAATTGTTGCGTTGAATGACTGTCATATGCCCTCAATCACTTTGAAAACATTCGTCAAATTATAGTTTTTAATGAAATTGAAATGTCTCAATGCAATTGAAGCAATTAAATTGAAAGCAATATTCAACCGAATTGTGTATAAAGAAGACATTACACGATTTACGGCTCAATATCACCTTCAATTACCTTGCTTCAATGGAGTTGAAACGCTTAAAGACATTTCAATTCCTTTGCGCAATTTCATTGAAAGCATGTTTTGTCGAAGATTTTCATTGCGATTGTCGCATAAATGACTATTATGTAAAGCGATATTGTATGGTTCAATCATATTGGAGCGATGCCAATAAAAGCATTGAACGACTTCAATTTTTTACATAGTCATTTATGCGTCAATCGTTTTCAATGCGATTGACGCTTAAATGACTACTATCTAAAGGCGATATTACAGTTTAATTTCGGTCGCTTCAATATTGTTTTCAATTTCATTGTTCAAAATTCAAAATTCAAATCATTTTATTTCAACGTAAAGAATTTACATTCTGTTTGCTGAATGTCAATGTACAATGTAAAATGTAAGCCGCCGCCTTCGGGCCGTATTGTAGTGGAGAAAAAGGCAGCGGAAAAAAAAACTCCACTCTGACCATCTTTTCTCAAATCTTTTTAAAACCAAATACATCAGTTGCCATTATGTAAACCTAATAAGATTTCATGATTGCCATTAACAACCCTAAATGCCAAAGCATTAGTCAAATGTCTCACAATAATAGGGGAAAACTTAAGTGCTGCGGCCAGACACACGAACAGCACTCGTTCACGAGCATAACGCAGTGCTCAGCCATCACCAGTCTCAACCATTTTGGAGGGAGATAGATGACCCGAACACCACGCTACTATTCGAATGACCTTTAGCAAATTGCAGTTAAGTTTTTGTCAGTTATATAATGTATCATATAGTTATTAATATGCAATCACGTCGTCTGTACACACTTGTATGATAAAATATGTTATACTTAGTTATACTTAACAATAAAATCGCGGTGGAATTGGTTTACTACCACGGACTAGGATCGTTTATATAGTCGTCTATTCTATAATATGCCTTTTTACATAGCGATTTTTTAATGAAAGTTTTAAATTTATTTTCAGACAAGGATAGAACACGTTCTGGAATTTTGTTGTAAAAATTCTTGTTGAATTTTGTTGTTTTGTTGTCTCAGTAGCATTGAGATTTGACTGGCTATATCAAACTGTTCAACATTGCTATCAATTTGATGCTTCAATGATATTGGAACTTCTAATTAAATTTATTGCAATTTCAATAAAAGGTTTGATTCGACGAACGTTTTCAATGCCATTGACGTATAAATAATTTCCACGTAAATAGGTACAGTCGCTCAATTGGCATTGCTTTATTGTGATTGTACCGTGTTATATCGCCTAACGTCTTATTAAAGCAATGAAATTGAAAGTCGTTCAATGTTCAATACCTGTCAATAGAATTGCTTTAATTTGGTTGAACCTTGTAAATACGTAAAGTCGTTCAATGTACAAAACGTTTAATGGCATGGCTTCAATGTGATTGTACCGTGTAATATCGCCTTAAATCGGTAAGTCGTTCAATGTCTTAATGCGATGGAAGCAACGAAATTGAACCCTGTGATATCACCTAAAACAGGTGAAGTCGTTCAATGTACAAAACTTTTAATGGCATGGCTTCAATGTGATTGTACCGTGTAATATCGCTTGACGTCTTAATGCGATTATAGCAACGAAATTGAGCCGTGTAATATTGCCTTAAATAGGTAAAGTTGCTCAATGTCCAATGCTTGTCAATAGAATTTCTTCGATTTGATTGAGTTGAACCATGTAAGTAGGTAAAATCGTTCAATGTTCAGAACTATTTAATGGCATGGTTTCAATGTCATTGAAGCAATGAAAAGGAAAGCAATATTGAACCGAAATTGAACCCTGTAATATCGCCTTATATAGCTGATGTCGTTCAATGTTCATTGCTTGTCAATACAATTGCTTCGATTTGGTTGAACTGTGTAAGTAGGTAAAGTCGTTCAATGTTCAAAGCTTTTTAATGGCAGGACCTCAAAGTGATTGAAGCAATGAAATGGAAAGTAATATTGAACCGAAATTGAACCCTTTAATATGTAAAGTCGTTCAATATTCAGTTATTTTCAATGGAATTTTGTTGAACTGTGTAAAGAGGTAATCGTTCAATGGTCAATGCTTTTCGATGGAATTGCTTCAAATTGGTTGAACCGTGTACATAGATAAAGTCGTTCTACCTATATCCAATGCTTTTCACTGTCATTGATTCAATGTGATTGAACGGTAAAGGCGTTCAATCACATTGAAGCAATTGTCTAAGACGGAGTTTACACGCTCAGTCTGAAGTCAGTCAATTCCATCAGTTTGGTTAGACTGACGGCAGACTGCTTGTCTATTCAGTGCACTGATGGACCAGACTGACGGATATTCGTTCGAATATTTTGATGCTTCATCAGTCTGGCATCAATCCCAGCTTGATCAATGTCACGGACTGAACTGACACCAAACTGAACGTGTAAACTCAGTCTTAGGCCCAACGTATAGTTGTTACATTTCCCCCTCCTTGCGCCGATACACCGGCCTGAATAGAGTTCACGCGGTGTAGTCCACGGCGACTTACGATAAGAATTTTGTAGATGCCTAATTTTATTTAAAATAATATTATCATTCACTCAAACAATTTAAGCGATTCTGGTTACCATGGCAACGAAATAAATATGTTAGTTTTGCTTGAAAAAATGTTATGTACGGTAACAATAACATATTATCCACGGGAACGTATTTATTGGCATATCAGGTACTGAGGTACACTATGTCTCAATTCAGGTCTGTCTTTATATTGTATGCCAAGTTTTATTTAAATGCGTTCAGCCGTTACTGCGTGAGTTGGTTTGTTACACTTTATTACAAAAAAATATAGCATTGAAAAAACAGGGTTGACTTATACTATGAGGAAAGGCGGACTTATTTCCAGAGATTTCTTCCAGCCAGCCTAATTGTTTTTAATATTAAGCAGACAGCGGGAAAAGAGCAAGTAAAGCACAAAGAATAAATAATTACTACATTAGTTGTTAATAATAAACAATGAGTAGCAAATACCCCAAACTTTTACATATTGAAACCACGGTTTGCCCCTTGTGGCGTGGGGCACATAGAAAGGACATGGATCAAGGGCGCGGAAAAGATTCTTGTATATTTATCTCGTTCCGTGTGAGCACGCGTACAGTCTATTTATTATTACTTGTCCAATTTATTAAACAAGATTCTAACCTTAAAATTGAGATTAGATTCCTAAACTAGACATTTTCTCGCAAATTCATGAACCATCATGAACTATGTTTATAAAATTGGCAGCGTGTTATCTAAAAGAGTGTTCCAGGTTACTTCATTTATGGAAATATGGCAGTTTTGGACTAAAAAGTCACAGTTTAAGGGTAGAATCTTGTTTACTAAATTGGACAAGTAAGAATAAATAGACTGTAGGTACTCTATACAACGCGACTTTTCTCTTTTTCGCGCCTTGACGTCTTTCTTGTGTCCCACTCCTGTATCGAGGGATTGTGGTATGCGGCATTCGCTCAAGCGCGGCAAGCGGCAAAACTTGCCTTTCTGCTTCGGAACACCGCGGTGGCGTGAGTTTATCAGCGGATTATGAAGTCAATTTGTGACTTCCTATTAATTCACAGTTCTACTTAGTAATTTGGCAATGGTCACGTTTTACTGCGGGGAGAATATTTCATTCGATAAAACGCGGTTAACACCGCGGGGCACAGCTAGTAGGTATTATATGAAACAACATTCATGGGTGTACGGAAATATCAATAATATTAATAGTGTAAATTATGGCAATATGCGTTTTTTTTTCTAAGTTCTAAAAATAGTTAGGTACTTACAACTATGGTTGAGATTTCTTATGTATATTATTTATTACCAATAGTCATTGTTGTCTATCGCCAGCCTCGCCATCCAGAATAAACTGTTTTAATTGCCCCCGCAGGGCTAATTACCCCAGGTTAACAGCCCAAATTTTAGTTCAAATGTATCACCAACACCAATCTTAGGTTTCAGTTGGAAATTCTAATTAGCTTGACCCAGTCTCAAGTGGAATGTCCCTGAGGCCTGTATATCATTTGACTGGACGGTTGACCTTCTGAAGTTTCTGAACATTCAATAGGAAACTTTCGTCCAACTTGCCTACCATAGAAATATGAATCGTATCATAATAATAGTAATATTTTATTTCAGATAAATCAAAATTAACGTACAAAATAAAACATTATAAAAGATAAAATCACAACACAACTAAGAAATAATAAACAAATTATTACTAATAAATCACTTTAACAAAAATAAGGTTAAAAATAGTATTACCTACTTTGTCAAAAGTAAAGTTGAGGTAAAAAGGAAAATCCAAAAGAAATGTAGAATGGGTGACGTAATTTGATTTTTTTTATTACTCTCATTTGTGTCCCACTGCTGGGGGCAAAGTTTAAATTTGTAATAAAAGAATAAAAAAAAGTGCGTTACAAAAAATTAAAAAAACAAGTAGGTACGAGTATGATAATCCGGCAGCAAACCAATAATAGAATAAAAGAAATATAATCAAAAATGGTGTAAAAAGACTTACACCGTTACAAAAAAGCATCGATAGGCTGCTGAATCGAATCACCCCTACCCAACGACGCTAGCAACGGCCATCAACCAACCCACACCCACCGCCGTCCTTCCAGTAGCTTCCACGCGCCTTAGCAACGCGGTGGTGTTTCATTTGGCTGACCTTGTTATCTCATTTTGTGTACAACTGTACCGCGAACTGTACATCCTACTGTACATTTGAATTAGTGATTTATCAACGTTGAAAGCTACTAGCCCGCGTCGGTCAAACATGTGAATTGGATATCGGATTGACATCGTCAATTTCGTCGAAATGAATTGAATTCGCTTGAAAGATACTGTAAAAATTTTAAAAATGTTGACTTCGTCCCGTTTGTTACTAGTTATCTAGTAACAAATACGACGGCGTCAACATTTTTAAAATTTTTGCGGCCAATATTATTAACCGGCCGGTGAAAAAAAAAATTCCAGGTTATATGGTGTTGGTGAAGATATTGAAAATATGCATCTTCACAGGAAACAAAGAACGACAACGTCTAACAGTGAGTTGCTAAAAGTGTGAATGAAGTTCGGTTTATTAAAAATGCCGCATTTCGTGGCCTTGACTTGTAGTTTTTATAGATATTTGATATAATTCTAGGTGGCTATGCATTTCATATAATTCTAGCTGGCGACACAAATGTTTTGAAATATTAAATAGTCCCCGACCTATTACCGACTTTCGTGATTTTTTTATGTACATTTATACCGAAAATCGGTAAAGCCGTTTTGGAGGAGTTCCATTACAAACACGGTGACATGAGTTACCTATGCTTTAATATAAAATAAGCCCATAATTGGCCAAAGATAAATTATATTTATAGCTGTGAATACCTATTAACTAAATGGTGCTGTAGGTTTTGTGAAATATAAAAGTGAATATTAACTCAGTGCTGTGGGTTTTGTAAATAAATAAAAAATAAGGAGATTTTTACACATTAAAAGATAAAGAAACAGTATTTTCTGGTATTTTCCGAACCGTAATCAGTGCTTTTTGTTGCCCGCGCCATTGCATTTCTCTCTGTTCGAGAGATTTCTCTGTCTACTTTGCTGGTCTGACGGACGTTGCTGTCTGCGGAGGCTGAGTTTCATTACGTCACGAACTCTATTATATTGATCCCGATTTCAGTACCTACACAGCCTCCCCGAATTTGAGCTTTACGAACGTAGCAGGTACCTACCTATCTTCCAATTCTTAGGTACAAAAAACCGGGGTAAATTCACAGTTACCTGCCTGGGTAGTGCGAGTCGCGTCTATTTACGACAAAAGTCGCGACTTTCCAGTACATTAATTGTCAAATTCTGACATTTAATCACCACAAAACGCATGACTCACGTCATCTTACTAGGCACCTAGGCTGGAGTCAGTAGGATGGAAATTCTGAGGTAAAATCAGAGTTGACGTTGATGTTGTTTTCTACCTAATTTTCCAACCTTGTAACTTGACATTCAACAGAATGTGAAATTCTCTACATTGATAGGTATATTATTATTAATTCTTTATTGCACCATAAAATTGTACAATGCGGCGAACTTAATGCCATAAGCATTTGTAAGGTATACATTTTTGATTTCTGACATGACACGGACGCCAATGAAGTACTCTCCGCCCCCACCAACCGTAGGTACCGTCTAGTGGAAAGTTTTGGAATAATAACAGCTGTCTTTAGCGTCCCTTTGGCAGCGGCCACACAGAAGGGGCGCGGAGAAGACGCGCAAAAGACATTTGGTTCAAAATATACACGTCCTATAATTGTAGAAATTAAAGAGTAAGGTTTTGCTCTGACTTTTTGTCTGTTTTAGTTAAGGCGCTTAAGGGCGCTCACTAGCGCTTCTAGACTGTAGGTTCTGAAAATAGTTGTCACAGTTGTTAAGATTTCTCATGTTCACTTTTAGATAAAAACGTATAATAATACAAGTTATGATTTCCATTCCATAGGTGGCGCTAGTCAACACCCCGAACCATCTTATTTTCTTGCATCACAAGCTTTATAAATATATACAATTACAATAATTTCAAAGGACGTATTGTGCTTAATTAAAGGTAGTAAATGGTCTAATAAAGTGCAACTTCCGGTGTCTAGTAATTTTGGACAAACTGTACTCGTACGAAGCCCACACACAGGGGAGAGGGGCGAGGGCGCAATTTCTATGTAATGAGTCGCGTCTTTTTGACGTAAGCCCGTAAGCGCCTTAATACGTATTTTTAGAGCTATATATAAATCATTATTAATTGAACTATTCGAGTGACATTGCTCTTGAAAATATCAATGAAGTTCATCTCGGCTCTTGTAACCTTTGTAACCGGCATCAGTGAAATTTCGAACCTCTTTACACTATTCTCTGTATTACGTACAGGCAGCGACAGAGAATATTGTAGAGGTTCGAAATTTCACTGATGCCGGTGAGTCGCCCATTAGCTCAGTTGGAAAGAGCGCTGGCACGGATAGCCAGAGGTTGCGGGTTCGAATCCCGGCATGGGTGGAATTTTTAGCCTCTAAATAAGTTTATAAAACCATGTAATGTCGCCGTTATGGACGACTTGTGTTGTGGGCGTGGGAAACATGGAAAAACACCAGACTGGGACCATCTGTGCAAAGTACCGCTGTCCGACCTACGTTAGGGTTCCGTTATTCTGCACCACAATAAATAGACTGAGTTTACACGTTCAGTCTGGCGTCAGTCAATTCCACCAGTCCGGTTAGACTGACGGCAGATTGCTTGTCTATTCAGTGGACTGATGGACCAGACTGACGGCAGACTGCTTGTCTTATATTCAGTGGACTGATAGACCCGACTGACGGCAGACTGCTTGTCTATTCAGTGGACTGATGGACCAGACTGACGCATATTGGAATATTTTGATGCTTCATCAGTCTGGCATCAATTCCAGCTTGATCAAGGTCACGGACTGTTCTAACGCCAGACTGTGACGTGTAAACTACTTCATATACTATTAGGTAATACGTTTTTTTTTCAAGCGGTGGTAGCGGGGCGGTAGAACGCCGGCTTCTCGATCGAGAGGTCGTGGGTTCGAATCTCGGCATGTGCCAATGACTTTGTTTTCTAAGTTATGTAATTAGAAAACAAAGTCATTTGTGATGTTATAGTAGCAATACCATAATCGCTAGCCGTGAAGGAAAACATCGTAGAGAAACCCCATGAGTGGTGGCTACGTACAATGGCTCAACTATGAAGCTAGGTGCGGAAATCTCAGGTCTAAGTAAAACCTTGTAACTTACATAGGTACATATTTGACAAGAATAATTTTCATTGAATTGAATTATCCGCCGCATTGTATGTTTTTATTTTAAAAATTTAAGTGCACTAAAAGTCTATCAATAAATAAATAGTTTGGTAGTCTTCAGCGAGAGTTCGACCCACACGTTACTACACTCACACCTACTATTTAGCCTATTGAATAGTTACAGGAATTGGGCATTTAACGGAACACTACATGTTTTAGGGTGTTTTCTCGTGGTCCCATTATTTTGTCCCGTTAGGGATAGTTATCCCTCGTGGTCCCGTTATAAGTCATCAACGGGTCCACGAGGGATAAACTATTTCTCGTAGTCCCATTAAATAAGATGATGCCTCCTGTGTAATGGAAAAATAGATACAGCATAATATACACAAAGTACTAAAGAATTTAAAAGCAGAAAGTATTAGGCGCTCATATAAAGGAAGAAGTGCTCTGCTTTTAGGCTCGCACAACGAGGACCTTTGGGGCTCTTTTGAATAAATGTTTGAGAAAAAGTATTAGGGTCTAATGAAATCGCAAGACATGGGGAAAACATCACTTTTTTGTACTGTAGACTAATTAATATTTTTTTAAGCAAAGAATTGGAAAGCACTAAATGTTTGAGAGAGAGTACTAGGGTTCAATGAAATCGCAAGACATGGAGTAAACATAACTTTTTTTGTACCGTAGTAGTCTAATATTTTTTTAAGCAAAGCACCAAATGTTTGAGAAAAAGTAGGTATTAGGCTCTCATGAAAGCGCAAGATATAATATATGACAAAGTTTTAACGTGCAATGTTTTATTCTTCTTGCCTATAAAAATTATAGCAATGGGCTCATTTTAGCCCAGTTCATTTATTATTTATTTATCCATGAAATGCGATATTAGCATACCTACCCTAGCGCTTGAAATTGCCAATCCGACGTGGGCAAGTGTGGTAATTAAGCTCATACTCTGCCTCTCAGAGAAGGCCTCCAGCAGAACGTTTATTATAGGGTACATAAAAAATGTGTTATTTATTTTGTGTTAAAACTATATCCCCGGCATTCCATCGGCATTGGTCCCTTGTAGTGCAAGTGAAGGTGCCACTGGATCGCATCATTACGAAGATGCAACGGCCAAAGTTTTTTCATTTAGGTACCCAGAGAAAAATCATCACTCGAGTTGTTTTAAAAAAAACTTTACGAACGTTTCAGGTGCGTATTTCTAATCAACCCGGTATAAAAACGCAATCAACTCCTCCATCTCAGATTTCTCCATCAAATCACAGATTTTCCCATCTATTTATAAAATTACTTCTACATTTTCGAGAGCCTAGTACGTTTACCAAAATCGAAACTTGACCCGGACTTTATCTCTGTTTAACTAATAAACTAACAATAAGCTACCCATGACCTCATGCGATCCCAGTACTCTCTGTTCCAAAATGTAACAATAAAACTTAATTCAGGAAAGTTGTATGAGCAACGGAAGAAGGATACAGGGAGCAAAGGGAGAAGGAGAGAAACGTGGCGCTGAACGTGACAAGCCAGTGAAAATTCTTATACAGGAGGCATCATGTTTATTAGCGGGACCACGAGAAATAATTTATCCCTCGTGGACCCGTTGATGACGTATAACGGGACAAAATAATGGGACCACGAGAAAACACCCATATTTTGGGTGTACTACATTTAATCTTTAATTTATCATTTCTTTTAACTTTGAATTGTATATTTATAACCTGGAATATAGTATAGTTGTCTACTGCAGAATGAAATTGCATTGGATATATTTTCCATCAAGTTAAGAAGCTCTTGGCAGCTCTGGTTACTGCATTCCCTGGATTTCGCTATCCGCAGACAGTGTCGTCACGTAACAAGTACAATCGGCGACACTTGCTCATGTTCTTTTTTGTTGCATAGTCACCCTTGGGCTCCATGCGGTAAAAGCAATCGCGGGCACGGCAACAGTACCTATGCGCTCCTTATTTCGGTATCAGGGAGCCAATTCATTGGCAAATAATTCGTAAACGACTCTTAAGCCTTACGACTTGAATTCTACGTAAAAGTCGAGCGACAGCCAAAATCTGTAGGTATTCTGAACGCCATGCTAGATTGAATTCGAACGAGAAAATAAATGTCTAATGACTCTGTCGAGTTATCTTATTTTTGTGCGACAAATGTCTAACCGCCGCACTCGGAAACGTCAATTAAAAGTTAATCTCCGTTAAGTGTGCTGTTGACCTTTTCTGTTTCATTGATAATAAATGATATTTCTTCTTCAGGCTATATAGTCAATTGCTGGACAGACCCCCCCCCCCCCTAATGAGCGCCATAGCACAAGGTTGTGCCATCATTGGGGGGGGGAATGCCCATAATCCCCACGCTGGGCATGCGGGTTGGGGATCGCAGATTGGTGGAATTGTACTGCAGGGGGCGCTGCTGCCCACCCCCCGGTTTGTGTCCCTTAGTCGCCATTTACGACACCCGCGGGAAGAATTTGGGTTGGTGCTATTCTCTAGGCCGACACCACGCAGCATGATATTTAAATCAACATTAAATTTAATCGACGTCCTGAGTGCGGCAGTAAGCTTTCGAATATTTTGCGTCTACGCTTTCAATGCGCATGGGCGAGAATCGGCTCCCAGGTAGAAATTTAAACAAAGAACTTTGTTTGGTGTCTCGACAGAAAACGTTTCTGTGTGGATAAAATTATTGTTTCGCGTCGAAGCCCTCCTAATTTACCTCAGACCTTACATCGCCGTCTTTTTGTTTTTGTCTTTTATTATTTCTGTACCAGCCAGAGCCACGAGCTAACGTCAAAGAGTGACTTGTTCGTTGTCTACTTATAGTTCGTCTCACGCGGGCGCGGGCGTGCCGTACTAGTCGATGCCTGGGCTGAGTTTTATAAAACTACAACTCTTAGTTTATTATGTCTATTCGAGGTACATTACGTAGCAGAGTCTGGGCCAGTTTGTGAATTGAGAATTTTGCTAAGTGAATAGTTAGCTCTAATGCTGTCTCTTCGAATTTCTCAGAAAAGAGCGTGACAGACCGTTACTTAAGTATTTCACAGAAATTCTCAATTCTGAAACCGGGCCTCTATTTGTTTATCGATGGGTTTATTGGCTGTGCAGTGTACATTGAATTGTCATAGTAAAGCATTAACAGTAGTTCTATGAAACTGTCCAATGGTAGTCTATGGGGACAAAGATTCCCGAGAAGCGCGCTGGAACGACGACTTGAGGCACATTGCTGGCAGCAGATACCTGACGTAAAAGGGAGTATCAATTAACGTTAAGAAAATTCTCAAATATTCTGGATGTGATGCGTGGGGTAGCGGGTGTTTAGGCCAAAAATGTCAAGATCGAATGGCTGGCTTATGTACCTACCTACTTATTTGGAGTTTTTTTGGTTCATCTCCATCCAAAACTATCTAGATCTTGCTTAGTTAAGATTAATAATGATAGTACCTAATAATTGGACACCTAGGTTTAATTTTACGTTCACAGTTTGTCACACAAAGCCGGCGCCAGATATAGCTTCACTTATTTGATTGCTATATATGGCACGGGACATTGAATATTGTGTTCAAAGTTTGAACAAAGGATTGCGCTTTGCCATGCGGTACCTATCGGTTTTTTAACGCACATGAAAGCTTTCAAAGTAGAAATGTGTTCTAATAAACATTTAAAGTGTATGTGAATGTGTAGTGTGGCAGGCTGCGCGTTTGCGTAGCCTGCCACACACACCACACTTACAAAGTTCAGTTGCCCGAGCGCTGCTGAGCACTGTTACGAAGATTTATTTATCTTTTCATGGTACATACTTGAATGATTTAAGATTGGCTGGATCAAAGAGCGTGTCCTTAAAATTGTTAATTTGCTTCCAAAGGAGCCATATGTATGCAATCAAAAAAACCTAGACCACAAAATCGTTATCCATCTCTTTGTTGTCTACCAGCATACTGCGGAGGAAAATGTTTGCGAAGCATGTCTGGCAGGTTGCGTCAATACGTATTCAAGTGTCTTTTCAAAGCTTTGCAAAGTCTTGAAAGAAGTGTGCAAATCTTTGGAGCTATGTCTGGCGCCGGGGTTAGTTGAACGTTCTTGAAGTTCTTTTAATTGGTTATCCTACATGCCGCCTTCTTCTTCCGACAGTCGCATGGCACCGCCCGCAGTCGGCCACGTCCCGCGTGGAGGAGGAGTTAATGCAGAAGAGTAACCGCGCTCTCGCTAACACCTCCGACCCTCTAGAGAAGCTTCGGCTGCTGTGCCTCTCCCGAGGGGCCAGCGGCATCATGGCGCTCGGCAGGTGAGAGGAGAGAAATGTGGGATGATCATCTCAATAATCTATCTTTCAGCTTCTGAACAGAAGCCATCGCTCTACATAAGTGGCTTACCTGTCATACCCTGTGTGTCGTCAATGCACTGCTAACTGACCTAGTCCGAATGTTAATTTGGAGGACCACGCCAGTAACAAACACTCTGCAGTACAATGTTTGTTACCAGATAGCTTGCAGCAGAGGTTCTGCTGTAACGGTGTAATTAATGTCGAAGGTGTAGAGAATTATTTCGTAAGTTACGTTTCGTAAAATTATGATCATGCTGTGTACACGTGTTCTGGAGATTAGTCTAGATTTAAAATATATGTGTGTTATGTCTAATTGGACATCGAACTATACCGGTAAAAGACGAACACAAGAACAACATAAATAGTTGTAATAAGACGTGCAGCGGTGCGCTACAGCCCACGCTGAACTAAACTAACGGCAAAGCAAAATGTGCGCGCCCAGTCGCCACAGCATCTTTCAAGTTCAGCTCCTTACATATTTTTATATTACGCACAGCAAATTCTCAACGATTCCAAACTAACCAGTCTAACTGTTAAATTCCTTACTATTTACTATCGTAAAAATTCGGGATTCCGATAGGATTTGGTGCGCGTTATTAGGCCTCTGCTGCTCAAATTTCCACATAAATGAAACTATTTACATTCTAGAATTTTCCGGCGCATGGACAAAGACGGCAGCAAGCTTCTCAACCGGGATGAGTTCTTTCATGGAATCAAGGAGGCTGGCCTAGACCTCAGCGACGAGGTTTGTTACCAACAACTTATTATAAAAACTGGTTTTACACGGATTTTACTCGTTTTATTTTATATTTTTACAAATTTTCCGACGTTTCGGCACTTTTTCAAGTACCGTGGTCAGGAAGACGTGGGTGAATTTAATCTATAAACCAATTATTTTACATGAACCCAAACTAACTTCAATTACTAATAATCAATATTGTTGACTTTATATAAAATAATTGGTTTGTCTATTTTTGAGCGTAACTTCATAATAAAATTTCTTTTGTAGTTTTTGCCGAGGATAGTAAACTAATAGCTAATGCTTTCAAAAAGACGCCTGTCACCTCAGTATTCCGAGACCACGGTACTTGAATACGTCTGAAACTTTGTAAAATAAAACGAGTAAAATCCGTGTAAATACAGTTTTTATCATGTCTAGTGCTCGTGTTAACCTTAGAAAATACAACACCTTATTATATAACCTGTGTGGAGTGCACGTAGACTAACCGACAGGTACACCAATTACCTACAGTACTGGTTCATTTGAAACGGTTTCGGAAACACTATTCTGCAGCTAATACTTACGTTTTTCTCCCGTTATTTCAGGACGCCGACGAATTATTCAAAACAATTGACACCGACGACAGCGAATCTATCAGCGTTGACGAGCTCATCAGGAAGATTCGTGTAAGTTGTTATGCGCTTTAGTACCTTTGGTGTTTAAGTCAAAGTATCGTAACTGTCCCGTCTGGAGATAATATGGTACCTGTCTCTATAGACTACGAACCAAAATCGTTATTGGAGACATGGCCTCGTATCTTCACGGCTGTGAGGCGGTACTGTTGCCCGATGGCGCATTGAACACTGCTCTCCAAATGGTTCGTTCTGGAGCCCTCAATTCGTGAAAACGTTTAGGTATTATGTGACCATCTGAAAAATTAAGCTGAAAACTGCTTGAAATTGAAGTTTTGGATTTCTTGTATTGATGATTGGCTCAACTTACTCAATTCCTAAAGGACCTTACTGAAGTACCCTGTGTAATAGCAGGCATTTTGTGTGCCGCAGCCCCCGATGTCTGAGTCGCGCCGCCAGATCGTGGAACAGGCGTTCACGAAGCTTGACAAGACGGGGGATGGCATCATCTCCATCGAGGACCTTCGCGGCGTGTACGCCGTCACTGTCAACCCGAGGTGAGGACCAATGGTGGCTGTGTCTTCAACATCCGCGGATGTTGACTTCATAGGAGTGCATCAAAAAGGATCGATTCGTTAGATTCTTTTGCACTTGAGAGCTCCCTATTAGTGAAGGCGCTCCGTAAATAGCCTAGTGGCGACTGAGAAGTTGGTGGCGGTCAGTGGATAGACCAACGGCACGACGGTCGACATGGTCACGACGATATGGTCAGGTCGGCAGGGTGCCCATAGGTGCGAATGGCTAAAGACCCCGAAAGATGGGTTGATAAGGAATCTCCTTATTAGCAGTTCGCAGAGGTGGCCTTTTTCTTCTTCAGGCTATATTATGTAGTCCACTGCTGGACATAGCCCTCCCCTAATGAGCGCTATAGCGCCCTGTCTCCAGCTTGCCGCATCCAGCATCTGCCGGCAGTTTTTCGCAGATCGTCATCCCACCTGGTCGGAGGGCGTCTTGCACTACGTTTGCCGAGTCGCGGTCTCCACTCAAGAACACCTTTACTCCAAAGGTTGTCGGTTCTTCGCGAGATATGGCCAGCCCACTGTCACTTCAGCTCGCTAATTCTCTGAGCTATGTCGATAACTTTGGTTCTCTGTCGGATGCATTCGTTACGAATCCTACCCTTCAGAGAAACTCGGAGCAAAGCTCTCTCCATAGCTCGCTGAGCGACTTTGAGCTGGTGGACCAGCCCTTTCGTGAGTTTCCATGTCTCGGCTCCGTAAGTCATCACAGGTAGGACGCACTGATTAAAACCTTTTGTTTTCAAACATTGCGGTATGGATGATAGAGGTGGGCTAATGATGATGAATTGACGCAACTAGATGTAACAGGTCTTACAGTTTCTCTGTTTTACCAGATTACAAACCAGGCGTTCACGTATGTAGGTTGAGAAGGGAGATCGCGCCATCACGTCATCAAGCTGAGGTCCGAGGGTGGCTGTCTTTTCAGTTTACGGGCATGGAGTGTTGTTGGCTTCTCATAGAACTGCTTTAGAAAGACCGACTGTCAGACATGAGGAAGGAGGTCAACCAATTTCTTCTTATTTTAGGACTTATTTGTTTATATTGATGAATATAATCCCTTTTTTATACTGTTTGCTGAAGCGCGCCTTTTCCATCAGGTACATGAGCGGCGAAGAGACTGAGGAGCTGATCATGAACAAGTTCCTCGCTAACTTCGAGACTGGAGGCACGATCGACGGAAAGGTTCGTATGTTTTTGTAAACTCTGGCTCAAAAACATCTTCCAAACTACGTATATATGAGAATGGCTCCTAAATGTACTGAAGGGACGAGACGAAGCCCACAGCAAAATGGGACGGGGCGAAGGGCCTGATTTTTTTACAACGGTTTTTTCATGGTTTAGAATCGGTTTTGTTAACGGAAACAGTCTTGTCTCTTTCTAGCCTAAGGAACTTTGACTTTACCGTCTTTTTTGGAAGTAGATAAAAGTAAACTGTTGTCTGCCTACCATGTCAGGCACAGTTCTTCTTCAATTCGCGCAATTCTTCTTGTTAGTACTGAAGTTGGCGAGCTTCGCATCGCAATAGCAAAATATAGGTGTCAGCGAAATCGAGTACATCTGTGCAGTGGCCGCACATCGCCAACTTCAGAGCTAACTAGAAGATTTGCGCGAACTGTACATGGTAGTAGTAGACATAGTTAGAATATTTTCGGGGCTTAATCGCGTAGTAATTTATTGCTATTTTACCTCGACGTTTCGAAGACGTTACAGTCATCGTGATCACGAGAAGACTGATGGCTGGCACCCGTTCTCATCTTCGGCTGATGAGGTTTCAGACTACCCTCAATCAGCTATCACAAAGCACTATTAGGGTTGCGATACACTACACTGACAATGTCGGACGATAAGCCATGCGACTTTTTTCCACTCGAACACATCTTGATGACCGGATCCAACGTTTGCGACAGTTTGAAACCACATTCCCGATTAAAATTTTTGTGTTTCTTAATTTCAACCGCTTCACGCACAATTCGGCTAACGTCGATCGTTGGAAAGCACCGATGGTTTGTGCAATAACGTCGAGGTAAAAAAAAGCAATAAATTACTACGCGATTAAGCCCCGAAAATAATCTATGTGTGCAAGTCGCGAAAGTTTAAAATATGTAGTAGTAGCTATTCTGCGAATTATGCATTCATCTAACAGTAGCTAATGAAAGTTTCTACATGTTTCAGGTGACCCTTGAAGAGTTTATGAACTACTACAGTGGCATCAGCGTCTCCATAGATAATGACTGCTATTTCGACCTCATGATGCGACAGTCGTACAAGCTGTGAGCAGCTTCTCTCTCGCACACGTTCAAAACACCGCGCGCACATGATGTGCGCGCTAATGATATTACTTACTAGCTTACAATATGTATATCTACTATGGGTATTATAAAATACAGCTTGCAAACATTGATTTGTAATAATTATTAATTAAAGTTCTTATTTGTGTCAGTTTGGCCTTTGATATTAAAGTCCACATAAACAACTGAATCACTGACTCATTAGTTGACTTCTGAAATCGACTAGCGGAGCACAAGGTCAAGATAAGTTTCGTCCCACTATCCGGTAGCGGTATCTTTTTTTGACATCCGTGAGCACTAAGCAACACAAAAACTCTTCTAATCTGTGAACAAGAGTATTCTGTGGGGCGGGCCTTGGGCCTTACTATCGGAAGTTATCAAGCCGCCCATAAGGCCTCTGACATGGCTTAACGACTGTCATTACATGACAACGGCACCAACAGTCACGGGATGGTCTGGATGGTCTCCCATCCTGTACCTGATGGCGCCTGTTGTTGCTTAAATCAAGTCATTGATTCGAATCACTCGGTTCGACTAGGCCACGAGCGCTTCTGTTTGGTCGTTTCCGGCATATTCCTTTAGCTGTTCAAGACAAACTCTGACGGCTTTGGGTCCTGGCTCACTCACTGCGTCACAAAAATCAACGGCACTTTCAGGCCCACTGGGAGCCTTATCTGGGAAAACATCTCTTATTGCTATGTACCTACGTTTTACTTCAGGGTTAAGCCTTCTCTCAGGGAGAGTGGATGGGCTATGTCAAATCCAGAGGCTAACGGCGAAGGAAAGCTTCGTAAGGAAATCCGAGTGTCTAAAGGATGAAACACCAACGCGATGGCGCGGTTCATACATACGTACGTTACTACTGCTGTAGGTAATATTTATGAGATATGGATGATGTCCATATCTCCTTATACGGAACAAAATATACCTGAATCCGTGTGTGTTTCACCTGAGAGTTTCAGGAAATATGCATTGTGCATCTTGACAATAATAGGTACAAGTACGACAGTGCAACTTTTCAATTTAGCGTTGAGTGCTCCACCGGTTATGGTCAATTTCACGATTCGATCAGTTGGGACTTGCTATACTTACTGGCTGGTTTAGTAGTTCAGTTTCTTTTCCCTGGGTAACATCAACATGGTCTTTTTTCAGCCGAAGAGGCCATAAACTTCCCTATATTCCTAGCTGGAAGATTTATAGAAGAAGCTACTTTATGAACACAGTTGAAAAGAACACTATGATAAAAAGTAACTCAGTGTCTCATAGTTCAATATTCTGCGGGAGGAACCTAACTAAGAAAGAACCTAAACCTAAGAAAGTTAGCAAACTACTGATACTCAACCTCAATTCCACCTTAAGCTGGGTTCTTCATTAATTGGACTATATTCTGCTTAGAAGTATTTTTAGTTTAATGTTCGTAAAATTTAAAGTTCAGGGATGAAACTATAGGTAGGTATTTCTTATTTTACCAAGAAAAGAATAAGGAGAAATCATAAATTAGGTTTTTTTTAAAATAAATTATCCATTGTGCCTCTGACATTAGACCATTAGACGTGCCTTAGACATTTGTCATTCTTTTTGTATGCCTGCGTGGCCCTTATTATTTTTTTACGTAAAAAAAACGTGCCTAGTCTAAAGTAACTGAACAAATCTACGTATTGAATCACAAAAGTAGGTAATGTGCACACTGTTCTCTTCTAAGTGACTCACAAAGAAGTCCTCAAGATGTGCCGTACGATCCAATCCATCATCCAGGCTTTTGTCTGCAGCTCGCAGATGATAATCCGTATATTCATGACTTTCATGTTGATGCTGGAGAACCTCATCCGGATGCTTATGCAGACCTTCTACAACTTCGTGTCGTTCAGTATGCAGATCTTGTCACTAGCGCCCATTTGCCTCGTGTTCATTCTCTCATCGCGTCTCAAATGCTTTATGTGCGGCGGCGGCGGGCCGTGCCCTATCAATCGAGGCGGCACCTGCGATTGTATCATGTCTGGCGTTGCCGTCGTGATAATATTCCTCATCTTCCGCGCAACCGGGGTCCTCGACAAAATCTTCTACAGCCTCGGCTACGCGAAGGCGCAGCCGATAATCTATACGCGGCTGCTACCGACGCCTGGCTCCATCACGGAGTGTTCCCGCAACGATACCGTCATCACTGACACCACTACGGAGCTCTCCACTATCACGGACTTTGTCTACGTGTCGGATTACTGGTACATGACCAGCTCCACGGCGTCGTCCACACCGGAGCCTGTTATTGACTGGCAGAAACGGACGACCGAGTCAGAGGAGACGACAGCGGGGTGGCCGGAGGCACAGATTCAGGTGGCAAATGGCACCAACGCTGGCGGCGGCGCCACTAAGACCAAGAAAGGCAACGTAAGGGACGCCGAAGAGATGACGGAGAGCGGAGCGACCTCTGCTAATGTAGTGTATTATTTAATGTGAATTGTGATTGTTATTCCGTTGTATCTGCTTGCATATGTCTAGCTAATCCAGCTTTGCCTACTAAGGTTTTTACGTCAGTGTTTTTGAAATATACTTTACATTCTAGACGAGATGTTTCCTACTCTTCCTAGATGAATCGTTCTTAGTATTCTTTAGTGGGTTTGGTATCAACCCTTGTATGTCCCCAGTGCTGGGGCACGGGTCTCTTCCTGCATCGCAGGGAGGTTAGGCCATACTCCACCACGGGGGCCAAGTCTGGGTTGGTGAAGGATTGTAAGACAGTGGCAGGCCTTACTGTCAAAAGTTATCAAGCCACCCATAAGGCCTCTGACATAGCTTAACGACTGCCATTACAGTCATGACAACCGGCACCAAAGGCTTAACGGAGTAGGTTAGTAGGTTTGGATTTTGCTAATTATAGAAATCATAAGTAATTTTTCAACAAAGTTAAAAATGTATTCTCCTCAGGCGTACCTACATTCTGTGCAGGTACGTAGATCTTGGAATAAAAAAAATTTATCTAGAAATTAAACTTCACTAACTGTAGGTATTACCGAAAATTCTACACGCTTTAATCTGAGTGAACACTGATTAAAACCATAGAAATTGATATCTCAAAAAAGTCCGAGCATAAGCGTACTCCCAGGAAGCGCTATGACTAAAAATTCACGGAACTGCAAGAATCATACAAAATCTCATAACCAGTGATCGAATAATCGGATGCATATTTACCTAAAGTTGAGGTGTTGGCTGTTATGGAATGCACTTTTGTATCGAAAAAATCCCGGGATTCCGGAATCGACGAATACAGTGTTTTGGTTATAGAATTAAGTCTGGTGAATACAGATACTTGCGTTCAGGTGTTTGCTAATATGGAATGCACTTTTGTATCGATCGTAAAAAATCAAGCGATTTCAGAATTATCGTTTAGTGCTTTCCGACTATAGATCGGGTGCTGGCTAATGTTATAAAGTTAATTGCCAAACTGATTTAGAACAGTCACTGAAATCTGACGTAACACCATCATGTTCAACACAGACAGACAGAGAAATATTAACGTCAGATTTCAGTGACCAAATTATAGTTATAGATAGTGAATAAAGTTGTTACACATATGGTACTTAATTTAAATAATATATTATTAATAATTATGTATATTTTAATTATTTCAATATCTATTTTTTTTTATCCTGTAAATGTGCAATAAAGTATTATTTTATAGTAATGTTTTTTTAAACTAACACACTTTTCCTGTTACACCCTACATACATACACATACATACTTGCATCGGAGGCTAAAATAAACTTTAAACAAAGACACATATAAATAATTATGTAATACCAGAGTCGCGGGTTTTTTAAATTCATAATACTACACGCTAAATAAGTCGTCTCCATGCTACGTATGCGATTAGTTTTGCATTCCCGAATTTTCTGAAATCCCGGGATTTATATTTAAAAAATATGTTTTAAGAAGCCGCTTCCATAATTTCTGAGCCAAAAAATAACTTTAGGTAAATATGCATCCGATTATTCGATCACTGCTCATAACAAAAGATTAATATCCACCCACGGTGGGTAGTCGAGAGGTAGTCTAGTGGTTCGGGGCGCTAACTAAATAGCGCCACCAATGGAATAAAAATCATAACTTGTATTATAATAGGTTTTGATCTAAAAATGAACATGAGAAATCTTAACAACTGTGACAACTATTTTTAAAACCTAAAGCCTAGACCTAGAATCAACGATCTTTGACTTTAATCGATTTCCGCCAAAACGGCCGTTTTAGCGGAAATCGATAAAAGTCCTAGGATATATTACATTCTAGACTGTATGTTCTAAAAAAAATTATCATAGATATTAAGTGTTTTCATAAGTATTTACTTTTCGAAAAAAACGTATTATAAAACAACTTACGATATTTGTTCCATTGGTGGCACTCGTGGCACTTATATACTCTTTGGCACTAGTTAGCGCCCCTAAGAACACCCATCATCATAGACATCATCTTATCTATGGGTATCATTGTGTAGGTATAGATTTCTGGTACCTACTTAGACTACATTGGGAAGGAAAAGAAGATTTCTCCGAATGACAATAACTATCATAGAGGTGGCATGTGACATGTGAGAAATAAATTGTTTTGTAATTTTGAAATAAATTTTTAAGTTATGCGAATGTTATGTAATGGTCTCACGTCTCTCATTGCGACGTCCCATCATTGTAGTACAATGTGTGGCTTCATTTGCAGTTAAGTTACGTCTAGCCATTCTGCATACTGATGGAACTTGCACGTAAATATTACCTACAGTTTTTTAGATTCGTCACTCAGGAACGAAAACACTCGACTGAAGCAGGAGAGCCCTGTGCCCAGCATAGGGGCACAAAAATAAGTGAAATATGTACTTATCCAATATTTTGTTACAATTAACTGAATGGTTTTAAGGCATCGTATTTAATATTCTGTGTAGCCTAAATCTAGTCTTAGACGAATGTGGATGTTATGTCAATAAGCGTTCGTTCTCACATTAATGGATGTGATAAAAACACATTTTTATACAGAGAACATGTGGTTAACAGTTAATTCCTTTCGCAGGTCCACAACAACAAAGAATCTTCTCGTCCTGGTTTAAAGTAGGTCATGGAATCAATATATTCTAACAGACCTTTGTATCCTTGGACGACAAGACAAAGGAGATTGCAATTTTTGTACAATTGCAACATTTGGACAAATTTGAAGTTTTAAGCATTAGTCATGAGGCCCAAGACGACCAGAAGTACCAGCAACAGTTTATGCCGGTGCGTCCAGCAAGTACACTCCGCCACTCAAGGGTGCCATGTTGATCGATACGCACACCATCTCCCAAAACACAGTCAGAGGAAGCTTATAGAGAGAATCACTTGCTCCCGGGGTGTGGCTACCGAAGCCAAACGTCGCCATCGTCGAAATCATAAGCTGATAAACTGGAGCGTCAAAAACCAAGAAACCACCAAAAAACAAAATGGTAGCAAAAGCAAATTAGTCCTAGAAACGCTTTCGACTCACTCCCATACAGGCGACGCACTGAGCGACAGCTTAAGTACCACCATCTCATCAGACACAGATAAAAATGTGGATACGGAGCCCAAACTATTAACAGTTCGTACATCAGTTCCTCTGTTTGTTTCATCAGAAGCTAAAATAACTGACAGAGCAGAGCTCACTCCAGCTAATGATAAGAGCATACAGTTTAATATTCGGAAGGAAAAACATAACAACAAAGAGAAGGCTTTCGGAATAACGCAGTCCTTGAGTAATAATCTTGAAAATCTTATTAGAGATTCGAATTTTAATTTGAAAACCACAAAATCATCATCAAGATTGGGGTTACTCAAACAAGCAGTCGCTAAAATTGATACAGGAATTACAGACGGAACAACTTATCAAAAATGGAAAGAAGAAAAAAGCACGGACAGGATGGCCAGATTAAGTGGCAATATAAGAAAACGAGTAAAAACAAGTCGTATATGTTTAAGAAAATCCGGTGTAACAAAGTCTCAAGTTGTGGTCACACAAAGGCACAGGTCATCCGGAACTGACGATAAATTATCCGGTTCGATTGGGGACACAACATCTTGGGTTACCGCCGTCATTACTGATATATTGCAGAAACCAGACCCTCGCAAAAGTATCACTGTGATTGACAAGATTCAAAACAAACAATCATCATCAAAGCTGGAGATCAAAATAGCTCAAAAGACTGCTTACAGCAAACGATCGCGACTATCAAAGAAAGTTTCTTCAGGTATGATAGTAAGACAACGAATTTTATCTCAATGTAAAAACAAAAAAAAGTTGGGTGATACAAAACAGCGAAAGACAAATCAAAACGAAAAGTTGAAATCGGAAAAATCAATACAACAGCCACGAAATAACTCAAACATAAGTGTACGTCCTTGCAAAAATAGTTCTGATGCGAGTAAAATAAAAGAACCGACCAATGAAACAATACCTATAGTTGATACTAACAACACAAAATTACTTGATTTACCAAATGGTGTTGTTAGTAAAGAACAAAATCCTAAAAAGCGCAGTATTACATCACCTACAAAGGGAGGTAACACGACAATACTCAATAATTTAACTTCTTCAATGAAATGCAACGCATCCTACACCTCCATTAATCGTCGCAAAGAAAATGTTTACAGACCTGTCGTGAAAAAATGTTTTAGTGCGCTAAAAACGGAAAATGCAAAGGAAATAAGGAAATACAAAGATAATTCTGTGAAAAATAACGCTAGAACTTTGAAAAGTCGACATAATATCGATGGCAAGGGAGATGTTATTACAAATAATAAAATTTATGGGGTCGCTATTGAGAAAAAGAGAAAAGCGGAAGAAAAGGAGAAAAGCAAATCCAAGGCGCATGTTTTATCAGCCGAAAATAAAACTTACATAATAGAGTCCAAAGTGCCAGATGATCTTGTACGACACAGAACTCAAAAGCAAGCTGCGGAGCTTCGAGGGGCTATCAAGGTGAAGGCTATAAAACCCTATCTGGCAATAAAAAAAATACAACACGATAAAAGTCAGTTAGAAGAAACACGTACAGCGGGCAAAGTAATAAATCCATTTAAAAAGCTTGTAGATCCAAACGATCCGCCAAATTCCACGCTAAAAATAGGATCCAGATTTAGCTTCGAAATGGAACTTTTAAAACAAAATATCTCATCATCATCAAATGACAATATAAATGGGAATGAAAAGGCGACTAACCGTAAAAAATACAGACGTCGTCGTCGAAAAAGAAGCCCATCTCTTACTAAACCACAAGATGGTCTAGCAGGACCCACTATACGTGACCAAATCCATTGTACATTAGATTTAACTGTAGGAAATAACAAATGGAGTCCAAATAAACTATATAATACAGAACCCTTTGAAAATAAGCAAGTTAACGAAAAGAAATCAAACAAGCGCTACAAGAGAGACCAAATTGGAGATGACTTTGTTGCCAGAGAGATTGTTAGTTCGATTTCCTGTCCTGTAAATGATAATAAGACCGACAGGCAACATTTTAATCAGATGAGTTCAAATAGCAAAATCCCCACAAAAACAAATAATATTGTAGCAAAACTTAGAAGATGCTTTTGCGCTTTCAAGTTTCCAAACAAAATTAAAGAAAACAATTTGGTTAAGCCACATATAACTCCGTCAGGAAAAGAGTTCCAAAATGACTCTAGCTTTAGTTTCAACTTAGAGCTTTATAAAGACTCGCCTTCACCTGAAGCTATTCATACACCCATTATCAGTGGACATGCTATAAAAGAACCAAGTGAAGTTGTGATGGATATTATTGATGGAAATAACGATTGTAATGAAAATACTAAGCTTAAGTATACTATGAATCCACCAGCTTCAGATGAAAATATGAAACGGTGTTACAGGTGGCTCAATTTACACAGTCAAAAGTTTGTGAACCCGTCTAAAACAACTATTTGTGAAAAGGATCTCGATAATACACGTAGAGTTAACTCAGCAATAACAAGTGAACACACCGTTATACCGTGCGTCTTTAATCAAAGAAAGTTAGAACATGTGAAAGATGAAACAAGTATAATAAAAAAGCATCAAAAGTCCGTACATACTCAAAATACTTTTCAGGCTAATTCTACAAATATGCAGCCAAAAAAGAAACAAAAAGTTAAGTCCACAATTACGAAAACAAATTGCAGTGAAACTGAACACAAAGACTGTGTCCATTTGTCACAACCGAGACTATCCTTGGAACGAATAAAAACAACATCTAAACAATCGAAAACGCGAGGCAATAATGCAACAACGAACGATGTAACACAAGCAGAGGCGTCAATATTTCCTAAAGGCTCAAAATTTAGTTTTGATGTAGAGATTTGTCAAGGAGGCACTGCTCAGATCAGATACTCAAAACCAAAACGATATCAAAGTAACTCAAAAATTAAAGAATGTAACTGTGACTATCCGAATGAGTGCCAGGCATTGTGCGAATTCCATTCTTCGTCACGATCAACAAGCGTGCACGATAAAAACAGCTGGGATCCGATTACATATCGCAACTTCTTAAAACAAGTGCTAAGGCCCTCAAAGAAAAGCTACCTACAAAAGACAAGAAAATTAAAAAACATAGATACTAAACAGAAGAAAGCAAATCAAAACATTTTAAACCGAAATATTATCGACCATACTCAGTCTTTTCACCAACATAAGCTTAGAAAACAGTCACCCAAGAAATATAAGTGCGCATGCTTAGTTACACCAGAAGAATGTAACCTATCCAAATGTTCATCACAACATTCAGTGCAGAGTGATGTAAATGGGAAGCATATTCTTGAACGTAATTACGAGGGTTACCCGAACCCTCAATATGTGATACATGAAGGACGAAAACAGTTTAACTCTAATCCATCGAGTTATCAAAGTTACAGAAAAAGGTTAGAGCCTCATCAAAAGGAATCGGAAACAAATATTAATATCCAACATAGTGTTAGCTCCATATTGAAGAAGTGTTTATCGACACTAAAATTCAACAACTCAAAAAAAGACACGATACTTACTCAAGACCAAAGTGAAGAGGCTGGTTTCGACAGTTCTAAGAGAATGCAGGCGCTACGGATATCTGGTGTTAATGTTGTTCCTGGCAAGTGTACTTATTTGGAATACCCAGTATTATTGGATAAGAAATACACAGACATTTCTAGATCTATCAGTGACGAACAACGAAAACGTAAAAAAACAGATCACAGTCTAAATAATTCAAAGTTAAAAGCTATAGAAACTCAACTTCAGAATAACTCCACGCCGACTACACCTCACCCCATTCGATCAAATTTTAGCCTTGAAGTAGAAAAGTGTATTAAATCACGTAGTCCAACGAAACTAGTACCCCTATTACCAAAATTTTGTAAAAAACCACAAGAAACCTATCGCGGCATTCACTTGTCTGAGAATATTAAGAAACTTGACGTACCCCCAATATACCGTCACGTTCCCGTTGAACACGCTAGTAAAATATACAATGATGTTACTGTGGACTCCATGAAGCATAAAAAACGAGGAACGCTCAACCGACTATCAGAATCTGATGAAATGCTGGCAGGATATGAATCGGATCGAAAGTACTCTGAATGTTTGTTAAAGAAACAGTTGCGATCGAAGCAGATTTCCGGAACTGGTTTTAACTTCGAATATTTTTTTGAGTTATCACCTACATATAATATCCCCAGGCGTTACGATAAAGCAGTGGCCAGATCATCGGGAGGAAAGAGATCTTCAACAATAGTTAATCAAAGCCTTGCAAATCATGTAAGAGATAAAACAAAATACTTTTACGGACCTGATGGAAGATTATTACAGAGAAAGTCGTCAGTAATAGTCGCTGCGATGTGGAAAGTTATTAAGGATGATGAAATTAGAATACAACGCACTAACTTGCATAAAAAAGGGGTTCCGTGTAAATGTAAGAAAGTTATTAAGGATGATGAAATTAGTGCACAACGATCTAAGTTGCATAAAAAAGGGGTTCCGTGTAAATGTAAGAAAGGAGCGCCTTGTCAAATTGTTAAAAAAATGACTTGCCAGGATAAAGATAATAAAGAAGGGACAAGAAAAGGTGGAGGAGATAAAGCTGACAAAGGTAAATCTGGAAAAAAATGTGCTTGCGGTGGGAAAAACGGTAGCAAAGGAGACGACAAAGGTTCAAAAGTCAAGAAAAGTGGCAAAGGTGGGATATGCGGGAAACATGCAAAAAGTGAGAATGGTGGAAAGGGCAAATGTCAGGGAAAAGGTAAATGCCCATCTGCCTTGGCTAAAGAAGAAGAGGGTGATGGAAAAATATCAAGGGAAGATTTTCCTGACGTGCCAGATTGGGCTTTCAGTGTATTAGAATATCTGAAACTATTGCCAGATAAAAAAAAGCATGAAACGCCAAAAGCTTATAAGGTGAAATGTCCAGGGAAAAAAAAATGCATGAAGAAGGAGGGTGACGAGGAAGAAGATGAGGAAGAGGAAGAAGAGGACGATGAAGAAAAGCAAAGAAAAAAAATTCTCGATACTCTCTACATCACAAAAGACAAGATGAAATTTAAATTCGACTCAGACATTTGCCATAAGGTTCAAGGTAAGAAAAAGCCGCCATTCTTCAATCCTCCGGGAAAAGTGCAAAAATCTGTATGTGAGTGGCCAGGCTGCAAGGATGAAGTAGAAAAGCTTAAACGACCCTGCACTGTTTGCGGATTCAACGATGAAGCAGCTCTGCATATTAAGGTCGATAAACATGGAATGGGTATCGTTAACAAAGAGGATCTACGTAAGAAAATAGTAGAGCGTGAAGTTACAGCAGGTAAAAAGAAAGTAAAATGTTCAGAGTTCTTAAAAGATACTCGGCCTGGGGACCGACCGACATGCTTGTGTTGCCCAACGCCTGTGTGTACAAAGCACGATGCAGATAAGAGCAAGAAACCGCCATGTGGAATGCAACTTACTCTTGATCCAAAATATTCACTCAAGATGCCTTGCTCTCCTTTTAGACCATGTGTTTGCGGCAGTGGTGTTTGCAAAAAAGAACATGCTGCTATGATACATGCTATGGCTCGGCCTAAGTTTATACCATGCGTGTGCGGCAGCCCAGTTTGTGAAGAGGAAAGAAAGCATGTGGCCGAAAGGAAACACGCTAAGGAAGCAATGAAACTCAAGAGAAAGCTTATGAAGATGAAGGCGGAGCACCGAGATTTTGCATTAAAAAACCTCGACATGTTTTATTTAAACTCATATTTACACGGCGATCTAGAATTGAAATTGTTTCAAGATACGATGAGAGGTCTCCCGCTTTCAGCTCAAGAGAAAGACACACTAGTAAAACGAGACAAGGAGCGGGAATTACGGAAAGACAGAAACTGCCAATATCGCATGAGACGATACGCAGAAATAGAGGAGGAAATTGCGAGACTCAGACGCAAGGACGATAAGAAAGCCACATTTTTGATGGGAGACCCCTACAAATTAGGTACAATTCCCGCTATAACAGGCTCAGTTACTGATTTGGGAAGGGCAGGGGCGAGAGGACTTTCCAACATCGCCAGAAAATCTTTCAGAACGATAGTAGATCCCTCGTGTCCACCAGGTAAACTCCCTCTGAAGGAAAGGTTCATAATCAAACTGAAGAAAGATTATTGTTATGGTCACATCAAAACACCGTTGCAACGGGCACAGGCTCGCATAGGTACATTTGGCTGCGTAAGATACTTATTGGAATGTATATACGAGCATCCAACTTTGTACGAATGTCTGACGTCTTGTACGGAGAAGGGTCAAGAGCTGCGGCGCAAGAGAGCGCGGCTGCGCCAAGAGATAAGGGACACTAAATGCACCGTAGCGACGGATGCTATGTTGAACCCCCCATGCCCATCATGCTACGTGCGATTCCCTGCCTTGTATCCGAGATTACTGAGCATTGTATCTATATACAGGCAATGCAAAGATATGATGTGTTTTCTAATGGCTGTGTTAGTGTGGACGCCGTGTCTCTTGTTCGCGGAAGCTTTCCGGGCTCTCATTTGTTGTTCCTTGTGCCTTTAGCCAGTCTGTTACGTACGATTGAAATGTTTTGTAAAGTAATCTGTGTATTTTTTCGTAAAATAAAATGAAGCTCTAATCTGCTTTTTTTTACTTAAGTTTAAGTTAAGTTTAGTCTTGTTCTTTGTTAGTAATAAGTACGTCAGTAATATTATGAAACATCGGTCACTTAGTTGCTGCTGGCTTTTGTGCTGGTGGTAGTTCCAAGTTGTTTAGAAGGTATCTATTGTCTAGACCAGCCATACTCAGTACTCAGTACAACACCAATTTGGCGAACTGTGATATCAACACTTTATGTCCCCACTGCTGAGACCCCTTGTTCCCAGTCATCACCACTGGCAACGTACCCACTGGGGACAAATGAGAAAAAAAATACCGTCCGTTGCCAGTGGTGACAAATGAAACATGAAAATCTCCATTGTTGCTAGTGGTGAGGTATAGGTCATCCAAATCCCAATTGTTCTCAGTGGCAACTGATAGGAAAATGAAAATCCCAGTTGTTGCCAGTGGCGATCATCAAATATATGAATGTTTGATTACTTAACTACGGAATTAAATAAAGAGAAATGGGGTTCACCACCACGTGGCACCCACTCGGTAGCGATGATCGCTCACCTATCTGGGTGCATGCGGCTGACATGGCCAGCCCAACTCTACTTTAAGTTGGCGGCACAGAGCATATAAACACTACGTTTTAAGAGACGGGACCTCCCTATATGCTTTTGTAATGAGTTTAGCCCCGTTAGCAATACCAACCAATAGAGCAAAAATGCAATGTCAAAAGTGCTACCAACATAACAACTTGTCTGTGCATTAGGGACGTCCACTTACATTGGTACTACATTTATCGATATCGATAAATTTTCATCCCGGGCTCCGCAGTTAGCCTAATAAAATTAATAATAATCAATGTTTTCAATAAAACGACAAATGAAATTAGTATTTTATTATTGCTAATCAAATCACAATAATTGTGGTCAAGGTCTATTGAATTTATTTCAGCAGCTATTTGGTTTTTCCTTAGAGGTGTCCAATCTGAGCGAACTTCATCAATCGGTGGTTTGGATTCAGGTGCTGAAATCGTCAAAAAAAGTTAAGTTGAGTCGTTATTGATTATTAATTTGTTGGTAAACTATGCTACTTACCGGGATAGTTCTGATAAATATGCTGAGATTCCAGGCCACAATAATTGTGGTCAAACCCTACTGGACCAATAGCAACAGCTGATATTTTGGCTGCTGTACAAGGTGCTGAAAATGATAACACTTTGTAATTCTCAAAGTAAACAAACTCTAGTTACAAAAAACTTCAGCGATACATGAAAAGTCTACGTACCAGAGTTGTTTTGTGAAGCTCGACAACTAATAGGTTTTTGTATAGCTGAATCTGAAAATAAACAATTGCAAGAATAGTCCGAAAAAAAAAAATAGTTTGTTCCTGTTTGCCACATAACTGCATAATTGACTATGTAACTATCAAATACATTTTTATAAAAAAATATTTTAAGTTAAAAATTAGTAAAAAAAATATTTTAGTAATTCCAATCACTAACCAGTTTCAAGTGATGCGACGTGGCTACGTGGTAAGGAAACTCAGCTAGTAAGTAATCAGGAAGAGGAGGCGCATTTATAAGTAGAGAAGATACAGCCCTGTAAAAAAATGTTTATCAAAGTATGTCATTTACGTATTAAGACTTAATAATAATATTGCGTTCTAAATGACGGAGCAAAATACATTCAAATGTTCGACGTAAAGCAAGGCGTATTTTGTGTTTTATTAGATAATTATTCATGAAATGTAGTAAGTGTTACGTTATAAGTTTATAACACAACTCACCATTTCTTTAATCGGCTTCCTTTTAAAATAGTTGTAAAAATCTTTCGGCCGGAAATGATCTCTACAAACATATTTATGTTGGTGGAGTTTTTCGATGGGGATATACGATATAAGATCTTCCACAATTTTCACCCATTGTCTGCATCTAAAAAAAAAAAAAAACAACATTCAATGCAGCCACTAATAGTGCATCGTTGAAACATTGTTATGGCTTACAGCAATTCACCCGTCATACACTGAGTAGTAATTCTGACCAAGGTACTTATCAGATATTTTTTTATCGATATTGAATATGTGTATGGCACATCACTATGACATTGAAACATCTGAGTATTTTTCTCATAGTATATTAATTACGTTATTTAACATAATTTATGATCTTGCTCTTGTGCAAGATGACAAAAACTGTAGCCAGAAATACTTACCGGTCTTCATCCCTAGGAAATTTACCCATAAACTTTCTTTTGGTACCCTTTGACCGGCTGCATCTTATTTTACAAATGGCACAAGTTCGACACCATCCGATCAATGCCATTATTAAAAGAAAATCACTAAACACTGTACAACAAGATACACACAGCTAGATATTGAACAAACTTAAAACACAAAAATTTTAACTACAAAACGTTCTAATATGTGCCGCGTTCCGCCATATTTGTTGTGCATATTTGTTATGTTTACAGTTTGACATTGACAGCAAAGAAAGAGTAAGTAGTAAAAGAGTGAGACAAAAATATGTCCGCCATTAAAACGGGGCTAAATGCGAACAAAAATTTCAAAGTTCCTACTTGCGCTAGGCTGGTTGGCGGTTTGCAAACCGCGTTAGCTATGCGCGTTTAGGAGCGCAAGGTGGTGTTTCGGACACGTACACGATCCTTCGTACACCCAAAATGCTGCGTTCAATATCAATATAATTGTTTAATTGACAAAAACAATAACTTTAAATCACATTAATTAACACATCGTCATTCTAGAAGTAGCGTACATGTATGAAGCAAATAAAAATGTTTCGAGGTTGTAGGAAATGAAAAAATAATAATTTGAAAAATTATATTATTCTCCTTGGGGTTTGCATTAATTATTTACAAACATATTAATTAGTCTTGTTTTAATTACAATCAGTCTTTATTACATTAATTAGTGCTTTGCTTAATGCCTTAGAATTTCTAGAAGCTGACCTACAGATATTTCACCCATTACAAGCTCCAATTGAGCTTCTTGTATGAATTCGTCAGTAAGAATAAACTTTTTAAATCTTTGTTTAAGAGGCTCCGTTTTGTTTCTATGACGAATACTGCAAGTCGTGTAGAAAGCCGCGTTTTCCTTTAAAATATTAAGAAACTGCATGGTCCTTTATGGTCAATAAAGTGATTAGTAAATATACATAGGTAAAATATGTGGGCAAACCAAGGGGCCGATGAAAGTACTAAAGCTGTCGTAAGTGAAACGACTATTACCGGAATAATAACATTAATGACTCTATTCAACAACTTGCATTTCAGAGCTCTTATAGTTTCGTTGAAGCAACGAATTACGAAACCATAATATGAGGTAAGTATATAGATATAGAATAACGTCAAATCTACAGTGGCATTGTTGCAAAATAAAAAGATCTTCCAACGAAAATATTTTGTCTTCAAATCACTAGATACTTTTAGAAAAGTCATTAGGCCTAGAACAATCATCGTCTGTCTTTCCGGAGACATATAACCTGTGTCTCTAAAAGTAGAGTTAAGCACGTAACATCGTAGACCCCGTCTTCGCTTACCATCAGGGGGTCAAGTGTAACTTGTCCTAAATAATAGAAAAAAAACAAAATTTGGTATAACTGACAAACTCTAATGGAGAACTTGCACTAAAAATGTTTTAATATAATCGGACAGGACGTTAAAATACAAATACCTATACTCGTCAGTGATATATTTTTTTCTCTGCGACAAATCTTTTCATATGAAACACTATCGAAAAGTCAATATTAGTCAAGTGGTAAAAAAATGCGTATGGGGCTCAAACAATGACGTCACAACTTGTGCGTTAAGTCGTATTTAACAATGTGTGAAGCCTTTATCAATATTTGAGTCGTCTTGTAAAATAATATTTGCACAACGATTTCTTGTGAGGGTGTACCTCAGATTTGTGCTCTGAGGGGTGTACCAAAAAACGTTTAGAATTCAATGAATAAAAAATGTAAATCTAGTAAGTTTTTTTTTTATTAGAGTACCTATATCTTTACTTTTCGCATTTTTTGTAACCCCGAACGCTCCAAAAAATATTTTAAAGGCTTTTAAAAAAAATCCTAGGTCTGTATATTTCTATTGTTTAAAGCAATATCACTTCAACATAAGCTAGGCGCAAAATTAAATCCTCCATTAACATGTAGGACGTTACTCTAAAAATATCGATTTTTTTTAGCCCTAATAAGGGCACCCTCCGGAGGACACGGGGGAGGGAGGTGGTGAATGCTCATGCATAACAGCACGGACCCGGCCGTGCTGCCAATGTGGGACTCACAAGAAGTGCGCCTACCCACTAAACACCACCTTGGGACTAGTTTTGGTCCTAAGGACCCCTAAACCGACATCGGAGCGACCCCCTCGAGGCCGAGGAAGGGTGCGCAGCGGAGCTCCCTAAAGGAGCGTCCGCTTAGAAAAGTTAGCTACAGCTGCTAGGAGAGAACAGTGACCCCACAAGCGGGGACACTAGCGGGCGGGGCTATGTCTGCCTGGGACCGAGCCTCTAGTAGGTGGTCCAGTTCAGAACAGAGTTCGTCGTGAGGGAGAATACAAATAAAGAGAGGGACCGGGGAGTACGAAAATAGTTTAACTAAACGAGACTGGAGAGCATATCGCTAAGCTCGGCAAGAGCGATAAGACGCTCAGCGGGGGAGGTGGCGGCGCGCAGCTTGCCCGCCAGTTTGGAGATCTCCGCCAGATCAATATTATTGATGGCGGCACTGATCAGCCAAAGGTCGTCAGCTGTCTGAGACCTATCTGAGGGGGGATATGCCTGAGTGGCCGCTACGGGCCTGGCTGTAGCGGGGGGACTAGGGAGGGGGCCCCATGCGGGGGTCGGTGGGGGGCTAGGCTTGGCACTGGGGCGGCCTAGGGGTGGGAATGCAGGGGTATTCAGTGCCGGCACTGATTTCCTCTGAGCGAAGGGGGCCTTGGGAGCCTTAGCGGCGGAGGGGCGGGGGGCACGCGGGCACCCCCGGTAATTGGCCGTATGGCCGGACTGATTGCACAGTACGCAAGCCGGAGGAACTTCCGAGTTGCGAGTGCGCAAGCAGTGGCGTGAGGCTCTAGGCACTTCACGCATCTGGGGGGAGCGGCGCAGTTTGCCGCCGCGTGCCATAGAGCTGGCAGCGGTGGCATTGACCGGGGTGGCCCCGCCTATGGGACTTCTCGACTTTGATATTCGAGAGGCCACAAACTGTGGGAACTCCCGAGAAGATGGAGCGAGCTTGGGGGGAATTGGTGAGTACCACCAAGGCAAGGGGGAAGGACTTCCCGCGGCTACTGTGCATGGGATACACAGCCTCGACTGGATGACCTTGGGAGACAAGGTCATCCCTGATGGCGTCCTTGGATAGTTCCGTCGGAACGCCACGAAGGACAGCCCGCACCTTGCGCTCCTCGGGAAGCGCATAGGTGTGGTAGGGGATTTTATTAAGAGTGAAGAGCTTAGTTACACTCTTAAAGTGGTCGGTGGTGGCGGTCTCAATGACGATGCTATCGTCATTGGTAGTATGGACATTATTGTCCTTACAAAGTTTGGAAACATTAGTCCATGCGGACTTGTCCCGTAGATACACGGGAGGGGGGGACTTTGCCTTCGGAGGCTGGGGGGGAGACCGTGCGGACGGTCCTGTCGGTACGGGAACGTCGATGTCCATGAGGGGTGGTATCGTGGCAGGGGAGGGGGGCGTGGAAGCCGTGGAGGAGAGGGGCGGGAGAGCCGCGGGGGAGGAGGGGGCGGCAGGGGAAGCCGCGAGGGAAGGGGGCGCGGAAACCGCGGGAGAGGAAGGGGCGGAGGCCGTGGGGGAGGCTGAGGTCTCAGAGGACGGACAAGGAGTCCTTTTAGAAGCGGCAAGCTTACGCTGCCTCTTCTTTCGGCGGGAAACTCGAAGGCCATGTGATATATAAAATAATCCCTGCGTTTTCCGAGATGTGGTGAAATCGATTAAAGCGCGAATCCGGCCAAATTTAGTAGCCCCAAAGTATCTCGCACAAAATAGGGTTTTTGTGCCTACTGCACTTATATGGATTGGCACTGTAATCGATTTCATCGCATGTCGGAACGCACCCAATATCGATGATGTGTAAAAAAAAGCTTATTATTCTTTCTATTATAATTTGTTCACTCATCTCACTCATTCATTTATAATAGTCATCTCAATCATTCATCTTGAATTCATTCACAGTCATTGTTCACACACATCATTCATTTTATTAATATCATATCACTCAATTCACTGCTTCACTCATCCAAGTCATTCATTCGTGATTCATTCGTTGAACTGTGCAGTGGCAGCACAGAGAGAATATATAATCACCAATCACTACTGTGCAGGCGGGTGGGTGTCGTGTGCTGTGTATTTTATTTACTAGGATATTTATTTAGATTTAAAAATTCACGATTGAAAAATTACGTTAATGTGTGTGTATTGTGAGAATAAAATTACTTGTGTCCTAAATATTTAACGTGATTCAAGAGGGAACGGACGAGTCCACCTGTCGGCATTTTCGTGATTTTTACGTGTGCTATTTCAAATAATCAAGAAATTACCGACCGACTAAAATTGGCCATGAAGTACCTGATGTTGGCCTGTCTTGTAATCGGTAAGTTATTCTTTTTCTTTAATTACCTTGATAAATTGGTACCTATTACTAGCCTGTTACTGACCGACTAGTTGCCGCCAAGGAAAAAAATGCTGGCTGGCTTGGCTTAATTTATCTACGGTAGGAAACTCATGTGTAATTAATTTGTGTTACTGGCCTTCATAGGTAGGTACCATGGAGGTAGGTGATTAGAAGAACTTGTGTCTTACCTCTGCGGCCTTATGAATAAACGAATAAAGTTACAATTTTATTCACAGAAGATGTTTTCCTGTTATTCAGTTGACCAAAAGATACAGCATAGTTTTGCTCACGGGTATAGCCCACATACTCCAGTTTCTAAATTGAGACTAACGCAATACTTTCAGAACGTCTGATATAAATTTTCTTAGAATTTTCGATTCGTAAACCGACGGATAGGCAGTTTATCAGGCAGATAACATTATAGCTTCATGGGCCCTTGCTAGTTTTACCTGCTTGACTCCAGTTTCTGGTATTTTGAATCTGCAGCTGTTGTTAGCTAAAAAACTCTAATGGAAACCGGGATTCAGAGTAGTTTGCCTGTTCAATAATCTTTCCTACGACCTCTGTGGCGTAGATGTGGCGCATCTACCTACAATGCAAGAGGTCCCGGATTCGAATCCCGGCTGGGAACAAAAAAAAAAACTCCAGGTCTTGGATGTTTACATGTTTGTGATATCGTTGTTTCTGGTTCCCACGACACAGGGTATCCTAGTGTGGGGCCAGAAGCAATATATGTGTCTGTATGTAAATGTTAAATGTGTTTTCCTTACAAATTACAGGGTCCACCCTGGCCCAGAGTGACAATTTGGGCGATGCCCTCAACTCCCTACCTCCGGAACTCCAGGGCAAGATCACGGAGGATCAGGTTAACAACGTCAAGAACCAGTCTTTGCAAGTCTTCAAGCAGATGTGCGACAAGCATGGCGGTAGCAATGCTTTTGATAATGTTCTGGTAAGAAAAGTATATCATTATTTTCTCTCTCATTGGGTGCCTTATTAACCTGCCCACAATGTCTCTTAGCCCTATTAAGGGCTTTATCTCTAGAAATGTAATAAGTGGCTAGTTGAAATTTTCACCAAAATGCTTTTTTGTGGGTGATGGTCTGACAAATAATATTCAACAGGGACCTCAGTTAGTTAATCAGACATGAGATTTCCTTACTTAAACTCATAGTTGGGCCATTGTATGCAGGGAACGCTGAGGTACGTTAAAACTTTATGCAGAATATGTACATCAAATAATTATCATCATTGTCAGCCATTTGACCCCCACTGCAGGACATAGGTCACCCTCATGGTATTCTAAGCGTCACGGTCTTGTGCTGTCCGCATCCAGCGACTCCCCGCCACCGCAAATTGTCATAATAAATGTGAATTGTAGTTCTTTAAAACTACAATTCATGGGGTGACTCAAGGATGTTAAACGTTCTTGGGTGTATTGGGACAAGGAAGTACGTTCCTTCAAGGTGCTGAGATAAATGTTATCTTGCATTAGGCACTGGACAGTGAGTGTTAGCATTTGGTGGAAAAGGTCTACACGCTGCGGTGAGCAGTGAGGTGATGATGGCGATCCCAACGCCATCATTACTGCAAATCTGTTTTAGTTATCAATACCTATATTTAATGAATGATTTCATGAAACTATGAGCATTAGGAGTTCTGTGGTAACTTTGCAGCATTCTCTCGTGACTCTTTAGGACTCTTAGACGGAGTTCACACATTCAGTCTGGTTAGACTGACGGCAGACTGATTGACAGATTGTCTATTCAGTGGAGTGATGGAGCAGACTGATGGATATTCGAACATTTTGACATACGAATATTTTATCAGTCTGGGATCAATCCGAGCTCGATCAAGGACTGAACTGATGCCAGACTGAACGTAAACACACCGTCTTAGTTCAATAATAATGATTTAGTTAAAAATTGAAATAAGAAATAACCATAAACCCGACAGCTAAGCATTAACTACTACGCAAATGGGAGCCCAACCTAGCGAACGCTAGGTTGGGTTAACTACTACCCAACGTAGCGTTCTCACAGCAGTTATATTCTTTTTGTGGCACTAACCCGTGCTAAGGATAATTTTAAAAAACCTATTTAGAGGCTAAAAAATCCGTCCATACCGGGACTCGAACCCGTAACCTCTGGCTAACCGTGCCAGCGCTCTCCCAACTGAGCTAATGGGCAAGTCATCAGGGGTACCAGGTTTCACTCCCGGCATCGGCGGAATTTTTAGCCTCTAAATAGGTTTTTAAAATTGTCCTTAGCAC
This sequence comes from Yponomeuta sedellus, assembly GCA_934045075.1. Classification (NCBI taxonomy): domain Eukaryota; kingdom Metazoa; phylum Arthropoda; class Insecta; order Lepidoptera; family Yponomeutidae; genus Yponomeuta; species Yponomeuta sedellus. Next base: position 4,385,246 of record OW203726.1, on the reverse strand, counting down.
GGTAGGTACTCGGGGCTGCCAGTGGTGCAAATTACTTCAGCCAGATGTCGCTGCCTGTAAATAATACAGAAAATAATGTAAAGAGGTTCGAAATTTCGCTGGTGCCGGTACTTGCCCATTAGCTCAGTTGGGAGAGCGCTGGCACGGTTAGCCAGAGGTCGGGGGTTCAAGTCCCGGCATGGGCGGAATTTTTAGCCTCTAAATAGGTTTTTAAAATTGTCCTTAGCACGGTAGGTACTCGGGGCTGCCAGTGGTGCAAATTACTTCAGCCAGATGTCGCTGCCTGTAAATAATACAGAGAATAATGTAAAGAAGTTCTAAATTTCGCTGATGCCGGTACTTGCCCATTAGCTCAGATCGGAGAGCGCTGGCATGGCTAGCCTGAGGTCGGAGGTTCGAGTCCCGGCATGGGCGGAATTTTTAGCCTCTAAATAGGTTTTTTAAGAGTTACATTATTGACTTTGGGTTCCGCCTGCTTAGTAGTTAATGCTCGGCAGTCAGGTTGTTGGTTAATTTTTTTTATTTAGTATTTAATTTTTTCTTTGCTATATGCTGAATAGTTTATGCGCAAACGCGACGAGACAATTGAGAAATTATTTGTCAAAATTTGTCCATTGGTTTAGGAGTTACAATTAAACATAGGATGGAACATACTTACATATGAGCCAAACTTTTACTTCGCCGCAGTCGGGAAACAGAGTCCTTATTCTGCTACTGTGTTCTTTTATCTGGTTCATTAATCAGATAAATACTTTCCTAAAGGGCACTCAAATTGTAATTATTGTAACATTACTTTAAAATTATCTGACCCAAACTTAATGATTAGGTGCATATCATTGATAGCATTAGTGATTTATTGCAGGACATGAGGTGATTTCAAAATGAGTTAGACCTACTTAGTTGGGAAAAAGCCTACTAAGTAGTAGTAGGCTAATTAATATAACAGCGTAATGGCGGGCTTAGCTAGTCATCATAGTCAACCCATTACGTCACCACCGAGGGGCACGGGTCTCTTCCCTAAGGCACGAATAGACCATACTCCACCACGGGGGCCAAGTCCTGATTGGTGGAGGTTTGCAAGACTAGTGTCAGGTCTTACTGTCAGAAGTTTCAAGCCGCTTTAAGGCCTCCGACTTGTCTTAATGACTGCCATCTATCGACGACGGCAGCCGGCACCAACTACTTAACGTGCCTTGCGATGCACGGAACCGTTCGGAAAAATGTCACTAGCGTTAGTCATAGGCGGTCATCCATCCATGCACTGAACGCGCCGTATGTTGCTTAACCTTCGTGATCGTTTATGATCACTCAGGCAGCCGGGGCTATGAGCGAATCTAGGGTCAGCTAGAAATATTATATACCTAAATTTAAGGCGCTATGCGGTGCTAACCAGCGCCACTAATGGAAATAAACATCATACCTTTTTTATATTACGTTACTTCAAAAAGTTAACATCATTGGGTAATAATGACGGCCTCGGTGGCGCTGCGGTTTGGCACGCTGACTGTAAAACCGAAGGTCTCGGGTTCGATCCGCGGCCGGGTCAAACTAGGAAACGAACTTTTCTAGTTTGTCTCGGGTCTTGGATGTTATCTATGTATTTATTGTATTAAATCTATCGTCGAGTTAGCACCTATAACACAAGTCATTTAGTTGTACTTAGTATAGGGCTAACGAGATCTATGTAATATGTCCATGAATATTTATTTATTTATGTAGGACAATGATTTTTCAAATATTTTTTTGGAGGTTGTGACATTGTCTTGTCATTGTCGTGACATCGCGTAAAGCGCGAATTTAATTAAAACGCGACAGTGGGTTCGATTCCCGGCCATGTACCGATGACTTTCTTTTCTAAGTTACGTGCATTTGTGAATTTCCACTAGCAATACCAATACCACTCACTACATGTGAAGGAAACCGTCGAACGGAGACTTGAGTGTCTGAAGTAGGGTTGTTCAGGAACTTGTTATGTGGAAGAGCAATTTTAAAATCGATTTTGAGAAATAGGATGAGGAATCTTGCAGACTAAGAGGATGAGGATGCAGAAGATTTCTCTCTCTCTCACACGTTTCTTCTTCTTCAGGCTATATTAGTCCACTGCTTGACATAGCCCTCCCCTAATGAGCGACATAGCGCAAGGTTGTGCCATCATTAGGCGATAATACCCAGAATCCCGACGCTGGGTATGCGGGTTGGGGATCGCAGTGCGGTGGAATTGCACTGCAGGGGCGCTGTTGCCAACCCCCGGTTTGTGTCCCTTACGACACCCGTGGGAAGAATTTGGGTTTGTGTTATTCTCTAGGCCGACACCACACAGCAGCACTCACACATTTCGTATCAACAAAACTTATATCTCTCCTTCCTATTAAATTCCTCTTAAAATATGAAGAAGAGGAATTTTTTTAAATCATATTTGAGGTAGAGGAAGACGATGAGGAACCTCAAAAATATGAGGAAATTCCTCATTTTGAGGAAGAAGAATTCTCATCAACCCTAGTCTGAAGTGTTAACATACCTCAGCGTTTGAAATTGTCAGACCGCTATGAGTGTTGTGATAAAGGCATGGTTGTGTTCTTGTATTAAGCCCATACATTTTCTCTCTCTGAAAGAAGTCAGAAGTGTCCTGTAGTTGGTCATATATAGGCCACATTACTTAATACCCTGATATTTCACAAATTCGGGTTCTCGGGATCGATCCCCGGCCGGGTCGAACCATAGGAAACGAAATTCTTCTAGTTTGCCTCGGGTCTTGGATGTTATATATGTATTTTAAAAACCTATTTAGAGGCTAAAAAACGGGTTAGTGCAATAAAAATAATATAAACATGTTATCTATGTATTTATTGTATTAAATCTATCGTCGAGTTAGCACCTGTAACACAAGTCATTTAGTTATACTAAGTATTGGTAAATTTATATAAATTTAAACACCCAATGCTACGGTTGGCTGGAAGAGATCTCTGTTAGAGATAAGTTCGCCTTTGAAACAAATTTCATGTAATCATATTTCGAATTACTTTTTGCAATAAAAAATATATGGGGGGCTAACGAGATCTGTGTAATATGTCCATGATTATTTATTTATTATTAAAATCATAGCGAAGACGAAAGAATTTCACTAAGTAAATACTTAAATAACGTTCTGTCACGCTCATTTCCGAGAAATTCGAAGAGACATCAGTACAGTTAACTATTTACTTAGCAGTATTCTCAATTCAGAAATTGGCCCATAGATGTTGAACCTTAAGCTGTAGATTTATCATGTTGTTGAACCAGCCAACAGTCATTGAGAAATCACTCCCTGTACACAGTAAGGTCAATTGCCTCTGTGTTTTGCAAACATTTTTCTTAGATGTGTCAATCGACTTGTTTAAGTATAATCCTATTGTTAGCGGTTTGCTTTGCGAATAAGTTAATATTATTATTAAATTCTTTGTTTAACCTGTAAAGATTGTACAATTGGCGGGCTTAATACTAAATAGTATTTTATTCTAGCCAACCAACAGGTGACGTGGAGAAGGCGGGGGTAGTCTCAAACATTGAGGTGATATTTTACTGTCAAATAACTTTTTTAACAATTAAACTATTTATTAATATTATATTTGCTGTGTGGTGTCGGTCTAGAGAATAGCACCAACCCAAATTCTTCCCGCGGGTGTCGTAAAAGGCGACTAAGGGACACAAACCGGAGGGTGGGCAGCAGCGCCCCCTGCAGTAGAATTCCACTAAACTGCGATCCCCAACCCGCATGCCCAGCGTGGGGATTATGGGCATTACCCCCCAATGATGGCACAACCTTGCGCTATGGCACTCATTAGGGGAGGGCTGTGTCCAGCAGTGGACTAATATAGCCTGAAGAAGAAGAAGATTAATATGTCCAATAATTATAAACCTACACATATACAAAGATAATAATTAAGCACATATATAAAATAAACCCTTCAATCTCAGTAGATCCATTGACCAGATCCATTATGGATCTAATGAGATATTTGTTTCCTGGTAGATCTAAAACAGTACATACATATCTATATACATATAAAAAATATTGATATTAACATTACATTCAATATTAGCAGACACTTCCACAGTGTGCAGATGATGAAAAGTCTTGTCAGTGACGTCGATTTATGTACTCAAGTCGCGTGCAGTAACATATAAACACCTTAGAACCTTATCACATTAACCTCATCTGGCCTGATTTACGAGAAATCGACTATTTTGTCTTTGACAGGGTACTGTAGTGCGTACATATTAAGTGCACGCGACTGTGACTGAGGCTAAGGTCTTTCTTTACGTTTTTTACGAATACGCAATAGTAGGATAGAGATTTCCTCTAGAGACTTAAATAAATAAATATTCATGGACATAGGTATTACACAGAAAGCGGTGGTAGCTCAGTGGGTAGAACCATGGACTCGCAAGCGTGAGCCTCAGGTTCGATCCCCAGTGCAGGCATGTACCAATGACTTTGTTTAATTTCAAAGTTACGTACATTTGCGAAATTGTAGTCGCAATACCACACGCTAACGGTGAAGGAAAACATCGTGAGGAAACCCGCGGCTTGGTTGGCTCCGCACGTATTGACTAGTCTTTCCTGTGGGCTAGGCTGACTGAGCTGTCAGGATGGTATAGGTGCTGGGCAAGCCTACACCACCTATAAAACCATGTCCCAGGCACTACAGGCAGCGTCGGAGTGGTCCCTTCACCCATCTAGTGTGGGTGAAGATGCCATTGGACGCTATACAAATCATCTCATAAAATCATCTCATTAAGTAGATATTACACAGATCTCGTTAGCCCTATACTAAGTAGGTACAACTAAATGATGTGTTATAGGGGCTTACTTGACGATAGATTTAATACAATAAATACATAGATAACATCCAAGACCCGAGACAAACTAGAAAAGTTCTTTTCCTAGTTTGACCCGGTCGGGGATCGAACCCGAAACCTTCGGATTTACAGTCAGCGTGCCAAACCGCTGCGCCGCCCAGGCCGTCTTTTATTCGTCTTTCGAATCAAAGACGAATAAAAGATGGTAAAATCGAGCATAAGTACTCTCGGGACACTCAGGATGTTTTACTTTAGTTAGAAAACAAAGTCATTGATACAAGCCGGGATTCGAACACAGATTTCCCGAATATGAGCCGGCGTTTTACCGTTGCGCTACTCTCATGGTTTTCTTTATAAAAAACACGGTTCTGTAAACAACTCCTCAGAGGCAGATTAAATAGGTTTCGTCACAGTGTTTTTCCCTGAAATTGTTGTGTTGCAATATGATTTCAATTGAGCTGTGCGATGTCTTGACGCTGCATAAAATTAAAATGCGCTGTCCGTCGGTTATTATTGCCAACTGCGTAATTTTGTAACTTTGTTGCTAACGCGATCATAAGATGACGCGGAATAATTTGCATTGTTCTAGGTTTCTCTATATTTCATGCCATTTCAGCTTTTGCAATGTCCGCCGCAGCGACAGAGTTCAATTCCATTCAGTTGATTTCAACGTAAAGAATTTACATTTTGTTTGCTGAACGTCAATGTACAACGTAAAATGTAAGCCACTGCCTTCGAGCCTTCGTATTGTAGTGGGGAAAAAGGTAGCGGGAAAAAAACTCCACTCTGTCCATCTTTTCTCAAGTCATCTTAAACCAAAACATCAATTGCCACCTATACGTATTATAAGATTTCATGATTACTATCAATAACATTACATGTCAAAGCATTAGTGAGTGGGGGACATAATGGGTTGATGGTGATGACTCAAAAATTTATAATATGGGTTGATATTTCTTGAATTAGTCCGATGAATGAATTAGCACTAACAAACAACATAGCTATACAGTTTGACTATTTTTATCAAAGGTTTGTTTATATTTAGACAAAAGCTGAATGAAGTGATGGGTATTTAGCATATACACTATATACACTGGAAAATAATTACTGCATTCTGTATTATATTAAGTACGTATTTCAATAAATTAGGAAAGGCATTGTAACAAATTAACACCAGGCAAAAAAAAACTTGTTTTGCCATCGCCACCCAAGAACACAACACAAGAAAAGAATAAAAACATACAATAATATCAAATAACAAAGAATAGTAGATTATGCATTAAGGGAATAAAACCATGTATTACGTCATGGGCGGTATATTGAACCCTGAGCGGAGCGAAGGACTCCGAGTTAACTCCCGAGCGCAGCGAGGGAGTTAAATTTTAACTCCTGAGCGAAGCGAGGGAGTTATGTAGAGTCCTGAGTGAAGCCAGGGGTTGATACCGCCCGAGACTAAGACATGTTTTATTCCAGAGGTGAATACTCTACTTTTCACACCATCTGGGAGACAATAAAAAGACAGGGCTGCATAAGTTGAAAAATATTTATTAAGCTGAGAAATATTGCGTAAATTAAATTTTTTTTCTTTTTTTTATTGGTGTTTCGCGCGGTCACACGACACAGTAGTTCAGAAAAAAAAGAAAAAAGGGGTGAGTTTCGAACAACAATTCGAATTTCGAATTGCAATGCGGGGCTTCTTCATAGTTTTCATGCGAATTTTGACATTCTAAATTCAAATCACTTTATTCCCTAGCCCTTTGCAACCGAGGAAATAAATTTTACAAATTCAACCATCCTGCCTAAAATACCTCGTTATGGCAGGTCATAGACTCCAAGAAAAATAACTAAAAAAATACCTTTGGTGCTAGTCCCCTTCAGCCACGTTCGTAACCAAATTTTCGTAACCAGTTACGAATGTGGACTTTTGTCCGGCTAAAAACTAACTGCACGATCGTGCGATGTAGGAATACATTGTAAATGCACGATCGTGCAAATCAATATTATACATGGTAGTTGAGGAGATAAAATGCTGAAAATGAAAATAAATTTAGAATATTGGTTATAAGTCTTTATTTATGATCGGTCTTTGCAGTTTCAAAGCAAAGAAAAATTCGTTTTAACATTAGGTACTCAATTAACGATGTAGGAATAAAATGAGCTCCTTGATGAGCTCATTTTCACCTTCTAACAAGAAAACTGTCAAAATTATTATTTCTTCTGATATGTAGTCCAAGAAGCAGTTTTGGCATCGCAAATTGCAGAGATATACCTACATTGCACCTAATGCAGGTTTTGTTCGGCTTGTGCAGTTCTCTGACTGACAAGCTCTTGGTGACTTGATGTCATTAAAAATTGGGTAATGTTCGTTATTGTCGTGATAAATACAGCTCCCTTGCAGCACACTCCTTGCAAATGCGAAATTACAGATGGACCGAAACCGAGTCATTATTATCGAAGATTGTCTTACGTCCTTTATATATTTCGAAATTCAGCATGAGACCCTTGCTTGAAGACAGAACAAAGTTTTTAATGCCTGGTAGGGCGAGGCTTATCCTTTACCACCTGCCGCAAAGCATATCTGCCTATCAAGGGAATCATTCGTTCGTCTATTTAGTAAAGCCCAGGTCCTCTCTGGTGCAGAAGCACTAGCTCAGCTCAGAAGATAGTCGTCTTTTATTTTTTGTGAAAATAGAGAACACTTGAAAAAAAGAATTACAGCCATGATTTCTTAAATCTAATTACTGTTTTACTACTATTTGTGGTCTTATCGCTTAGAGTGGTCTCTTCCAGAAAATCTTTGGATGGCGTATGCATAGGTTGTACTTTACAGAGTGTCCAGATTGTCATTACCTGGTAGAGCAGTATCTGTGTCTACCACGTGCAAAGCTATCCTCAAAGTCAGTAATATATCGCTGATCATCAACGAAGATAATTTGTTGAGAGCAATACCTTGATAGGCGATATCAACACATTGATAGGCGAGGGTAGAGCAGCTCTCCTATCAAAGCATGCATTCCCAAGAACTTCACTATTTCTTGTCGTTCTTAGGATTATTGACCTTTCTGTGGTTGTAAAGTCGGTAAGTGCACCTGTGTGCACACACCCCGTGTGTTGATGTAGTGGTTGTACCTTGGGTAGACACTACGTCTTCCCTGGCCGGTGACTGTTACAAACAGTACCACTTCTGGAAAAAGTCTAGTACTTCTGGTCTAGTAGGTACTGATTCGAGTTGACGAGATGCTGAAAGTGCCTTTGTTGGTGACGTCGGAATGCGAGATGCTATTTTAATCGAGCACAAAAGTTACGATTTTCTCGAACGTCGTCAGATACAACATCTGGAGCTTGTTCTAGAAGTAAATCAAGAAATACTGGACTTAATTCGAGAGTCCAGGGATTTCAACCTGGTTTTCTTCTAAATCCTCAATTTCGGAGTCATGCCATCTCCCAGGGCAGCGTAAATCTCGTCAGCTAGTAAGTGCCTGAAATGAAACGAACCTTCATTTAAAAACAAAGAAAACAGGCTTAAAACCGTAAACATTACCTATAAAGGTCCTGATATAAAATGCCGTCCAGCAACCGAAAGCACACGATCGTGCAACAAATTTTTTCCAGACATATTTTATAACCAAAAACGAATTTTCTATTTATAAAAACGTCACATATCACTAAATAAATTATTCATATACACATTCAAACTTAATTATTACAAAGTTTCAAACAAAATGTAGCAAAAATCGATACTTACGTGAAGCGGGTTTCCCGCCAAAGTACGCAGTAATTTCCGACAACGGTTCGCTGGCTTTTGATGGCTGACAAGTGAGATGCCGGACCTCGCGGTATTTTTTGTAGGCAAAATAGATAAATGCACGATCGATCGATGCCGGTTGCGTTCCGAAAAGTTGATTCGTTTGGAGTCAGGATTTTTTTAAAGTTAAATGCACGATTGTGATAGCTCGGTTGCAAAGGGCTAGGGAAATTCTTCATTATTATTGCCCTCGAGAGACAAGGCTATGCTTTACGATGATATTTGACGGTACGTAATAAGGCATTGTCGAGCAGGAGGTGTGAAAAATAGAATTTCACAGATATACACGGAGAACAGGACAAAGTCAGAACATACATCCTGTGGTGTGTCACTGTGGCTACAAAGGGCATCTGACTCACCATCGTACTGAAATTCTGTCTCTTTGTTTCAAAACTAAAGTTAAGTCTCTTTTTATCCGACTTCTGATAAGAAGGAGGTTCTCATTTCGTCGAAATATTTTTTATTATCTTTTATGTATTAAAAACCTATTTAGGGGCTGAAATTCCACCCATGACGGGATTCTAAATAGGTTTTTAAAATTGTCCTTAGCACGGGTTAGTGCATTAAAAAGAATATAATCTTTTATGTATATTCCCTGATTAATATTTTTTTTTTGTTGTCGGATAGGACAGGTCCCATGGCTACGAAGTCATGATAAAAAGGCTAATGATAGGATCCTGGAGAAATGCAGGGAACTCTTCAAACATAGTTTTGCTCTGGAAAGACAGATCGGAGGAAATGTTAATAAAACAAGAATCGGTCGATCGGTCGGTCAGTCGGTCGGTCAGTCAGTCACTATTCTGATGGTACAGTAGTCTGTCAGTCAGTCACTATTCTAATGATACAGCAGTCGGTCGGTCGGTTGGTCGGTCGGTCGGACGGTCAGTCAGTCCCTATTCTAATGGTACAGCAGTCGGTCAGTCGGTCGGTTGGTCCGTTGGTCGGTCGGTCGGCTGGACGGTCGGTCGGTCAGTCAGTCACTATTGTAATGGTACAGCAGTATCGGAGGATCTCTGCGTTATTATAATCTCCTTGATAAATAGTCCACTATATTATGTGATAGGTGACAAGAGAATTTGAAAAGATAAAGCAAGATGGATGTCGTTTCAAGATTTCAATATTTGTGTGAGCAATAGATCAAAATTGATAGTACAAACAAAATGTCAAAGCATAAAGAATTTACAACAAGGGAAGTTATCTTTATTATTTAAAATATATTCTGATTGAAACTTATGTTTCGATCTACTAAACCGGTTTTGTAAAACTTGCACAAAAATGTTCTCTAGAATGTATCAAACATTTCTGAAAATCGAATTAAAATAAATTGGTTCAGCCACACGCGAGCTAATCGCGCACTAACACATATACAAACCTCCTTTTTTGAAGTCTGTTAAAAATAACCAACAACCCGACTGCTGACTTGAGATTTTACTACTAAATGAATCGTTATGCGTTAATAGACTTTTGTCCCATCTGAGCTTAGTGGTAACTTGTAACTAGCTGTGTCCTGCGGTTTGTCGATTCTCCCATGGGAATAAGATGTTTTCCCGCAGTAAAACGTAGCCTATGTGTTAATCCAGGGTATCAGCTAGCTCCATACCAAATTTCACAGCAGACAGCGGAAGTAAAAAACATACACGCTCACAAACTGTCGTCTTTATAATATTATCGTGATGGATGTGATGCTCAGCGGTCGGGTTATGGTTTATTTTCATTCAATTTTTTTTACCTAACTTTCCGTACAGTTTAATAATAAACAAACATCTTTATTATTGATTGGAACCGCGACTACACTCGAGCACTCCTTACAATAATAAAGTTATAATACAATTTTTATTTTTAATGCACTAACCCGTGCTAAGGACAATAATAAAGTAGTTTATTTGTTACATAAATTAAATAAACGTGACGGTAACGGCACGATAATGTATGACAATGTATAAACATCGCGAGTCTTTAAAAACTCTCTGAAACGGTACTTAATTTTATTTTTACCTATCGGAAACATCGCAGTTGGAATATCAAAAATCGGGCGGGCTTACACAGAAGTGCGAAGAATGCGAGCGTGAGGAGAGGATGTCTGGTATTTGATATCAACCCTTTGTATGTCCCTACTGCTAGGGCACGGGTCTCTTCCTGCATCGCAGGAAGGTAGGCCATACTCCACCACGGGGGCCAAGTCCAGGTTGGTGGAGGATTGTAAGACAGTGGCGGGCTTTACTGTCAGAAGTTATCAAGCCGCCCAAAAAGCCTGTGACATGGCTAAACGGCTACCATTACATGATAGCCGGCACCAACGTTTTAACGTGCCTTGCGAAGCACGGAAGCGCTCGAAAAATTGCCACTAGCGGTAGCCACGGGATGGTAACCCATCCAGCAATTGACTGCGCCTGTTGTTGCTTAACCCAAGTGATTGATTCCAGTCACTCGGTTCCACTAGGCCACGAGCGCGTCTGGTTTATAATGTTAGCGGGGACGATTATGTCTAGTATAGTGTAACGTTAAGTTGAAAATTGTGATAACGAAGTTAAAACCTGTTTTGAAAAGAATAAATGCTTCCTTAGATTCTTCTCCGCATAATCTTTTTAATTGTTACTTTTTAAACTAACAGCTTTGCCGTTCATTGAGTAAAAATTTTGTTTCTATACTGAATAAATGCTCACTTTGACTTTGCACGTTCACGGTCCTATTATGCGCACCAAATCCTGTACGATTCCAATCGTCTAACTGTCAAATTCCGTACAAATTTGACAGCTAGACGATTGGAATGGCTCCGGATGTGCGCGTAATATAGGCGCTGTTCGGTACTCTGTCGAATGAATTCTAATCGATTAGTGAATCTTTAATCATCGTGTAACGGAAATGTTTAACTTCCAAAACACATCCTGCAGTTAATAAATACTCGTACGAGCTCAAAGTATCGCTGATTAAATACTTAATTTTGTAATGTTTTAATTCAGTTGTATCAAAATGTGAATATATATGGAACTAAAACATCATGAATGTTTATAAACGTACATCGTTATCAACCCTTGTATGTCCCCACTGCTGGGGCACGGGTCTCTTCCTGCATCGCAGTAAGGCCATACTCCACGACGGGGGCCAAGTCCGGGTTGGTGGAGGATTGTAAGACAGTGGCGGGCCTTACTGTCAGAAGTTATCAAGCCGCCCATGAGGCCTCTGACATGACTTAACGACTGCCATTACATGACAGCCGGCACCGACGGCTTAACGTGCCTTGCGAAGCACGGAAGCGCTCGGAAAAATGCCGCTAGCGGTAGTCACGGGACGCTCACCCATCCCGTACCTGACCGCGCCTGTTGTTGCTTAACCAAGTGATTGATTCCAATCACTCGGTTCGCCTAGGCCACGAGCGCTTCATATAACGTACATATGAAACGTATAAACATTTACCTGCTGCTATTTATTTACAATAAAGTCCAGCGGCACCTTCACTCATACTAGATGGGTGAAGGGATCACTCGGACGCTACACTGCCTGTGACATTGTTTTTTTAGATGACTTCATCTAGGTTGGTCACCCACTTAGGTGACCAACAACGCAGTAAACTTTTAGTTTTAAATGTTCATATGTCTTTTGTTTTTATTCTGTGCTCAAATTACTTTGTGTGTAACAAATTAAGGGTTTCTAGTCTATTCGATACCTGACAAATTTCAAGCAAAATATGTAGAACTTAAGGTTGTCCGTAAAAAGATTAACCTCGACTCTAACAATCTTGTTTGTCTTATATGGGATGACGTACAGTGCCACCATCTTATCTGTTCAGTTGATAGCGGCGCTAGTGGAGAATTTGGGCATGCCATTTAAGAAATTTACTCAGAATAAATGGAAAATTTAAAGTAAAACGCCAGTCTTTGAATGTAAATAAAATATATCTATAAATCAACAGACAGCGAAATGTTTCTTTTCAATATGGCGGATGAAAAGGCCGTAGTTACAATTGTGCCCACCTGAACAGATAACTTGGTGGCGCTGTATGACCTTTAAAATCTCATTAGTTCCTCTGCCAAAGTTTCCCCAATACCGGCTTCAATACCGGCTTAGTACTTACCTATCTTGTTAGATCGTAAAATTCTAGTTTAGACTCCAGCCTTTCAACAAATTGTTCTATCGCATCTACCATTTTGTAACCATCTCTTCCCAGCTTTAGTTCCACATGGTGGCGGGGTCAGCTTTCATTATTTTCTCTCTCCACTTCGCCCTATTAATGACCTCGTTTATTGAGGCTCCGCATTCTGTGAGATCTTTCGTCACTACAGTCTATTTATTCCTACTTGTCCAATATACTAAACAAGATTCTACCCTTAAACTGTGACTTTTTAGTCCAAAACTGCCATATTTCCATAAATGAAGTAACTTGGAACACTCTTTTAGATAACACGCTGCCAACTTTATAAACATAGTTCATGAATTTGCGAGAAAATTTCTAGTTTAGGCATCTAATCTCAATTTTAAGGTTAGAATCTTGTTTACTAAATTGGACAAGTAAGAATAAACAGACTGTACCTGATTTCGGTCTTCCTCTGGATCTCCGCCCAGGAACTGATAAACGGAGCACTATGTAGTCAGGAGACTTTTATTTATAGATTGAGAAAATAAACATGTTAGTATTGTATTGTTTATTTTATTTGACGGTCTCGGTGGCGCAGCGGTTTGGCACGCCGACTGTAAAACCGAAGGTCTCGGGTTCGATCCCCGGCCGGGTCAATCTAGGAAACGAACTTTTCTAGTTTGTCTCGGGTCTTGGATGTTATCTATGTATTTATTATATTAAATCTATCGTTGAGTTAACACCTATAACACAAGTCATTTAGTTGTACTTAGTATAAGGCTAACGTGATCTGTGTAATATGTCCATGAATATTTATTTATTGTACAGTTGGAAAAATGAAGAACCTTAACATTTTTGTTCTAAAGCAGCGGTTGTACACTCTCATAGATTATACTTACATACACGTACATAAACTCACGCTCTTGTATCCCGGAGGCACGGATGTAAATTTACATCCGTGCCCAGAGGATTACGCGGGGACCAGCCACGTGGCATGATCTTTACAAACCTCCTTCGTTTCATCTACTTTCATAAATCCCTGCATAAAGGTTGGTTCAAGATGACTTTGGTTTAAGATGATTTCAGAAAAGATGGTCAGAGTGGAGTTTTTTTTCCGCTGCCTTTTTCTCCACTACAATACGGCCCGAAGGCAGCGGCTTAAATTTTACACTACACATTGACATTCACCAAACAGAATGTGAATTCTTTACGTTGAAATCACTTTACATCCGTGGTTGAAATAAATTGATTTGATTTGACATGCAAGTAGTCTAAAAATCTCAATCCGAAAATAAAAAATACACTTAAAACAAAAGAACACGCGCAATTTTAAAAGAAGCCCGTATGTACTGCCTTTGTTCTGTGTAACCGTGTTTTTAAAGTATCGACTTTACCAAGTAGGTTCCTACACAAAACAAAGATCTCAGTAAAAAACCGGTCGAGTGCGGATCGGCTTGCACACCGAGGGTAGTAACCCTTAAAATTAATAACCCTTAAAAATATGTACCTTAATTACATATTTTTTAAGAATCTAGTCTCGCAGTTTTTCCCGAATTTCAAAGTCAAATGTTTTTTTAATGATTTAATGTATAGTTATCAGAGGTTTTCCTGTATTTGTGGTATAAGACGATATTACTTGCCAAATTTCGTAGTTCTAGGTCAACGGGAAGTAGTAATACTTCCCGTTTTGATTCCCTTGAGTATGTAATCTTTGAAGTTTGTGTTTTTAAAACTTCAAAAGACTAGATAGATTTCAGTATACGCTTTTAATTTCAACGCGCTGGCTCCAAGCCTTTCCGAGGTAAAGGGTCTTGACAACCAAGACAGACGGACGGACAACAAAGTGATCCTATAAGGGGTTCTGTTTTTTCTTTTGAGGTACGGAACCCCAAAATAGGTTAACTGTGCGTATATTCTGTTAGCTTTTAGAATTTTCGCCGGTTTCGTACTGATCGAGTTCTGATTTCGAAATTAAGTGTCATATTAGTTCCGATATTTCTATTACACGAATATATACGATTTTATGCGATAGTAGCCGAGGTATATTCTAAAAGCTAGCAGACTATATTAGGTTTCATTTACAATTTCGTTAGATTAAAGGGTTGTAAACAGGCAATGAAGTGCAAAACAACGGTTTTAATTGAACACTAAACATAAACAGATGTTATTCACTCTCTGACCTGTGTGATCTCTGTGCCACTTATCCGATGATAAGATGCTGTTAGCGCCGGTAGTTTCCTGGACAAGTCAACCACTTGACCAAGACACCCTGGGAGCCAATTCTCCCTTCATTAGCAAATAATTCGTATACGACTCCAAGGCTTAAGATTTGAACTCTACATAAAAAATCAAGCGACAGCCAAAGTCTGTATTCTAAACTACATTGATGCTACATTGAATTCATATGAGAATATGAATGTCTAATGAGTCTGTCGAGTTATCTTATGTTATTTTTATGCGCCGATTCTCGCCCATGCGAATTGAAAGCGTAGACTCAAAATATTCGAATGCTTAGACATTTGTCGTATAAAAATAAGATAATATAACTCGACAGAGTCATTACATATTTATTGTCTCATTCGAATTCAATGTAGCATGCCGTTTAGAATAAAGATTTTACCTGTCGCTCGACTTTTTACGTACAATTCCAAGTCATGAGGCTTAGAGTCGTATACGACTTCTTTGCTAATGAGGGTAGAATCGGCTCCCTGGTTTGATTTCCGGCCATGACGTGACTTTGTTTCTAAGTTACGTATTTATGTAGCCTATAAACGTCCCACAGGCCTTCTCTCCGAGAGAGAGAGTATGGGCTTAATTACTACGCGTGCCCACCGCGTATTAGCAATTTCAAGTACTAAGGTATATGAACACCTCAGTCTCTCAGGTTTCCTCACGATGTTTTCCTTCACAGCGAGTGGTATTGCTATGTTTATTTCATATCATTTACCTTTGGTGAAAATGTACACAAATCGTTGTTGATACAAATCGTACAAAAACGGTAAGCAATAATGTCTCTTTCAAATTACTCATTCCAGGTCATTCAATTACATTATTAATTCAACAAATATCTATAATATAAAAATGAATCGCTGAATGTGTTGGTAAGCGCAAAACTCGAGAGCATCTGAACCGATTTTGCTAATTCTTTTTGAAGAATATTCCTTGAAGTACGAGGATGGTTCTTACGGAGGGAAAAATATAAAAAAAAACAAAAATCGATTGTTAGGCGATACGAAGTTTGCTGGGTCAGCAAGTATAATATAAAAAAAAATTGGACACATACTACATGGTTATCATCTTAACCAAATTAACTAGACTTTATTGACTTAAAAGGTTTAAAAAGAATAAATGCTGAGTTTCTTTGTTACTTTCTTCTGCACGTAATTTATTAATTGTGTAACGGGTTTGACGTTCATTAGATAGGTAGATAGAGAAGACTTTATTGCACAACCAGAAAAATGAATACAACCATGAGATCAACCCTTAAGTAAACATGTTGGGTTTATAGTGAATATTTGAATAATATTCTTTTGACATTGACTTAAATCACTTGCTTTATTTTTGGCGGGGAGAGTTTGATTTAATCAACAATTGCTTACGAAAGCTTTAGTTGAACTAGACTTAATTAACTTAACCTAAATCAAGCTAACCTAGCTATGAGTCCTGTTACCTTTCGAAGTCCGTTGACCCCTGCACTAGGCGGCCCTATATCACAAGAGGTCAAAAAACAATTTCATGACTTGAGTTACAACAGGCGCGGTCAGGTGCAGATGGTTGACAGTCCCGTGACTACCGCTAGTGGCATTTTTCCGAGCACTTCCGTGCTTCGCAAGGCACGTTAAGCCGTTGGTGCCGCCTGTCATGAAATGGCAAGCGTTAATCCATGTCAGACGCCTTATGGGCAGCTTAATAACTTCCGACAGTACGGCCCACCACTGTCTTACAATCCTCCACCAACCCGGACTTGGCCCTCGTGGTGGAGTATGGCCTAACCTTCCTGCGATGCAGGAAGAGACCTGTGCCCCAGAGGTGGGTACATACAAGGGGTTGATATCGAATACTTCACCTATCGTTCATTTTTATTTAATTCCTACAAATTCACAAATGTACGTGAAGATATAGAAAGGAACCGTTGAACCCACGATCTCTCAAATCTAAGGTCGGCGTCAACCGACGCGCTACAATTACAAGTCTGTTAGCTTTTAAAATATACTTCGGGCCTAGAGTAGGCTTCGGTTTTCGCCGAAAACACACGAGTGTAATACTACTTCCTGCTCTGTATAAAACCTTTGTTCACTATTGAAAATTTATGTAATTATTAGTAAGTTCATAGTAGTTCCGATATTTCTATTTCACGAATATATTCGATTCTATCCGATAGTAGCCGAGGTATATTCTAAAAGCTAACAGACTATGCATTGTTTACGTTTGTACGCGAGATAGATCTTCTCAGAGATAAATACTTAACTCCTAAGACTATATCATACCGATTTCGCGTTCCCGTGGGATAATGTACAAAGATAATATTTATCAATACGAGGATGATAATTTATTAGTTTTAGATGATAAATTATCGTAATTAAACTAATTACGCTAAATACAAAGAATTCACTGTCAGCAAACAGATCGTTAGTGCCCGAGAAAGCCGCCGTAAATATACAATTAATGTGTTTCTAAATTATCCAGAGCAAGCAGCCCTTTAGCCAACAATAGATATAAATGCAAATAAAATAACGATCAAATTTACAAATGTAAAAAAGTACTAGCACGGGTTAGTGCATTAAAAATAAAAATAGTATACTTAAGTACTAGATGGCAGTATCACATAAATGTCATTCTGTGATGTCAGTGCATATTTTCGTCCAACGCCCAAAATTCTTACGGTCACATTCAGAAAAAACACGATTCCTTAAAACACTTAAGAAGCAGTTTAAATCCTTGGTAAAGTTATAAACTTACAGATTACAAAATACCTCAACCGTACAGGCCTCAGCGAAATTTCGAACCTCTACAATATTCTCTGTAGGTTCAAGGGTTCGAAATTTTGCTGATGCCGGTACTTGCCCATTAGCTCTGTTGAGAGAGCCCTGGCACGGTTAGCCAGAGGCCGCGGGTTCGAGTCCGGCATGGGTGGAATTTTTAGCCTCTAAATAGGTTTTTAAAACTTGTCCTTAGCACGGGTTAGTGCAAAAAAAAGGAATAAAATTAACATGATTCATGCAAAATTTCGCCGCGTGTCTAAATGTGTGTGGGTGTGTGTGTGATTGATGAAATTCTAATTCTAATTTGTAACTAAATTAAGTCTCCTGCTCTTTCTCGAAAGACTTTGTGTAAGGGAGATCATTGCTGCGAATAAGGGCCTTATCTTTTTGCAAAAGCCGTGTTCTAACATATTTTTCCCCCTACAAAATAATGTTGTCTTCGTTTTAATTATTGTCTGTCGCAACCCGTGACCTCTATAGCGCAGTGCCACTTGTGCCGAAGGTACAAAGTTCGGTTCCGCGTCATGGCTTAATGCTCGAGGAAATATACACGTCTAAATGCGGATAAGGTGAAAAAGTTGCTCGGACAACATTTGGATATCCTTGCGCTTCGATATATTTATAGCCGAATGAGTAAAGACTGCCTTTTGATTAAGGCTGCTGTTACATCTATGGGAACGTGACCTGTTGAGGTCTTGAAAATACTACGCTCAAGGAAGTTTACCACACGCTTGGTTACAGGGATATGGCTTAGTCATAATTTTAAAAACCTATTTAGAGGTTAAAAAAATCCACCCATACCGGGATTCGAACCCGCGACCTCTGGCTATCCGTGCCAGCGGTCTTTCCAACTGAGCTAATGGGTGACTCACCGGCATCAGTGAAATTTCGAACCTCTTTACAATATTCTCTGTATTACGTACCCGCCTCTAAATAGGTTTTAAAAATTGTCCTTAGCACGGGTTAGTGCATTAAAAAGAATATAATCATGTGGGTATAGTGCTACACAAGAAATAAGTCTCGCGGATGTACCTGCGCAGATGACCAAATTTTGGGAGATTTGGATTTGCGGCAAGTTGATCGACCAAGCAGATAGTTTCATTTTCGCGCGCCTTTGTTGCTATTGGTTGATTCAACGTCATCGATGCAGGTGACTATTAGTTTGGCAATATTAGCGTGAGCGAAATAGGTAGCGCTACTGCGGCAATCAGTTCTGCACCTTAACCGTATCGGTTAAAGATCATGTTGAATGTACTTATAGCTTCGGGTACTTTCGTTACACTTCTTCCTAGTCTGCGCGAACGTAGATTCCCGAAGGGACTTTTGATGTGTAGTACTGTACAGCGATATCAATCCGATGTAAAAACCTAACTGCAAAGTAGGTACTCGGGGCTGCAAGTAATGCAAATTACTTCAGCCAGATGTCGCTGCCTGTACGTAATACAGAGAATATTGTAAAGAGGTTCGAAATTTCACTGATGCCGGTGAGTCGTCCATTAGCTCAGTTGGAAAGAGCGCTGGCACTGATAGCCAGAGGTCGCGGGTTCGAATCCCGGGATGGGTGGAATTTTTAGCCTCTAAATAGGTTTTTTAAAATTGTCCTTAGTTATATTCTTTTTAATGCACTAACCCGTGTTAGTGCATTAAAAAGAATATAATGGCTTAGTCATATTTTCGTCACGTAGGGAAATCTGGCTGTTTTTCGAGCTATATTATTTACTTCACCGTTAGCGAGTGGTATTGCTACTATAGAAAATGTACATAACTTAGAAAACAAAGGCATTTGTACCTACATGCCCGCACTGGAAATCGAGCCTGGGTCTCTTGCTTTTGGGTCCTTTTCTAGTCCAGTTCTACACTTTTTTTTTCATAACATCCGGGTTCGATTCCCGAACGGAGTACAGATGTTTTTTAAAATGTATGAATGCAGTTTTTCTTGTTATTAAAATCGATGACATGGTTCCTCAGAACAGATCTTCGTATGTCTTATAGTTTCAGACTTTCCCGTACTGACCGATTTGAATGAGACACCCTGTATATATTACTAAACATAACATTCACAAAAAACAAAAAAAAAAGGAAGGAAAGGTCACGGCGTGTCACTGCTGCTACAAATGGCAACTGACTCAGCAGTATGCTGATGGACAAGGCTTCCTCGCTGATTTTCAGTTAGTGCCAGCCTTGCCAGGTGTTATTCCACGAGCGTCACAGACTTTGATGCAATAAAAAGGGGATAAGTGCGGAAATCTCACATTTAACTAAATTATGTGAGCCGGATGTTAAATATGCGCATACTACTTTCGTAGACGGATGTCCTCCAAATCGACTAGATTATTGGTAAATAACGCAGCGTTTCTCGCCTTATCAGCACATTACCACATTATTAAGCCGCGATAACACAAATAGATAACGTACAGTAAGGAGTGTATCGTAAATCATTTCTACCGGATCTTCTATACTTGGGTGACCTTAATATGATAAGTTTCTAATGTGGAGGTAATGGCTTGAAGATGGTTGTGGTAGCCGTTGAATACTCGTAGGTTTTTCCTGGAAACCACTACCTAGAAAAAGATGATTTGCGACACAGTTATGCAATTAGCGGTGTCATAACAGTGTAACGGTGCAAAACTCCATTTTTTATATTACTTCAATTCTTATATTTAAAAACCTATTTAGAGGCTAAAAATTTTCACCCATGCCGGGATTTGAACCCGCAACCTCAGGCTATCCGTGCCAGCGCTCTTCCAATTGAGCCAATGGGCGTCTCACCGGCATCACTGAAATTTCGAACCTCTTTACACTATTCTTTGTATTACGTACAGGCAGCGACATCTGGCTTAAGCAAATTGCATCACTTACAGCCCCGACTACCTACTTTGCAGTTAGGTTTTACATCGGAACGATATCACTGTACCCACATGATTATACTATTTTTATTTTAATGCACTAACCCGTGCTAAGGACAAATTTAAAAACCTATTTAGAGGCTAAAAATTTCACCCATGCCGGGATTCGAACCCGCAACCTCTGGCTATTCGTGCCTTATATTTAGTTTTAATGCACTAACCCGTGCTAAGGACAATTTTAAATGGTACTTTTTTTTACTTTAATTCTGTCTACCATTTAAAAATTTAAAATTACGTCACCCATTATTGAGATTTCCTTAGTTTTGACCATTATATAAAACGTCCTTTACTTGCTTATCCTGTTTTTTACCAAGTGTTCTCTTTATTACAATTTAAACACACAGTTGAAGTCGTTCCACTTTTATTACTTATAAAACGCTTTACAATATTACTTTAAGTATTCGCCACTATTCGCAGACCTGCCAAGTGTACACAAAATAATCTCAGGGTCATAGTACCCAGGACGCACTATTTTCAGAATTACCTATTTTCATTCCATTGCCCGTTTCACGTGCCTTACCGTGATTCAATGTATTTTTTTTTATTTCAGAACGAGTTCAAGACATTCACGACCTGCGTCCAGGACCTGGTGGACCAGAGCGTCATCCAGAAGGAGATCGACGATGCCAAGACAAACGGCACTGTCGACGAGGTCTTCAAGAAGTAAGTCTCCGCCTTCTGTCTCTGTTGGTCTAATTGTATCACGTCTGATTATCATGCCGGAAGCCGTTGGTTCGATTCCCACGGACCCCCCATACATTTATACAAATGGCCTCCGTCGGGTCCGCTGCGTAATTTCGATAGCCGTTGTTGCGACAAACGTTGTAGTGACTTTTTTTCCCGCTGCCTTATTAGTTCGAAATCTTATGGACTCAAATGCTGTAGTGACGAAAGACGCTGTTTCGAAAAACATTTTCACTGCCTCATACGCTCGATTGCTTGTCATTTCGATGCAGTCTTAATGTGTATACAAAAAAAAAGTAATATTCGCGTCGAATTGATAACCTCCTCCTTTTTTGAAGTCTGTTAAAAAGAAATCTAAGTTGTAATTCGTTATCAACCCTTGTATGTCCCAACTGCTGGGGCACGGGTCTCTTCACGGCACGGGTTTCTTCAAACGGTACTTAATTTAATATTACTTTACCTATCGGAAACATCGCAGATGGAATATCAAAAACCGTGCGGGCTTACACAGAAGTGCGAAGAATGCGAGCGCGAAGAGAGGATGTCTGGTATTTGATATCAACCCTTTGTATGTCCCTACTGCTAGGGCACGGGTCTCTTCCTGCGTCGCAGGAAGGCTAGGCCATACTCCACCACGGGGGCCAAGTCCGGGTTGGTAGAGGATTGTAAGACAGTTGCGGGCCTTACTGTCAGAAGTTATCAAGCCGCCCATAAGGCCTCTGACATGGCTTAACGACTGTCATTACATGACAGCCGGCACCAACGGCTTTACGTGCCTTGTGAAACGCGGAAGTAGTAATTATTATTAGGTACTAAAAACAATTCATAAACTGGGTGTTCTTCCATGTTTGTGTTGTCCTGGCCTGGTTACCGCAGCGCGGGGTATCTTCGTTTGGGATCAGGGCAAGTGATTCTGTTGTGTGGAAGTTATTTGACTCATCGTAAATGGCCGATTCACATTGGAAGATATTGAGCGAGCATATGTGAACTAAGCGCGCGCACCACATGCTCTCAAATTCCTGCATCGCGCAAGCAGTGTTACACTTGACATACCATAAATATAACGTCCGATAAACTATAGTTGTACCGTCCGTCCCCGGGTTACGATCGACCTTGCGGGAAATTTCCCTTTATAATGGAAGAGCTCTGTCACCCGCTCTTCCCTATAGATAACCGTAAAGGAATTGTTGTTGTTGATATTAAACTTTTCTAAGAACTACTTTTAAGTGACCCCATGCTAACCGTTGCATTACCTATATTATCTCACTTATTGGTTCTCTGCGTTTTCGCAGAAACATTTTCGGCCGATTATCATTTGGCAACTAAAGTTTCAAAGAATATTTTGAATTGCCAATTATATATTTTTTTTATTTCCCAACCTCGTATTTGCCAAGTGTTTGTTTGGTTTGCTTTTTATAATGACCTCTTTCAAAATGCCTACTTTTAAGTAGCGTATGTTTAACGCGTAATATTCATTCGGTCGGCCAAATTTTTTTATGCAAAAAGGCAGAGAAACTTCGGTCGTACATGTTCAACCTAACACGCTCCTTCGCGCTCCGCTATGCGCTGTGCGCTTCGTCGCACCTATATTTTTGTCGCAGATTAAGTCTCGTCGGCCACCCCTCTAGCCATTCCCAGTAATAGTTTCCTTAAATAAAAATGCATGTAAAAATGTTTTTTTATCACAAAATCAATGTAGGAAAAGGGAACTTACACTGACGAAACTTTATTCATCTAATAATTGTTTGGCCTAGTAAAAGAAATAATAAATTCCCAAACCGTTTTGTGTCATTATTATAGTCAGCTTAACAATAATCCTACCACATGAAACGTTGCGATACAAAAATTTGTAAATCGTTTGTTGTTAACGTAAAAAATTGGTGAAACGTTGGTTGGCAAGTGATAATCAGCGTAACAATTTTCTTGCGAAAAGGCAGGACACCCGTCTATTAATATCCGTGACTAACGGAAACATAATAGAGAGAAACAACGGTGTATGTAACTCAACATTCCAGATACTGCGACAAGACGCCCAGTTTCAAGAAGTGCTTCTACCAGCTCGCGGACACCGCCAAGAAGTGCGTGGGCGAGAAGGAGCAGGCTCACCTGAAGACCGTCTACAATATCACGGAGCAGCTTGCACAGTTCGTCTGCTTCAAGAACGGCGACCGGATCGCCTGTAAGTTCGCAATTTTTTATCGATATCAACCCCTTTGTATTTCCTGCTGGGGCACGGGTCTCTTCCTGCATCGCAAGATGGTGAGGCCATACTCCACCACGGGGGCCAAGTCCGGGTTAGTGGAGGAATGTAAGACAGTGGCGGGCCTTACTATCGGAAGTCATCAAGGCGTCCATAAGACCTCTGACATTGGTTAACGACTGTCATTATATGAGAGTCGGCACCAACGGCTTAGCGTGCCTTGCGAAGCACGGAAGCACTCGGAAACTATGCCACTAGCCGGGACGGTCACCCATGCAGTTCCTTGCATAACGACGTCAAAATGTAATTTAATTTTTTTTCAGCTATTAGTGAATGATGATGAAACGAAAGAGATTTGTCAGGATTATGTGTTCCGTGCTTCGCAAGGCACGTTAAGAAGTTGGTGCCGGCTGTCATATAATGGCAGTCGTTAAGCCATTTCAGAGGCCCTATGGGCGGCTTGATAACCTCTGACAGTGAGGCTTGCCACTGTCTTACAATCCTCCACCAACCTGGACCTGGCCCCCGTGGCGGAGTATGGCCTATACCTTCCTCAGGTAAGAGACCCGTGCCCCTCGGTGGGGACATAATGGGTTAATGAAAAAAAAATGTGTCAGGTGACTATCCATGGTGTTACCTTAAACATCCAGCATTAAGGCGTGAATGTTTTAGTACAATTGCTCTATGCATAATATGTTTCTTGTTACAGTGTTCATCGCTGAGGGCGGACCGGAGTGCTTCAAGTCGAAGCAAGAAGGCATCCAGAGTTGCGCCAACCAGACCTTCGCCTCGGACTTCAAGAATGTTAACACAAACAACTTCTCAGTTGACAGCATCTCTGAACTGCCAACTATTACATTTGATGTGAGTCTTCACATCTATCTTTCTATTTATGTATCCAGCGTAGATGTCTGGAAGAGGCCTATGTGCAGCAGTGGACTGAAACCGGCTATGAAACACATAGGCGATAGCTGTCACATTCGAAATTGGTAAATTTTGTTTTGGGTTTTAAAAAACCTATATAGAGGCTAAAAATTCCACGGGATTCGAACCCGCGACCTCTGGCTATCCGTGCCAGCGCTCTTTCCAACTGAGCTAAAGGGCGACTCACCGGCATCAGTGAAATTTAGAACCTCTTTACCATACTCTTTGTATTACGTACAGGCCACGTACACGTAAGTAATTTGCATCACTTAGCCTCTAAATAGGTTTTTAAAATTGTCCTTAGCACGGGTTAGTGCATTAAACAGAATATGATTTAGTCAATTTTGTTTATGTTGTATTCTGAAGTTGTAAATTTTAATTTTGTGCCAATTTCGGTTCAAAGTCTGTTAAAATGATGTATCCAACCCATAAATTGATCCCACTGCTGTTATGTCAACTTTTCCACTTGTCATCTGTTTCTATTAAATATTTTTTTAACGTGTCGATGGCAAGCCGTGGTGAAATGATATGCCATCACCGTAAGTGATTCGCTGATTTTCGCCCAGGGTGCGAATACGTACGGACTCAGTGAACTCTATCGGAGCTCAGTACTTCGCTCGGGGAGGCTCCTGCCTTGCGCCCCATTAGTGTCTATGTATTATATTTCTTGTTGAAATGGCATTCAGCCAACCAAGCGACGACGTCGACTAATTTTACCTAAGTC
Organism: Yponomeuta sedellus; assembly: GCA_934045075.1. NCBI lineage: Eukaryota > Metazoa > Arthropoda > Insecta > Lepidoptera > Yponomeutidae > Yponomeuta > Yponomeuta sedellus. The sequence continues at coordinate 4,360,110 of OW203726.1, read as the reverse complement.
ACGTCTTGATACGAGTACTAAATGGCAAAAAAAATCTCTTGAGATTTCTTTGTGAAGACTCTCTGTGTTCTGAAATAATTTTCGTGCCTATTTAGATGTCAGGGCGTAGCGCCAGCAATGGAAAATATAATATGATCTTAAAAACCTATTTAGAGGGTAAAAAATCCACCCATGCCGGGACTCAACAATAATATGGTCTTTTATAATAAAACATTGCAAGATTATAAAACATTGTATAATAACAAAACATTGTATTATAAATGTTAATGTTGGTGATATATATTTATAGAATCTACATCTTAGAGCCTAATGCCCTGAACTAGAACTAAAACCAGTAATCATGAAACCATTTTTGCCAAAACACGCCAATCAAGTGTTTAGTGTCAAGTCAAAGTCCAATACAGTCCTAAGTTATTAAAATGTGACAGCTTTTTAGAACCTACAAGGTAGAAACTAGGGTTAAGAAAGCGGAAACGTATTTGCCGTGAAATATCATTACGACGATGTCCTTTGCCCTTTCTCCAGGAGAACCAGTGCCGGAAGCTGACCCAGCTGCAGAAGTGCGTGGTGGAACAGCTGGAAAGCTGCGAGCAGCCTACCTCTGCTAACATCGTCGAGTCACTCTTCAAGTTCGCGCGCAAAGCCACCCCCTGCAAGAAGTTCCCGGTAAATACCCACTCGTTACCTACAGCGCGTTACTGAAATATCTCGAAATCTTGAAACCGTTTTTCTACCGTATAGATGACATAGATGACTCTAATCAAAATAGCTCAGAAACTGAGGCTTCGTTCAAGGCCATTGTAGAAAAAATGGACAAGAATTTTCAAACTAACGGCCTTATAAAACACGATTCCACTAAAACACCGCACTCAGAAACGTCATTTACATGTTAATCTCCATTAAGGATGCTGTTGTCCTTTTCTGTTTCATTGATAATAAGTGAAAGATAATGATTTTTAATACACATTCAATTTAATGGACGTCTCTGAGTGTGACAGTTGGAGAGGCGTTTTATCTAATGCGTGATTTCGTCTTTTCCCTGTAAAATCTCCATCACAGACTAACTTCGTGAGCTTTTTAGAGTGCTTAAGCAATTGTGTTTTTATAATCTATTTAAATTAAGCCCGATCTTCATTTAAACTGCGATCCTTATAGATCAACCAAATCAATTTATTCCAACATAAAGAATTTACATTCTGTATGCTGAATGTCAATGTACAATGTAAGCCGCTGCCTTCGGGCCGTATTGAAGTGGAGAAAAAGGCAGCGGCAAAAAAACTGTACATCTTTTCTCAAGTCTTAGAAGCGAGGGTGTTTTAAACTCGTAAGCGACCTATACCAGTAGTCATAATTTACAGATAAATATTTTGTTTGCTTAAGGCGATATATCTACGTTCACTCTTCTTTACACTTAAAACATTCGTAAGCACTACGCATTATTGATTTAAATCCGGATTCACTTACTTGATTTTTTGTCTGAACAGTCCGACCTGGCCCTAGAGTCTAATACTTACATAGTTTTTTAATAGAATGATAACCACCACAATTGTTGATATTTGCCTCAATTTGGTAGTCTACAAAGTAATAGCAATGCAATGTCATTCCAGGGGTATAACCCGCGTGATACGCGGCATCTCACGAGAAGATCGAATCACGCGAGGCGCCGATTCAAGTAGCACGGGTTATATGCAATACGATTGGTTACTACACTACCGATACTGTGAATGAAACTACGATTACCGTACTAATATGACTTTATTGAACAACTATGCAATATAGAGACTCGCCCTCCAGGTTTCACTCTGAGTGCTTAGTGCGAGTTTTTTACTACTCGATCGCGTTAACGTAAACTCATATTTCTATGGCATCGAGGAAGCGCCACCTAGCGACAAGTATGGAAATTAAATTGCTGAGTGCGAGTTGTAATGGTTTACGTTGAGAAGTAAACACGTTTACCAGCCAAAACACGAATAAACGCGAGTGCGAGTTGTACTGTGACAGCGTTTTGCCAGTTCGAACGGTTAACTTACTCATACTCACTACTCAATGCTCGATTAACGCGGAGGTAAGGTTATTCGATTGGATCTGTCAAACTCGCACTAAGCACTCCGATCATTCGAGTAGCGCTCGTAGTGAAGCGCTCGTGGCCTAGGCGAACCTAGTGATTGGAATCAATCACTTGAGTTAAGCAACAACAGGCGCGGTCAGGTGCAGGATGGGTGACCGTCCCGTGACTACCGCTAGTGGCATTTTTCCGAGCGCTTCTGTGCTTCGCAAGGCACATTAAGCCGTTGGTGCCGGTTGTCATGTAATGGGCCTTATGGGCGGCTTGATAACTTCTGACAGTAAGACCCGCCACTGTCTTACAATCCTCCACCAACCCGAACTTTGCCTCCGTGGTACAGTATGGCCTAACCTTCGTGCGATGCAGAAATAGACCCGTGCCCCAGCAGTGGGGACATACAAGGGTTGATAACGATTGAACGATTCGAGTAGAAACAGAGCTCGCGTCGTCGGTTACTCGTTCAGTAAGTTACTGTTCATTTTTGACTTTCATTTCACGTTTTCCATTCTGATCAAATCATGTAAACACTGAATAAACGACTTCAGGATTAATGTAAGATAGGGGCGATCAAGCTACCGCGATCGCACAACGCTAGCCCGTTTAGTCCCTTGGTCTATTCGAAAGTAGTAATGTTCTTTAATTTTATCAGGATTCCGAGGATCACGCAACCAAATCCCACAAAGTAGTAAGTTATACGTAATTGTGTTTGTGCAAATCGTCCAATCTTGTATGTTTTGCTTATCGGTTCGCAGCTGTGATGTCCTACTTTTCTTCGAAGGTTAGGGGCTAGACGAGAAAGTTTTTCACTTCTATGAAATTGCTAATTTGTGCGGGATATAGGCTGCACAAAATCGATTTTTGTGCACAAGTGCATTAACCTATCTACTCATAAATGTAAAGGCAAAGAATATGAGCCATACAGAAAAACACAATAAAAAGTTCATAGATAGAATTTAACTGGCACGGTTACCCAGAGGTCGCGGGTTCGAGACCCGGCATAGGTGGGATTTTTAGCCTCTAAATAGGTTCTAAAAATAGATAAAATTTGTTATTTTATAATATTTAATAGTAGGCTGTATAGGTCTGCAGCCCAAGCCTACAATCAATGTCCGTAATATTAAAAAAAGCGGCGGGAAACAGGGCTTGTTTTTTCGTGCGTTTATTAATTTCTACTGTTTAATTTTCTCGCAATCGAAGTGAAAAGCAGAGTTTAAAAATGGTTCGTTTTGTGGACTTGTGGTACTATTTTTGCATTCAGTTAAATTTCTATTTATAAAAAAATAATGCATATAGGTACGTCCCACCGTAAGGCCTGTGCCTTCTTTCTGAGAGAGTGTATGGGCTTAATCTTGCCCACCGCGGCCCAATTTCAAGCGCCGAGGCGTGTAAACACCTCAGTTACTAAGTTTTCCTCACGATGTTTTCCTTCACTGTTAGCGAGTGGTATTTCTACTATCTCTTCACAAATGTACGTACTTTAGAACCATTTACCTTTAGAACCGCTACCATCGTTTAGTAAATTTCTACTAGCTAAATTATACACTGAATTCAGCAGTTTCCACTTAAGACTAAAACTAAAGCAAATATTTTTATTAAGTTGAGCAGTAGGAGAATTAATGTGAATGTCTACCAAAGAAATGCAAATCCAATCGAAACAAAACGACAGAAAAAACTACACCGTAAGCCGTTAACTTATGTTTTTTTTATAAAAATGTTGACAAACCAATCTCTAAATTTACTTAAAGGTTTTTTAGCGCTTAAGCAATAATGCTTGTTTCTTAATGAAACAAAGATTAAATAAGTAAACTATCTGAAGCCCTTAATGCGTCCCAGTCAATGTCCTGTGGTGCCCTTGAAGAGTACCTAAACTGCAGCAGAAATATTTGCAGTCTGCTTTCTGTATCGTTCATTTGTGTTGGTGTAGGTATTTGTGTTTCAGAAAAATTATTGCCTTCGTGAATTTTGTTTATTGTCTTGAAAATTAATAACGCAGTGCATTCACTGTGTAATTAGTCCTATATGTATCTGGTGAAAGAAAAGCAAACAATCTTTTGGTTATATGATATAAGCTGTCCCGGCGAACTTTCTGTACCGCCACCAAGGATTTTGGTTAAAACGTTAAAACGTCCTTGACCGCCACAGAATCCTTTTATACGATTCTCGTTACCATGGCAACGGAATAAATATCTTAGAGACTGTGTTATGTTATTAATACACCCGGTTTGAAATTCAGATAATATTTACGTCCTTGGCCACTGAATCAGTGTATACGATTCTCGTTACCATGGCAAAGCAAAGAATAAAAAAATATCATAAAGGGTGTGTTGGTGCCGGTTGTCATGTAATGGCAGTCGTTAAGCCATGTCAGAGGCCTTATGCGCGGCTTGATAACTTCTGACAGTAAGGTCCGCCACTGTCTTACATTCCTCCACCAACCCGGATTTGGCCCCCCGTGGTGGCCTGGCCTTCCTGCGATGCAGGAGGAGACCCGTGTCCCGACAGTGGGGACATATAAAGGGTTGATATCGATAAAGGGTGTGTTATGTTATTAATATGTCACGGGTTTGAAATTCAGATACCTAATATTTTGGAGATGGCAGCGTGTGAGAAAATTTAATCTTCTCTGTTTGCAATATAAGTCTTGAGGCTCGCTCGTTATGACTCGCATGCTGTCTCGCTCGCACATTGTAACATGTTTTGTAGTTTTAATTAATACAATTATTAGACTTTTATTAAAATTGACTGATATTGAATTGATGAGAGAAAATTGATGTCACCTAATAAACCTATTAGGTGATAGAAAGTATAAAAAAAACAAGTTATGAGTTCAATTCCACCGCGTGCGGCGCCACTTTTGTTCCAAATGCCTTCCCTCACGGTGCCTTGCCATCATCATCCTCCGTTCCGCAGACTCGTCAATATCGCCCGACCATCGGGCTGACGGTCTGTCTACTGTATTTTATATCGTTATCAACCCTTGAATGTACCCACTGCTGGGGCACGGGTCTCTTCCTTCATCGCAGGAAGGTTAGGCCATACTCCATCACGGGGGCCAAGTCCGGGTTGGTGGAGGATTGTAAGACAGTGGCGGGCCTTACTGTCAGAAGTTATCAAGCCGCCCATAAGGCCTCTGACATGGCTTAACGACTGCCATTGCATGACAACCGGCACCAACGGCTTAACGTGCCTTGCGAAGCACGGAACTGTATTTTATATGTTTACCTCAAATTAACCCGATTTATTTATTCTATTTCAGGACCCCGCTGAAGTGAAGAGGAACGCAGCCTCCGCCGTAGCCTCCTCAGCTGTTCTCATGTTAACGCTGGCCGCGGCGCTCGCCTAAACGCTGCTCTGAGCTCGTAAAGTACTGAGTCCCAGTCTCACCGTCCGAACTGAAAGCTTCCGTCAAACCGGATCATAAATACTAGCAGCTTTTACTTTAAGACTCACTCTGCAACAGCCAAAAAATGTAATGTATGGAACAGCGTTTACAGGCAGAGTTGCTTGTATAATTTGCAGTGTTAATGGTTGACTAACTGGAACTTTCTGTAACTCATATTAGTGGTATTCTTCACTGTGGACCTCTGATGACCGTATATCTATGAACGGGGGATGAAAAATAGGGGTTATTTTATTCTTTCATGGAATTTTCATCTCATGTGATCTACATTATCTTGCTACATCCAGACAGGAGCGGAATGTAGTTATACGTATAACGGATCCAATCGAAATGGATCAAATATAGAAAAAGAGTAGTTTAGTTTGCCCTGTGGGTTCAGTACTTAGCCTCATAGTTGGGCCAATATAGGCATAGAAAACGAGTAAAGACATTAAGAAACAGGAAACGGTCTTCGTCATTCTACAATGAAAATACCACTAGACGCAGTGTGTCTAATCAGAGTTCAGTGAACTCCAGTTATCACAAGCCATGTTTAATTCCAACAGTGAAACTGGGGCTGAGTCGGCATTGGTTAGGCTCTCTCAGTAACTCCGTAAGCTCTTATCTTGATCGGTTTAGGAGTGATTCGATCGATCAATTAATCTGATACTGTAGGTCGTCGTTGGAGGCCAAAATGCAGACAGGGCATTTGTAAAGCCGTGCTAAAGCCGAGAGAAAAGCCAATGTTGATCTCTTCACAAATTTGTAAGGTATTAGAGTAGTTCTTATAGCTGGGTTGGTCACTTAAAATGTAATGTAGTTAGTGTGCATGCCATTGTAGACGATATGGAAACTTACCGTTCAAAAGATCTGTAGAGGAGAGTTTTCCATACAATATTGATGTTAATGTGTCATTAGGTGCCGAAACTTACTAATTGGTTAGATGATAGTCTTGGCAAGTTTTCGAGCAATCAATAGCTGTAATGAGAGAACAAAATGTGCTTCGCTAGTCCTCCATACAGGATTTTCTTTCGGTCTTAAGGCTGTCGCAGAGCATGCAGTCTCGCCCGCACAATTTAATTGTTATAATAAAATGAGTAAACTTTTGATCAATTGGATTTGAGGGTTTGATGCATAATTAAGTTACGGACATTTCAAATATGTTTTTGTTTTGCTACACCTAGGTTTTTAAACGGAAATTTTTAATTTTAGAATCAATGTCTCTCAGTGAAAACATGGGTACAGGATAAAAAAATGTCTTGAATGTCCGCATATTATTATCTATCAAACCCCTGGGACTGCGTTTATCCTTTTATCCTAACTTTACTCTTTCTATTATTTTTTTACAATCACAAAAAAAAATATTTTGGGAGCGAGATAGCATGCTCTACTTAAAAACAGCCTTAAAATAAAGTTAACCACTAACGGTTGTGCCCTAGTACTTATACAGTAACCCAGGCAGTTATTGTAAAATAGACTCTACTGCGTAAAACGTAGGTGCCAAACTAGCTCGTCCATAACATCGAAGTGAATTAATAGATGCATATTTTGATGAAGTGACATTCCATATCATAAAAACTTAATTAAAATTATTTGCGACATATTTATTGGGCTCATTGTAAGGTGCATAATATAATTGTGATCAATGTGATTGTGTAAGCCACGTTTCATGCTGTTTTTCGTATAACACTGTACAAAAGAATCAGTTTTCAATTCGCAAATTATTTTTAGTTTTGATTCTCCGAGCAGTGTTTTTTCTAAATGAAAACAAACGGTGTTTAAAAAAAACATGATTTCCATAATACGCTCTAAAAACTCTGTATGAAGAGTCTTTAGTAATGTCATGTACAATATCCACAAACTATTTTATGTTTGGAATTTTGTTTTTTAAAAACACTGTAATTCTTTTATGTAACGTTTTAAGCAGGAGGCACGCCTTTACTTACTGGCTGCCACACTGTAGGTTATATTTGAATAAGTACTTGAAAGTTATGGAGAGCCATAGAATAAGCTATGGCACTGTCAAAGTCTGAATTAGCAAGATTATACGAGACTCGTACATTAACAATTTGATAAGCTATTCTTGTGTTCAAGTACTAACGGTTTTTATAAAATACGATGCCTTCAAATACTCCTCGGAGGCAGTTAAACCCTTTGCTAGGCAATGGTATAATAGTCCCGATTCTAATTTTATGACTTTAAATGTATAATAATATTGGCCTTTTGCATCTACTTAATGAGATGATTTATACAGCGTCCAGTGGTATCTTCACTCACACTAGATGGGTGACGGGACCACTCCGACGCTGTAGTACCTTGGACATGATTTTATAAATGGTGTAGGCTAGATGGAGACTAGCTCGTTAAAGGGTGTGGTAAAAGGAAAAACATAACCACGGATTATTTAAATTGTGTCTGAGGAGTGTTTCAGATTAATCGTGTGATCGTGTTTTTATAAATAACACCGTAACGTAATTAAGAAAGTGGTAAAGCATTATTATTCTTAAGGCTCTTTGGGGTGCTAACCAGCTACCAATGGACTAAAAATTATAACTTGGTTTATGGCCTAGCCGGTTTTAGCGGAAATCGATTAAAGTCCTAGGATGTTGATACTCCGTTCAAGACTGTGTGTTTTTAATATCTGTGATAACTATATCATAGATATTAATTAAGTTATGATTTGTATCCCATTGGTGGCGCTAGCTATCACCCCAAAGCGCCTAGAGTTAAAAATGTCTGGTTCCACGGAATCGAAAAACGAATAGTGTAACAGATTGTTCGTATACGAGAAAGGGGTTAAAATTACGAAGTAGGTAAAAAAAAGAGACGAAGGGTGACATGTAATATCGTCCAAAATAAATAGTTCTGGTGAGTAATACAAGAAAATAAGTGATAGTGCTAGAAGGGTTATGGCCTGATTGTATTTATACTTACTAGGCCGCTTTGTAATTATGTAAAATTAAGTGAATCTAAGAGGGTTTTTTATTTTTCTACTGACTTTTTAATGTCACTTAAGTTTTGCTCATTGTTATCATGACGGTTTCATTATTTGTGTTTTTTTTTTGTTTTACATTAAATTAGTTTTCTATAAGAAAACTTCATTGTTTTATAGCTTTGCATTTTACATTTTTATATGAACTTTTATGTCCATATTTAGGCGCTCTGAACTACCTGATGTACGAAATAAGGGTCCTTTCGCCCAACTTTATAAAGTAACATGTTTTCCTAAAAGGTTTAGTCAACGCCAGCGAAAAAGTTTATTTATTGTATCGTTTAATTGCTAATATGAACTGAGTATGAGTTAAACTGGTTATTAAAACTGGTCATGGATGTCATGACATGACATCCACCATGACCAGTTTTAATAACTTGTGATCTGGAATAAAATACATCTTGGCTTAGCGGAAACGAGTTTAAATTAGAAATGGAAGTTTTACTTTACTTAAACTTTATGCGATTGAATTGAATTGAAATAATTTATTCATTTAAAACACAGTACATTGTTTAATACAGACTATACAAATGCAATCCACTTAGCACCCAATTATTTTCTTATGAAATCACTAGCTTTTACTCTAGTTTTATTTATAAAAAATACCTTCAAATAATTTTCCAGTACAGTCTAAATACTTTGTGGTAAAGGGAAGATCTATACCACAGATTATGTTTACTGTATTCGAGGAAGAATTAAATTTTATAACAACTCCATTTTTTAACTAAAACTTTCGTAAGCTCTACACATTATTAGTTCACCATGATTTAGCTCTGCAAAAAAGAGCGAAACCTGGTTAGACTCTTGCAGCAAAAAATCAAGTACATGAATCCGGAATTAAGCTAACAACACCCTTATTCTTTACTTTAGCCTTTAAGTCCTCTGTTTTTGCCAAGATTTTGTAAAAAAATATTTTTAATGTTTGTTATGGCCTCATTCCTGTTAGCAATTAAACGGCCCTATTTTACAAAGTATGTATGTATGACATAACATATCAAGCGCATTGCCCCGAGCTTCCTATCTGTAATAGTGTTGCCATGTGATATAATTAGATTTATAGTGTGATGAAATAAATGCGGGAAGGTTAATATCTGTCTTTGTATTTAAACGACTCCTTGCATTCCCAATAGGCTATTAAACCTATTATTCCCTAATAAAACCGATTGATGTGTCATATAAGGACTAAATAAGCCTAATTTACATTTGTTTTATTTCCATGCTTTTTAAGCATGCTTTACATGGATCTAGAATGGAATGGCGCCAAAAGCGTACACCCGTAAGTAATAGCAAATCTTTTGGGGTTTCCACGGTAGACGCGCGTAATATCGCCTCTTTCTCTCTCTCTCGGGGAAAATGCCTGCGCCTTTCTTATGGTAACCCTATAATTGCTGTCCCTTACGAGTGTACTCTAGGCGTCTCTATTATATTCTACATCTACGTAAAGCATGCTTAAAAGGCTCGAAATTAAAGCAAATGTAAATCAGGCCTTACGTTGAATTTTGAATGAAATAGGGATAAAATGTGTCGAAACCGGCAGCGACTAATTAATGGTGATGACGCAGCGTGCGCAGGCCCTCCAACAGATTGTCTGTCGACCTGGGGGCCGATTCTTGCCCATGTGAATTGAAAGCATAGACGCAAACATTCGAAGTCTTAGACATTTGCCATTCGAATTCAATCTAGCATGGCATTCAGAATACAGATTTTGGCTGTCGCTCGACTTTTTACGTAGAATTCCAAGTCATGAGCCTTAAAGTCGTATACCTACGACTTATTTGTTTATGAAGTGAGAATTTCCTCCCTGGTTATAACTGTGGCGGATGCGGACGGCGCAAGACCAGGAAGCTCTGAAAACCATTTGAGAGGCATATGTCCTGCAGTGGGCGTCAAATGGCCGATGGTGATGTAGCGAATTGGGAAAGCGAAACGCGAACGTGGCATGTGGAAACCCCCGGACTCTGCTGGATTCAGGTGCGATATTACATATTTTGAATAAATTTTCTAACTCTACTGGCCGGACCAAACTAGTCTATAATATCTATACATGCATTCGAGAAACTTTTTAAACTAGCAAAACAGAAGAAAAAAATATAATTATTCAATGAAAAAACAAAATGTGATAAATTTAAAAACCTATTTAGAGGCTAAAAATCTCTGGCACGGATAGCCAGAGGTTGCGGGTTCGAATCCCGGCATGGGTGCAATTTTTTGCCTCTAAATAGGTTTTTAACTTTGTCCTTAGCACGGGTTAGTGCATTAAAAATAAAAATAGTATACTAAGTAAATCTGATAAGTTATTTATTAAATATATTAAATTTAATTTTCATATTTTCACGTATTCTATGGTATAAAAGCAATGTCACTGCCATCTAAATGAGACGCAAGTTCCCAATCGTTTGCGCTCAGCGATTCACTGTAATTCATAAATATATTTACTAGAAATTATTTATCTTTATATCACACTTCTCCCATTTTAAGTTCAACGTTACAACAGCATTCTCCCCGTAAGATATTGGTTAAGGTTGATTTGCCTAAATTTCTTGTGACTGCGCGGGCGCACTGTTCGGCACTGGGTTCGGCTCTGCGAAGAAAGAGTGTTGTTTTTATTAATTTATTACCCAAGGCTATTTCTAAAATACTCCATATTTTAGAAATAACCCTGTGTAATAAAACTGAAAATCTGAAACAGTCGGGAAGATATTCTCATTATTCACGAGTACCTATTCTGATTTGGCGTGTAATGCTCCCTCTGTTTGATGGATAGTGCTTCAAAACATAAATGTGGTACTTTAATATAATGCATATTCTGCTATGTATAAAAATTATGTAGTTACGGAAGAATGCGACTTAGAGCGCGTGATTCGCTAATTTCCTTGATATTCCGAAAAAACAAAATTTGATAAAAAATCCAAACAAAAGTTATTAAGTGTCATTTCTTATTGATATGGCAATTAGCCGATGTCGACAAATTCTGCCAAAGTCACGTCTCGACACGAAGTGAGCAATTATTTTTTGTTTCAACTAAATTTTTTATTTCTTTTGAAGACTTATGTAGTTTAAAAACCTATTTAGAGGCTAAAAATTTCACCCATGCCGGGATTCGAACCCGCAACCTCTGGCTATCCGTACCAGCGCTCTACCAATTGAGCCAATGGGCGACTCACGGCATCAGTGAAATTTCGAACCTCTTTACAATATTCTCTGTATTACGTACTAGCTGTATTAGCACGGGTTAGTGCATTAAAAATAAAAATAGTGTGACTTATGTAGTGTCAACTAAATGGATGTTCTAACTACAACCACTCTGAAACAGTATACAACTAACAATGAGTAACAGTACCTACACTAAAACACAAAAGTTGTTGCAAAAAACACAAACTACTTGGGGCGTCTTTCTAGGAGTTGCGCATTTTGGAACTCTACTTAGGTCCGAAGTAGAGTTCCATATTGTTTGCCAGCTGTCACATTGTTGGCTTACTCTACCAACAATATGAAACAAAATATAAAAAAAATAAGCCGAACTGTTTGGCTTTCGTGTGGTCATCATAAAGAAACATACGCTCCATCGTTTGTAAAATTCGCATCGAAATCAATAGTAGCAAAGGTCACCGCTGGAGAGACTCAGAAGTCTGATAACCTCTGATAACGATTCACATTTGAGTACCTAAATATGGAAACGAGATCAGACCTAAGTGACTTGAGTTTTGAGAGAAACGTTGTAGGTATTGGTTTAGACCTGTTATGCATGGAGAGAATAAAGGAAGAAAGGGTGACGAACAAAATATCGAGCAAATTTGGGTGGGTGGTGGTAGATTAAAGCAAAAAAAATACATTCACTCTTGGCGCCTCTTTGAAATTGGTGTCTGGGTCAGGAATCTCGATTTGCCTTGCCTGCTTCTCTGCGAATCTGGGCAGCGCCTTTGGATTTGAAAGAGGTACTTACATTCGCCGATGTAAAGGAAAAGGATCTGACGGAGAGGATTTGACTTCACTTACCCTGGATGGACGGACGTGGAAGACCGTTATATCGGTCCTGACTTTGCCGAGCAGTAAACGGAGTAACACGCCCTTGGGCAGAGTCTTTTGTTTTAAAAAAGATTGAACATCTGCTACGACGGGCGATCATCTCCGCTCACTGCTGGGAGTAGGCCTGTTCTCTATCAAGCCTCTTTCACGGTCATCCTCACATTGGACTCGTGTTTCGGTCACTAATGTTGTCGACATTTGTCCGACTTCTGGTACTCTATTTACTAGGGGCGATCCCTGAAGCGAAGGATGACCATTAAAACGGGTTTGAGGAGGGATTTAAGAAGATTCTGATGGAAATATGTGTTTCTTGGGTGTTTTTTGTTTTTCTTAAGGAAACTATGAATGCTACTTTTTATTCTCTATAGGCTGGGGGTTACATGTGTCGCTAGATAGGTAGGTAGGTCAGAGCTCTCTGTGCAACTTTGACTAATCAGCTGTTGCGTTGACGCCATCTTAAATTATCTAAATTCACACTAAATGGCGGCTCTTTCTTGTGTTTAGGAGGCTTGTTTTCGGTCAGCCAATCGGTTTTAGATAAATCTGTCTTATTACTAAAAGGCTAGCCAAGTAATCGCGTGCCGCCGCCTAATAAGCTTCGATATTAACCCTTGTATGCCCCCACTGCTGGGGCATGGGTCTCTTCCTGCATCACAGGAAGGTTAGGCCATACTCCACCATGGGGGCCAAGTCCCGGTTGGTGGAGGAAGCACGGAAGCGCAGGGAAAAATGCCACTAGCGGTAGTCACGGAACGGTTATCATCCTGCATCCGCCTGTTGTTGCTTAACTCAAGTGGTTGATTCCAATCACTAGATTCGACTAGACCACGAGCGCTTCATCTCTTTAATAAGCTTCCTATATAGGCGGTTATATTCTGCTTCATGAGCGTCCACGCTTAGGCCCTGTAGGTGATGTGATGACGGGCTGTATTTACTTACGAAAGACCTCCATCGCTGCCGCGCGAACCTTGTCTTCGAAGCGGGGTGGGCCTGTACTGACTTCGCACTCGTAAAGGCCCGACATGTATGTCGTCACGTTTGTAATAACCACCCTCCCGCCGTCCGACCGCGAGATCTATTGACAAAGCATATAGTTATATTTAACTAGTTAGTTCGTATAATTATAGTGCAGGCCAGTCGCGAACTGTGCTCCTTCCTTGATTTAGAATACCAATGCCAAATCAAAACACCGACTTATTATTATTATTTTAATTCTTTATTGCACTAATTACACAAGTAAATGTACAAGGGTGTGCTTAGTGCAAGAAGCATTATCTTCCAGCAACCCTTTGGTTTTGAAGAGACTGGCAAAGGGTAGTGCAGGAAAAAAGAGGTGAAATACAATCATAAACTTACATAAACATAGGAAGATAGTCTACTAGCTTTTAGAACATACCGCTCTAGAGTAGGCTTCGGTTTTCACCAATTTTCGCCGGTTTTCTTACTGATGATCGAGTTCTGATTTCGAAATTAAGTGTCATATTAGTTCAGATTTCGAAATTATGTGTCAAATTATTCCCGATATTTCTTAATATATCCGATTCTATCCGATAGCAGCCGAGGTACTTATATTCTAATAGACTATACATTAACTTAGACCTACAGGGGATGGGGGGGGGAACTAAATAATAAAATTATGATAAACCTACACAGACGATAGTACATAGATAAATAAATACTTACATATTATTATAACACGTACATAAATACATCGAGTTCGGAAGAATCTTACATATTACTTACATCGATCGCAGGTCCGGGATCAGGAAATTCCATTTTATTCGGTAGCCCGGACTCGGCGAGGCGGTACCGGTAGAACTCCTGCCCATCGTGAGACAACCTGACGTGGTAAAGTGGCTCCCCATCCTTCAGTTGCCAGTTGCAATCCAGCGTCACTGTCTCGCCCACTTGCACCCGCGACGGCACCTTGAAATCCAGAATTTGAACGGCGCGGACACCTGCGAGGGTACCTATAACATTTAATATAGTACTGTAGAGCACTACTTATTGAAACACTGAATTAGAAACAATAAAAGACAATAACACTTTATTTTTATTATCTTTTTTACCACCAAAACCTAGCCTAGCTGAGAGTCTCAACTCCACTGACACCTAAACCAAACATAACGATATTCTTTATAATAATATAAAAGCCATTTTACATTTCCCCCCCTCCGTTATCAATAAATTTTAATTACAGTTAAAGTTTACCCTAGCTAAGGGTGGTATTACACTTATTGGGTGATATTACACTTATCAAATATATTTGTCCAATTTTGCTGTCAAATATTTTATAAAATTTCTTTGAGGTAAGCCCATTCCACTTGTCCAATAACTGTGTCCAATATGTTTTGCATAGTCTTAAGAAATTCAGTTTATGAAATCCGTCTTCAGGTCGCCACAAAGCAGGGCCTCGCGAAATCTGTCTTGTCCACATCAAATTTAGGTCTTGCCCCGCCACTGACGCTCCGGTACTAATTCGGTCAGTGCGCCAGAACAACTCATAGATCATTTAGACTATCTAGAAAACATTCGCAAAAACTCTCTAAGTTAATCATAGTTAAAAATTAAAAGAAAATCGGTCTATTAATGAACCGACATACCCCTTCTCAGCAAAACCTAACATAACACCCTGATCATAGATGGTCATGAATACACTTCTGAGAACGAAGATTCTAAAGACCCTGAAACTGAACAGAATGTGACAACAAGCGAAATTATCACATTTAACCCTGAACACGAGATTATGGAAGAAAATTATGTTAAACTACCTGAACCAATTGAAACAAAAGAACAGCAAAAACAATCATCACATAGCGATCACACAAAAAAAATGCCAGGTGTTTTGAACGCCCGACGAAGCACGAGACCACGAGCACCAAATTTTCGTCGCTTTCTTTAAAATCCTATTTCAGAATATTAGAAGCTTCAGTAGTAAACGTCACATAGTAGAAGCCATTACAGAAGAAGACACAAGTATCCAATCGTATTGTTTCTCAGAAACATGGATCAATACATCTAAATTAGATCTTTTAAAATTAGAGGGTTTTAACTGCGCATCTCACTATTGTCGAGAGCATCATAAGGGTGGTGGTGTTTGTATCATGTTAAAAGATGATATTGAGTACATAAATAGAACCGACATAATTAATTTATCTACTGAGTGTGTCTTAGAAATATGCGCAGCAGAAATACCAGCACAACATTTGCTATTAATTGTAGTATATTGGCCAGAAAGAAATAGAGATACTAATTTATTTTTGTCTATCCTCGAAAAACTTCTAAGCATTTTAAATAGTAAAGACCGGGGAAAGAATGTCATAGGGGGAGACTTTAATATAAATATATTAAACAAAGATAAACTAACAACTACCGTCATAAATCTTTTAGAAAGTCATAATTTTCATCAACACTTAAAAGATCCCACACGTATAACAAAAAACACTGTAAGTTGCTTAGACTTAATATTTACTAATTTCAACATTTCAAACATGACCATTTCTTTAAATGAATACGGCATCTCAGATCATGTAGGCGTATTAGTGAACGTTCCTTATAAGTCGAATGCCAATGATCACACCCTATTCCAAGAAAAAAGAATATTTAAACAAACAAACTTGAATAACTTCAATCAGCCCTACAAGTTATTGATTAGGACTCTATTATAATACCCGATAATAATATTAATGAAAATTACACAGCCTTTCATAATACTATGAAAATGCTCTTGGATCGCTACTGCCCCAAAACAATAATTAAATACAAAAAAAACAAAAAAAACATGGTTAACGACTGGTATTAAAGTATCTTGTAAACATAAACGTCTTCTAAAAATTATTTCATCGCAAACCGACAATTTAGTACTACAAAATCACTACACAACCTACGAAAAAATGCTTAAGAAAGTAGTACAAAAATCGAAAAAAATACAGTTCATACATCGTATTGAGAAATCAGACAACATAATAAAAACCATGTGGCAAATAGTAAAAGAATGTACAAATAAACTTTCAAAGAAGAAAAGACAAAATATAACATTAAAACACAAACAGAACGAAATTGAAAATCCCTATTCTGTCGCAAACCTATTCAATTCTTATTTTATATCAGTAGGGCAAAACAAACCAACAAACGAATGTGATGTACCAAGAGGACGACAAGTTATTGAAACTGCTGAAAATTCAATATTTATCCGACCTGTGGACGAATGTGAAGTTTATAACATTATCCGTAAACTAAGAAACAAACACAGCTTTGGATTCGACCAAATCCCACCAACTTTGGTCAAATATTGTGCAGATGAATTATCTTCTCCACTTATGTGCCTAATCAACCAATCGTTTACAGAGGGCGCTGTACCTGATCTATTAAAAATATCCATTGTAAAACCTATATACAAGAAAGACGATAAATTTGATAAAGGTAACTACCGCCCTATAGCACTTCTGCCTACATTCTCCAAAGTATTTGAGATGGCTATGTCGATCCGTCTGTATTCTTTTTGTGAAAAATACAAAATCCTAAATGAATGCCAGAATGGCTTCAGGAGAGATCATTCTACAACATTAGCTGTGTATAAATTTGTTAATGAAATCCTAAACATAATAAATAGCAAAAAGTATGCAGTAGGTCTCTTGCTCGACTTAAGTAAGGCCGATGATAGAGTCTCTTATGAGATATTACTACAAAAACTATATGGCATAGGAGTCAGAGGTACAGCCTTCAACTGGTTTGCCTCCTATCTAAAAAATCAAAAACAAGAAGTTGAAATTGAACATATTGATAAACAAACTGGTTTTATAACTAATATAAAGTCCCATACATCTGATGTAAAGCAATCAATTCCGTCAATTCCGAAGTGTAATTGGATGTATTCTGTTTCTAATATATATTAACGATTTGCCGAAAATTATAAATAACAAATGTAGGTATACTATTTGCTGATGATCTGTCTATATAGTCTTCCCTTGCGAAAATAACATTAATCTTAAAGAGAGTTTAGATAAAATCCTTAAAAATATTACTATTTGGCTAAAAGACCACAATTTAACATTAAACTTTAAAAAAACGAAACTGATGCAATATAAGCCATGTCAAAAACGAGACCTTGATATTGAATATAAATATAACGAAACAAAAATAGATACTGTAGATACTTTTCCTCTGTTGGGGCTTAAAATAGACAAAAATATTAACTGGAAAACACACATTCAAACAATATCTGCTAAACTTTCAAAATTTACATATGCGTTAAACGAACTAAAAAGGTCTACAGACGTCAAAACAGCTATCTCAGCCTATTATGCTTATGCCCATGCTTGGTTGAGTTATGGAATCATACTGTGGGGAAATAGCACCGATGCATCCAACTTATTTATCCTACAAAAGAGGTGCATCAGAATTATAAATAATGTAAATAAAATGGAAAGTTGTAAACAACACTTTATCGACCTCCAAATTCCAACACTTGCATCACTTTACATTTTAGAAATATGCAAATTTGTAAAGAAAAATCAACATTTATTTTCTCTTTCAAAGGATAGTTACACCAAGCCATTAAATCTGCGAAACCGAAATAAACTAGCACTACCCACTTCAACACTTAAAATTCATACTACAGGCACTCATGTAATGGCAGTTAAGATATATAATAAGATACCTACCTACATTTTAGAAGAAAATATCTTTAGTAAATTTGTTAGTAAGTTAAAGCAATATCTAGTAGGCAAATGTTATTATACTATAAAAGAGTTTATGGAGGAAGGTTATAGACGTTAATACAAACTTTATAATTTTTTGGTTTATTTTCTAGTTAGGTACAAATAAAATTGTTAACTTTTTATATACATGTATGTATATAATTATATATTTTATAAAAAATAAAAAAAACTAATGTTTTTAAAAACCTATTTAGAGGCTAAAAATTTCACCCATGCCGGGATTCGAACCCGCAACCTCTGGCTATCCGTACCAGCGCTCTACCAATTGAGCCAATGGGCTTCGGGTTGCGGGTTCGAATCCCGGCATGGGTGAAATTTTTAGCCTCTAAATAGGTTTTTAAATTTGTTCCTTAGCACGGGTTAGTGCATTAAAAATAAAAATAATGTAATCATGTGGGTACAGTGATATCGTTCCGATGTTAAACCTAACTGCAAAGTAGGTAGTCGGGGCTGTAAGTAATGCAATTTGCTTAAGTCAGATGTCGCTGCCTGTACGTAAGAAACCCATTCCCATACAAGCAAATCGGATCCCAAAAAACCGCGCCGGGCCCAGAGGCCGCCACTGAAAATGCGCGCAAAGCCGAAAAATACGTGTAGAGCGCTTTGTCTAAAACCGCTAGATGGCATTGTTAATAGTTTTCACGAGTTTACTATTGACATCTGGCGGTGACTAGCAAAACGTAAAACATTTTAGCAGTGTACTCTAGTAGCCAGTAGCGAGCAGAGAATTGACAGTTCAATTCTAGACACAGAGTACCTACGTTTGGTTCTTGTATGGTTTAATTGTTCTGTGTTCTTGTAAGTCCTTAGGGAAAATCTAATCTGCCATAAAATTGACAACCCACGGATGGGATAAATATAGGAAAAACATTGAGAGATAATTCAGAAAATACAATACCTATGTGAAAAAATCACACATTTCAAATCTGTGGAAAAAGTATATTGCGGAATTAGTGCATTGGGTCTATAAAACAGAATTTTAAAGCAAGCAGCAAGAAATGTAACCCACCTTTACCCACCAACAACTTCTAGTGAATGATATCAGTGCTTTCAACATGCAACAGTAACCCAGACTTCGTCATCCTCCGTGTAAGTATAGACCTGCCCAGTGGTCGCTGATTGTGATCTTATCAAGCCAATACTTAGACAACTCCCTCAAAGGTACCTTAGTCCATTTGGGTACCACACACACCGACCTACCTGCACAGTGCAGTCGACAGCACATCAACTTTGCATGTTCGCACTCTCCTCAGTATTATTATGGGCGACTTCGCAACAAAATGGTCGAACTTCTACCGAAGTCTTATCAATAGACCATTTAACAATCATAAATAAATGCCACCAAAAGTTTCGTAATTGCTACACACGCCGCCGCCTACCCCACAAGCACGAACCTTCACATTTACCTATTTTATTATGAAAAAAGTATATTTTTTGACTGTACTACAATAAATGTTTCGAAATATATTGCTGCTTCTATTATTAAGGAGGTCCTTAAAATTGTGCTTGGTGGCAAAAACCATAAGAGATGCTTGTACAAAAAAGAGTAAGAAACGCTGGTTTAAACAATTATTAATAATAATTAGACGACCTCTGTGGCGTAACGGTAGTGCATCTACCTGCCATGCAGGAGGTCCTGGGTTCGAATCCCGGCTGGGAACAAAAAAAAACCCCAGGTCTTGGATGTTTACATGTTTGTGATGTCGTTGTTTCTGGTTCCCACGACACAGGGTATCCTAGTGTGGGGCCAGAAGCAATGTATGTGCCTGTATGTAAATGTTATGTTATTGAAAAACCTTTACTAGTCCATCGCAAACACTTCCCAACGCTGCGAGATTTTGTTTAAGTTATTTTCGGGTAGGGTAAGGGTCTGTTTCACAATCTGCAGATAAAGTTCCGGATATGCTATCCGCAACCAGGGCTGCTGTTTGTTCTAAATTTGAAGCCATAAACGAACACACACAATATAGAAAAAAATATTTAAATTTAGAATAAACGGCAGCCCTGGTTGCGGATAGCTTATCTGGAACTTGCCTGTAAACTAGCCTAACTTTACATGTATACCGATGTCTGTGACCCAATAAATATCTTTATCTTTATTTGAACATTGTGAAATAGGGCCTAAGACCAGTATCCTATCGAGAGGTAGGTAGGTACTGCTACAAATTATTCCAATCAATTTAGTATTCCATTAAAAATCATATCTGTCCATCCATATGGGAGCTGGCTGATATTTTTACCAATTTCTGCTGTGATTATGGCCCATGATTTTAATATGCGCCGTTGCCAGCTAACTCTGCATAGAAGCAAACGCACGCATCAGCTACACCTTCATTGTACTGTGATATATGTGGAGAGGATGAAGGAAGAAATATTGATGAAACAAATATACATGGCGAATGTGGGTGGAAGGGCCGGTAAGGGACGTCCCACATACTTCGACCAGATAAGGAATGTATTAGCAAATGGAAGATAAAAAGTAACCGGAACTGACGTGAGTGCATGTAACAACTAATGAATGTTGATGAAGCGAAGGTAATCTGTCAGGATCGTGGCAAGTGGCAGTCCTTGGTGCCTGTCTACCCCATTGGAATGCAGGTGTGAGGTTAATATTATGGTATGGGTTATTTATAAACTTATAAGTTATTGAATATGAGATTTTCTATTTTATTAATTGTTGTAAGTGAAGCTCAGAATATCCGGTTGACACGTTCCCTGATTGATACTACCCATAACTTCAACACACTTTAAGTTTTAAGTTTAGGTAATGTGTACTTTCCCTGTAATTATATTCCCCATAAAACTTACTGATTTTTCATTTATGCTACCCTCGATGTAGTAAAGTTATTAAATTGTTTAAAGTAAGATTACGAAACGATTTACGCTGAGCAGAAATTGAGATAATTACACCATAGACTTTCTTTAAAATTTGATGAAGAACGAGGTAGCTGCCTGCCTTAGACGTTATAGTGCAGCAGCTAGCGACCTGCTGCTCGAGCCGCGCCGGGAGCCGTCGTCGTCGTCGTCACGCCGGCATCGGCATTGGGCGTGTTTCGACTCATCGGCCCGGACCGGCACGGCACACCGGCATGGCCGTTGCACAGGCATCAGGCACCGGTGCCGGGTTTCGTTTTTCCATTGTGCCGGTGTCGATGCCGGGTTACGCCCGGTGAGTGGTACAGTGCTGACACGGACTTCAACACGACGACACGTAAAGTAAAACGCGTAGATATAACAATGGTATCGTCCAAGCCGTCGACTATATTTGTTATATCTTTTACACCTACGACGCCGATACGAAATACGAGTCTCACCCTCCGCACGGTGGGCTGAAAATCGCTCCCCATAGACTTAGAGATCGAATTTTGAATTGTTATTTTTTTTCACAGGAATCCACTTAGGAAGGCTAATCTTTCAACATATTTGAAGTGCAGTATGTTTACCTTTGTGCAAGTACTTTTTTTCCACTTGGTTAAAAAAAATGTATGGAAGTTACTATAAAATTGGCCATAACTTGATTATCGCATACTTGCCCGTTATTTCCTTCAGCACGATTATTGCCTGCATTTTTATGGATTTTTTGACATACTGCACTATGGGCGCACTCGTGCGACTTTGGTCGAAAAAAAATTAAATGCATTTAAAATATTTTTTTAAGGTATTTAAGCGTATATTTTGTGTTTGTCTAATTATGTACCTTCCTTAATTAAGGATTCTTTATAATTATAAAGAATCATACAATATAACTACTTAAATACTGTTCTAAAACATTGTCATATGCGAACAAATTATACACATGAAAATCAAATAAGATATGAATATTCTTTATTGTACACGAGGAAAAACACAAGCATAAAATATTTACAAAGATACATGAAATAAGTCCAAGTTACATTTTAAAACACACATACATTTTAAAAATGTTAAATCATGTAAACATAAAAAATAAGCCTTTAAAACTACATGAATAAAATACTAGCTATGAATCCTTTACATTAAAATAGGTACATAAAAGACAAGTAAAGAAACCAATGTATAAAAAATATAAATAAAAGAATTACAATAACATATTGCAAACAAAAATCATATAAATCAGTTTCTTTCTCGGAATCTGTGTCACTTTCAATATTTTCGACGTTACAGAACTCAATATGATGTCGTTGTAATACCTAAAGATCCACTGCTTCTTGACTCATTTTTTTCTTTAAAGCTATCCTCATAACTGGTCGCATTGAAGAAATAAAAGGATCAGAAGTGAGAAGCATCCTTTTGATGACATCTTCGTTTGAATTCTTCCTGGTGTTCTTTCGCGAGTGAAATTCTCGTTAACATCGAAAATCTTTGTTGCGAGCTTTGGATGCTTCTTCAGATAAGATCCCAGTAGGAACCAAGGAGTTCCTTATAATTTCAGCACCATGGATTAGCAACTTGTGCACTGTAGCTGGCATATAGTACCAGCTGTATTGGTCCAGGTACCTTTCTGCAGTACTTCGGCCATATTCTTTGTACTTGTCGACGTTTATTTCTTCACCAGATGTAATGGCTTGAAGTATGACTGCAAATCTTCTAATCAATTCTTCATCCACTCCTGTTATCTCGGCTGTCTGTTTTGGGTCATCGAAAAATTTTCGTGCGTTATTTCCATCGTTCGTTGTTCCAGAGCTCTGTTTGACCACGTCCACAAGAAGACCAAGCTTCTGTTGGAATCGTTCTTGCAGCAACTGCTTTTTGGTCAGCATGACAGCCTTATCTTTATCTCCTCTTACTGCCCAAGTCTTCAACTCCAGTCTGTATGCTATATGTAGCAAACATTCCATGCAGTTAATTTGGGCATGTAACGGAGATAAGCCGAATTTTAACATGTTGTTGGCTACTTCTTTTCGTATTACTGCATCAATATTGTTCATCTCGCTCGGTTTTGCTAGACATAAATAGCGAACTGCACTGGAAAGAGCTTCGGATAAATAACTGCAAACTTTTCCGTCGATCATAGTCATGACTAGATCATGATTTATTTTATATTTCTGCATTCTGAGGGCACCAATGCAGCTATTTCCTCTTCCATTTTCTTCATTTCTTCTTTTACGAGAGACTCGCTTTCTTTTGCGAAAAGAAACTGTACAGGTCTACAGTAGAAAACTGAGCATGGCTTCGGGTTTTTCCATATAACTTCAGTCCCGTTAGATAACTGCAGCGGAACAAGTGTTGTCATAAACAGAGATTCATCTGTTTCACCTCCTTCAATGCTTTGATTGTATCTGCTTTGGTTTGATGAACCGTCGAAACCCCACTTGGATAACAAAACCAGTGTTTTACCCATGTAAGCAGACAGTTCTGGTAAGGTTTTCAAAATTTGTTGTATGGTTATATTCAACAGAGCTTGCAGATCTAGTTTCGCCATGGTGTCATTTATAATGAAAGCCTGATCGGGAGGATAACAGCTTGACTTGGCTTGCTGAATCTTGTAATACGATGGGTGAAAGTCTGTTAAGCCCTCACGCATTGTCATCTCTCTCAGTGTAATATATTTCCACTTTGATAATCCCAGAGAAAATAAAAGGCCTAGCGCTTTTTCTGGCGTAACTGTACTTTTCTTTAATTTCTTCATTTCTATATCGTTATAGATTTTTAATGCTTCTTCAGGATTCTTCTTAAATTACTTTGCCTAAACATTCGTTTCCTTCTTTCTTCAAATTTTCTATTGTAACACAGATTGATTCATCGGTGTCTTCATGACTTTCATGTTGTAGCCTCCTTTTCCTTTGTTTTGCTCCCAAAGATCCAAATGGTACTTCAGTGCAAGAACTTATGCCTTCTTGGCATACCG
The DNA here is from genome assembly GCA_934045075.1 of Yponomeuta sedellus. Taxonomy (NCBI): domain Eukaryota; kingdom Metazoa; phylum Arthropoda; class Insecta; order Lepidoptera; family Yponomeutidae; genus Yponomeuta; species Yponomeuta sedellus. The sequence continues at coordinate 4,336,101 of OW203726.1, read as the reverse complement.
AAGCTGTTCCATCTGGTATAATATGTGAAACAACACAACATGGCCAGTCAATACTCATTACGAGCCAGTTTTCATATTTTTTTCTGAAAATATCCTGGTTTCTATTTGCTGTCTTCCATCTCTTGGTAACTTGTTGACTGAATTTTCGACAGAATTCTCGAAGTATATCAAGATCTTCATCGGACAGATGATGAAGGTTCAATAGCGATACAACTTTTTCCAACAAAGTAGAGTAGTTGCTTAGCTTTCCACACTGCTTCAAAACCACGAACAAGTCAAGTTTAGTTGTCAGACTTGCGATTCCATATTTTTCTCTTTATGATTTGGGTAAGTATGTTTTTTTAGCAGGACAAAATGTCAATGAGCACATAAAATATTTTACCTTCCATTTATACGCAACTACAATACCCCTAATGGTAATCAAACTCCAATTCCTAGTATACCTCAGGTGTTATTAACTAATTCGGTGATTTAGTCATCATACATGATGTTATTGTTAATATTAATTGTGAAAATATGAAGATAGACGCTTAAATAACTTGAAAAAATATTGCTTGCTACCCCCGGTGACGGCACCGGCGGGACTCTAGGAACTTGAGTTTTCAAGTGTCACTTTTTTCTCTCGAAATATGTTTTATTACTCATTACTACACTAAACAATGTGATGAGAGACAATTTATAGAGCAAACGGACGCGTAAGAATTTTTCGAAGAAAAATCTGTATGAAGCTGACATGAAAAGTGGCTATAACTCTAGAATCGCAAGTTTGGCCGTAATATCCTTGCAGATGTAGTGCTACTTATTTGTGATTTTTCAGCATACTTTTTATAGCGGTACCTTTTGCGATTTTTAAAAATAAAATTATAATGTGTACTTTGTACTAAAATGAGTAGTTCTAATGCTTTTGTGTCCTGATTATGCGTAGTTAGATATTCCTGTACCCTAGTCTATGAAATTAAAACTGAGCATATACATTATGTGTTTAATTAATAATACTTGTTTTACGAATTATTAAAGTGATATTAACGTTTTTGGGAATTCATGATAAAGAAACGGTCTTTATATTTAATGTGCAATCAATCAGCCTGTATTTGTCCACTGCTGCATATAGGCCTCTCCCAGGGCAAGCCACATTACTCTATCCTCAGCAATCCTCACCCAGCCACCACCAGCGATATTTTTGGGATCATCGGTCGAGCGAACTGGTAGGTGTCCTACTTGGCGTCTGCCAGTTCGTGGTCAGTGAATGTGCAATTAGTAAAAATATATTTTGAAAAATTGGTATTTTATTAAAACCTTTCTTACTTTGGTGAATGTCGTCTAATGTACATATTATCCCTTTACAAAATAAAGGGATAATATGTACATTATATATAACACGCCTAATTTTAATTTCATAGGCTAGGGCATATGGTATAGGGTTTAGCTAAAGTTGGTCTAACTAGTCATTTAAGTATAAAATACACATCATTAATTTTAAAAAAATCGCAAAGGGCACTGCTATAAAAAGTATGCCGAAAAATCACAAATAAATAGCACTTTTTCATCTCCAAGGATATTACGGCCAAACTTGCGATTCCAGAGCTATAGCCACTTTTCATGTCAGCTCCATAAAAATTTTTCTTCGAAAAATTCTTACACATCCGTTTGCTCTCTAAATAGTCTCTCATCACATTGTTTAGTATAGTAATGATAATGAGTAATAAAACCTATTTCGAGAGAAAAAAGTGACACTTGAAAACTCAAGTTCATATGTCTTTGAAACGTGATTCTCAGCCCACCGTGCGGCGCCGACCGGCCCCGGAGTCGCGAGCCGGTGCCGGGCCGGTGAGACAACACAAAGACAGACAATAGCCCTCGCCGTTTTAGCTAGTGTGCTAATGTGTCGCGCGGGCTCCTAGATTATTTACTATCTATATTAATTTTAACTAAGGCAGATACCCAGAGCATAGGTAGCTTACTCACATATCACGTGCTTACAACCAGAGTATATAACCACTACCTACGTTTACAATCTTACGCAGAACATACCTACTCTCAAAAGTAAAACACGCTCCCACACACGGCGATGGATGCAGAGATGTTGCTAGGGCAACTTGGCAACGACGCGTCGCCTAGGTACTCACCCCGCACTACTTGGCAACGTCGCCTGGCACCCCGAGCGCAATCGTTCGTTGGACGAAAAATGATTGCGTTTGTTTTAACTTTCTACCAACAGAAATCTGATCTACCTATTTAGAAGAGCTGATGTAAATGTAAAAAGATACAAATTACTAGTGTTGAATCTACAACAAACTACATTTGTAGAAGATCTAAAATAATTAGTTCTTCGTTATAATAGTTTTATAGCACCCATGCGATGAATGAACCAAGTGTGTGAGCAGGCATGAATATGTCTAATTTGTATAATTATGGATTAGGTACCAAATCGTTATCTAGCAAGCGATCATAGTAAGTAAAAAAATCAACTGGCCAAGTCCGAGTCTGACTTGCGCACGAAGGGTTCCCTAGGTACTATTATTAATTAAATTATTTATTTTTGAAGTGAATACAACGAAATATTCTGTAAATATTGTAAACGTCGGCGAGACATCGTGAGACACGCAACATTAGCCTATAATGAAGCCTTTTTTTGAAGACCACGACTGCTCAGTAGAGCGTAGGTACAGACTAAGAAGAATTTATAGTAACAAGTAATATAGAAATTTACAAGTAATTAGGCTTAGTGGTATATCTGAAATCAAAAGTTGTGAACCGGGTAATTTCAACAACTAAGAAAATGGGAACTTGAATGCTGTGCTGCATATCTATATATTTTATCAATGTCACATTCATTTTTAATGTTTCTATTGCTTCCTAAGGTACTAATTAAAGATCACTTGCGTAAAATTGTTTTTCATTCTCAATACCTACTTCGAATCTCTAGTTTTCTGACCGCGTCCTTAAAATGTTGCATTGAAATGTTCCTTACCCTCAAATTGCCTTAAATGTAGACTTCACACCTCATACTAACGGAAAATCCGCAAAATGAAAAAAGTATAATTTTGAATTCATGCAAATATAGTCTTAGATAATAACTGAATTTGAAAGTTGAGTTGTCTATACCAGGCCACTCAGAAAGTTTTGAAAAATAGTTTTTATGTATAAGACATTGGCCACTAGTAGTTGTTATGAAAACGTCATTTATTTAAAAGTAAAAATACTACTGTTCGATTTTCAAATTTCCCTCCGCATTTTTTGAGAGCCAAAATGGATCGGCATTCAGAACATTTTCGTGCTATGATTTTATACTATTTCAAATGTGGCTTAAGACCTGATGAGTCATGTGATCGACTTCGAATTGCTTTTATGAATGAAGGACCTTCAAAAACAACCATCTACCGCTGGTATAGCAAGTTCAAACGCGGTCATCTTACTTTGAGGGAATGAACAAAGGAGTGGTCGTCCTATCACGGCTGTCACCGAAGAAAGTTTGCTGGCAGTAAAAAAAATAATTCAAGAAAACAGACGAATTAAGTACGAAAAGATTCAGCATACACTGCAGATTGGTTCAGGAAGTGTTCACAAGATTTTGCACAAGCACCTTCCCGTAAGGAGAATAATTTTCCGCTGGGTGCCGCACAACCTCACCGAAGCTCAGAAGCAGGCCCGTGTGGATTGGTGCCGTGATTTGTTACAAAAATTTGATGCTGGCTCGTCACGGCGCGGCTTATATGGAATCTATACCTTCACACAACGCTCATGACGTCAGAGACCGCGTTGCCGTCGGGTATATTCTCAAATCCAGTAAACAAAAATCATTTCAATAAAGCGTACCTTTATCTAACATTTGTGACGTCACTGGCGCGAGTTGATATCGGGTATACATTCAGATTTAGTATACGCCCGCATAAGTATTTTAAAACATACCCGACCGCAACGAAGCCATCGTTCGGTACTCTTTTGGCACGTTACTATATATATCGTTCTATCCTTTGCACCCGCTGGCTGACGCAATATTTTGTTTGTTGCATCATTTTGTGACCACGTGCGAGTCAGTTATGTTTAAAATGTGATTGAAGATTGTGATTTCAATTGTATTTAATTAAAAAAATTGTCATAAGTGCATAGTACGTTGCGAAGATTATTATAAAGTGATAACTATATAGTTTGTGATCCTTTTAGCGTAAAAAGTACCTACGAATAATGATAGATAAAGCCAGTTTAGAGGGTTTTATAACCGAACAATGTGGACTTATCGAGAATCTGGATTTTGAATCGGAGGAAAAGTACTCCATGCGATTTAGACTGAAGACTGAACAAAATGAACAACAAGAACGATATGTTAAGTTTATCGACGAGTTTGTTCAAAAAATATAAAATTTTACGAACACTAACTGGATAGTTCGAAAGTCATATCCTTCGTTGAAGCGCTTCTTATTTCGAAAAACCTATACATGTCAACATTCATCGTTCAATAAAAAATCTGAGAAGTCGTCTCGTGGACAAAACTGTAAGGCTAAAATAGACTTTGTTATCAAAAAAGTTAACAAGGACACTATTCGAAACGACAAACTGTTGTCGCAAGGGTATAATGTGTTAGTGACCATAGTTTTTGAACACTCTCATCGCGTTTACGTTGCCGAAGCTTTGAATTTACTAAAATGCAGCCAGGAAACCGAAGAAACTTTTATGAAATATTTTGATAGCGGAATGACACCTTGCGCAGCAATAAATTACAACGAATTGAACATACTGGACTCGTTTCAAGATACTGATCTAAATGGAATAGAGATGTTATCAAACTCTCAAATAAATCCCTCCGAAAATCATGTGTACTACATGTACAATAAATGGCGTACTGAAAAGTATGGCGACCGTAATGAATGCAATCTCCCCGAAATCATACAAGCGAAAATTGAGAGTTTAAATAAAAAAGGCTACTCGATACTGTTAAAACAAAATCCCAGGATTATCGTGATAATTACTCCTATTATGAAACGAGTTTTTCTGTCTACTGCATATGAGAATATGATTTTTGTAGACACAACATCATCGTGTGACCAGATAAGTTCTGCGATTACTCTAGTTTTTACACATCACAAAATCGGTGGGCTTCCATTGGCATGTGCTATACATACTGAGCAAAATGAGTCCAATTACACGATGGTTTTTGCCGCTATAAAAGAAGCTGTAGAAAAGAACGAGGCGGGTAAAAAATTAGAGCCGGATATTGTTATGACGGACGATTCTACTGCCGAACGAAATGCTTTGAGAACTATTTTTCCAAATGCTCGATTACCATTATGCGCATTCCATGTGTGCCAAGCCTTTTGGCGTTGGCTTTGCGTTGCAGATCACAAGGTTGACATAATGAAAAGACAGTCCATCATGACACGATTTCGAAATATTCTTTTTATAACTGATCCAGAAGAAGCAGTAAAATTGTATGAGGAATTGACAGGTGACGAGTATGTTAAGACGATACCAGCTCTATTAAATCATCTGAGTAACGTATGGAAACGCCGGCCTGAATGGTGTGTCTCTGATAGGTTGGATTTACTTACGCGAGGAACATCTATACGCATTCTTAAAGACGTCATACTCCAGCGATGTAAAGCATTTAATGCTTGCGCATTAGTAGATTTCATAACGTCCATTATTGAAAATTATTTTATGCGTCGCATTGTTTCTTACGCCAACACGCGAAAAACCAAGAATTCCATATATGCAATGTTCATGAAGACTGCTCGAAATATTAAAAATATATCTAAAGTCAACGATAATGAGTACAGTGTGGAATCAGAGACAAGCCCAAATACTTTTTACACTGTGAGAGCCGATTTAGCCGTTTGCGACTGTGACGCTGGAAAATGTGGAAAGTTCTGCAAGCACCTGTGTAGCATTGAGCAAAACTTTGGAGTTATATTTCCCAATTCTCCTCGGCTGTCTATTCAAGATAGAATGTCACTCGCAAGAATTGCGACGGGGGATGAGATTAATGAAAATTTCTACATGAATATGATAGATTTGGATCAAACACCGAACAATGATTTGGATTCGATAGGACCGCAGTGCTCTTCCTCTAATACACAAGAGCCGATACAGGATGTTGCCAATTCTTCATCTTACATGCAACAGGTTGCTGTAGAATTCCCTTACCAATATAAAAATGCACTGGCAGAGTTTAAGACTGAAGTACAACGCTTCACAAAGTTATTTGAAACAAACCCCACTGTCCACAATCTAAGAGCACTGGGAAAATTCACAAATATAATCAAAAAAATTAATACATCAGAGCAAGGACAAAACTTTATTATAAATCAGATAATAACAAGGCGTGTACCAAGGAAAATTAAAGTTCAAAGCACAGCGCTGAGTAGACGTAAAGACAGAGGAATAGGAAAGACCAAGTCTAGGATTCAAGCTGGGCGGCCGTCTAATACAGAACGCAGAACTAAACGAACGCATAACTTAGGCCAGAATGTTAAAATGAATGTCCGTAATGCGCGCTAAATTAGTATTTTTAATTTTATAATTACCTATTTTTAAAGTAACTAATAAACGATTTTTATCCACTTTTGTTCTCGTATAATTTACCTCAATCTCTAACCTATAAAATAAACGTCCCTTTATCTGATAATGACCCGAACGAATGTTGCGGTTGGGTATATTTTGAAATCCTTAACACGACGGTTCACATTTTTAAAGTATGCTCAAAACGAATGTTGCAGTCGGGTATATTTTAAAATCCTCAACAAGGCGGTACATATTTTTATGGTATACCCGAACTCAACACTATAGAGCGTTGTGTGAAGGTATAGATTCCATATAAGCCACGGCGCGTTTACGACACTGTGACAGGTGACGAATCCTGGATTTATCAATATGATCCAGAAACAAAGCATCAGTCGACAGTTTGGTTGTTCCAAAATGAACCAACGCCTACGAAAGTGAAGCGATCGAGGAGCGCAGGATTTTTTTATAGTTTCTTCACTTTGACGGGGTACCTAACTTCAATTCCACTTTGAGACCAAAGCAGCATCAACGCTGAATAATAATAATATTGGCCTTTTTGCATCTACTTAATGAGATGATTTATACAGCGTCCAGTGGTATCTTCACTCACACTAGATGGGTGAAGGGCCCACTCCGACGCTGTAGTGCCTGGGACATGGTTTTATAGATGGTGTAGGCTTGCCCAGCACCTATACCATCCTGACAGCTTAGTCGGCCTAGCCCACAGGAAAGACTAGTCAATACGTGCGGAGCCAACCAGGCCGCGGGTTTCCTCACGATGTTTTCCTTCACCGTTAGCGAGTGGTATTGCAACTACAAATTCTCAAATGTACGTAACTTTGAAATTAAACAAAGTCATTAAACGCTGAATGGTATAACACAAAATGCCTGCCAGAAGTTTTTTTCTGAATTGAGCAACAAGCGATTGAACAACGGGCTCCGCGGGGTCCTTCTTCACCACGACAACGCGCCCGCGCACACTGCGATCAAAACGAGGGACTTCCTGGACTCCACACAGATCAGAGTCTTAGGAGACCCTCCTTACAGTCCTGATTAGGTTCCGTGTGACTTCTTTTTACTGCCTAAAATAAAAAATCTGCTCAAAGGGATACAGTTTTCATCGCCGGAAGACGCGCTAGCAGCGTTTGAGAAGGCCGTGGAAGAGGTGTCTGCGGAGGACTGGAATAAATGTTTTGAAAATTGGTTCAGACGCATGATACGTGGTATAGAGGCTGGTGGAGAGTGCTCTGAAAAGATTAAATAAAAATAGTTTTTAGGTATAATGTGAAATTTTATTCTCTACAATGTTTGTCTTATGGGTATTTCAATAGAAGTAAGAGTATCAGTTTCAAAGAAATATGGTCTTGAAAATTCGCAAAATGTAAATTTGTACGTAAAGAAGTTCCGGTTCACAACTTTTGATTTCGGCTATACCAATAAATCGAATTTAAAGTTTTAGACAATCATGCTGTGTGGTTTCGGCTTAAAGAATAGCACCAACCCAAATTCTTCCCGCGGGTGTCGTAAAAGGTGACTAAGGGACACAAACTGGGGGGTGGGCAGCAGCGCCCCCTGCAGTACAATGCCACCAATCTGCGATCCTCAACCCGCATGCCCAGCGTGGGGATTATGGGCATTAACCCCCAATGATGGTATAAGACAGGCCGCTCTGGTCATCACTAGGGGAGGGCTATGTCCAGCAGTGGACTCCATAATATAGCCTGAAGAAGACAATCATACCAACGCAAAATTTAACTCTCTTTAATATTGCAATAACGAAGATTCCAGTCCAAAGTACCGTTTCCGAGCTAGAAGCACAAAACTGAAAGAAAGTGTGATAAGTTCGCGGTTTTTTGGCCCCCAAAAGTTGAGGTCACCTCCTGGGACCGTGCGAATTCGCATTACACGCATTTAAGATCAAATGATGGTATAAAATGATATCCAGCTTTCTGGAAATTAATTCCTGGATTTTTTTTAATTTGATCGACCTATTATATTAACATCAAGAATTTAAAATGTCAAGAACATAAAAAAAATAACATTCCATGCGATAATAAGTAAAAATGTCAAACAAGAGAGGTCACGGGGATAATATCAAATAGTATATCATTGTTATACTTATTTTAATCAATATAATTATCAGTCAGAAATTCGATTATTGTATGATAGCAGTTTTTAAATAATATATTTTTTATTTGTGCTTGAACAAGCCTAAGTCCAGTTCTCTTAATGCACTAGACAGCTTATTATAAATTACAGGGCCCATGCAAAATACACTTTTGTGCACCAGCGCTGTATTTGTCCTCTGCGTAAACATATTTTCGTTTTATACCGTTTTAATCACTGACTGACTTGTGAAACTCGTATGAAACTAAATAGATATTGTGACTTTTATAACTACGCATGCCTATAGTATATTTTTGACTAATAACCACGACAGTAAAATTGTATATTTTGACTTAAATTCTGGTTAACTGAAAACGGCATATTTTTATCTAGATTAGAAACTTAAAACCTCTCAAGAACTACATTTGAGCTGATGAATGTCCACCAGATAATGTGCTACTTAATGAAAGTATTTGATGAACAAAGTGATTTTTTTTACTTAAATTTGAAGTTCTAAATTCCCATCTCTGAAAGTCTTCATCAGAACATCACCAAATTACCCTGGGACAGCTTTTATATTATATTTTATGAAACATATGCATATTATTTATGAATGGGCCTCATTAGGCCTTATTTGCTGCTGTCCATTGAAAAGTTCTTTTCTCCATCTCTCAAAGTCTTCATGACATCTTCACCAAATTAAAATGGGACCAATGGGACGCTATACCTAGTAGAACAAAAAAAAATATCGAAATAGGTTAAGATTTGACGAAGATAATGCGAAAACATAGTGAAAAATAATTAACATACGCGTCGATGTGATAACCTCTTTTGAAGTCGGTTAAAATGGAAATGACTTTCATTAAATAAATATGTACATCATCTATAAAAATATCAACTGTAGCTACATGGTTCATGAGAGTTTACGTTCAGCTTGGGGACAGACCGACAGACGGACATACCATCTTAGCAATTGGGTCCCGTTTTTACCCTCTGGTACGGAACCCTAAAATCTATGTTTTAGTTGGAAGTTATACTTAAAGGGCTATAGTTAATTATTGTTTATGTAGTTAATTATTCCAAGACATTATAAAATGTAAAGGTGATATGCAGTCGACTGTTCCTCAACAGCAAGTTGCGAATTCAAAAACTAGGGGGTACAAACTGCGACCACGAGTTCTTATAGGAAGCTGCCATAATAATCGGTACCGTTTTTAGTAAAGTTTTAAGCAACTTATTTGTCAATAAATCACATAAAAATTAAAAGATGTACCAACATAGCTTAATCGATCTTGTACTAGAAACCTTAAAAAAAAAATATTTCTTCCACCTATTTTGCAAAATGTGAAATATCTGTGAACCATCCATGAGGTATATTTTCGTGTATCGTTTTCGAAAATTTCTAAACATTTACCACGGATATCCGTGACATTTACTATCTGCGAACGGTTTAATCAGTGATGTCTGCGCGCGCCCCAGTCCCTTCTGTGTGGCCCAATTATTTCTATTAGCGCCATCTAACGTGGAGTAGCATAGACTAGTGAGATTGGGCACAAGCAACTCATTATCAAGTACGGTAGCTGACTGGGTTACGAAAGATTGATTAAAATAATTAAGTTATCTCGATCTTAATAACTTATTGATTAAATCATTGGATTTTTTAATATTAATTTATAAAAAAATAAACTATTAGGGAAATGTGGTTCAATTTCGTTATTATACAGAAAATGTAATAAGTTAGTCACAAATTTTACCGACAAGCGACGTCAGCGCCAGGATCCGAAAAAAGCTATTGAATGATCTTCTATCCTTACTTCAAATTCAATGGTAATACAGAGAATATTGTAAAGAGGTTCGAAATTTCACTGATGTCGTGAGTCGCCCATTGGCTCAATTGGTAGAGCGCTGGTACGGATAGCCAGAGGTTGCGGGTTCGAATCCCGGCATGGGTGAAATTTTTAGCCTCTAAATAGGTTTTTAAATTTGTTCCTTAGCACGGGTTAGTGCATTAAAAATAAAAATAATGTAACTAATGTTTTTGTTCAAAACTTTTTTAATTTAAGATGTTTAAGTTAATGTTAATTTTAAGTTTCTTGTTGTAAAATTGCAGTGCCCTTGCAGGGCTCATGTTATGGATCTACCTTATTATTTAACAACTATTGTATGTACCACATGAAGCAATAAACAGATTGATTGATTGATTGATTGATTGAAACTAAGAACCTAAGTTAACATTTTTGAGAGCAATGAGTTTTTTTTACATTATGCCTTTTATTATGTGGATTGGCTTATATTGTAGGTAAATGATACTATAAACACATACATTACTTTGTCTATCATTCATTACATTTAAATAAAGTTAGTGTTTTTTTCGGAATTAGGAATAGAAGATCACCTAGATGTCTTTAATACACTCATGTGTGTGTGTCTGTGTGTGTGTGCGTATGTTTGTGCGTGTGTGTGTGTGTGTGTGTGTGTGTGATTGAGTGCAGTATTTCTTGCTCATGCTCGACCCTGCGATAGGAAAATTATCTTGGGATCGGATTTTGAGGTCACTGAGCTCAGCCATTAAATTGGGTGATTAGGAGATAAAATTAGATTTTTGGTAATTGATAGGCCTGCTTAGCCCTACCTACGAGATTATCTCTTGAGATGCTCACTTCGCCAGTTGTAACCAACTCACTGCCTCTTTAACTTGCTAATCTTATAGATAGACAGAATATTCTTCATTGCGAGTACACCAAGATTGACATTAATTGTAAGGCTATTATAGGCTTTGAATCGGGGATTGGGAATTTTGTTACACCCAGTATAACATGCCATCCAACCCTTCATCGTCAACAGCCCACCGCTGCCCACTTCTTCGTATAGGCCTTTTCCCTCAAATGGCATCTCTCACGGTCCCTTCCCATCCGCCTATAATTAAAATATATACATACATAAACGCTCGTGGCCTAGGCGAACCGAGTGATTGGAATCAATCACTTGAGTTAAGCAACAACAGGCGCGGTCAGGTGCAGGATGGGTGACCGTCCCGTGATTACCGCTAGTGGCATTTTTCCGAGCGCTTTCGTGCTTCGCAAGGCACGTAAAGCCGTTGGTGCCGGCTGTCATGTAATCGCAGTCGTTAAGCCATGTCAGAGGCCTTATGATAACTTTTGACAGTAAGGTCCGCCACTGTCTTACAACCCTCCACCAACCCGGACTTGGCCCCCGTGGTGGAGTATGGCCTAACCTTCCTGCGATGCAGAAAGAGACTCGTGCCCCAGCAGTGGGGACATACAAGGGTTGATAACGATTCATTAACGCCTATATCCCGTTAGGGTATGCAGAGGCCAGGGTGAGTGGTGCTACTTGCTACGAAATAGTATTTAATAATACAACTGTATAATTTGTATACTTACGATTAGGTACTTACCAATGACGAAAACAATCAAGAAAGCTAACTTCGAGTTCATTTTTTTATGTCAAATGTACACGTGCAATTAGTCACTCAGCCGGGCTTGAACTGAGGTCACAAACTGAGGTTCTGTCTTTCTTTGCTCCACAGGCGATAAGGCCTGCCCCAAACTGGCGCGATAGCGGTGTTCGTAGCTAGATGTAATATGCGTCTGATTTATGTGGACATTTTAAACGATTGGAGTGCACGTTTTGGGCGAAATTTTAAATATTTTAGATGTAAAATAGTCTGTTTTTATTATTCCATGCTAGGTAAATGCGTTCACTTTCTCGCCAGGAAAAATGTATGCCGAGCATGAATTGGGTCAGGCTTGTCCTTCAACAGTAATTTAATTGGCTTTCCCGAAAAGTTTCGGTCGGCAGAAGATCGTGCACAATGCCTAAACTCAGAAAGAAATTCTAAGTTTTGTGTGGTGGGTGGCAGGTATAAATCTACTTTCCTCGTGAAATAACTTAAAAAGTATCTTCATAGTCACTCTACATACTCGTAAAAATATGGGTTGTTTTTCTTTGTAACACCTTATTAGATATATATTTGTGTTGGATCATCATCTTAAGTTGGATCATTGAATTTAATACTTCAAATTCAATGGTTGGATTAAATTAAGAAGACCCTTTATACGCCTTGATCCATGTCGTGGTCGTGGTGTATATCTGTGTGAATTTTATCTGAATTTGACTGAGTATTCTTGTTCCTAGCAATGTAGTGTCAATACAAATCAATCTCCATAACAACAACAGTCCATAATCTTGAATAAAGAGTTCTTCAAGATCATGGACTGTTCTTATGTTAAAGGTCACAGTTTAAAATGGCAGTGCTATCAACTCCACTGTCTAAAAAAAAACGATATCTTGACCTTGTTGCAGAGTTAGTCAGAAGGCAAATCGGCGGCACGAAGGCTCGAAGACATCACTAGGGCCGTCGGAACGCAATGAACGAGATTGAAAGGATAAAGAAATGGTTCGCGTAACAGGGAAGAGGCCTGCAGTGGGATGTCGCTGCCTGTACGTAATACAGAGAATATTGTAAAGAGGTTCGAAATTTCACTGATGCCGGTGAGTCGCCCATTAGCTCAGTTGAAAAGAGCGCTGGCACGGATAGCCAGAGTTCGCGGGTTCGAATCCCGGCATGGGAGGAATTTTTAGCTTCTAAATACGTTTTTAAAATAATACTATTATGGTGGCTGGATATATATTAATAACTAGATGATCCCGGTGTACCTACAGCGTATCACCTATTCGATAGACATGAAAACTCTCCCTTCCCTAGTAATATATTAAACGGGTCTAATCGTGATTATTTATTAGGTAAAACGTCGGGAAATAAGGTAATTACGTTTAACTATGTATGAGTATCGAATCATTAAGAAATACTCTCCCTTCGCTTTCTTTCTTCCCTTGCCGTCCTCTTTTGTTCCTAACCACTCCCACTCCCACCCTCTCATTCCCATTCCTATCTGAAATTATTGTTTTACAGTGCATCGTTGACAAACCAAAATCAAATTAATTTTATGTCCACGTAAAGAATTCACATTCTAACGTCAATGTAAAATGTAACTGCAATGTTGCCGCTGCCTTTGGGTTGTAGCGTACTTAGTGTTAAAAAGGTAGCGGGAAAAAAACTCCACTCTGGCCATCTTTTTTCAACCCAGTACATCAGTTGCCACCTATACGTATGATAACATTCCATGATTGCCATGTATAACTTTAAATGCCAATTTAAAGCATTAGTTAACGGTCTTACAAAAGTCGGGAACATATAACGCTCGTTCACGAACATAACTGCCAGCATGGTATAGAATTTATGGGTATAGGTGCTGGGTAAGCCTACTCCATCTAAAACAGGCAGGTCCCTTGACCTATCTAGTGTAAGTAAAGATGCCACTTTTCATCTTCGTAATGAGATGATTTATGCACTGGACGCTGCATAAATCATCTCATTAATAAGATGAAAAGGCCATAAATAATAGTACATTATGGTATGTACTAGTGTGTAACATTGGTTATTTCCGCCGAGGCGCCATTGAGACCCGAGTCGGAGGCGAGGGTCTTAAAAGAGCCAAGGACGGTAATCATCAATACCCACGTGTATCATAAGACGTTAAACTCATTAAAATTTCAATAGTGAAAACGAGTTGTGAAAAATTTTTCGCTATTGGAAAAATTAATCAGTTTTCCAATGCGTGCGTATTGCGATCGGCCAGACTAAAGGGTTGAGATTTTTTTTTATTTTCCGCGCATAGGATTTGCGCCTATTCTGCCACGTACGAAATGGGGAATTTAAAGTTTTCTTTTGTTACAGAGAAAACAAAAGTTATATTTGACTGAAAGTTTTATTCTATTAAGCACGTACGAGTTAAAATTATCTTTTTAAATAAGAAGTTGCCTGAAATGAGCAAGCAATAGGAACATTAATTTATTTGTTCTATTGAACACGATCTTTTTTTGAATAAAAACGTTTTTAAAAACAAAGCAACTCAACCAATAAAATTAAAAAAAAACTATAATTCACTAATGAGTTATAGCAATAAAAAAGTCACAGTTTGATTATGGGTGTAATTCTGTGCCTAATTGCGGTGACCATAGATCCACTTTATGAGCAAGTGTGTTGAAAAAAAAAACGAAACATAACATTTACATACATAACATATTGGCACATACATAGGCTAAAATAGGAAAATATAGGTTACAATAAAAAAAGGTTATTTGTATAAATAAAACAAAGAAATAGGTACGTTCACTTTACCAAACTTTTAATCGTATATACATTAGTGTAAATGGCACATTTTATGAACAGAAACGACATCCCATTCTTTTAAAGTTACCTTTAGTTACGCACTTCGATGATGAAGTTTTCAGTTTTTCTGTAACAAGGAAACAGTTACGGTTTTACATATTTTATTTATATTAGTATACAATAAAGAATATCAAACGTCAAACCGGAATAGTATAATGAAACCTATTTAAAGAAATAGCGACGTTATATTTTAATTACTTACAAATTGTTACCTCTATCTCACTGATTTCTACTCCCATAATGGGTTATTCAAAGTCGGTACTGGCTACAAGCGAAAAATAAAAAACTATGAGAAGAAACAATTTCCATCAACTTGTTCGCCCGCCCTAGTTCATTCCTCATTCATCAATTTTATCGATTTGATAGTATAAAAAAATGTGTTGTGTAGAACGGTTCGATACAACAAAAAGGGGTTATTCTGCATATCAATAAAATAAAATAAATAACTTCCTACACAATCACTTGGCGTGGTACCTAACTAAGATACCCTGTGCTATGGTATCTTAGTTTGGGGTAACCGTCTAGTGGATGACGATCTGCGAAAAACTGCCGGCAGATGCTGGATGCGGCAAGCTGATTAGGGGAGGGGTCCAGCAGTGGACTAGTATAGCCTGAGGGCGCGTGTCGGTTTCTGACCGGCACGGCACCGGCCCGGCGTCAGTTATGTATAAAGCTCCATACAAGTGTGCACATGAAACCGGCGCTACCGGTGCTAGTGCCGGTCCGGTTCGGAGCCGTGCCTGGCCGGGCCGGCGCCGTGCCGGATAGAAACCGTGCTCGTCGACACGCAACCTAACGATGAATGTAAAAAAACACTTTTGTCACTAAACTAACTTTGAACTCGCGTAAGAATATAGTTGAAATGAAAATCTATAAAATCTTTCTGCAACACTATTCAGGGTACATTATAACAGAAAAAAATATACCTAATGCTGGTTTTTCTGTGGCCATCTGGTCCATAGTTTATTTGCCGCCCCCCTTGGCTCGATATAAAGGTCTTGACTCAATCTCAATTCTGTCTACCAGCTGGGAGAGCCGTACATCTAGCGTACTCTGGGCAACAATCAGCGAGTGCTAGACGGACGAAGTTTACACGTTCAGTCTGGCGTCAGTCAATTCCATCAGTATGGTTAGACTGACGGCAGACTGACTGTCTATTAAGTGGACTGACGGACCAGACTGACGGATATTCGATTATTTTGATATGGAGCATCTGACAGTCTGGCCTAAATCCGAGCTTGATCAAGGTCACGGAATAAACTGACGCCAGACTGAACGTATAAACTCTGTCTTATGCCGGTTGGATGATCCATTCACCATTTTTATTTAATTTTAATCATCTCACCGAGTAAAGCGAGATGCCGCTACTCAATAGTCTAATAAAACTTTTATCTTGACCTTGTGGTCCCCAAGCTGGACTAAAGCCGCATTTTCACAGTCTTAGCACGCTCGGACCGAGTGCGCCATCCGAGTAAACTAATGCTCCTGATTGGACGGTTTTTCGTGACAGCACTAAAATAGCCAATCAGAAGCATTAGTTTACTCGGATGGCGCACTCGGACCGAGCGCACTAAGACCGTGAAAACCTGGCTTAACTCCGGCTACCATGCAGTATACATACCACGACGCTTTTGCACGGGGATCCTTTGCGAACGAAGCGCAGGAGTGACTCCGCCATGTTGGCAGGCGTAGGAGTGTCGCAGGTTTCTAACGCCTTCACAATACAAGCGGTCAGCTCGTCGAATTTTGCGCATTGCTCCTGGGGAATAAGATTCGCGGGTCGAGCGTTACCAGGGCGGAGATCACATACACATGCACCTACTTCAATATAGGAACAGAGCAGCCACGAAAATAGATAATTCCTGGGCCAGTTTCGTAAAACTATAGATAGACAGAATATTATTTATTGCATGTAGGTACACCAGGAATTACATAAGAGACTTAAAAAGTAACAGTATACAATACATGTGACTGCCTTATTTATTACTAACTATATTTTGTAGATTATACTAACAATTCGAAGTACCTACATTGCGGAGCAGAGATTTTCTTCTTGTGTGGGTTACAGGACTTGGCGATGTTGGTACATCGAATTAACATGATAAAGAAGTTTTATGAAACAGGCCACTGAACACCAACTTTTGTTCTATTACTTTGTTTTAGTTAAATAAAAATATTTGGTCCTCGCTTTATGCCCAACGTAGCAGCCACCGGTAAATTGGGTAAATCGATATCCCAGACAGAAGCATAATTAATTCATTCTATGATACATACTTTTCAGAATTATCTATCAAACAGCGCCATTGCAGAGCAAAATACGACATTAAAACTATATAAAAAAATTGAAATTAAAATTAATTAAATGACAAATTCTAATAGACGTGTTTCAGGTACTGCCCATTTTTTAGTTGATCATGGACGTAGGTACTCGTAGGTAGTATCTAAAAGTCGCAGGCAATTAGTCAAATTCCAATTTACAAATTTACAATTGGCGTACTCAGTTCTTAAACGCTCCCTCCGTTACGAAATAAGTGCAGGCTTGGAAGACTAGTGGCTGGGCTTACTGTCAGAAGTTCGAGAAGTTCAAGCCGCCCTAAGGCCTCTGACTTTTATTAAAGACTGCCATTATCGACGGCAGCCGGCACCAACTGATTAAAGTGCCTTGAGAAGCACGAAACCACTCGGAAAAATGCCACTAGCGTTAGTCATTGAATGCACTGAATGCGCCCTATGTTGCTTAACCTCTGTGATCGTTTTAAATCACTTAGGCAACCGGGGCTAACAGCGATTTATACATACTAGATAGGTACTTACATTGACAAAGTACTGGCCTTTGAAAAAGATGATGAAATGACTGAGTGCAAGATAACGATTAGAGGCGAAAGAGTGGAACAAGTAAAATAATTTGTTTATTTGGGGAGCTTGTTTACGAGGGATGAAAAGTTTGAAGGTGATATAGAAAGAAGAATAAAAGCGGGAAATTGCGAACGGTGCCTTGCACTCCATTGTGTGCAGCAGAAAAGAGAGCAAGATTGACTATTCATAGCTCTCTCCAAAAGAGATAGATTGGCTATTCATAGTGGCCTGCTGGTCCCAACACTTATGTATAGTAGCGAGCCTTGGGGGTGGCAAAAGAAGCAAGAAAGTAGAATTAATGCAGTAGAAATTAGGTCCTTGAGAAGTCTTTGTAGTTTTACTTTGAATGACAGGATACGCAATAGTCTGATTACAGAACGTTGTGGACTGAAAGAGGATGTAGTGACTAGAATTGAGAAAGGAATGTTGCGTTGGTTTGGACATGTGGAGAAGATGAAGGAAGAAAGATTGACGAAACAAATATATATTGCGAATGTGAGTGGAAAGGCTGGTAAGGGACGTCCCAGACGGACTTACATCGACCAAATAGGGGATGTATTAGCAAAGGGAAAGATAGAAAGTACCCGGAACCGGCGTGCGTGCATGCAACGACTTATGAACGTTGATGAAGCGAAGGTGATCTGTCAGGATCGTGGCAAGTGGCAGTCCCTGATCTCTGCCTACCCCTCTGCGATACATGCGTGAGGTTATGTATTATGTATGTACTTACATTGAGTGTGAGGTTGGTGAAGCTCTGTATGCTGTCCCCGACGGTGCTCTTCAGCTTGTCGGCGCACTCGCCGATGGCGGTGGTCTTCTCACGGAAGCATTTGGGGCCATCTTCAGCGATGAACACTGTGAAAAAAAGGTACAATGAAGTGGGACTAGAATGCTGTAGATCGTTGGTCTAGCGAGCTGGTGGGCGTTATATACTTCATCGAACGATTTTTAAGCCATTTTTTTAACAGAAGTCTTTGTTCCAATGTTGCTTCAAGTAAGGCGTTTCTAGGGTTAGTTTTCAGGAAGGAACTGGCCACACATCATCCCAATACAAGTACATATGCACCCAATCAACCATTATCCACGCTACCAGCCACGAGCAGACCACTAGGGCCCTACCTACCCAACCTACCAACCCAATACCCTGTACTACACAATCTTTCTTCTCCCCTCAGTCGCCAATTCGGCTATCTTGCTTTTTGAAGCTGCCAATACAAACAAAGAACTAGTACTTTGTTCAAACCACAGTTGTAAGTTGTATAGCTATGACATCTTTGGTCTCACGGTCTCCTGCCGGAATGTTGCTTTGTATGATAAGATGTAGAAGACTATGCTGGCATTTAAAGTTATTCATGTCAATAATGAAATGTCATTAGGTTTACTAGGTGGCAACTGATGTATTTGGTTTAAGATGACTTGTGAGAAGATTACACTATTTTTATTTTTAATGCACTAACCCGTGCTAAGGAACAAATTTAAAAACCTATTTAGCCTGTACGTAATACAGAGAATATTGTAAAGAGGTTTGAAATTTCACTGATGCCGTGAGTCGCCCATTGGCTCAATTGGTAGAGCGCTGGTACGGATAGCCAGAGGTTGCGGGTTCGAATCCCGGCATGGGTGAAATTTTTAGCCTCTAAATAGGTTTTTAAATTTGTGAGAAGATGGTCAGAGTGGAGGTTCTGTTCCGCTGCCTTTTTCTCCACTACAATACTGCCTGAAGGTAGCGGCTAACATTTTACACTGTACATTAACATCTGTGTGCTGAATAAACAGAATGTAAATTCTGTATTTTGAAATAAATTTAATTGATTTTATTTAACTACTCATTACATGTTCCAAATACTCCAGCTATCGGTGTGTTCGTGTATTTTTGCTAGCGTGCTTTATAGGGGAAGGCAAGGATTTACCGGATTTGAATTGCCAAGGTGACAAATAGCGAAGCGACAATAGTTTTTGGTACTGCTACTCACGTGCGATCCGGTCTCCGTCCTTAAAGCAGACGAAGTCGATGAGCTGCTCAGTGGCGTTCTGCGCGAAGACGGCCTGGTCGCGAGCGACGGGGTCAAGGCAGGGGGTCACGGCGTTAATCGTGTGGTGGATACACGCCTTCAGCGGGCCTACCTTCGAGCAGTACCTGCGGGTACAGAGGTGCTGTTGACTCGCTGATATATTGTGTAGAGGATGCGGCCACGCGGAAACGTTCGCTCCCCGATACATAAATAATTATTTGCAGTGTGTTGCCAACATTATTGCTCCAGTGCAATGATAATGCTCAAAACGGCTGATATTTTTTCGCGATTTCAGAGTTAGTCCTATACTAAAATATGTTTGTATTGACCCACGCATATATTTCTCCTAGTGTTCTACCGGACCACCTGCAACACCATGGATCCAAAATTTCTTTTCTTAAATTCTTAAAATTGATCTTTGTGGCCATGCACGGCCATCATGAGATGTCATTTGGGGGAAAACGCCTGTACCCAGCAGTGGGCAATGGTGGGCTGCAAATGATGACGGCCAGCAAATTCACTTACTTCTTGAAGACCTCGTCGAGTGCCCCTCTGGGCTTGGCTGCTTCGATCTCCTGTTTGATCGTTTCAGGGTCGACAATTCCACTCACGCACTCCTTCAGGCTAGTGATGGATTTCTGGAAGATATTAATTTTTATCAGAGAAGTGAACTTACTTAGCCCAAGTTTGCATATCTTTTGAGTTGTTATTGATCTGTTATTCTTCTTAACTCGTTGGGTACGAGCCAATGTGGTGAAAGAATTTGCCAATCAGGTTTGGGAGAGTAACTGATTGTTGCCCAGGACGCGGTTGGGCTTCGAGGAGGCTACTTAATCAGTTTAACGTGGATTAAAATAAGGAATTTGACGGAGGAAGTTACTAACAGGAATTTATGAAGTGATATTATGTCTAGTTATCTTATTATAAACGGTAGGAAATTATTGGACCACCCCCAGGATGTTGGGTTACTGCGTAATGCATAGTGCATATACGGCATTCAATGTTTCAAGCCCCCGTTTTTGCAATCCCCTTTGGGAAACAACCCAAGAAATAGGCATTTCGATGAAATTTCGGGTCTAAGTAAGGAACATATACAGGGACATACATTGCTTCTGGCCCCTCACTAGGATACCCAGTGTCGTGGGAACCAGAAACAGCGACATCACAAACATGTAATACATCCAAGAACTCGGCTTTTTTTTGTTCCCAGCCGGGATTCGAACCTGGGACCTCTTGCATGGTAGACGCGCTAACGCTACGCCACAGAGGTCGTGGAGGTATTTGGTTTTTCTCCCAGATGACGGTCCCCTTCGTTAATCCCTTTACCTGACAGCAATCCTTTACTTTCGCAGTCTGATAAAAACACATTTTGTTTACAATGTACGAGTATGTATTTAAAAGTATGAAGGCTACTGTTACGGCTGAATGTCAAATATTAAGTACTTATCTACCATATCTTTAGTTCTTTTGACGCATATACAATACGGCCGCCCAACACCCAAGGCGGTTTCTCGAATCAGACTAAAAGACCATCTCCAGAGACTTTGTCAGCAAAGCAACTCTGCAAAGGTACTCAACGCTGTGACCTGCTTCTAAGTCCAGCTTTGACCGTGGTCTCCATCAATATCGAGGGATTCTCAGAAAATAAACTGTCTGACCTACATACCAAGACAGGGTGTGACGTACTCTGTGTTCAAGAAACACACCTTGGCGATAACAGCTTAAGACCACAAATACCGGGCATGATTCTCGTTGCCGAAATTCCACACGACCAATACGGCAGCGCTATTTTTGTGAAACCGGCAATTTCAGTAGTTTCTACCTGCTCCACTGATCGGAACTCTATAGAAATCCTCACAATTGATATCGGCACATGTACAGTAACATCGGTCTACAAACTTCCGAACCAAAAATGTTAATATCGAAAAACATCAAATTTAGCTCGGCCTGGGGCTACCGTGAGACTAATAGCGACGGACTTGCAGTCGAAGAATGGGCAGAAGCCAATAACTTAAACCTGCTACAAGAAGCTAAACTTTCCACATCATTTAATAGCGGACGCAGGAAAAGAGGATATAATCCGGACCTAATGTTTACTCCACTAAACTAAATCAAACAAGCCAGAAACTCGTTTGTGCACCTCTGCCCAACACTCAACATAAGAGATCTATCGCTTTCCAATGCCACGCCGCTGTAAGACCAATGTAAGTCCCCTTTAGACGCAGATTTAACTTTCTCAAAGCTGATTGGAAACGATATTCTGCCTGTGTGGACAACCTCATTGAGCATCTTGACCCGGTACCAGAAAATTACGATAAAGTTGAATCCCTTCAATTTGCATCGCGCCTTTTCATTCCGAGGGGCTGCCGTTGTTCTTACATTTCGGGTGTTATCAGAGATTCCGCAAACCTGCTGAGCCAATACGAAGCCCTTTACAATCTAGACCCTTTCTCGGAAGAAACACTATTAGTCGCTGAAGAGCTCATGTCATCGATTTCCGAAACACGAAAAGAGCGCTGGATGAAAAAAGCTAAAAGAACGTGGGTTAGAATTAGAAAGCTCACTGGTGACCCTCCCCCTGGTCTCTTCTAATCCTGGGAAAATTACCGCCAATCAGGTAGCTCATCAACTCCTCATTAATGGAAAACCACTGCATAGGCTCAAAAAGGCGCACAGTGAACTAAACCCTATTAGCGAATCCTGCGACCTTAACAACTCATTCACGGTTGCTGAGGTCAAATTTGGAATCAAGTCCCTCGTGACGGGGAAAGCAGCCGGTATTGGTGACATCACCGTTGAACAAATAAAACACCGTAGCCCACACACAGTGTCTTGGATCCTAGCTATGTTCAACGCGTGCTCTGAAACGGCCAAAGTACCAAAAATGTGGCGTAAATCCAAAGTCGTCGCTCTGCTTAAGCCAGGTAAATCACCAGATGACCCAAAGAGCTACCGACCAATATCTCAGTTGTGCATTACGTATAAGCTCTTTGAGCGCTTATTGCTTAATCGTCTTACGTCAGTTATAGACCCAAAACTAATTCCTGAACAGGCGGGACCGGGCCATTCCGACCGGGAAAATCCTGTGCAAACCAAACGCTGAGACTTACACAGCACATAGAGGATGGGTACGAGGCAAATAAGGTCACTGGTGCGGTTTTAGTGGATCTGTCGGCGGCTTATGACACGGTTAATATTAATAGACTCCTTATAAAAGTGGAACAGCTGACAACCGATAAGGGCTTTGTCCGAATCCTGAGGGAGCTACTTAGTAACAGACGATTTCAGGTTGGCCTCCATGCTAAGAAGAGCACGTGGCGCTCCCAAAAGAACGGGCTTCCACAGGGCAGCGTTTAGGCGCCTACTTTATTTAATATTTACACCAACGATCAGCCCTGCCCTAGCAATACCCTACGCTTCATATATGCAGATGACCTGGCCCTCACAACCCAAGCCTCCACATTCGAAGCGGTAGAGGAAAACCTGACAGAGGCCCTTAAGATCTTAGGCCAGTACTACGTGGATGGGCTAAGGCCAAACCCTGCGAAAACGCAAACTTGTGCTTTCCACCTCCGTAATGCACAAGCGAACCGGACGCTTAATATATCATGGCAGGAGGTCAGAATTGAGCACTGTCCGTGCCCTAAATACCTGGAAATTACGCTCGACCGATTTCTGACCTACAAATTACACTGCCTCAAAACTAAGCAGAAAGTTTCCTCAATTAATATCCTGCTCCGGCGTCTGACCACCACGAAAAGGGGGGCTGCGCCACATGTGATCCGGACAACAGGCACCGCCTTACGTTTTTCGGTCGGTGAATTTGCGTGCCCAGTGTGGCATCGATCCGTTCACGCAAAACATGATGACACAGCCTTGAACGATACATGCCGCATTATAACAGGATGTCTCAAGCCAACACCTCTTAGCTTGCTTTATCCGCTGGCTGGCATCGCTCCGCCCGAAGTTAGAAGAGATGTGGCTTCCAGCATCGAGAAAACAAAGCAACAATTCGATGACCGACATCCTCTTTATGAGTATGACCTGCCGCCAGCTAGGCTAAAAAGCCGGAAAAGTTTTCTGCGCAGCACACAGGCCTTAGAAAAATGCCCAGCTGAGGAAAGGGTGGTGCGGTGGAAATTAAAACAAACCCACAGGCTTTGTAAACCCCCAAGAGAGGCTCCCAACGGGTTCCGATCTGCAATGGTCGACGTGGTAGTCACTCAACCGACTCCGGACCCAAGTAGGTCGCTGCAGACAAAATCTAAGCAGGTGGGGTTATATTGCACCAACGGAGGAGATATGTGATTGTGGAGCCTCATCGCAATCCATGGTGCACCTGCTCCATTTTCCATTGTGCCCTCACACCTGCACTCTGGAGGACCTAACAGAGGCCAACGCTGCTGCAATTGCAGTAGCCAACTATTGGGCAGGAAAAATATAAACTCGTCGAATCGCTGACGCGAAAAGAAGAAGAAGTCAGCTTAAAAATTAAAATAAACGACAGTAAACACTAGTTAACAGTTTAGGTTGATTATGCAAATTTCAACGTATATATCTGTGTGCAAAAGTGAAATGTTTACTTAGTTCTGCCGTAAATATATCAGGCGTAATATGACCATTCACAGACCCCTACCCCATTAGTGGGGACATACAAAGGGTTGACATCGATATATCACTCATAGTGGAAACCGAATTCCAGTCGCATTTAAGACGTTACAGTAATATTGAGACACGTAATAACACAACGAAGTCTAATTCAATTCAATTCATTTATTTGCTAGAATGTGGTACAGTACATACATAAATATAAGCCTATTTTAAGCACCGCACATTCTGTCAGTCTTGACATGCAACATTTTATAGACTATACAAGAAGTAAAATCATTGATTAAATCCTAGTTAGTAAAACTTTTCTCGTCAAAAAAATCGTTTACTGAGTAAAAACATTTATCTAAAAGCCATTATGTTAATTTGTTTTTAAACTGATTTATATGCAAGCTCTCCCTTATTTCATTTGGCAATTTATTATAAATTCCTATTGCTTCCAGTAGATATTTCGTTTTTCTAAAAAGGCGCAGGACAAGTGATTTTGTGGTGTGAAAGTTATTATTAACTAGCTGACCCAACGAACTTCGTACCGTCTAACAGTTGTTTTTTTTATTTTTCCCTCCGTAAAAATCATCCTCGGACTTCAAGGAATATTCTAAAAAAAGAATTAGCGAAATCGGTTGTGCGCTTACCAACACGTTCAGCGATTAATTTTTATATTATAGAAAATATTGTTGTTGTTATTATTATAAAAGTTCGTTCGAACCCCGGCATGTACCAATGACTTTGTTTTGTAAGTAATGTTACGTTATCAACCCTTGTATGTCCCCACTACTGGGGCACGGGTCTCTTCCTGCATCGCAGGAAGGTTAGGCCATACTCCACCACAGGGGCCAAGTCCGGGTTGGTGGAGGATTGGAAAAATGCCACTAGCGGTAGTCACGGGACGCTCATCCATCCCGTACCTGACCGCGCCTGTTGTTGCTTAACCAAGTGATTGATTCCAATCACTCGGTTCGCCTAGGCCACGAGCGCTTTGTAAGTTATGTACATTTGTGAAATTATAGTTGCAATACTACTCGCTGACGGTGAAGGAAAACATTGTAAGGAAACCCTAGTGTCTGAGGTGTTAGCGTACCTCAGCGCTTGCTACGTACAATGGCCCAACTATGGGGCTAAGTGCGGAAATCTCAGGTCTAACTAACTAACTAACTATTATTATACAGGTAACAGAGTTCATATTTGACCGACCTCAATTTCTTTTCCTTGCTCGGGCGCACCATTCTTATCGCACAGCTGCTGGAACATGTTCTTGTACTGCAAAATGTCGTTGAACCCCTCTCCTATCACGCCTGCAAAAAACGAAGAACATAGTTACAAAATCAAATAACATGACTGCTCAAGTCTTCCCACTAGATGTTATAATGGAACATATAGTTATAATTATGGTCTAGATCAATCAATCGATCCCCGATAAAATGTTTTCCAATAAGGGATACATTTTATCGGGGATTGATTACCAGGAATTGCAGAAGTCCGATGTTATGAACATGTGGGACACTCAGAAAGTTTTGAGAAACAAATAAACTAACTTCTATGAAAAAAATATATTTATTAAATCTTTTCAAAGAACTCTCCACCTGACTCTATACAAAGTTTCATGCGTCTGAACCAATTTTCAAAACATTTTTTCCAGTCCTCCGCAGACACCTCTTCCACGGCCTTCTCAAACGCTGCTAGCGCGTCTTCCGGCGATGAAAACTGTATCTCTTTGAGCTTTGAGTATCTTTTTAATTTTAGGGACTAAAAAGAAGTCACACGGAGCCAAATCAGGACTGTAAAGAGGGTGTCCCAAGACTCTGACCGGTGTGGAGTCCAGGAAGTCCCTCGTTTTGATCGCAGAGTGCGCGGGCGCGTTGTCGTGGTGAAGAAGGACCCCGCGGAGCCTGGTGTTCGGTCGCTTGCTGCACAATTCAGAAAAAACGTCTGGCAGGCATTTTGTGCTATACCATTCAGGGTTGATGCTGCTTTGATCTCGAAGTGAAATTAAAATTAGGTACCCCGTCAAAGTGAAGAAACTAGCGATCAAAATTTTTCCTGCGCTTCTCGATCGCTTCACTTTCGTAGGCGTTGGTTCATTTTGAAACAGCCAAACTATCGACTGACGCTTTATTTCTGGACAATATTGATAAATCCAGGATTCGTCACCTGTCACAATGTCGTAAACATGCCGTGATGAGCCAGCATCTTTTGTAACATATCACGGCACCAATCCACACGAGCCTGCTTCTGAGCTTCGGTGAGGTTGTGCGGCACCCAGCGGGAAACTATTCTCCTTACGCGAAGGTGCTCGTGCAAAATCTTGTGAACACTTCCTGAACCAATCTGCAGTGTATGCTGAAATTAATTCAAGAACACAGACGTAATTCGTCTGTGTTCTTAAATTATTTTTTTTACTGCCAGCACACTTTCTTCGGTGGTAAGGAGTGGTCCTACGACAGCCGTCGTAGGACGCGACCACTCCTTTGTTCATCCACCAAAGTAAGACGACCGCGTTTGAACTCGCTATACTAGCGGTAGATTGAAGGTCCTTCATCCATAAAAGCAATTCGAAGTCGATCAAATGACACATCAGGTTTTAAGCCACATTTGAAATAGTAAAAAATCATATCACGAAAATGTTCTCGATGCAGATCCATTTTTTAATGACACAAGAAAATTTTAATTGGATCTCAAAAAATGCGGAGGGAAATTTGAAAATCGAACAGTAGTATTTTTACTTATAATTAATCGACGTTTTCAAAACAATTTTCATAAATAATTGCTGTGTGGTGTCGGCCTAGAGAATAGCACCAACCCAGTTCTTCCCGCGGGTGTCGTAAAAGGCGACTAAGGGACACAAACCGGGGGGTGGGCAGCAGCGCCCCCTGCAGCGCAATTCCACTGATCGATCTGCGATCCCAACCCGCATGCCCAGCGTGGGGATTATGGGCATGACTCCCTATGATAGCACAACGTGGCGCTCTTTAGGGGAGGGCTATGTCCAGCAGTGGACTAGTATAGCCTGACGACGACGATATATAAATATAAAAAAAATAAAACATGTAGAAGGAGAACATGAACGCAAATGTACCTACATACTTCTAGATTTACTTGATTAGGGATTTCACTAGTAAAAGACACACAAATTAAATAACATAAAAATTAAATTAAGAAAAAATTGTGATTTACACTCTGCTTAAATATTGGCAAGGACGGTGAAACTCTTACGGCCAGGGGAAGATCGTTCCACAGGCGGACAGCTGTGATAGTAAAGAAAATTGTTAAGGAACTTGACGCGGTCAGTTATACTGAGAAAAAATGAGAATATTCAACTTTTACTTTGGCAGTCGTTAAGCCATGTCAGAGGCCATATGGGCGGATTGATAACTTCTAACAGTAATTGGCCAGACAAAGTTTTATAATCCTCCACCAACCCGGACTTGGCCCCCGTGGTGGAGTATGGCCTAACCTTCCTGCTTGCATTACAATCCTCCACCAACCCGGACTTGGCCCCCGTGGTGGAGTATGGCCTAAAATTCCTGCTTGCATTACAATCCCCCACCAACCCCGACTTGTCCCCCGTGGTGGAGTATGGCCTGACCTTCCTGCGAAGCGGGAAGAGACCCATGCCCCAGCAGTGGGGACATACAGGGTTTGATATGGATTCGACTTTTACAAATAAAGGCTTGCACTATTTTATAAATGACATCGACATTTGACGACGTCTGTGACGTAGCGTTAGCGCATCTGCCTACCATGCAAGAGGTCCCGGGTTCGAATCCCGGCTGAGGACAAAAAAAAACCAGGTTGGTTGGATCATGTTTGTGATGTCGTTGTTTTTGGTTCCCACGGCACAGGGTATCCTAGTGTGGGGCCAGAAGCAATGTATGTGCCTGTATTTAAATGTTATGTTATCAAATTTAAATATGGTCACATTATCATGAATCGTTTCTCTAATGAGTCATGACATGTGCCTTCGCTTCTTCTGGAATGTAGATAAGTAAGTAAATATTACAATACCTAATAAACAATTTAACGATTGCAGAGGGCACTGGTCGCTTCGATAACCTCTTTCCTCGAACCAGTACGTAAATGCTCAAATAAGAAAACATTAATATTTGGTAAATTCTTCCTTTTCATTTAAAACAATAAACTGCTATGATTTACCACTGACAGAATAGCGTGTACTAAGTTATTATCCCTATACATATGAAAAGCCCCATAAATGGGGATTTTCAATGGGGATCAGGGGAACAACCCAAAAGTGAGGACTGCACACACATGTCTACAAATATAATTATTAGTATTTTTAATAGATTTATTGTACTTAAACGAATGGCGCAAACACACGGCGGACATAACGCCATAAGCAATTTTTTGTATTAACCTAGTATTTAACCCTTGTATTAAAAATAACTTATTTTTAGCATTTTCCTTAAACTTATAGTCCATTTAAAACCAATGTCCCAGGCACTGCAGCGTCTGAGTGGTCCCTCCACCCCTCGGGTTGAGTAAAGGTGCCACTTAACGCTGTATAAACAATTTAGTTACGTAGATGCAAAAACTAAAGTTGTTTCGAGAACCAGAATAATTAAAAATAAAGTTAATCTAAAGCTAATCCTAACGGTGCCATTGGCAACAATACTAAAGAGTTGTTTTGTCTTCTCTCAGAGGGACAGTATGGGATTAATAACCACGCCTGCCCACCGCGGATTGGCAATATCTAACGTCGAGAGATGCAAACACTCAGGGTTCCTCAGAATGTTTTCTCTACAAACTTACCGAGTGGTATTACTAGTCTACAACTTCATAACTTCCTGGCCTTATACTCGGACCCCAAAATAAAAAAAAACAATTAAGAAACTCAGTAATTTTAACTTATTCCTTGATAAGAGGCTGCTGAAAACACCTTTTGACTAAGAAAAATAAATTACAATTTTGTATTACTCTACTAAAATGTAGGAAGAAGAAATGGGTAGAGGTATTATGACGTCAAAATTATTGTGCTTTTCATGAATTATGTTAATTTCTAGATTCCAATTTTTTTATCTTCAAAACTAGTTTATAATTAAGGATGCACTCTTCTACGAAGTCCAACAATTTACCTGAAACAATGCCATTGGTAGAGCGCGCATGTTCACAAAAAATATGTATAAATACTTATAGTATACATAATACGAGTATATGACATGTATTAATCAACCTATGTAAAATATGAATTGATATTTTTCTAAATATGAAGATAAAAAATATCGAACAAAATTTAAAAGTATCTCAAACCAAAAATTGTTGTAATGACATCTTAAAACAATGTTTTATGAACTCCATATATCAGCTTTAACCCTGTATACGCAGAGTAATTTTCTATTTCAATTCTTTCTTAGTGAATGAATGACGAATGATTTATTTGCCTCAAACAAATATGCTTACATAACAAAATTTATAAAATACTATTTCAGCGTTTGCTGTTTCTATTCGAAACAGCGCTGATTTTCAAATAGCACCTTCACAGCAAACAAGAAATAACGTGTCATGCAGGTAGGGCTTGACATGAAAAGAACTTAAATAATTAATTAAAAATTAATACATAAATAAATACATTTGTTCCAATTTGGGAATATTACAGAAAATCGAATTAGATAAAGTTAATGTCAATTTAAGAGAATTTTTATACTTATTATTGCTGTAGTAGATAACAACATTTATACAAGACGATTAGAATAAAATTGATTTAGCAACTGATTACTCAACCAGTAAAAGTTCATTACGATGATTAAAAAAATGTATATACTGAAATCTTAAAATATAATTTTAGTTATTATTTGAGATAGTCAATAATGTCACTCATTTAAAAACCTATTTCAAATGTCACTCATGTTGAATAAAAATGGGGTACTTATAAAAATAATGACAGCACTAACTATTATTATTCTGTTGTCCATCAATAAGAGCGCGGCGAAATTTATGTTTAAAAGAGATTGATCTCATTAATTGACGCAAAGGTGGAGGTAAATCGTTCCATATTTTTGTGGCTGCAAATTTAAAGCCACCCCTACAACCTGTCGTTCTGTGCTTTGGTATTACCAAGTTATCCCCAAATCGACTGCGTGTATTATAAGTGTAGTACGTTTTGGCCCACGTAAACTTGTCAATTAGATACACTGGTCTCTGTTGATGTACCACCGCGATGTTCTGCGACTCGCGATGCTCATACATTTCGGGTCTAATCGCGATTATTTATTAGGTGTCTTAAGGTTTCTATTTAAAGTTGTCTGTCATGTCATGGCAGTCGATAAGCCATGTCAGAGGCCTTATGGGCGGTTTCATAACTTCTGATAGTAAGTCACGCCACTGTCTTACAATTATCCACCAACCCGGACATGGCCCCCGTAGTGGAATATGGCCTAATCTTCCTGCGATGCAGGAAGAGACCTGCCCCAGCAGTGGGGTTATACAAAGGGTTGATACTATACCATTAATACCGTCCAAAGTTGTCAAGTTATCCCTACGAAAGGCAGTACAAAAATAGTCACTTTTACTTGACTCATCGTTATAAAGTCACATCCATTGTGAGTTCGTGTCGCAGTCAATTCGTGACCCTTCTTCCTGCGTTGACGGCGATTTATCAATTTACTAGCGACAGCCAGCCGGTGGCCGAATACTTACATTTAATAACAAGCACTGTGCGAGGGAGTTTCATAGTAATCCTACAAATACATTGATGGGACAGATAAAGTAAATGCGCCCATTCATTTAAAAAAAATTCTCACAATTTATCTCATGAACCAAATTTGTAATTTTTGTATTCTATGGCTAAGTATTATAGGCCACTGGTCAACGTTTACAATAAGTTATTTGGAAATCACTCTGCTGATCCCCACGATACAGGCTAGGCCTAGTGTGGGGATCATCGTAATGTTTGATTTAAAATCGAGTAACTTTTCAATCCACCTCATCTACCTTTTTGTAATGGTTAAATGCAAATTATTAAATAAACTCTATTCTATTCTAAATATTATAAATGATAAAGTTTGTGAAGATATTTGAATGTTTGTTAGGTAGTCGATCACTCAATAACGGATCAACGGATTTACATGAATCTTGGCGTGACTAAATATCTTTCTTAGACAAAGATCTAAACTGAGACATAGGTTACTAGATAGATAGATATCCCGGTAATGCGCTTCCGTGGGCAATTTCTAAAGCGGGCGTAGCCACGAATTAACGCAAGTAGTGAAATAAATTATAGTAAAGATACTGACTAGTATATGGAGTCAAAAAAAACGCATTGAAAAATAGGCAATAAACAGAAACAAAAGTACGCTAATTTTAACACTAGGTGGCGCTGACAGTGTTCTTTATTGCAGTATGGTTGTGTACGTTGCTTTTTTAGACTATTTGACAGGTTTCTGAAGCCCAACCCAAATTTTTCGGTGGCGTTTAATAAGTGCTCAAAATGTGATGATTCGTAAGTTTATATTTCGAGTGCGCTTTTAAATAAAAGTGGTTTTATTTAAATGTGCATTTATTCCGAGAAAATTTCGTAAGCAAAGAGACATCCACGTGACATCAATGGAATAGAAAATCTACACCTTTCATTCTATTCCAACATCCTTCCATCATCCTATCATACCAGCCAGTCTGAAGTGGAACCATTGCAAACCTCTTTCTAACAACAGTCTATGTGTATTTTTTGTAAACAAAATACTTTTTTTTTACCTAGCTTGGCTAGCTTGTTGTGTATATAAAACTAGCAATTATAAGGTTGTCCATGATCAAATTGCAAATGCCAGCCGGAATTAAGTGCCAACGATTGTTTGTTCAACCACTAATGTCCGATTTCACCAAAAGGTGCGAGAGCCAGGTTCCTGAGAACTCAGCTTTCGGAAGCTTGGCTCGAAATTTTCGTTCAAACGAAACGGATTTTACCGATGCAACTATAATTATGGATTTTAGAGATTAAAAGCGGTAACATCACATTCATAGAAAAAACATCACGTTGCTTCTACACAAAAGGCTTATTCGATAATGTTTAAACATAATCGAATATTGAGCTGATTGTCCGTTGACGAAAGATGGTAACTTACATGCAACAAGCAAATAAAATATTCATATGAATTGCCTTTATTAGTGCCATTACGCAATGTAATATCACTAGGAATGGCGTAAAGGCCCATTGTGTGAAGGCAAAATGATGTTACAAGAACACAATCCGCTATTTGACTCTCTTTTCAAGTAAGTCTTAAACGGTAAATAACTCTTCCATTAGACCAAAAAATATTGAAGTAGGTCAATTTTTTTTTGAGGACCTAAAAGCAACATAAAACGTATTTTAAAACTTTATTTTCCTAAACAGCCAAAAACGCGGTCAGCCATTTTTGTTCATGGTTTGAAGTCCAAAAAATTGTAAACAAAGTTTGACATTTAATTTTCTACACTATTTTTATTTTTAATGCACTAACCCGTGCTAAGGAACAAATTTAAAAACCTATTTAGAGGCTAAAAATTTCACCCATGCCGGGATTCGAACCCGCAACCTCTGGCTATCCGTACCAGCGCTCTACCAATTGAGCCAATGAGCGACTCACGGCATCAGTGAAATTTCGAACCTCTTTACACTATTCTCTGTATTACGTACAGGCAGCGACATCTGGCTTAAGCAAATTGCATTACTTACAGCCCCGACCACTTACTTTGCAGTTAGGTTTTAACATCGGATTGATATCACTGTACCCACATGATTATACTATTTTTATTTTAATGCACTAACCCGTGCTAAGGAACAAATTTAAAAACCTATTTAGAGGCTAAAAATTTCACCCATGCTGGGATTCGAACCCGCTACCTCTGGCTATCCGTACCAGCGCTCTACCAATTGAGCCAATGGGCGACTCACGGCATCAGTGAAATTTCGTACCTCTTTACACTATTCTCTGTATTACGTACAGGCAGCGACATCTGACTTAAGCAAATTGCATTACTTACAGCCCCGACTACCTACTTTGCAGTTAGGTTTTAACACCGGAACGATATCACTGTACCCACATGATTGTACTATTTCTAAATAGGTTTTTAAATTTGTTCCTTAGCACGGGTTAGTGCATTAAAATAAAAATAGTATAATCATGTGGGTACAGTGATATCGTTCCGATGTTAAAACCTAACTGCAAAGTAGGTAGTCGGGGCTGTAAGTAATGCAATTTGCTTAAGTCAGATGTCGCTGCCTGTACGTAATACAGAGAATAGTGTAAAGAGGTTCGAAATTTCACTGATGCCGTGAGTCGCCCATTGGCTCAATTGGTAGAGCGCTGGTACGGATAGCCAGAGGTTGCGGGTTCGAATCCCGGCATGGGTGAAATTTTTAGCCTCTAAATAGGTTTTTAAATTTGTTCCTTAGCACGGGTTAGTGCATTAAAATAAAAATAGTATAATCATGTGGGTACAGTGATATCGTTCCGATGTTAAAACCTAACTGCAAAGTAGGTAGTCGGGGCTGTAAGTAATGCAATTTGCTTAAGTCAGATGTCGCTGCCTGTACGTAATACAGAGAATAGTGTAGAGGTTCGAAATTTCACTGATGCCGTGAGTCGCCCATTGGCTCAATTGGTAGAGCGCTGGTACGGATAGCCAGAGGTTGCGGGTTCGAATCCCGGCATGGGTGAAATTTTTAGCCTCTAAATAGGTTTTTAAATTTATTCCTTAGCACGGGTTAGTGCATTAAAATAAAAATAGTATAACGTACAATAACTCAAATCTCTGCCCCAAAATAAGAAAGAAATACAAGTAATTCTGTGGAAATCTGTAATTGGCCATGTTGTCGATTATAAATGTTAAGTTTTTTTACTACTGATTTCGCTGTACATTTTCCCTGTTATTAAATAAATCTTTAAAAATTAATAAACTATCACGACTTTTAAGTGTAACTAAGCGTAAAAGTCTTGAACTTTTTTAAAATAAATTAAAAAAATATAACCAAGAACTTACAGTACTTTTCGATTTTTTCGAAGAAGTCGAGTTTGCGTTACTACGTCGATGCCCCACGTAAATTTTACTGCAGCAACTGAATGCGATTAGAGGCTAAACCTGAGCTTAAAGCTCCTACAAGAACAGTGCCTCGTTTGGAGTACGAAACGTCGCTTAGAAGCAAACCGTGTTTTGTTTGCTTGTTGAAATCGGCACCGAAGCGCTGGACTACACGTGCGACGTGAGTACTTTATCGTATCCAGTAACCATTGTCCGTAATGAGATTACAATCACGTTTGCCCGTAGGTAGATCTATGTATGGCTTCAAAGAAGTTGTAGAGAATATAGCGTCGCGTCGTTCGATTGCACGGGTGATCCGCAGTCACCCGCTATGGAAGTCTATTTTGAGACTCCTATGCTAACAAAGCTGTAGTTAAGCCTTGTCAGAGGCCATACGGCCGGCTTGATAACTTCAGTAACAGTAAGGCCGGCCACTGTCTTACAATCCTCCAGCAACGCAGACTTGGCCCCCGTGGTGGAGTATGGCCTAACCTTACTGCGATACAGGAAGACACCCGTGCGCTAGCAATGGAGACATACAATGGTTTGAACAAGGGATAACAGAAGCAGATGATGATCATAAATAATGATCCACAGTCAGATCAACCATCGTTTTGTGAGCGTGAGTAGTGATCGTGACGAATGTTTCGCGAATCCATAAGCACTAGGTACTTTGGACTTCAGAGTAATAGGTAGTCCTATATACGTATATTTTTGTAGTTTATATAATTATGTAGGTATTTATATATATTTATATAATTATAATGTGTACTCTAAGTATTTATGTTATCCATTCGGTATATTGATAAGTTTTTAACTTATACGATGCGATTTTATTATATTATATTATCTCCGGGCACTACCCGCACTATTATCCACATAACCCAAGGTTAGCTGGAAGAAAATACTCATTAGTGTTAAGCTCGCCTTTGTACAAATATGTTTATTGTGCTATAAAGAATTTTCTAATCTAATCTAATGTTTCGCGAATAGTGTAGCTTGTTAGAAGAGAAAAAGAACTAATATTGTTATATAAACAAAGGACTTTTGAACGCCGATTTTTGTTTCCTAAGGGTCGGCCATTGCTTTGTGTCCGATAGGTTCCATCACTACCAAGTCAGTACTTCTAAATGTTTACTCTGGTAACATTACCTAAATACTATGAATTAATGTTGCTTTGGATACTTTATCAGAGTGAAAATTATTTGGTATATTTTTCACTACAAACCTGATAGATACTCGTAAGTTGGCTTTAGTTAAAAGTTACTTAAACTGATCATGATTTACGTTGAAATACATTTGATATAGTACACAAGAGGCAAACGCGTGACGCTTTTTTATGGGTGTCCCTAGTATTTTAATCATAAATATTGATTATGTTACGATAAGTTCCAGCTTTTCGAAATATCAGAGCTACTCGTAATTCCACAATCTGCACTTACATTACATACATTTATCGTGTTATACAATAACTGGAAAGCCCTTATCTTTGGTTTTCATAAATAAAAAAAACACTATCGTCAATGAATTAGGTAAATTAAACCGCGTCAAGTTGCAAACTTAGTAAGAAAAATAAAATCCAGCATCTTATTACTTATCGCAAAAGCACTTGCACGATTAATTTCCTCTACCTACTCTACTCTACCTTGAAGAATGTAACTTAGAGATGACGTAGTTACATAATTTATTTAAGTGTAACTTTAAGCTCTACAGAGCATTATTTTAGGAATTCGACTCCTAGTCGTAACTTCATTGCACTTCTATATATAGAAATATAGAAAGGTAGATAACGAAACAACGTTTATATGCCCACATCATAAGTCCAGGCAAACATCTTGTTAACTAATTATTTACTCACCAACGGCAAAGACAATCACTAACGCCGACTTCCAGATCATTTTGTTGTCTCACTAATTGATTAAAAAAACAAAAATAAACAGACAGAGTAACGCTCCGTCTGCTACTCACTCCTGGAATCAACTGAAGTTCTGTCTTCGCTTCGCAGACATTTTATAGAGCTGAGCGGGATGATTGCTGACGCGGGAGTATTCTGTGTCGTTGTAAGCGTCAGACGGCCTAATAAATAAATAATGATAATAAATAACATCCACATAACACAATCCGTGGGAGAGGTTGATTCTCTTTCAGACGAAGGAGTAGGTGGCTTGGCTAGAGCTACCATCGCTAGCCATGAATAGAGTTAAATGTAAAGCCCTTGTGTTAGCCCCAGACTCCATGAAGGAGTAACGGGACCAAAGAAGAAGAAAACACAAGGCGCTCCGAGAATGTTTGGAAAAGTATAAAAGAAAAAAAAACACGTTTCTGTAAACGCCCTAATTTTATTAATTAGAGAAGAGTCTCTACCAAAACTTTTCTCTGTCTTCAACGGATATTTGCCCTACTCCGCCATTTTAAATTATGAACGTGTATAGCTTGGTCACCCTGTATATTTATTTATAACTATTTTATTTTTTGTCTTCCGATGCCTTTCAATGAAACAGGTTGCAAACCGTTTTGGTGTCTAGAAACTTTTTTTTGTTTAGAGTTTTTCGCGCGCATTTTTTTTTTTATGAAAAAAGTTTTCGCTCTCATTCGTTCTGGGTTTAGTTTAGTTTGATCGTGTTTCTTAATAATTTGCGCACTATCACTAATTTATGCTGTTATTGCCTATATTGAACCTATGTCAGTATTTGCACAGAGGAATAGTAGATTGCTTAACGAGGGTAGAAAGGAATCAATTCCAAAAGGAGCGCAGCAAAGGCGGCTATAGTCCGAGTAGGAATTGATTCTTTTACCCGTGTTAAACACTCTACTTTTCATTTCGAATATGAGGAAAATAAAAACTCATTTTGAATATTCAAATTTTTTTTGAATTCCGTCACAGATACTATAACAGATTAGCACCCGCTAATTAAGTCGACTTTTTAAATTTTAAATATGGAACGCACCACGTAATTGTTGCTGCTTTTTCCGCTTAAAGAAGTTTGCATTAAGTTCACATTTGATTATACTATTTTTATTTTTAATGCACTAACCCGTGCTAAGGAACAAATTTAAAAACCTATTTAGAGGCTAAAAATTTCACCCATGCCGGGATTCGAACCCGCAACCTCTGGCTATCCGTGCCAGCGCTCTACCAATTGAGACAATGGGCGACTCACGGCATCAGTGAAATTTCGAACCTTTTTACACTATTCTCTGTATTACGTACAGGCAGCGACATCTGACTTAAGCAAATTGCATTACTTACAGCTCCGACTACCTACTTTGCAGTTAGGTTTAACATCGGAACGATATCACTGTACCCACATGATTATACTATTTTTATTTTTAATTCACATTGGATGTTTAGAAACTCACATGGCCGCAGAATTTTTTTAATTAGTTTTTTTAAAGCCTATTTATTACGTAAAACTCACAGATAAAACTCTTCACAACTGACAGTAGTTCTATTTTTAAAGTTCATTCCGGCCCTTGGGTGGGAAGTAATTTGTATTAGTTTTTCCCTCCTATGGAGGGAAGCAGCATTTTCCACCCAATAATCAGATCAAAACAACACTACTTTCCCACCCAGTATAAAAAATGAAAAATAATATCCCGTCACGCATTTCCATGGCTTTCCGGGTACCGTCATCTTCCCAACTCGCTGTCTGTCAACCGTCTGACTGCGTCAGCCAGCTACTGGCTAACCGTGCCAGAGGTCGCGGGTTCGAGTCCCGGCATGGGTGGAATTTTTAGCCTCTAAATAAGTTTTTAAAATTAGTCTATGCCTGCTGTTATTTGTTATTATTTATTTATTACCTAAGGACTAAATCATAACTTTCACTCAGATGAATGCTCGTACGAATTATCGTTAATTTTCTCTTTTGGTCAATGACCCTAACCAAGGTTTTGCTGAAATTGAAATTTTGGTGAATTAAATGAAAAATTCATTACGAATGAAAGATACGGAAGATTTCGCTTATGACCGGTTAACGTCAACGGTATTCTGCTCAACATACTTCCTGATTAGTTATAAAAATGCTCGAGGTCGCAACAGGAAGACACTATAAATATTGTGAGCAATAAAGTCGTATCACTGACTACTAAGTCATAGTAAGTGGGCATTACATACTTAATAGGTACTTTGAAGTCAGCTTCGATCGATCCACATTCTCATATTGATTCACCGACATGACATTCACTACATTTTAATGTTTTTATTATTGCTGCATATCTTACAGGAAGCTTACAGTTTTCTATGCTCGGGAAGCCAAGCATAGAAAAATGTAATAGTTCGTCGAAACTAGCCGCAAGTATTTAATATGTATGATTGTATAATTGTACAGTCTACAGCAGATCAACGTTTATGTATTATACTGCACTCTTCGCGAGACGAAGACGAGGCGAGACTCTTTAACGACTTACGGTCTCATATATAGAAACACGATTCCCTAAAACACTCGAATTTTTTTGTTTAAAATAGTACTTTTAGCAATAAGGCCGCAATTTGTACTATATGTTTATATAATTTCTGTTATTTCTCAATGATTTGCGATACTCATACATAGTTATATATTAAACGGGTCTAATCGCGATTATTTATTAAGTAAAACGTAATTACCTTGTATCCCGACGTTAATTAGACCCGTTTAATTCATAACTATATAATTTCTGTTAATGTAACTTCTGTACACAGTAAAGAATATTTTATCTATCTATCCGTGATGGAAATTTTACAAGGAAAAACGTAGTCGCAGATTCAATTATCAGAGTTTTTAATTAATCTGTGATTACGTAGTCGTGGCCACTGGCAGCGTCTAGTAAACACTAATATCTAGTAAACTATAATATAATGATATTAGCAGGTCCATAGCTGTTTATTTGCCTTTATTTCATAGTCTACTAAACAATAGCAGTACTATGTATATTTTTATTGTTGCTTTAAAACGCATAATTTAAAAAATATTTAAAAAAATAAAAGAACCCGACTGCAGTGATAAATCAACTGAAAGGGAAAAAATGAGATAATTTTATTTTCAAATGCTAATGTCGAATCAGAAGAGTTCATGCTGCTTTACTTGAGGGACCAAATAATATAACTTTATAAGCATTATTTGCTCAAACTGTTGCATTTATTATTTTATATAAAATTTTGCAGTCGGGACCCATTACTGTTTGTTTAAAGTCCTCTAATGGGTCCCGACTGCATCATTTTATATAAAATAATAAATGCAACAGTTTGAGCAAATAATGCTTATAAAGTTATATTATTTGGTCCCTCAAGTAAAGCAGCATGAACTCTTCTGATTCGACATTAGCATTTGAAAATAAAATTATCTCATTTTTTCCCTTTCAG
This sequence comes from Yponomeuta sedellus, assembly GCA_934045075.1. Taxonomy (NCBI): domain Eukaryota; kingdom Metazoa; phylum Arthropoda; class Insecta; order Lepidoptera; family Yponomeutidae; genus Yponomeuta; species Yponomeuta sedellus. The sequence goes on along the minus strand of OW203726.1, from coordinate 4,296,419 downwards.
TTGATTTATCACTGCAGTCGGGTTCTTTTATTTTTTTAAATATTTTTTTTTATTTTTGACCTTTTAGTGACTCAGTAAAACGATAAAATTTACTGGTCCATCTGTTCTGTTTACATGCTTTAAATCGTTATATTATTTTATTTCCTAAATGAATTTTAGTTTATTGCTTTATTTTCTTTTGTTCGACAATGGACATGTCTCGGCAAATCATAAATATTTTTACTGATATACTTGTTTGATATAGTCATAGGTACCACCTGTCTGCATTAAAAAAATATGTCGTACGATATTTTTTAGCTAGTATAATGAATATGGTCTAATGGTGTTAAACTATCTAGAATATTTGCAATTATCTCTTCGACCTGAACGGCGCTCAGCTTTCGACATCTCCAGAGTAGAATTCTTCGTGCTTGCATTGCTGGGCCCAGTCTTCGGTCTCGCTAATTACTTAGAATAAGGACTTGTAAATGGGAACATAAATGGTCTGAGCCTTCAGCCGCGGCCTGTACAAAGGCGCGACAGGTTTCCTCCTAACAGCAACTTTAAGTAACTGTCGCGGCCTTCGGCCGCGCTAATAGTCTCTCCATTTGGCATCAGCGTAAATAGAGCTCAGCATTTGGAATCGCCGTGGGAGTATTCCTCTAGCCCGCTTCACAGCCTTCGGCCGTGCCGCGACCTGTATTGAGCTCGGCCTTCAACCTCGTCGCGGCAAGTTTCCTCGCACCCGCATCATGGGGCTCGGCCTTCGGCCTGGCGTAGTTATTTAGAGTTGTGGCATGGGCGTGGAGACATACAAAATCTTGGTTTTCTGAATGCCAAAATATTACCGGTATTAAAATGAAACTATAACTAATTCATCTTGAGGTGGCCCCCTAAAGCATTGAAAAATTTTACTGAATATTTAGGTGTAGATAAGCAATCTTTGGTCTCACAAGTGAACAGGAAACCTAACACAAAATCATAATCTTATTTTCGGAGGAAACGAGATAAAATTCGTTAAGATGAATAGAGCTAGAATTTTTTAAAATTTCATGGGTACTACGATACGAGGTCACGTCTTCGGTTACCAGTGAGAGCGTTCAAATATTTTTTTATCATTTATTGTTTCTTCTTTGAACCCAGCTTGTCTGACTATGACCGCACAGGGGAAAAGGAGTTACAGGCTACGCTTTATATATTTTGTTCAGTTAGTTTTGGTCTAAGTGTCACTAGGAAAGTAATATCAGTGTTAAGAAATTAATTATTTTTTCTCAAACATGCTCGGAAATGTTTGTGTTATTACCATGAAATAAAGCCACAAAGTTTCTCTTTTATGGCTCCCGCCTCACTTTACTGGCCTAAGCCAGTAAAGTGAGGCGGGAGTGGCCTAAGCCAGTAAAGTAAGTATGAAAATCCATTACCGTGCGCTGCTCTAACTTTTTAAATTTACTTACTAAAATTAAACTGACCAAGGAAAAATTACATACAGCCAACCACCTACTAAGTTATGTAAGCATACTTGCAAGATTAAAAAAAAAAACAATTTATTGTATTGGTTTTTGTGCGGTTAAACATGGTGCTCAAATATGTTAGTGTATTTATAAAATAAAAAAGGCGGCAAACTAAACTATTATTTCTTAATTACCTAGTAATTATTTTAATATTAATATTTCCTCGCATTGTTTGAGAAAAGCATTATAAAATCCTCGGCCGGAACAGGGATTGCAGGACTCGTTCTAGACGGCCTCGTCTACGACTCGGCCGTCTATCCCAAACTCGTCCAGCGATCCCTTACTTCTCGGCCTCTGCAGTAATGTATTATTACCCCCTATGAGGTTGATATTTCTTAAATTAATGAGATAAACGAATGGCGTAGAAAGAAATAAACACTTTATAGGAATTATTTCTTTCAGCACTTATACCGTTTCTATACACAGTTTGTTTACATGTAAAGCAAAGCTGATATTATGTAAATTTATACATGTACTAGAATAAATATATGCCAGCGCCATCTAGTGGCTAAAAGTGGTACTGTAGGACAGGGTTTCAGCAGACAAGAAGAGAAACGTTGTTTCAGCACGACAGCACGTACTTAGGGATCTATTTATTGAAGCAATATGAAACTTACTAAGGATTACGGATTAGTAACTGTACTACTCGCACCACAGCGCAAAGCGAGGTATATTACCTACGTCACTAGTCGTGCCAATTATTAGTGGACAGTCAGTATTGGTCGAAGTGATTGGTCGAGATCACAAATACTATCCAATTTTGTTTAATATTATGTAGGGCCTTCGGACAAAACCATACCGCAATTTAGAACACAAACAGCGCCATCTGTGGTTGGGTAGAAGAACTAATGCTACAGTACTTTAATTACTTAGAAGTGAATATTATTTGTGTTGCGTTTGTTCTCTATTAATGCTGATTGTATGTAATCAACGACACCCGCAAAATTCTCTTTTAAATACTTTGCACGTGTTAGGCGTAGTTAAACAAAATTATATTTTTAATTAAATGAATGATCTAGAAGGATCAAACCACTTTAAAGGAATTATTTCTTTCCGCATTTGTACCGATTCTATAAATAGTTTGTTTAGATGTAGACCAAAGCCGAAATTATGTATACACATGTATTAGAATAAATAAAATATAGCAGCGCCATCAAGTGGCTAAAAGTGGTACTTTAATTGCTTAGAAGTAAATGTAATTTTTTGTTCCGGTGGTTCTCTATTAATGCTGATTTTATGTAACCTACGTCATCCGCAAAATTCTGTTTTAAATATTTCACACCTGTTGGGGGTAGTTCAATAAAATTAGTATTCGAATTCAATAAACTAAATATAACAGCGCCATCTAGTGGCTCCTAGCTGTACTTTAACGAAGCTTCTTAACGAATTTTATTTTTCTTCACGGTTCTGATCGCATAATTATGATTTTATATAGCCTATGACACCCGCGCAAGGATGCCGAATCGAATGACACCTTGTTTAACAAAATCTGACCATTGGTTAAGGAGTTATGAGGGAACATAGAATCGGACATACTTACATACATACATACATACATACATACATACATACATACATACATACATACATACATACATACATACATACATACATACATACATACATACATACATACATACATACATACATACATACATACATACATACATACATACATACATACATACATACGCACTAAACACATTACCCTCCTTTTGGGCTTCGCTGCAGTCGGGTAATAAGCGTCTCTCGCGAAGAAGATGGAAATCGTGTGAGGCGTCGAGTTAAGTTGTACGGATTATACCATTGGAATGCGATTGGTACGTAGACTACCATTTATATTTTCTATGATACAACCTGCCGTACTAATATCAGTATTAAACAAATATGCATTAAGGCCAGGTTTTCACGGTCTTAGTACGCTCGGACCGAGTGCGCCATCCGAGTAAACTGATGCTGCTGATTGGACGGTTTTTGGTGACAACACCAAATATCCAATCAGAAGCATTAGTTTACTCTGATGGCGCACTCGGACCGAGCGCACTAAGGCTGACATTCAGAGACGAAAACTGAAGCTAAGACCGGTCTCAGAAATGTCAAAATGTACGTGATTTGGACAATTTTGTAAGACCAGTTTTTGCTTAGTTTTCGTCTCTGAATGTCAGCCTAAGACCGTGAAAACCTGGCATAGTAACTATCCATTTTTGAGACTCGCCCCCCTGTCTGTCAAGTGAAACATAGTAAGTAGGTATAATGCCCGACACTAAAATAAACTAAAGACTTTGTTCAAGCATGGATGCCTTCTTCTTCTTGATCGGTACGCTCATGACAGAGCGTTCGTGGTCCTCATGAAGAGGCTTGATTGTAGGCTGATGTTGCATGTCTCACGATGTCTTACCATCCCTCTAGGTTCCGCGCTGGTGCATTTATGCAGAAGTCTGCACACAGCCGACTTCACTTGGTCGGTCCATCGCATTGCTGCTCTACCGCGTGCTAGATATATTTAGGGTTAATTTGGCGGAGACACAGGTGCCACTTTAAATTTTGACTTTAGATTAGTCTTATTTTTAGGTTTTGCCAACCAGCGTAAGGGACTCGCTGATTGTTGCCCAGGGCGTAGTATCCACTGAGTTGAGCGATGTTTATTTTTACTTTATATTACACGTCACATTTTTGTTAAGCGACACTGAAACCGTCGTCGCCCACGATACAGGCTATGCCTAGTGTGGGGACACTGTTCCTTCTCCAAGTTATATTTTGAGCCATTCTACGTTTGTTTTAATTCTAAGAAACAAAAGTTTGCAAAGTTTGAAATATAAATAAAAAATATTTTCTTTTTTTCATAAATTAGTTTTTAATTATTGAGTTGTCTATAGTAGAATCAAGTTGAGTTATCTTAATTAGAATTAATAGATCCACAAAAAAATTGTGTACAAAACACATACTAATTGATGGTGGAGTACAGAATAAGCCCTCGGCATCGTATAATAGTCGGTAATGCGATGTTCTCGTGTGACCTCAAGTGTCGTGCTACCGCGCTCTACGCCGATAAGACAGGGTCAATTCCAGTGAGAGCTTAGGAAGGAGTGAATTTCTTCCGAGAAAACGTTCGTTCCTAAGTTCTATGACCAAGAAATCTTTCGTAAGCAAGGGCAAACTGAGAAAGACTGAAAAACAAGTCGTGTCTATCCGGTTTTAGCGATTGCGAGACACCTGCGAAAGCAGAAGAGGATTTTGTTTTTCGCGCATAAGGGTGTGTGCGTGCGTGTGTGAGTGAGTGAGTGAGTGAGTGAGTGAGTGAGTGAGTGAGTGAGTGAGTGAGTGAGTGAGTGAGTGTGTGTGTGTGTGTGTGTGTGTGTGTGTGTGCGTGCGTGTGCGTGCGTGCATTAAATTTTGAATCTATTCAGGCCCGATTGGACCAAACTCTTATATGACAAAACATAACAAAACAACTTCATTAATGGGCTGATGATGTTTAACTTAAATTTATTACTTATATTAAAATTATTTAATTTAATATAATTAGGGTGCTTTGAGGTGCCAACTAGAGCTACCGATGAAATTAAAATCATAACATGTTTTAAAATACGGTTTTTTTTCAAAAAGTAAAAGATGACATCTTTAATCTTAACAATCTTTTTCTAGAACCTAGGATCAACAAGCCAGGACTTTAATCGATTTCCGGCAACGGCCGTTTTAGTGGTAAATCGATTAATGTCCTAGAATGTTGTATGTTCTAAAAGGCTGTATGTTCTAAAATCACAGTTATTAAGATCGATGTTTGATGTATACTTTTGAAAAACCCTATTATAAGACAGGTTACGATAGTTGGTGAGTGGAAGGGCTGGTAAGGGACGTCCCAGACGGACTTACATCGACCAAATAGGGGATGTACTAGCAAACGGAAAGATAAAAAGTACTCGGAACCGGCGTGCGTGCATGCAACGACTTATGAACGTTAATGAAGCGAAGGTGATCTGTCAGGATCGTGGCAAGTGGCAGTCCCTGGTCTCTGCCTACCCCTCTGGGGATACAGGCGTGAGGTTATGTATGTATGTATGTATGTATGTATGTATGTATGTATGTATGTATGTATGTATGTATGTATGTATGTATGTATGTATGTATGTATGTATGTATGTATGTATGTATGTATGTATGTATGTATGTATGTATGTATGTATGTATGTATGTTTGTATGTATGTATGTATGTATGTATGTATGTATGTATGTATGTATGTATGTATGTATGTATGTATGTATGTATGTATGTATGTATGTGTGTTACGATAGTTATTACATTGGTGGCGCTAAAAACACCCCCTTGAAATGCAAGCGATCGCATTTCAAGTTTTCATTACTTTTAGGTCGTTTCGACTTCATCATCAGGGTTTGTGTTTTTATACGTTCTTTTATCACTAGCAGTGCTCGCGATACGTTCTCGTGTTACTTACTTTCAGATAAGTTCGGAAACTTATTATAAAACAAAAAACCGATTGCTTAATGTCTGAAAGCACACATCCTGTAATACTTACAATGGTAGCTGGAGAGTTTCTAATAGAAAATGGAAATTAGATTCGAAACGGAACGAATTTAGATTAGTTTAGATCAAAATCCGTTTTGATAGCCATAATTACAGTGCTACACAAGAAATAAGTCTCGCGGATGTACCTGCGCAGACGACCAAATTTTGGATGTGCGGCAAGTTGATCGACCAATCAGATAGTTTCATTTTATGGCAGGCCGCGCGCCTTTGTTCCTATTGGTTGATTCAACGTCATCGATGCAGGTGACTATTAGTTTGGCAATATTAGCGTGAGCGAAATAGGTAGCGCTACTGCGGCAATCAATTCTGCACCTTAACCGTATCGGTTAAAGATCATGTTGAATGTAATTAAAGCTTCGGGTTCTTTCGTTACACTTCTTCCTAGTCTGCGCGAACGTAGATTTCCGAAGGGACTTTTATGATGTATAGTACTGTACCTCTATCTCTAGGTCTTTTGTAATGTACTTTTGTGGTTTAGGAACTCTACAAATAAAACACAAGAGATAAATTTATCAGCGTTATATATCTTTATTTCTTGTATTGTAGAAGTAGGTACATTTCCATATACGTACGTTACACTTTAAGCCTACTCGTAACGAAGTTAAGGTACAAAACAGCTTACAGTCAAACATACATACAAACTTGATATGGCATTAGTTTTATTTCGGCTGCGATGGCCCGCTTTACAAAGTCGATGGAAACGATAATTTCCCGTCTTACTACAAAAAAAAAATTCAAGTGTTGAGAAAGTGTTTCAAAATATATTATTATGTTTACCACAATGCTGTGTTTCATGATGGGTAAGACCTACACTTGAAAACTCTTGTTTAGCAAATATAGCTTAAATATTAGTAAATGAAGTATTAATTAAAGTAAATATTTCTTGAAACACTTGCTTAACACCATTCTAATTTTTAAAATTTGTAGAAAGACTTTTACTATCTATAACCGCTCAGCACTTCATAAACTTTCCCTTGATGTAGATAAATAAACTTCTTTAAATACGATCAAAGTACATATTTACCGTTCGCAAGAATCGTAAATCAAGAACACGCTTTAGAATAATGTTACTGTTATAGTTGTTAACTTAAATAACATTAGCGTTAGCGAAAGTTATTTAGGTTGTTGTTTCCAGAAATTGACTTGCAAAAACGCCCTAAAAATTCATGTAATTTACGTCCTTTTTCTCGTTCATTAACAATCTGTTAAGGGTGGCCTAACTCCAAACAAAAAACGATGAATAGAATTATTAGTGCGCGAGAAATGTTCGTATTTTGAGCACAAATACTCAGATACTTTGTTAACGATGTCCAGACATCCCATGAATGGATTATACTGTAAATTGGAATTATTCCTAGTGGCACACACCAGTAAATCATAGTAAACAAATGGAAAATAACCGATAGGCAAGGCATAAGTATCCTTGACTCGAACAATGAAGAAATAATCTATAGCTAGAAATAACATAACATAACATTTACCTACATACAGGCACATACATTGCCTCTGGCCCCACACTAGGATACCCTGTGCCATGGGAACCAGAAACAACGACATCACAAACATGTAAACATCTAAGACCTGGGTTTGTTTGTCCCCAGCCGGGGTTCGAACTCGGGACCTCTCGCATGGTAGGCAGATGCACTACAGCTGCGCCACAGAGGCCATCAATCAATGAATCAATCAATAGATATCTTTATTTTTACGATTTTTGGCAGGTGTATGTTTACTTTTTACATCAAGGGAAATTGTAACTGATACAGAGTAAATGTCTTTAGAATTATTATCGTTTAATGGTACAATACTTCAAGTGTATCTGTAATTAGTCTTATTTATTTATGTTAACTTGTGATAACTAAGTATCTAATTTCTAAATGGTTATTAATAATTTATTTAGTGTATCTAAGTATGAGAAGTTGCTTTGTAAAACGGGGCCTAAGGACTAAATGTTGCACAATACATATACAGGGTGTAATTTCAGTAGCCTTGCGATTTATGTCAAAATTATTCGTCGCCGGCAGACAGCAAACGCCAAAAGTTTTCAGGAGATTTAAATAATCTCCTATGGTAGAATTGATTAGAAAGTAATATCATTTGGAGCCTCGCAAAATCGATCTAATTTTAGTAATAACTACAGGAAAACACAATTTAACGATTACGTATGTAACCGTTTAGTTCGTTTAATGACAACAGTAATTGAGGATAAATAAAAAATGGGACGGTTTTACGGTAGGGTTTAAATTAAAATAATAACTGCTTAAGTATAAAATACAACCCGAAAATTGATGAAACACATGTAAAAAGAAAGCTCTTGACATTCTTGTCAAACAAGAAAGTTAAATCCATAATCACAGTTACAATCTCTTATCAAATTTAATTAAGCTTATGTACCTACACATTTGCTAACGAAAAAAGTAGCAGGAAGCAACGACAATAAGGACGATAGTATTTAGCCATGTTATTGATATTTCACTGTTAATTTGGCAAGCAAGGCTTATTGGGGATATAGGCGTGATATCATTGTGGAGTCTACAAATGCTGTGTATACCTTAAGTTGGCATAATAAATATTTTTAGTAATTATAAACTGCCCATTTGTGGATATGTGTTATTGAAATGTATCTTTATCATTGTGATCAAATAATTTGTTTTCGATGTTGATGTCATTACAGAATAGAATAAAATAAATAAAATCGCTAGCCCTAAGTCACATATATTATAAGATTTGTCATATTTGTGTGCTTACTGTGTTGGTGTACCTAATAATACATACAATAACCTCACGCCTGTATCCCAGAGAGGTAGGTAGAGATCAGAGACTGCCACTTGCCACAATCCTGACAGATCACCTTCGCTTCGTTCATAAGTCGTTGCATGCACGCACGCCGTTTCCGGTAAAAACAAAATTTATCGAAATGTTTTATCAATATGTTTTTATAAATACCCCCGTGAGTGTGACTCTCGAAGCAACATTAGACGCTTATAGAATGACTTTTTTTGCAATTCCGTACTTGATAATTATAGCATCTGACTTTTTGGAAAGTCAGATGACTATAAACAGATGACGATGAACAGATGATATGAAAAGTCAGTTGACGATGACTATAAATACCACATACTATTGCCGTTTGCTTTGCATTGCCACCTTTTGCGCTACCTAAGGGTTTTAAGGTTTTTAAGACTACACAATTTTCTCTTTCAGAGAAACAATTTAGTATGTTACCATTAAGATTAGTTATTTGACTCCATTTTCAATGCAACGAAACATTGTAATGTCTCATTTTAAGAAAATTAACGTAAAATCAATTATTGGGTGGGTAATTATATTTTAAAAATATAAATCATCCCATCCGAGTCTTTTCCAGCATCTTTTTAAGGCTGTATTCACATTGACAAAACTTAATAAAATGCTTAGGCTTTTGACTTGCATTAAACGTCACTTAAGTGGCAATTTCAGAGGCCACACTTAAGATAGTGTGTGCCCAATTAAACAACACTCGTCAGCCTAAGTCTAGTTCTTATAAAAACTGGAATCAATGAAGATTAACATTCAAAATCGTAGCATTGACGCGTATTATTTAGTACTGCCAATAAGAATACATCGCTTCCTACTGATATTTCTTTCGCCTTATCCAGTACCATTTTTAAATGTCATCATCTCATTTCAGACATATTTTCCAGGTGATTCGATACTGGAAACTGTTCGAGTTCATTTCAATTAAATTTTGCATTATAATAATCATTGCAGTTTTATTCGATCAATTTCGAGTAAAGAGATCTTCTGTTTCCTAATGATGTTAGTCTCATATCTTTGATTAGTTACTACTTAAGTGGAATCATGTCCCATGCTTTCTTTCGATTATTCCAAGTCCAATGTCGACTATTTAAATATTTTACATCACAATAAGTTCTCAAGGATTTATAAAATGTTACGTCCGATTCCAAATATGCATAATTGTTACATAAATTTTCTCTTATTACTTTGTAAATAAGTAGTTATAGTGGAAAACACATGATTTTTACGTTATTATTGCATTTAATTGATGCAACAATAATGCACATTTGTGATTTTTTTACATTATTTTAAATTGATCTTATTTATGTACTCTTCTCAGCAAGCAAATAGAGTAGTAATAGTACACAACGCTAGAACTTATAAAAGTAACAAATAGAACACATCCTATATACGTTCATTGTGGGACGCCTCAATGGTTAATAAACACAAATATGACGCTATTGGTATTTACCTTAAGCCGCGTTTTCACGATCTTAGTACACTCGGAGAGAATAGCCAATTTTTGCTACAAAGATGCTACACCGGCCTTAGTCTTAGTGAAAAAAATGTCACTCTGATGAAACAGCCTTGATATTTTTTACTCGAACCGCGCTCTACTCGTCTTAGCTACTAAGATAAAACTACAAAAACAAAATTCTGCCAATATTTTGAACTCCTGTGATCCGTAATATTGGCATAATTTTGAGTAAAGAAAGAGAGCGAGGCAGTGAAATATTGATGATTGTTGAGTTTTATGAACCTGTGTATGTGTTGTAGTGAAGTGTATAGTTTTCACGTTTCCAGAACGACGCAAAAATCTCAATTCACTAAGAAATGTGTACACCACCATCATAGTAGAATACAGTGTTTAGTTACCAAGATGAGTCAATCTGTCCGAGCCTACTGAGAACGTGAAAACGCGGCTGAACCGGCAGCGATGCGTTGATTATAAACACTGCTTTAGTAAAATTTGGTACCTAGTGATTAAATAGACTCCAGTTTTATTTACTGCAATAAAAGCATAATGATGGTACCATAATAATGGTACCCAACCCTTTTAATACAATTTGAACTTGAGTAGGAACTCAGCTCATGTAGAAACGCCCTTAGGATAAAGAATATAAATACAATGCATCTGTCTAAAACATCTGTACATAAAGGTACAAGTAGTTATAAAGGGAGGTATAAGTAGAGAAACAATAGTAATCTAAGTTTTCGTATTTGTAAATCTAAATCTAACAAGTAATTATGCAAATCATGTTAGAAATTGGCACCATAATACAGATGCTGCATTATCTCCAAATATGCCCAAATTCCGATGACATCAAAACTCGTATAAAGATTGATTTTCTGAAGAACCTATCGAATCTCACCCGACCGGTAATGCAAGCGATTGTTAATCCAATATTTTACATCTAACGGAGGATGCTCCTGTACATACAGTAACGATAAATGTCATTTGTTAAACCACAGACCTCGTTACTTTGCTATTCCTGTTGCCTAATTGCATCAGGAATAGCAAGGTAACAAGGTCTGTAGTTTTCTCACCAACACATAAATACATCCCTCTGTAGAGTTTCGCTGTTTCATAATCAGAGACTACCGTCTGGTAGTCTCTACTTAGTGCATTCCGTCTAAGTCTCTACTTAGTGCATTCCGTCAATCGGTTCATCTTTACCTCGGATGCTCTTCCCATTAAGACAGGTACAACGTAGATGTGGATATACCTAAGTTCTTTTTTCCAGTTCAATGCATCTGTGAAATCGTACACTATTAGACATAGGCCTTTCCAAGATCATACAAGTGTCTGTTCATTGCCAGTCAACAATCTGCCATCAGTCAGCTCTTTCGGCAGTCAGCTCTTTCGGCAGTCTGCTCTAGATCGTCTGATTAGTCTTGGTCACCACTCAAAATCCCATCTTTCCTAGCTATTGGTACTTTTGTGACCAACCCACTGCCAACTGAAAAAGCTTCCTTCATCCTTTGGTGGATTAGTTTCTGATACACCTATGATCCATCAACCAAACCTCGATCATACCTTCCCATTCACCTTTATACACCTCATTCAGCGATAGAATTCCATCACTAACATAGATTTTGACAAGTTTACCAATCTGAAGATATTCCAATTTTGACAGTTCAGGACATCAGCACCAACGAACGTATCACTCTTCAAGTCAAAGCCTTCTGTTTGTTTATAAGCGCGTTCAACAGTTTTATCCTGGCCTTGAGAGCTTTGTATTTGAAGTACTCCTCGTGGTCTTTCTTGTCGTCACGCTGCAGCTTACGGGCGTTCTGCGCCTCGAAAGACACCTCGTATTCCTTGATGGTGCGACGGAGGATCTGAAACAATGTGCCGTGTCAGAACAAGCTGGAATAAGTTTTGTTTTATATAGGTACCATATTTACAATTTTTGATGCAGTGAAATTGGTTCAATCACTCTTTCTCCGTTGATAAAGTAGGGTTTGTCAGGATCCGTCGCAACCCTAGTCTATGGATACAGTCTACCCTAATACGCGATTCCGGGATACCGAAGGATTTATCTGTCGGTGAACAATCATGAATGGGCAAACCAGCTGTTTTTGGCACTAACTTGTTTTGATGCACAAGACTCCTAGCAACGCTAGGAGTAACTCACGCATGTGCAGCTTGGCCTCCTGTAACACACGCACCAGATTCGGCAGGTCGAAGCTGTGCAGGCCCTCGGTGGCGGGCGCAATGATTTCATGCCCATGTGCAAGTATGTATGGATTCCCCTACATGTATTTTGGGAAGGCATGAGTGCCTTTGTGCAGTGTGTTTGAAGTGCATTTGTGCAGCTTGGCCCTCTGTAGCGCCCGCGCCAGGACCGGCAGGCCGACGCAGCGCAAGCCTTCTGTAGCGAGCGCCTCCTCGCTGCCCTAACGACGCTGTGAAATGACCCTTGCGCATGGATTCCCCCACGTGTACGTAAATGTTTCTTTCGGGCAACTCATGCATTTGTGCAGCTTGGTCTCCTGCAGCACCCGCGCCAGGTCGAGGCAGTGCAGTTTTTCTGTGGCGAGCGCTTCCTCGCTGCTCTAACTTTACTAACGATGCCGTGAAATGGCCTTGCCAATGGATTCGCCCACATGTACGTAAATATTTCTTTTGGCACCTTATGCCTTTGTGCAGTGTGCGTGAAGCTACTCACGCATTTGCACAGCTTGGCTTCCTGCGGCATCTCGTTGCCCTAACGTCACCGACGACATCGTGAATTGGCTCCTCGTTGCTCTAACTCAACTAACGACGCCATGAAGTGGCCCATGTGCAGGTATGTATGGATTCCCCCACATCTATGTAAACGTTTTCTTGGGAAACCTCGTATGTTTGAAGCGACTCACGCATTTGTGCAGCTTGGCCTCCTGCAGTGCCCGCGCGAGGTCCGGCAGGCTAACGCAGTGCAAGCCTTCTGTAGCGAGAGCTTCCTCGCTGCCCTAACGACGCCGTGAAATGGCCCTTGAGCATCGATTCGCTCAAGGGCCATAAACGTTTTTTTGGGAAACCTCGTATGTTTGAAGCGACTCACGCATTTGTGCAGCTTGGCCTCCTGCAGCGCCCGCGCGAGGTCCGGCAGGCTAACGCAGTGCAAGCCTTCTGTAGCGAGAGCTTCCTCGCTGCCCTAACGACGCCGTGAAATGGCCCTTGAGCATCGATTCGCTCAAGGGCCATAAACGTTTTTTTGGGAAACCTCGTATGTTTGAAGCGACTCACGCATTTGTGCAGCTTGGCCTCCTGCAGTGCCCGCGCGAGGTCCGGCAGGCTAACGCAGTGCAAGCCTTCTGTAGCGAGAGCTTCCTCGCTGCCCTAACGACGCCGTGAAATGGCCCTTGAGCATCGATTCGCTCAAGGGCCATAAACGTTTTTTTGGGAAACCTCGTATGTTTGAAGCGACTCACGCATTTGTGCAGCTTGGCCTCCTGCAGCGCCCGCGCGAGGTCCGGCAGGCTAACGCAGTGCAAGCCTTCTGTAGCGAGAGCTTCCTCGCTGCCCTAACGACGCCGTGAAATGGCCCTTGAGCATCGATTCGCTCAAGGGCCATAAACGTTTTTTTGGGAAACCTCGTATGTTTGAAGCGACTCACGCATTTGTGCAGCTTGGCCTCCTGCAGCGCCCGCGCGAGGTCCGGCAGGCTAACGCAGTGCAAGCCTTCTGTAGCGAGAGCTTCCTCGCTGCCCTAACGACGCCGTGAAATGGCCCTTGAGCATCGATTCGCTCAAGGGCCATAAACGTTTTTTTGGGAAACCTCGTATGTTTGAAGCGACTCACGCATTTGTGCAGCTTGGCCTCCTGCAGCGCCCGCGCGAGGTCCGGCAGGCTAACGCAGTGCAAGCCTTCTGTAGCGAGAGCTTCCTCGCTGCCCTAACGACGCCGTGAAATGGCCCTTGAGCATCGATTCGCTCAAGGGCCATAAACGTTTTTTTGGGAAACCTCGTATGTTTGAAGCGACTCACGCATTTGTGCAGCTTGGCCTCCTGCAGCGCCCGCGCGAGGTCCGGCAGGCTAACGCAGTGCAAGCCTTCTGTAGCGAGAGCTTCCTCGCTGCCCTAACGACGCCGTGAAATGGCCCTTGAGCATCGATTCGCTCAAGGGCCATAAACGTTTTTTTGGGAAACCTCGTATGTTTGAAGCGACTCACGCATTTGTGCAGCTTGGCCTCCTGCAGCGCCCGCGCGAGGTCCGGCAGGCTAACGCAGTGCAAGCCTTCTGTAGCGAGAGCTTCCTCGCTGCCCTAACGACGCCGTGAAATGGCCCTTGAGCATCGATTCGCTCAAGGACCATAAACGTTTTTTTGGGAAACCTCGTATGTTTGAAGCGACTCACGCATTTGTGCAGCTTGGCCTCCTGCAGCGCCCGCGCGAGGTCCGGCAGGCTAACGCAGTGCAAGCCTTCTGTAGCGAGAGCTTCCTCGCTGCCCTAACGACGCCGTGAAATGGCCCTTGAGCATCGATTCGCTCAAGGGCCATAAACGTTTTTTTGGGAAACCTCGTATGTTTGAAGCGACTCACGCATTTGTGCAGCTTGGCCTCCTGCAGCGCCCGCGCGAGGTCCGGCAGGCTAACGCAGTGCAAGCCTTCTGTAGCGAGAGCTTCCTCGCTGCCCTAACGACGCCGTGAAATGGCCCTTGAGCATCGATTCGCTCAAGGGCCATAAACGTTTTTTTGGGAAACCTCGTATGTTTGAAGCGACTCACGCATTTGTGCAGCTTGGCCTCCTGCAGCGCCCGCGCGAGGTCCGGCAGGCTAACGCAGTGCAAGCCTTCTGTAGCGAGAGCTTCCTCGCTGCCCTAACGACGCCGTGAAATGGCCCTTGAGCATCGATTCGCTCAAGGGCCATAAACGTTTTTTTGGGAAACCTCGTATGTTTGAAGCGACTCACGCATTTGTGCAGCTTGGCCTCCTGCAGCGCCCGCGCGAGGTCCGGCAGGCTAACGCAGTGCAAGCCTTCTGTAGCGAGAGCTTCCTCGCTGCCCTAACGACGCCGTGAAATGGCCCTTGAGCATCGATTCGCTCAAGGGCCATAAACGTTTTTTTGGGAAACCTCGTATGTTTGAAGCGACTCACGCATTTGTGCAGCTTGGCCTCCTGCAGCGCCCGCGCGAGGTCCGGCAGGCTAACGCAGTGCAAGCCTTCTGTAGCGAGAGCTTCCTCGCTGCCCTAACGACGCCGTGAAATGGCCCTTGAGCATCGATTCGCTCAAGGGCCATAAACGTTTTTTTGGGAAACCTCGTATGTTTGAAGCGACTCACGCATTTGTGCAGCTTGGCCTCCTGCAGCGCCCGCGCGAGGTCCGGCAGGCTAACGCAGTGCAAGCCTTCTGTAGCGAGAGCTTCCTCGCTGCCCTAACGACGCCGTGAAATGGCCCTTGAGCATCGATTCGCTCAAGGGCCATAAACGTTTTTTTGGGAAACCTCGTATGTTTGAAGCGACTCACGCATTTGTGCAGCTTGGCCTCCTGCAGCGCCCGCGCGAGGTCCGGCAGGCTAACGCAGTGCAAGCCTTCTGTAGCGAGAGCTTCCTCGCTGCCCTAACGACGCCGTGAAATGGCCCTTGAGCATCGATTCGCTCAAGGGCCATAAACGTTTTTTTGGGAAACCTCGTATGTTTGAAGCGACTCACGCATTTGTGCAGCTTGGCCTCCTGCAGCGCCCGCGCGAGGTCCGGCAGGCTAACGCAGTGCAAGCCTTCTGTAGCGAGAGCTTCCTCGCTGCCCTAACGACGCCGTGAAATGGCCCTTGAGCATCGATTCGCTCAAGGGCCATAAACGTTTTTTTGGGAAACCTCGTATGTTTGAAGCGACTCACGCATTTGTGCAGCTTGGCCTCCTGCAGCGCCCGCGCGAGGTCCGGCAGGCTAACGCAGTGCAAGCCTTCTGTAGCGAGAGCTTCCTCGCTGCCCTAACGACGCCGTGAAATGGCCCTTGAGCATCGATTCGCTCAAGGGCCATAAACGTTTTTTTGGGAAACCTCGTATGTTTGAAGCGACTCACGCATTTGTGCAGCTTGGCCTCCTGCAGCGCCCGCGCGAGGTCCGGCAGGCTAACGCAGTGCAAGCCTTCTGTAGCGAGAGCTTCCTCGCTGCCCTAACGACGCCGTGAAATGGCCCTTGAGCATCGATTCGCTCAAGGGCCATAAACGTTTTTTTGGGAAACCTCGTATGTTTGAAGCGACTCACGCATTTGTGCAGCTTGGCCTCCTGCAGCGCCCGCGCGAGGTCCGGCAGGCTAACGCAGTGCAAGCCTTCTGTAGCGAGAGCTTCCTCGCTGCCCTAACGACGCCGTGAAATGGCCCTTGAGCATCGATTCGCTCAAGGGCCATAAACGTTTTTTTGGGAAACCTCGTATGTTTGAAGCGACTCACGCATTTGTGCAGCTTGGCCTCCTGCAGCGCCCGCGCGAGGTCCGGCAGGCTAACGCAGTGCAAGCCTTCTGTAGCGAGAGCTTCCTCGCTGCCCTAACGACGCCGTGAAATGGCCCTTGAGCATCGATTCGCTCAAGGGCCATAAACGTTTTTTTGGGAAACCTCGTATGTTTGAAGCGACTCACGCATTTGTGCAGCTTGGCCTCCTGCAGCGCCCGCGCGAGGTCCGGCAGGCTAACGCAGTGCAAGCCTTCTGTAGCGAGAGCTTCCTCGCTGCCCTAACGACGCCGTGAAATGGCCCTTGAGCATCGATTCGCTCAAGGACCATAAACGTTTTTTTGGGAAACCTCGTATGTTTGAAGCGACTCACGCATTTGTGCAGCTTGGCCTCCTGCAGCGCCCGCGCGAGGTCCGGCAGGCTAACGCAGTGCAAGCCTTCTGTAGCGAGAGCTTCCTCGCTGCCCTAACGACGCCGTGAAATGGCCCTTGAGCATCGATTCGCTCAAGGGCCATAAACGTTTTTTTGGGAAACCTCGTATGTTTGAAGCGACTCACGCATTTGTGCAGCTTGGCCTCCTGCAGCGCCCGCGCGAGGTCCGGCAGGCTAACGCAGTGCAAGCCTTCTGTAGCGAGAGCTTCCTCGCTGCCCTAACGACGCCGTGAAATGGCCCTTGAGCATCGATTCGCTCAAGGGCCATAAACGTTTTTTTGGGAAACCTCGTATGTTTGAAGCGACTCACGCATTTGTGCAGCTTGGCCTCCTGCAGCGCCCGCGCGAGGTCCGGCAGGCTAACGCAGTGCAAGCCTTCTGTAGCGAGAGCTTCCTCGCTGCCCTAACGACGCCGTGAAATGGCCCTTGAGCATCGATTCGCTCAAGGGCCATAAACGTTTTTTTGGGAAACCTCGTATGTTTGAAGCGACTCACGCATTTGTGCAGCTTGGCCTCCTGCAGCGCCCGCGCGAGGTCCGGCAGGCTAACGCAGTGCAAGCCTTCTGTAGCGAGAGCTTCCTCGCTGCCCTAACGACGCCGTGAAATGGCCCTTGAGCATCGATTCGCTCAAGGGCCATAAACGTTTTTTTGGGAAACCTCGTATGTTTGAAGCGACTCACGCATTTGTGCAGCTTGGCCTCCTGCAGCGCCCGCGCGAGGTCCGGCAGGCTAACGCAGTGCAAGCCTTCTGTAGCGAGAGCTTCCTCGCTGCCCTAACGACGCCGTGAAATGGCCCTTGAGCATCGATTCGCTCAAGGACCATAAACGTTTTTTTGGGAAACCTCGTATGTTTGAAGCGACTCACGCATTTGTGCAGCTTGGCCTCCTGCAGCGCCCGCGCGAGGTCCGGCAGGCTAACGCAGTGCAAGCCTTCTGTAGCGAGAGCTTCCTCGCTGCCCTAACGACGCCGTGAAATGGCCCTTGAGCATCGATTCGCTCAAGGGCCATAAACGTTTTTTTGGGAAACCTCGTATGTTTGAAGCGACTCACGCATTTGTGCAGCTTGGCCTCCTGCAGCGCCCGCGCGAGGTCCGGCAGGCTAACGCAGTGCAAGCCTTCTGTAGCGAGAGCTTCCTCGCTGCCCTAACGACGCCGTGAAATGGCCCTTGAGCATCGATTCGCTCAAGGGCCATAAACGTTTTTTTGGGAAACCTCGTATGTTTGAAGCGACTCACGCATTTGTGCAGCTTGGCCTCCTGCAGCGCCCGCGCGAGGTCCGGCAGGCTAACGCAGTGCAAGCCTTCTGTAGCGAGAGCTTCCTCGCTGCCCTAACGACGCCGTGAAATGGCCCTTGAGCATCGATTCGCTCAAGGGCCATAAACGTTTTTTTGGGAAACCTCGTATGTTTGAAGCGACTCACGCATTTGTGCAGCTTGGCCTCCTGCAGCGCCCGCGCGAGGTCCGGCAGGCTAACGCAGTGCAAGCCTTCTGTAGCGAGAGCTTCCTCGCTGCCCTAACGACGCCGTGAAATGGCCCTTGAGCATCGATTCGCTCAAGGGCCATAAACGTTTTTTTGGGAAACCTCGTATGTTTGAAGCGACTCACGCATTTGTGCAGCTTGGCCTCCTGCAGCGCCCGCGCGAGGTCCGGCAGGCTAACGCAGTGCAAGCCTTCTGTAGCGAGAGCTTCCTCGCTGCCCTAACGACGCCGTGAAATGGCCCTTGAGCATCGATTCGCTCAAGGACCATAAACGTTTTTTTGGGAAACCTCGTATGTTTGAAGCGACTCACGCATTTGTGCAGCTTGGCCTCCTGCAGCGCCCGCGCGAGGTCCGGCAGGCTAACGCAGTGCAAGCCTTCTGTAGCGAGAGCTTCCTCGCTGCCCTAACGACGCCGTGAAATGGCCCTTGAGCATCGATTCGCTCAAGGGCCATAAACGTTTTTTTGGGAAACCTCGTATGTTTGAAGCGACTCACGCATTTGTGCAGCTTGGCCTCCTGCAGCGCCCGCGCGAGGTCCGGCAGGCTAACGCAGTGCAAGCCTTCTGTAGCGAGAGCTTCCTCGCTGCCCTAACGACGCCGTGAAATGGCCCTTGAGCATCGATTCGCTCAAGGGCCATAAACGTTTTTTTGGGAAACCTCGTATGTTTGAAGCGACTCACGCATTTGTGCAGCTTGGCCTCCTGCAGCGCCCGCGCGAGGTCCGGCAGGCTAACGCAGTGCAAGCCTTCTGTAGCGAGAGCTTCCTCGCTGCCCTAACGACGCCGTGAAATGGCCCTTGAGCATCGATTCGCTCAAGGGCCATAAACGTTTTTTTGGGAAACCTCGTATGTTTGAAGCGACTCACGCATTTGTGCAGCTTGGCCTCCTGCAGCGCCCGCGCGAGGTCCGGCAGGCTAACGCAGTGCAAGCCTTCTGTAGCGAGAGCTTCCTCGCTGCCCTAACGACGCCGTGAAATGGCCCTTGAGCATCGATTCGCTCAAGGGCCATAAACGTTTTTTTGGGAAACCTCGTATGTTTGAAGCGACTCACGCATTTGTGCAGCTTGGCCTCCTGCAGCGCCCGCGCGAGGTCCGGCAGGCTAACGCAGTGCAAGCCTTCTGTAGCGAGAGCTTCCTCGCTGCCCTAACGACGCCGTGAAATGGCCCTTGAGCATCGATTCGCTCAAGGGCCATAAACGTTTTTTTGGGAAACCTCGTATGTTTGAAGCGACTCACGCATTTGTGCAGCTTGGCCTCCTGCAGCGCCCGCGCGAGGTCCGGCAGGCTAACGCAGTGCAAGCCTTCTGTAGCGAGAGCTTCCTCGCTGCCCTAACGACGCCGTGAAATGGCCCTTGAGCATCGATTCGCTCAAGGGCCATAAACGTTTTTTTGGAAAACCTCGTATGTTTGAAGCGACTCACGCATTTGTGCAGCTTGGCCTCCTGCAGCGCCCGCGCGAGGTCCGGCAGGCTAACGCAGTGCAAGCCTTCTGTAGCGAGAGCTTCCTCGCTGCCCTAACGACGCCGTGAAATGGCCCTTGAGCATCGATTCGCTCAAGGGCCATAAACGTTTTTTTGGGAAACCTCGTATGTTTGAAGCGACTCACGCATTTGTGCAGCTTGGCCTCCTGCAGCGCCCGCGCGAGGTCCGGCAGGCTAACGCAGTGCAAGCCTTCTGTAGCGAGAGCTTCCTCGCTGCCCTAACGACGCCGTGAAATGGCCCTTGAGCATCGATTCGCTCAAGGGCCATAAACGTTTTTTTGGGAAACCTCGTATGTTTGAAGCGACTCACGCATTTGTGCAGCTTGGCCTCCTGCAGCGCCCGCGCGAGGTCCGGCAGGCTAACGCAGTGCAAGCCTTCTGTAGCGAGAGCTTCCTCGCTGCCCTAACGACGCCGTGAAATGGCCCTTGAGCATCGATTCGCTCAAGGGCCATAAACGTTTTTTTGGAAAACCTCGTATGTTTGAAGCGACTCACGCATTTGTGCAGCTTGGCCTCCTGCAGCGCCCGCGCGAGGTCCGGCAGGCTAACGCAGTGCAAGCCTTCTGTAGCGAGAGCTTCCTCGCTGCCCTAACGACGCCGTGAAATGGCCCTTGAGCATCGATTCGCTCAAGGGCCATAAACGTTTTTTTGGGAAACCTCGTATGTTTGAAGCGACTCACGCATTTGTGCAGCTTGGCCTCCTGCAGCGCCCGCGCCAGGTCCGGCAGGCCGAGGCAGTGCAGCCCCTCGGTGGCGGGCGCGTCGTCGCTGGGCTGCGACTTGGCCGACGAGGCCGTGGAGGGCCCCTCGTCGCCGTCCTGCCGGTGCGGCGGCGACTGCAGCGGGGTGTCCGTCGTCTGCTGGAGTGTTCAACGGTCTCTCTCGAGGAGCGTACCCATACAAACGTAGCAGAGGTTCAAAATTTCACTGATGTCGGTGAGTCGCCCATTAGCTCAGTTGGGAGAGCGCTGGCACGGCTAGCCAGAGGTTGCGGGTTCGAGTCCCGGCATGGGTGGAATTTTTGGCCTCTAAATAGGTTTTAAAAAAAAACGTACTTTGCTCTTATTTACATTACAAATGACATGCCATGCAGTGAAACTTTGCATTTAGATGGCACAAATCGAGGTTTGATCGTGCTCTCAACTGAGAGAATCAGAATAAAAAGACTTCATGTTAACTCGTCTCAAAGCTATAATTTCTTGTTGATGCGTTTATTTCCAATCCTAAGCACGATTAAACCTCGATTTGTGTCCTCTAAACGTATTCGGAAAATTTCACTTCAATCCGGCATGTCGCTTGTAAATAAAAACTAAACTACGTTTATGGAGCCGTTCGGTAAAAGTAAGAAAAACATCTACACAACACAATCAATTGTCCTGATCCGAATCTAGAGTACTAGGGTCTATATTGTGGTAACCAGTCAAGGACCTCAAAATATGGTAATACACCCAGACTGACGGTACGCCCGTGGGAATCGAATCCATTTTTGATAGTAAACCGTGTACCGGCTAAACCATCGAGGCAGTCCAGTAAAAACTTATTTAAAAAAAATTCAATTTTCTAAGCTTAAACGAAGACTGAAGCCGAGTATACGCGGTTCAGCAACACCAACCGCAGATTGACAGGAAGATTGGCAATAGACACAGCAGGTCAGAGTGACAGCGAAGAGACCTAGGTATGCCCGACAGTAAGCGTCTTCCATGGGTTGTATGTATCAGATGATTTAAACAGCGTCCAAACACGGCTTCACTCACACTTGCCGACACACCTGTGACTTGGTTGCGAAGCCAACCAAGTCGTGGGGACATGTCTTTACGATGTTTTCCTTCACCCTTTATGTTAGAGCGGGTTGTATGTATAAATAGATAGATAACCATTATTTTTAATTAAATAGCTATAAATGGGCCCCTTGAAATAAAATACAAGGTAATAATAACAGATGGGTCGGTTAACACCAAGTTGACACCAGGGATGGTTTTCGGCACTCCCTAGCTCTTAGGTTGCAAATTAAAGCATGTATTAAGCCAGCTAGATATTGAAATACAAATACAACATATGTACTTCCACATTTTTATTCCGCGCTACACAGCGGTCATCGCCCTAGGTAAAACCTGTATGACGGACGCCCAAAATAGTTTTCCTGGCCAACCAACTAACCTGAGACTCCTGCGAGGCATCGGAAGGCTTCTCTTGAGAGTCACTGGAGCTATCCACGCTGTTAAACAGCATAGCTTCATGCTCGTGGATCGTAGCCAGTTCGCCGTTTAGCATGCCGCCCTGGAAGGTGGTGTCAGGTTAGGTTTTACAGAGAACATCAATTTGTCATATTAAACTATGAATTGTAGTTTATGCATCAAGAGGCGGACTTTTACACTTTCTTGATTTCTCGCGTGAAAATCTCGTGAATGGGGTTAAAATTTGGATGCCGCAGCTGGGTAAGGCAGCAGGACTAGTACATCGATTTAAACGCTCTCAGCGTTCTATGGAACGGGCTATTTTCGAAGTCTCTTTGATGGATCGTATCAGAAAAGAAACAATACCCCAAAGGACTGCCTTAACCTATAAGATTACCAAACTGAAGTAGCAGTGGGCTGGCTACGTTAATATTACGTTGTATACACTCACGCGGATCCCGAAGGCAAAGACAGAGATCCGTCTTTGTCACTTGCCACGATCCTTGTCCTCCTCTTTCGCTTCATCGACATTCATTAGTCGTTACATACACGAGCGCAGTTTCGTGTACTTTTTAACTTGGATTTGCTATTATTATGTACTTATGTACATCCCCTGCTTGGTTGAAACATGTCCGACTAGGCAGGTTTCAACCAAGCTATAATAATAAAAACTTCCACATTATCACTTGCCTTGGTCTCAAATTAGGACACTCTGTGCTGTGCTATGGTAAGAGAGCAAGGACATCACAAACATGGTAACGCACTCAAATAGAGGCCTTTTGTACATACGAATAGCGCCTCCAATGGGAAGCAAATCATTGTGCTCCGAATTTAAATTGGAGCTTCAGGGCAGATACAGGGGCTAATCCATTTATCACGTGAACATAGAAAGTCAGCCGAGAGTCGTGCAGCTAACACGACTCTCGACTGACTTTCTGGAGCGAAATGTGAGACATTTTCCTACGTTAGTCAAATTCCTAGTTCAGTACCTACATTGTTCAGCTACGTTACCTTACCGTGTATGGCTAAATTTCTGTTTTTTGGCTTTTCAAGTATGCTATTGTGTTGTTTATGATTTCTTCGTTCTGTCACTTGTAATTAGATTTGTATGGCTTCGCTTTGTATACGCGTGTGTGTCTTATGTAAATAAATAATTTATCGATCCATCCATTCTTCCATTCATCATCACATCTATCTATACATCTGGTACATTAATTATTAAACTATCTAACTCTACAGTAATTCGTTTACATAATATGTATAATATTATACATTTAATTATTTCTTTTTCTTGTTTTATTATTTGTGCAATAAATCTTCTATGGCACTACCCCCTTCCATTATCCACATAACCTAAGGTAAGCTGGAAGAAAATACTTATTACTATTTATTACTTTTAGTAATAAGGCCGCCACTTGTCGCCGCTATGTTAATTTTTAAGTCTCTTACGTAATTCCTGGTGTACATGCAATAAATAATATTCTAGATATTCTTTATTGTACACAGGAATTATAGTAACAAAAATTATATAAAAAAATGTAGTAGGTACAATTGGCAGATTTATTTATCTGTCAGTATTAAGCTCGCCTTCGTACAAACCCATTTTTTTGTGCAATAGATTATATAGACATATTTTCAATTCATTTCGACGTTTAACATAAAGAAGGTGTAAAAACCTATTTAGAGGCTAAATATTTCACCCACGCCGGGATTCGAACGGGATTCGCTGCCTGTACGTACTTAATACAGAGAATAGTGTAAGGAGGTTCGAAATTTCACTGATGCCGGTGAGTCGCCCATTAGCTCAATTGGAAGAGCGCTGGCACGGATAGCCAGAAGTTGCGGGTTCGAATCCCGGCATGGGTGAAATTTTAAGCCTCTAAATATGTTTTTAAATTTGTCCTCAGCACGGGTTAGTGCATTAAAAATAGTATAATAAAGAAGGTGACTCACGGCGTCGGGCCGGGCGCTGGCCAGCGCGCGCTTGACGGCGCGGTACCGCTCGTAGAGGTGCCTGGCGGCGCCGCGCTCGGCCGAGTGCGCGGGCGGGCGGCCGCGCGCCGCCTCCAGCCGCAGCAGCGCGCGCTGCACGCACGCCTTCTCCGCGGACAGCTGCGCCGCGCCCCACGCCGCCTCCGGGGCCGCGCTGCGCCCGCCCGCGCGCCGGCTGCCCTCCAGCCACTGCCCCGACAAACACACACTTCACTGCCGGGGGAACCCGCAATTCGCTGCCGGCAGTAACCCTCACTTTACTGCCGGCAGAAACCCTCAATACGGAGCCGACAACACACATATCACTGCCGGGGGAAACCCGCAATTGACTGCCGACAGAAACCCTCACTTCACTGCCGACAGAAACTCTTAATTCATTGCCTACAGAAACCCGTATTAATTGCCGAAACAAACTCCCACAGAAACGCCGACAGAAAATCATAATTCACTGTCTACAGAGACCTTCAATACACTGCCGACAGAAACCCACATCTAACTGCCAACGGACACTCTCAATTCACTGCCGACGGAGACCGTCATTTCACTGTCGATAAAGACTCCGGTCAGTCATATAACGGCCCAAAACAAATGGAGGCATAACAATTTTAAGTAGAACAATTGTTTACCCAGGGAGCAAACTATTTTCAAGGCGAAAAAAGGATCTAATTCTAGGTTAAAATCCCGCGCATAATTCAAATTAAAAGGTTCCATTAATCAGGTGATCTCTCTTAGATCAATATTTTAATCCTTCCTCTGTCATACTACCCCTCCCCCTATCAAAAATCACTGTATTTTTTTATATAGATTTCATAAAACTACAATTCGTTAATCGTGAACATTTGCGGTGCATTTCGTAGCAGAATCTACTTCTTAATCTATAAGTTTATAGTCTGCAGTAAAATAAATAAAAAGGCCTTCATTCAATAATAAGAAATGTGCTTGTGATACGAATACATAATAAAATTTAGTTCACACTTTTGAAATGGTCGGAGCCGCAGCTCACTTATTCTTAGTAAACAAAAAAAAATTAGGCATTAAATAGTGACAAAAATTTAAAGCATAAACACGGAAATAAATAAAATAAATTTAATTGTAAATCAAATTGTAGTAGTAAACAAAAAAAATTGTTCTATGAAAATGCCCCTATTCGGATTATTACGTACAGTGTAGATAATCTTATCTTATCAGTCGACTTTACTCACTACTCCAATGATCTGATAATTCTGAAAAGAATTTATGTCAGAGAAAATCCCATCAGTAGGCCACTCACCTCTTCAATATCCTTCACGACGTCCACCATCGACTTGTCGCTGTTGAGCGCTTCATCCAGCTTCTCATCCCTTTCCTTCTGCTGCTTAGCGGCTAGCAGCTTCAGAGCATACTCAGCGGGGTCCGCTTTGATGCAGCGCTTTTCAGCTTGAAGGCGTCGCAGGGTTTCGTACATGCGCGTGAGTTGGACATCTGTAATGCGCTCGCTTAGTGTAATGGCGTAGCCGTTCTCTGATTCGAAGTCGCTTTCGTACTTTGCTATGCTCTTCTTTAAGACGCTTATCTGGAAGAGGCAATGCATTTTGTTAGGGATTTGGGTTATTTCAATACATTCACTCGTTTTTTTTTCGTTAAGAGATTGGTGCCCTAGAGACCAAATTAAGTTGCATCATCTGTATTGAAATGATGCTATTACATGGGAATGTCTTTGATTTTGGACTCTAAATGAATAAATAAGGACTAAAATTGCTTGCGTTAATGGTTTCTGTGCGAAATTCCTTTAACAAATGCACTTATCGGTTGGTCAGTATCTCGTGCTTTTCATACCCTTATGAAAAGCTCGAGATACTGACACTTCTACCACTTTTATATTCTTTTTAATGCACGAACTCCCTTGTCAAAATATGTGAATTTGCTTTGTCTAAGACACCTTGGTCTCCTAAGGCCGTACGTTTTCGCAAAAATTCAATATCACTAGCGCCAATCCAATCGCTTCTCAAATTAACCAAATTATTTGTATAAGAGTTCCTAAGCTACATTTTTGAGCCCATATACGTCTTACTGGATGGCAGATGCTGGATGCGGCAAGCTGAAGACAGGGCGCTATGGCGCTCATTAGGGGAGGGCTATGTCCAACAGTGGACTAGGTACATAATATAGCCTGAAGAAGAAGATACGTCTTACTGCAGAGCCTTTTTTCAGAAAAAGATAATATGGGCTTAATTACCACGCTTGCCACAATTTGAACCGCCGAGGTCGTTGAACACCTCCGAATCTCACTTTTCCTCACGATGTATTGCTACCACAACTTTACGAAGGTGCATAACTTAGAAAACAAAGTTATACATACATACATACATACTACCCTACATACGATTTTATATTAATTTAAAATCAAAATACAGGTAAGCTTAATTTAGTTACTTAGGTAAAAGATAGCTTAACTTAGTTGTTTTATTGGTTGATCGATGCTTCTGTTTCATTCAACTAATATAAAGGACAATGAACTTCCGATGACAGGTGATAGGAAACAACATGACATGTTCTATCCGAATGCGGTTTATGGGGCTATTTCACTTTTGGCTTCCAAAGCTGAGACCTAACCTTTATGCCCTTGAATCTAGGTTGGGTTGCCCGTTATTTGATAGCAACCACCAAAGCGGCTTGTACCATCTCTAAGTGGTACCCACGCGACCTGACAAGCTTAGGTGATTTGTACGTATCGTTTTGCAATACATCGAAAACAGGCGGAAAAACTGGGCTCGCCTGATGAGTTGTGGGCACAGTAAGAACTATTAACTTGATTCTGATTCACTTAATTGATCGCCTTTTGACGGAAGATCTGACCAGGTTTTAGTGCCAAAACAATAAGAACTTTTTATTGTTGCCGATTAACCCACTCCGACGATCTTGTAGAAAAGATATTTTTAACAACAAACCAACAAAAAAAACAAAAAGATAACATTGTATCACACAAATAAAAGCAGTCAATTAATTTCACCGATAGTAGCAATACAACTTATCAACTGTGAAGGAAAATATCGTGAGGAAACCTAATTGTCTGTGGTGTTTAAATACCTTAGCGCTTGAAATTGCCAATCCGCGGTGGGCACGCGTGGCATTTAAGCACGTACTCTCCCTTTGAGAGAAACCCTATGTCTTGCAGTGGTAC
Organism: Yponomeuta sedellus; assembly: GCA_934045075.1. NCBI lineage: Eukaryota > Metazoa > Arthropoda > Insecta > Lepidoptera > Yponomeutidae > Yponomeuta > Yponomeuta sedellus. Next base: position 4,269,014 of record OW203726.1, on the reverse strand, counting down.
GTTTTTAGGCTTCTTAAAAAAATACACTGCATGACGTATAAAGTAAACAAAGCCAACTAAATAAACCGCCCTAAGACACACATGCAACCCAAAATTACCCATAACGTAACGATAGCACATGTACAGCAATTTGCATCAAATTAGCCCCGGAGTACAGTCTCCTTGATAAACACTTCGCTTGGTCATCCTCTAGTGGACTCAATGGCATAATGCTGCTCATCACCTGGCTCTACTTCACACATTTGACCTTTTTACAAAACATTTAAAGTTGTATTATACCAGCAGAGGTATATAAGATCCCACCATACATTTATGGGTAGGTGGAACAACAGCACAATAACTTCAATCTTGTCACTTCACTTTTGAATCTTCTTCTTCTTCATGCCATATTATGTAGTCCACTGCTGGACATAGCCCTCCCCTAATGAGAGCCATAGCGCCCCGTCTTCAGCGTACCGCATCCCATCTGCTTGCAGTTTTTCGCAGATCGTCATCCCACCTAGTCGGAGGGGGTCCTACACTACTTTTGCCGAGTCGCGGTCTCCACTCAAGAACACGCTTAATCTAACGGTTGTCGGTTCTTCGCGAGATATGGCCAGCCCACTGCCACTTCAGCTCGCAAAATCTCTGAGCTATGTCGATAACTTTGGTTCTCTGTCGGATGCTTTCGGTACGAATGCTACCCTTCAGAGAAACTCCGAGCATAGCTCTCTCCATAGCTCGCTGAGCGACTTTGAACTGTTGGACCAGCCCTTTCGTAAGTGTCCATGTCTCGGCCATGTGTCCATGTTATGTATAATGTCTTAAATAAAATCCAAAATCCATGCAGAATGTATACTCGCTCTGCTCCTAAAAGGGTGCACTTTTTCAGCATGTTGTGATGTAATGATTTCTTATTTTTTTACTTAAGAAGAAATTATTTTATAAAACATTATTAACGTTATGAAAAAACAAGCAAGGTTGAAAAAGGGAGACAAAGTCCGAACTTTCAATCTTTTTCTTGAACTTTTTTCTTCATTTCTAGAATCTTTTCGTAACTTCGAGATAGTTAGATTCCAGTTCAGTTTTTCGTAACAGTCGGCACGACCGAACCAGGTCCGAAGAATCATCATCATCATCATCATTCTTACTATCTTTGTAGAAAATTATGCTTTGGTCCAAATTCCACAGCAATTTCCCCGGTAACGTGAGTGTTGTTAATTGGTTATTTTGAACGCAGCCTGTAAAACTATTATAGATTAAAAAAAAAACAATATGAGCTCTTTGATCAACCGATAAAATGCAATGAACGTATTTTATTTTCTCTGCAAGATATCTAATATTAAAACTGTAGCAAAATATTACTAGCTACCAGTTGACTATGGCCCCACTGCTGGGGCACGGGTCTGTATCGCAGGAAGGTTAGGCCTTACTCCACCACGAGGTCTAAGTCCGGTTTGGTGGAGAATTTTACGACAGGCGGGCCTTACTGTCAGAAGTTATAAGGCCTCTGATATGGCTTAACGACTGCCATTTCATAAGAGCCAGCATCAACGGCTTAACGTGCCTTGCGAAGCCTGGCACGGTTATACCTCCATATATGGAGAGGGAGGACGGTTATAACCCCCGGGGGTTATAACCCGCGGTAACGTGACACCCTCTCGTCCTCCCCTTCTCCACCGGTCATGATCCATCCATCCACTTGACTATCGCCGGCTGCAACTGGTTCCTTGAACGGTATCTTCCTCTCTTTCTTTTTCACGCCCTGTCTCATATCTCTCACCTTTTTAGCGATCTTGTCCAATCTCTTGTCCGGCTGGAAAGGGTCCCTCGGTCGGCACACTTCGCCATCGTCGGGCCGCGAGCGCTCGGCCGCGAAGCTTCGTCTGTCTCGCTCGCCCTCCCGGCTTCCCTCTCGTTCCCTCTCTCTCTCCACCGCGAAGCTTCGTACTGGCTCCTCGCGATCCAACTGCCTGTGAAGGGCTGCCAGGTCAATGCCCTCGGAACTGTCTTCATGCTCGTAGACTGTGGAAAGAAAAAGAAGTTAGATGAGTCAAGCTACCATCAGCAAATAGATGACTCTTTATTCCACACCGGTAATTGATTGATTAAACAAAATAGTATATTTCATTACAAGTGCGGAAAGGCTGTCATTGCAAAGAGTTCCGACAAATGTCTACCCGAGCCGAGGCGCAGCCGAAGGCGAGGGTTGACTGTCGGAACAAGTTGCAATGACGGTTCCGCACGTGAACTGAACGACTATTTTTAATAAAGTTGCGTAAAATATATATTTGGAAAATGGCGCCAACCGTAAATAAATATAAGCAGAGATTTTTTTTCTTCACCCATTCTAGTAGGCAAAGGGAAATATGCCCATACAGCCAAGTCTTCAGTAGAATTTTTTTATTGATATGAAATGAAAATGAAATTTAATGAGATGAAATGAAACCTAACTTAACTCATTCATTACACTATTTTTATTTTTAATGCACTAACCCGTGCTAAGGAACAAATTTAATACAGAGAATATTGTAAAGAGGTTCGAAATTTCACTGATGCCGTGAGTCGCCCATTGGCTCAATTGGTAGAGCGCTGGTACGGATAGCCAGAGGTTGCGGGTTCGAATCCCGGCATGGGTGAAAATTTTAGCCTCTAAATAGGTTTTTAAATTAACTCATTCAATCAAATCATTAAATTGAAACAAATTAGTAGCTCATAAAAACTTCTATATATTTTTTAGTAAAAACTTCATGGTTGGTTTTTCATTTTAATTGAAATTATTTTGACAGTTAGGAAAGAAAACGCACGAGTGCGACAAAGGTAAAAAAAGCACCAGTGTGTAATAGCCCACATCCCGCACGCTATACGTCCCTGTAATACGCCACTTTTTGAGCAACTGCATTAAAAAAGACAGTTTACGTACCTATCCTGTGTTACTCGGTATGACTTAAGGATTCTGAACATATCACGCACGATATCTTATTTTGGATTAAACGCTAACACTGCTTTTACCTCGAGCATGTTTTCTCTCCACCAATCCGGACTTGCCCCCGTGGTGGAATATGGCTTATACCTTCCTCAGGGAAAAGACACGTGCCCCTCAGTGGGGACGTAATGGGTTGATGATGATGATGATGTGTCTCTAGCATAATTTAGCATTTTTAGTGATTGTAGAGAGAAATAGAACACTTTATTGTACATAAAAAAGGAAATTACACAGATATTTCTGTTTGTAATAAAATTGTTATACTTTTGAAAAATATGGTCTGTTATAAAAATGTTATATTGTGCGAGCGAGACAACATTCCTGACACTCGCAGCTAATGAGCTGTTCTCTCTCCAACTGTGCCTGACTCTCACTGCGTGAGGCACAGTGAGTTCCACGTGAATTGAATCTTTGGCAGTCGTTCTCCTTATAGTCTTTTAGTATCCTGGTCCTGTCTCCTATAGGATCCTGTCTATTATAGTCTTTTAGTATACGGAAGTATATCTCTCTTTCTCTTTCTCATATCTCTATTTCTCATATCTCTTTCTCTCGCTCTCTATGTCTCACTCATTCTCTCTTACAGTGCAGATAATATGTTTTGTTCTGTATAATTTTATTTTTGTCCTCTTGTAAAGCCATACCTACTTTAAAAAATCCTGATCTTGAAAACAGTTGTTAACGTACAAAATTCAGCACACTCGGTCTATGGAGGATATAATTTTGTAAGCTGATGTTTCTCCAAACGGTATAAATGAATAAATATCGTGTGCAATTTGAATGGCGCACTTTGAAGCTAGTCAATCTGCGCCGGACTATCATACCTCTCTGACTAATCCAACAGACAGTCGTTTGCCTTGGTCTGGCGGAGTCCTATCAATACTTTGCGCGAACGATCTTTTAACATCGTAGACCCCGTCTTCGTTTGCCATCAGGCGTGTCTGGGGTCAAGTGTCAACCTGTCTTACATGGATAGATAGATAGGGAACACTTTCGTGTACATAATAGTACATTACACAACTAGGGTGGTAATACAAAGAAAGGCCGAGATCGCAGAAGTTTGCGGCCCGAGCTGCAAGCGAGGGACGTAAATATGCGATCGAGAGCTTTCTTTATTACCTCCCGTGTTGTGTACATCTTTTTATGTCTACACTTGGCCAGAAAGCGGATTTTTCCGTACGCGCAGCGTGCGGAAAAAGCCACTTTATTGCCAGGTGTGGCATAAAAATCTTAACCTCTTAATTCTTAACCTAAGCATACAGATGGCGGCCTTATCACTAAAAGTGATTAGAAATAAATTAAAAATGATACGATGGACTTACACTGCGCCTTCAATATCCGGAAGTCCAGCTGCGCCGGACTGTCGCACCTGTCGGGCTCGTCCGGCAGTCCACCGTTCTCCTTGGCGCGGGCGGGGTCGTGGCGCGGGGGACGGGGCGGCTGCCGGCGCCGCTTGCCGCCGTGCTGCGGACGGCGCGCGCGCGACAGTCGCTCGGCGCGGCGCTCCGACTGGGAACAAGGCGGGTGACTGAAAGATTACGATACACTGGCCACGTTTAATACTTTATTTTAGAAAAAACAGTGCCCTCGGTTTTTGAGAAGTGACAGCCAGAAGGTTTATATGAAGAATAAGAGTCCCCAAGATAGAGGACTTGCCTTGTTTGGGGGTTGACGTTGAAACCTAGATATTAAGTAAAACATAATCTTGTATTTCTGTGCATCAATATCTGTATAGAACCGTGTCATTTTGAATAAATATTTTTAGTTTATTTTTACTTTATAGCACGGGGAAAAGCTAGTTTGTTGACTCCTGTCTCCTACTACCTAATGTACGGTAGATATGGTATGATGTAATATGTTAATGCTAAGAGGTTTATTAATTTTTAAGTTCAATGTGTACTGGAGAAAATAAAATGAAATAGGTTTTACATACTACGTACTAGAGAAGACATTCCAAACCACTTTTGTGTCGGAAACTCATAATTTCGCACAACTTTCGGATGAAAAACGCCTTTTAATTTTTCTTCAGATTTTTCTTATTATTTTTTTCAAATACCTCTGGTTTGCATAGCGCGTCTAATAAATAAAAGGACTAAAGGGACCAAATAAATATTTGCCTCTCGCTCACACAAGATCGTTTGTCAGATTGCATAATAAATAAATAGAAACGAACTCGTTCATGCAATACGAGTATTATGGTATGAACGATTTCTTTGATTCGGTGGATTTGTCTTTTTTCCGAAAAGCAGAAAATTCACGATTTTTTTTATCCATTCTGTGTCAGTACCAAGTTAGCCGGGCTAAAGATGTAGGTACTGCATTACCTGCAAAAGTTAGAGATTTTCGATGTCATGTCAAGCGCTAGACGTAGCTTAACGATCGTCGAGCCTTTTTGCATAAATACAAAACTTGTGACGTATTGTTTTATTTATTTATAAGATTTTAAAAATATACTTTTTACAACTGCTGTACTGTGCGCGACTCTGGGGAAAAAAGTGCTATCTCCATGAACCAGACATTGGTAGAATACTATGGGTGCCATAAAAAAAACAATTGAATTAAATTCACTCACTGCTTCGTTAAGCCATTGCTGGTTTGTCTCAAAGGTAGCGTCTTCGAATATTACAATGTTAGCTAGGTTCTGATGGCATGTCATTGGTATTTTCCTCGGTCATAGAAGTTTATTTTATTCATAACATCACATAAACTCATCACTGCATAAAGTGACTCGTTGGTCTAGCCTTGATGGCATTTGGTTACCAAGACCGTGGCGTGGGTTCGATTCCCACTCGGGGCCGCCGTACATTTGTACAAGTGGCCTCAGTATGGGTGTGTTTTCATGTTTGTGACGTCCTAACTTGGTTACTATAGTACATGGTATCCTAGTTTGGGACCAGGTCAAGTAATAGTGTTTTGTGGAAGTTATTATTACTCGTATTATTAAGTATTCAAACCTACTGCCTTCTCTCTGTCACATTCACCTCAAGTCGATTGTAGTCATGAAGAGGCGGCGGCGTTGCCGAGGGCGGCGTGTTCCTCTCCTCGCTATGTGGTCGCCGCTCCTTCCTCTCGTGGCCGCAGCCAGAGTCCCGTCTCTCGCGGCGCTTGCGCACCTCTCGCTCGCACTCGGGCGCCGCCATGTCCGTCCTGCTGGCGCGCTCGGCCTCGCTAGGCCGCCGCTCGGACGCGCTCGGCCGTCGCTCGCCGCACTGCGTACGCCAAGATGTGGTTGAGCGGCTCGTCCCGTCCCTCTCGTGTCCGTAGCCCTGTCCGTGTGCGTGCTTGTCACTCGTTGGCGTTCGGTTCGGTTGAGAGTGATTGGAGCCCGAAGTCTTAGATTTGGAACGCCGTCACAGGTTTGAATTACAGTTTTTTGAATTATAGGATCCCAATTGAGGGAAAAAAATACCTTCACAAGCTAATAGCAGTTGTGCCTAGGGTCAGAAAGGGCTAAAACGAAGCGTCGCGCTGAATTTTTTTGACACCAGTCTTGGCATTTCATGGAGTTTCAATTCTAAAAAGAAGTTTTAAAATACTTTGTTTTAAATATGATAGCACTTTCGACCTAACAGCGTGCTTCTGTAGATTAGCTCTAATGCTCGGCGTTCCAAACACATACTCGTGGTTCGAGTACAAGAATTCGGGCTACGGTGTGAAAAGTGTAGAGTTCAAACTAATTTATGAGTAGTCCAAGCGATGTCTGGTTTGAAAGGGCGTATTTAATTTGTTTCTATTCGTAGTCAGTAAGCGTAGGCAGTACCAATTGCTACGAACCTTTGCTACGCCGTAGCGTAGATTGTTCAATTTATTATTTTTGTTGTTTCATAGACTTATTGTCTACGAAAACTATTCATACTATTTCGTCAAGCAATAATTGTATGTTTGTAAACAAACGAACAGTATTATATTTCGTGGTACTTGGAACACCCATAGCATGATAACCCATAAGTATTGATGTTAGTAAATTGTAAAGCATATCGATGAGATGTGGACTGGACAGAACAGTGGCTGAATGATAACGCAATTACGATTTGATAGTGTTCATGGTTGTATGCTGTCATATATATAAGTAAGGTATCTTGAGAAACTGACAGGCAAAAATATATTTAGTGCTTGAAAGCATTAGGATTGCCGTCACCGAATTAATTTTGCGAAGCGTATATTAAGCGTTTATACAGGTACTTTATCACTACTATTTTAAGTTGTTAAGTAATTTAAAAATTCACTACTTATATAGAGATTGTGAAAGCCCCCACCAATTAGTAAAGAAAGATTTCCCAAAAAAAAGTACCTTTAAAACATCCAATTGAACCATGATTGAGGGTTTTGCCCACAATTTTCCGAAACGCTGAACTTTTTACTCATCCGTTACGTGAGGGACTCTGAAATTGAAACCATGTTTCGGACTGACACACTTCGACAAAATAATCACCGCTACTGTTTTGTCTAATTTTGAATGCATCTCTAGAATCCTGGCACAAAATAATTAAAAAACAAAACAACAACATTAAATATACTCACAATGCAATATCTCGCTGCGCCAACTATGGAGTCGAATATCCTAGAAATATTGGCACGCCGTTGGCTGGCCAGGGTAGACCGAGTGTGCCTCAGTCTGATCGAAACCCCTCCAACCATAAACAAAAGACCTTAGCACTAACTGGGCTATTGCTTATCCTTTTATGTAAAACAAATTGAAAGAAACAAAACGAAGCGGTGGGGCGGATTCGCGCGCCGTTTTGGCGGGAACTTTGACACTACAGTTTTTTTTTATGAAAACGGATGCGTTCAGTAAATCTTATTTCACTATGCCACTTCTTTGCACCATCATATCCCGATCTCTACACATATTCACTCTGCTCGACAAAGTCACTGTCTTTACTGGTTATTATAAGGAATTTACGGCTGTTTCAAGAAATGCGTTGAAACCAGTCTGTAATTTAGCATTGATGGGTTGATTTATGTGTTTGGGAGCTTTTTAGCTCTACTATTCCATTAATGGCTTCCCATTTTTTGTTTAACACTTCAACTTTTTAATTAATCAACTTTTTTGTGATTGCAAATCACAGTTGTTCGGTATTTATCAATTATCGTCAGTCATTTTCAACACTTCTTTGAATAGTAATATTTTTATAAGAATGTCCTGAATTGTTCGTAGAATTTTGTCTGCCCTCGTAATTCACGATCTGAAACAATAGGAAAACTAAATTATTTACTTAATAAACTATTATTTTGAATATGCTAAGCGCATGCAGCGATCGATAAGATACTCCTAAGGAATACAATGTTGCGAAAGTAGTTTAGTAAAACAGTTACAGTAGAATAAATCTTGAATGAGCAAAGTATCTTCATATAGAGTTACATGTAGAGGTCGAGGGAGGCTATGAGGGGTGGTTTGGAGGCCTGTAAAGAGCAAGGAGGGACTTCCCTTTGTTTATCGCGACTAAGAGAAAAGAGAGAGTGATAAAGAGATATCGCATTGGTGGATGTGATCCAAAAAGAGGATACATTGGTATAAGAGTGCCTGACAGCTCCAATGATCCGTGACAAACTGTTACAACTAATCCCCGACTAATTTAAAATAAAATTTCCATAAAAAGGTAGGTTTTTTCGTGCATATTTATAAAAACTGTTACATATTTTGTCACAAATCACCAGACTGCGATGCACTTTGTTGGCTTTGCTCGTATTGCGTTGGCATAAGATTATGGAGGTTTACCTATCTATAATCTGCTGCTGGGCATAGGCCTGCTTTTTACAGCGCCCTTCCTCACGGTCCTGTGCTAACCTGATCCATCTCTGACCCACAACCGTTACGATGTCGTCTGACCATCGTGTCGGTGGTCTGCCTACCAACCTCCTTCCCTCCCTTGGCCACCACTCCAATACTGCCCTGGTCCACCGGCCGTCTTCCCTTCTAGCCAAGTGTCCCGCCCATCTCCACTTTAACTTTGTGATCCGCTTACCAATGTCTTCGACTTTGGTTCTTCGACGAATTTCTAAGTTAGGTACGCGGTCCACAAGCGATGGGCACGCGCCCTCACTCTTGGAGGTTAAGGAATATATAATTATAGTTTATAGTGAAAGCGGTGATAGCGAATCGGTAGAACGTCGGCTTCCAATTCGGGAGCTCGTGGGTTCGAATCCCGGCATGTATCAATGACTTTGTTTTCTAAACTACGTTTTTACATATGTGAATTTATAGTAGCAATGCCAGTTGCTAACCGTAAAGGAAAACATTGTGTGGTAACCTGAGTGTCTGAGGTGTTTACATATCTAGGCGCTTGAATTTGCGAATCTGCGGTGGGCACGGGTGGTGATAAAACCTATACTCTCTTTCCGAGAGAACGTCTGTGCCCTCCAGTGTCCATACGGATATACATACATATTTTAATCACTAGGCTATATATAATCATACTAAATATTCATGGACATATTACACAGATCTCGTTAGCCCTATACTAAGTACAACTAAATGACTTGTAAAAAAATCTATTTAGAGCGTAAACATTCCACCCATGCCAGATTCGAACACGCGACCTCTGGCTATCCGTGCCAGCGCTCTTTCCAACTGAGCTAATGGGCGACTCACCGGCATCAGTGAAATTTCGAACCTTTTTACACTATTCTCTGTATTACGTACAGGTTCTAAATAGGTTTTTAAAATTGTCCTTGGCACGGGTTAGTGCATTAAAAATAAAAATAGTATAAATGACTTGTGTTATAGGTGCTAACTCGACGATAGATTTAATACAATAAATACATAGATAACACCCAAGACCCGAGACAAAGTAGAAAAGTTCGTTTCCTAGTTTGACCCGGCCGGTGATCGAACCCTAGACCTTCGGTCTTACAGTCAGCGTGCCAAACCGCTGCGCCACCGAGGCCGTTAATTAAACTTGAATAGCCTAACACGTGCTGTGTGGTGTCGGCCTAGAGAATATCACCAGCCCAAATTCTTCCCGCGGGTGTCGTAAAAGGCGACTAAGGGACACAAATCGGGGGGTGGGCAGCAGCGCTCCCTGCAGTCTCACCAAACTCCGATCCCCAACCCGCATGCCCAGCGTGGGGATTATGGGCACTACCCCACATGATGGCACAATCTTGCGCTATGGCGCTCATTAGGGGAGGGCTATGTCCAGCATTGGAATAATATAGCCTGAAGAAGAAGAAGAAGCCTAACTTGGTATTAAATACATAAGCCTGATTTTCTCACGTGGAAATTGAATGATCATTAGGTACAAAGCGGGAACAAAGGCTTAAAAGGACAGGAGCACAAAGCTTTATAATGTTCACACAAAAGGCGCAGTAAAATAGTGCTTTGTAATACGAAGAAAGGTTTTCGGATAGGTTAGATTAAGTTACGTAATGCCTACTAGAATCGAGTTGTTGAATCTAGAAGTGGAAACACACTTCCAGAGATAAAATAACATAACATTTACATACAGGCACATACATTGCTTCTGGCCCCACACTAGGATACCCTGTGTCGCGGGAACCAGAAACAGAGACATCACAAACATGTAAATATCCTGGTTTTTTTTTTTTGTTTCCAGCGGGGGTTGGACCCGGGACCTCTTGCATGGTAGGAAGATGCGCTACCGCTGCGCCACAGAGGTCTTCAAGAGATATGGGGAAAGAAAGATAATTAAAGTCCGATAAAAGTAGCCTTTTATCGGACTCTAACCATCTTGTAGTTTGGGCGACTACAAGCCACTGCCTGAGTTATATGTAATTTTTGTTTACGACCGCACAAGAATTGTTTCTCTTTAGAGCTTTTTGTTAGCTGCATGTGATTCCGGTTCTCTTTCTTTCCTCCTTTCTCTCTCGCACATACACACACACAAACACATACACATACATGCACACACACTTTCTCTATCTCCCTCTCTCTTTGTAACCCAATGGCATGGATTCGGTCACAGAGAGAGGTGTGTGTTATGTTCTCTGAACAAATTGAATTATATTGTTTATTCACATGACCTGTGCCGATTTCAATCTGAAGTCAATTTCAATCGCTTCACTTTTTCAAACTTGTTATTTCTTAATCCGAAAATGTACCCTGTAGAAATGCGGAAATGCAAATCAAGCAATTTTTATGGAAATAAAAATGATGAATGATATTGGTTTGCTAGAGTTTCTTCTATTTTAAATTCTATAAATATGAATGCAGAGGCTTGCAATTAGGTGTCAATCAAAAATTCCGTATATGTCCACTGCTGTAGAGGTCTATACCTCTTCAAGTATGTTCTGTCCTCTGACATCCTCATCCAGCTACTGCTAGCAATATGCTTCAGATCTTTTGTTTAAGAGCTGGTAGGCATCCTGCGTTGCAGTTCGTGGCATCTACTCTCTACTTGATGTTGTGTACTCATTGACCATATATATGTTCCAACTTCTTAGTTCTTTAGCGTATTGTCAATTAATGATGTGAGCATAGCTTGTTTTATAGTACAATGAGTGACTTTGAATCGCTGGATTAGTACCACTGGAGAGCACCCACGTTCCAGCACTGTGATGTTCAAGACTACGTATACTGAAATGAATTATGGTACCCAGACCTGGTCGCTGACTATGGATGGTCGTAGTTTGACTGCGTGATCAAATCAGGCATGAGGAGGTCCGCAGAAGAACCTAAGTTACTAATATATCTCGAAGAATTACTCAGTTGGAGAGGCATTAGATGGGGCGCACAGCTCGGGGACGAGCTGTGTTGGGCCGAAAGAGTTTTGGCCTGGCGGCCGCGGACCAGGGCCTCAATTCTGTTAGTGCATTATAGTACCATGACACATAATAAAATATCGGTTGGATCACGTGGGTTTTTTTTTACCATTGACGCCTAGAAGTTTCGATGTATGTAGGCGCGTTGACCTGAAGCAGCACCGAGCTGAAATCGCATTTGTCATTGTACTACAATGCATTAACAGAATCTAGGCCCAGATAAAGCAGCATGGGCAGTTCCCCCATCAGATGGCGTGATTACGGTGACGAGGAGTCTCTGGATGCACTGTGTGACCGGGAATCATGAAAAACCATGAAGGAGGCCTATGTCCTATAGTGGCCGTGATGGCTGATGATGATAACGATACTGACATTTTTGTCATTTGATTGTACGTTTCTCGACTCAATAATTCTTAAGCTACATTGTGTAAAATTCCAACCGTCTGTAAGTCGCTTGTGGGCGAAGGGCCAAATAAGACGGGACTCACGCGAACTGGCAGAGTTTGTGCCAGCGGCCATGTCATCCTAAATGTGCGTGCACGTTCGATTTGCAGTGTATAAACGTGTGCTCAATGGTCAACATAAGATTAGATAAAAATATTCTTTTCACACCTCCTGCTCGACAATGCCTTATTACGTACCGTCAAATATCATCGTAAAGCATAGCCTTGTCTCTCGAGGGCAATAATAATGAAGAATTTCCCTAGGAAATAAAGTGATTTGAATTTAGAATGTCAAAATTCGCATGAAAACTATGAAGAAGCCCCGCATTGCAATTCGAAATTCGAATTGTTGTTCGAAACTCACCCCTTTTTTCTTTTTTTTCTGAACTACTGTGTCGTGTGACCGCGCGAAACACCAATAAAAAAAATAAAAATTTTATTGTCTCCCAGATGGTGTGAAAAGTAGAGTATTCACCTCTGGAATAAAACATGTCTTAGTCTCGGGCGGTATGAACCCCTGGCTTCACTCAGGACTCTACATAACTCCCTCGCTTCGCTCAGGAGTTAAAATTTAACTCCCTCGCTGCGCTCGGGAGTTAACTCGGAGTCCTTCGCTCCGCTCAGGGTTCAATATACCGCCCATGACGTAATACATGGTGTTATTCCCTTAATGCATAATCTACTATTATGTACACTCGAGCACAGAACATAAACAATAAAAACGTATTGTTTGTATACGCTACTAAAACTACTACTACTGTGTGTGAAAATGCAAATAAATGATTCATAATTGGCACAAATGCCAGCCCTCTGTTATTGTTTTAAGGTTTTACTTTTTGTTTGTGCTGTTGGTGTGCCTTAATAAATAAAATGAAATAAAAAAATTCACCTATCTATCTTTTTTGAACTAAAACTTTCGTAAGCACATTGTAGACTTTTAGTCCGGATCTACTTACGGGTGTTGTTATATCGGAAGAGTCCGACCAGATTTCGCTAAAAGTCTACAATATCTATCTACGAGTAAAAATAACTGTTTTGTTAAAAACAATACTGTTTTTTATTTTAGTATGTTTAATGAATGACTCACGATTTGTCATTCGATAGTTATACATGTTACAGAAAAACGTGGTTATTTATTACTCAAACTTAATTATTACTGTATTTCTCTTGTTATAAGTTTTACCAGCGGTTCCCTTTGCGTTCGCTCGCGTAGAAATTATGGTGCATATTTACCAGGATAAAAAGTACTAGCCTTTGTACTATTATTTTGTGACTATAAACTATCTTTGTGCCATGTTTCCTTTACATCCGTTCAGCCTTTGTGGTGTGATTAAGCGTGACCCATCCATCCATACATTCATCCATCCATCCATCCAAACTTTCGAATTGAAGGGTTCGGTAGCTTAGTTAGTTTCTGAGCAATACCCTGCCTGCCTCAGTGGCACTTTCTACAATTAGAAACCAGCAAATCTGGGAGCCCACGAGACATTGTATACTGCATATCTTTTTTGAAATAGGTTAATAATTTTTACTTTTTGTAAGATCGAAATAAATAATATTAAAGTCAGGCCAGACAAAACACAAATGAAGCGTCTTCGCTGTCAAGACCAATGCTAATGGCAAAAACATTGCCCTTTGCCATACAGGCCATTTAGGTAGGTAAATAATGTTTCATTATAGACTATTTAATTTGTCTGATGTTATCGAGCTAGCCGCGCCTGACACGTGAGTGTAGGAGGGTATTTATGCAAGCTTCACTAATTATCTGTATAGCAGCAGCGTATTATATTAAAATTCATACGTAGTTGAATGTCACGGGTGTTAATGTTAAGCTCTCATCGGCATAAACAATTATTTTTTATGTAACCTGTAAACGGTCCACTGCAGGGCACAGGCCTTCTCCCAGAGAAAGAGTAGAGGGTGGGCTTGATTACCACGCGTACCCACCGCGGATTGGCGATATCTAGCGCTGAGGTATTTAAACACCTCAAACATTCAGGTTTCCTCACGACGTTTTCCTTCACAGTTAGTGAGTGGTATTGCTACTATAACTTCACAAATGAACATAACTTAGAAAACAAAGTCATTAGCACATGCCCGCTCTGGGAGTCAAACCTGGGGCTCTCGCGATAATCTTGAAGTAGAAAGTACGTGAAGAAGAAACCCATCGTTATATTCCAGGGATTCGACCATTTTAATGTCAACTGCTTATGGAATCACGACGGATCTACTCCCGATTATCTATAAGTAAAAAAATAATCACATTTTATGTACCTAAAAAATAATTGCGTTGCATTGCATTCTTAGACAATCACTGCAAACGACAGCAAAATTATTGTATGCAGCGCTAGTCATTGCAAGAAAATATACGACTGCAAATATATACCTCTTGGTATTGATTATAGTTTGAGTTTACGCAATTTGACTACAAATGATCAAATTTTTTGTACTTGCTATGTGCATTCCACCATCTTAAAAAGGCTTAAATACGGTTTTTTTTGCAATAAATCGGTTCATCGGTTCTTCATAGTTTGAACTTAAGCTTTTATAGCGTAAAATTATAAATTTTGCCTTCTCCATTAGCATGCATTTCTAACCCGTTTTTTTCGACGTAATAGAACGCAAATCTGACTTTAAAATAGATGAACAAATGAGATGGTGACAACAATAATATTACGGAATGAGTGAATTGAGGAAGAAAAGTCAGTAAAACGATGAGAATCCAAGGAATCTTCAACACCGGGCTTACTGAAGAATCTTTTAGTATTGATTTAAATTAATTGCAATGTAATTATCATAAATTGTTGGCAAATAAGCGAATACGAAGGGGCAGTAAAGCGCCAGCATTATTTATCATTAAATATGTACTGTTAATGAAGTCCAACCAGTTAGACGGAGTGATTATTCTGAGACTTATATGAACTAATACTCGTTGATGCCGGCTGTCATGTAATGGCAGTCGTTAAGCTATGCCAGAGGCATTATGGGTGACTTGATATCTTCTGACAGTAGGGTCTGCCACAGTTTTACAATCCTTCATCAAACCGGACTTGCCCCCGTGGTGGAGTATGGCCTAACCTACCTGCGATGCAGGAAGAGACCCGTGTCCCAGCAGTGGGGACATACAAGGGTTGATATCGAGACAATCAAGTGATATGCCACCATGCTATTTACAAAACATTAGTAATGAAAATGTTTTGTACACGAAAGCCAACAATGCGGTCATCACCATTATTTTAACATTCAAAGATAATGATTATGACGTACAGAATTACAGTCTTACAACAAAAACGTAAGGGGAAACCAAGGGGGTGAGTCTCTTAATTTAAAGAACATTAGAGTGTAGGTAGTATTAAGGTACAATAATGGTTGTTTAGAACTAAATGAAATTGGACCCTAAAAATATCCTAATTGTAATTTCATTAATGTTTCCATTATTATTGTGGTGACTACAAATCTAAACATAGTTGTGTAATCAGCCCATAGTTAATATGTGTAAAACTCCCTCTCTACTGGCAAGCCCTAACTGCAATGTGCTGGCAACATGTGGGCATCAACATTTCAAACTAAGATAATCCATAAACCTATTGAAGAATTTTAGTCTCTAACTACGTGAGTATTGTTCTAAGTCCACCAACCCGGACTTGGCCCCCCGTAGTGGAGTATGACCTAACCTTCCTGCGATGCAGGAAGAGACCAGTACCCCAGCAGTGGGAACATACAAAGGGTTGATGCCAAGGGTTGTTTCATTGACACTATTGGTAGTCTATTGACTCTATTATAGACTATTAGTACCAATCGCATTCCAATGTAAACGTGCAAATGAACTTGGCGCCTCGCGCGATTTTATCTCCTTCGCGAGAGAAGTAATTTCATTTGCGCGGGTTAGAATGACATTACAATACTCTTTTTATTTCATTTAATTTCAGCAAGCACGCAAACATGACTTAGGGCTAGCGATTTTATTTATTTTATTACGGACATGAACATCGAAAACCAATTATTTGATCAGAATAATAAAGGTACAGTTCAATGACACATATCCATAAATAGCCAGTTCATAATTACTAAAATATTTATTAAGCCAACTTAAGGTACCTATACACCGTTATGGACCAGGGCAGTATTGGAGTGGTAGCCTAGGGAGGAAAGGAGGTTGGTAGGCAGACCACCGATACGATGGTCAGACGACATCGTGAGGGTTGCGGGTCAGAGATGGATCAGATTAGCACAGGACCGTAAGGAATGGCGCAGTAAAAAGGAGGCCTACGCCCAGCAGTGGGTTGATGTGGGCTGATTAAAGATAGATAGAAGGTATACACAGCATTTGTAGACTCTACTTGTATGAAAACTAAAACATTTTAGACAGCAATTATATAGAATGAACTTAGAAATATTAAAATGTTAGCATCACATCGTTTAGATTTTGGTAATATTTTAGGTAAGAAGTTTTACATTTTGGAAATTAATTTAGTCTTAAAAGTGCCAAGGCTGTCATGACAATATCTTGCTCTAGCTTAAAACAGTCGTTGTCGTGCTAATATCCAAAGGTTATCTGGAGCGGTAAGACCGCCATTTGTATAACATTACTTAGATTTAAGAAGTCATGGTTGAATTATTATTTTCTGGTTGTGCAATACAGTGTTCTCTATCTATCTATCTTCTTCTTCTTCATCAGCCCATTATGTCCCCACCGAGGGGCACGGTCTCTTCCCTAAGGAAGGTATAGACCATACTCCACCACGGGGGCCAAGTCCGGATTGGTGGAGCCTTGCAAGACTAGTGGCTGGTTTTACTGTCAGATGTTTTCAAGCCGCCCACTAAGGCCTCTGACTTGGCTTAATGACTGCCATCTATCGACAGCAGCCTGCACCAACTGCTTAACATGCCTTGCGAAGCATGGAATCGCTCGGAAAAATGCCACTAGCGACAGTCATAGATGGTCACCCATCCATGCACTGAACGCGCCCTATGTTGCTTAACCACTGTGATCGTTTAAGATCACTCAGCGATTTTATCTATCTATCTAATATGACACTATTGAATATGATGCGCTTATTAGACTCTGATGACTGCTATAGAGTGTACAACACAAGGTGATCGATTAAAACATTGACCTTCGGGCAGTTCAAGGCTCCGCTATCTAAGTAAATTGATATCTAGGTGATTAATATTTACTTGTCTACTTATATTTTAACCGTTACCAATAATCCGATAAATTTATCTACAGGTGTTCCTAAAATGCGCAATGGCGATATACGTCAATTTGAGTTTGTGTTTTATAAGTAACCAGCTGACCCAGCGAACTTCGTACCGCCTAACAGTTGGTTGTTTAAATTTTTTTTAAATTTCTTTGTAAGAACCATCCTCGTACTCCAAGTAATATTCTAAAAAAAGAATTAGCAAAATCGCTTCAACTGCTCTCGAGATTTGTGCTTAGCAACACATTCAGCGATTCATTTTTATATTATAGAAAACTAGCTGACCCAGCGAACTTCGTACCGCCTAACAGGACATTCTTTGATTTTTTTTATTTTTCTCTCCGTAAGAACCATCCTCGTACTTCAAGGAATATTCTAAAAAAAGAATTAACGAAATCGGTTCTTACCAACATATTCAGATATTAGATACCAACCCTTGTATGTCCCCACTGCTGGGGAACGGGTCTCTTTTTGCATCGCAGGAAGTTTAGGCCATACTGAGGGCAAGGCCGGGTTGGTGGAGGATTGTAAGACAGTGGCGGGCCTTATTGTCTGAAGTTATCAAGCCGCCCATAAGGCCTCTGGCATGGCTTAACGACTGCTATTACATGACAGCCGGTACCAACGGTTTAACGTGCCTTGCAAAGCACGGAAGCGATCGCAAAAAATGCCACTAGCGGTAGTCACGGGACGGTCACCCACCCTGCTCCTGATCGTACCTGTCGTTGCTTAACTCAAGTGGTTGATTCCCATCACTTGGTTCGGCTAGGCCACGAGCGCTTATTTTTATATTCATCGTCATCGTCAGGCTATACTAGTCTACTGCTGGACATAGCCCTCCCCTAATGAGCGCCATAGCGCCCTGTCTTCAGCTTGTCGCATCCAGCATCTGCCTGCAGTTTTTCGCAGATCGTCATCCCACCTAGTCGGAGGGCGTCCCACACTACGTTTGCCGAGTCGCGGTCTCCACTCAAGGACACGTTTGCTCCGACGGTTGTCGGTTCTTCGCGAGATATGGCCAGCCCACTGCCACTTCAGCTTGCTGATTCTCTGAGCTATGTCGATAACTTTGGTTCTCTGTCGGATGCATTCGTTACGAATCCTATCCTTCAGAGAAACTCCGAGCATAGCTCTTTCCATAGCTCGCTGAGCGACTTTGAACTGGTGGACCAGCCCTTTCGTGAGTGTCCATGTCTCGGCTCCGTAAGTCATGACAGGTAGGACGCACTGATTAAAAACTTTCGTTTTCAAGCATTGCGGTATGGATGACGAGAAGACTCGGCGTAGTTTACCAAACGCTGCCCAGCCCAGCTGGATCCTCCTCTTGGCCTCCCTCTCGAAATTGTTTTTACCTAACTGCAAAATCTGCCCGAGGTAAATGTATTCGGAAACGATTTCGAGAAGGTGACCTTGTACGACGACCGGTCTCGGATCAATGTGGCCGTTGATCATGATCTTGGTTTTATCCAAATTCATGCCAAGACCGATACGTCGCGAGGCTGAAGCTAGGTCGGTCAGCATCTGGTTCAGCTCCTCTAGCGACTCCGCCATTAAGACTATGTCATCTGTGAATCGCAGGTGTGAGATGTAGTCGCAGTTTATGTTAATGCCCTTTCCTTTCCAGTCCAGCGTCTTAAACATATCTTCCAACGCGCTTGTGAACAGTTTCGGGGATATAACATCCCCCTGTCTTACTCCTCTGCGCAGTTGGATAGGTTTAGACTGCTGGCCCTGTACTTGAACACTCATGGTGGCGGCTTCGTACAGACATCTCAACACCTCGATATAACAATTTTCCGACGTTTCGGCACTTTTTCAGGTGCCGTGGTCCCGGATGACTGAGGTGACGGGCGTCTTTTAGAAAGCATTAACGGTTAAAAGACGCCCGTCACCTTAGTCATCCGGGAAACGTCGGAAAATTGTAAAAATTTAATAAACGAGTATAAATCCGTATGATATTTGTTATATCATACCAATCCCTGTTATAGAACTTCATCAATAGCACGGTTCAGTCACAAAAGACAAAAGCGCCTCTCCTTTATCGATTACGTAACAGGAGGCTACGGACTACGCTGCTACGGCGTAGTAGAAGCCAACTGCGTAGGTCGTAGCGGCTGCTACGGATCCGCTTAGCGGACAATATTAGATTTGGATTTCTTTTTTTAAACAACATTTTTCAAAAAGGTTCTATAATTAGCACTTTTATTTTTATTTAATTTGAAGCATTGAGATACGTTTTGTTTTGAAAATGAAAATGAATAAATAAAGATTGTTAGGTGTGGGTTTTATCTCCCTTGACTCAGCGTTATTCACCTGCGTGTCCCCACACACGTGGTTTGATCATGAAGTCGAAGTGATTGTAAACTTAAGTTAACTATAGTTAAGAATACAACTAATCGTTATGCATTGATTGATAAAATTCTACGTATGCATTTGAGTCATATTTAGTATGTTTTAGCATTCCGGATTTTTTTTAAAGCTAAGGTTCTTTTAGCTAAAGCTTTATGATGAAAATTCTTTTAAAATGTTACCAAGATTTATTATGACTTTGCATTTTACTAACAATATTACATCTGGCTTTAGTTTTTTTCGGTTTTTAGCGTATCTAGTTAATAACACTAACATACCCCTTCGATGTTAAGCTTTATTTGTCGAAATCGGTCCAGCCTCGGTATGACCTCTAAGTGGTTATAAAAAGGCACAATCGAGGGCTTAGAAGATATTGGGGTTTAAAGTCATATAGGTATACTTTTAAACGGTCAAAAGTAGTTTTGACTGCTAAAATCAGTCAAAATCACTGTTGTCCAAAGCTTATATTTGAAATACCAAATTGTAAAAACACCTAAAATGATGCATCACTCAATCTGCGAGAACAAAAATATAGGTGCGACGAAGCGCGTAGCATAGCGGAGCATGTTAGGTTGACCATGTAAGGTCGAAAACCAACTCGATACATACTCGTATTAGAATTTTACTTTATTTTTCTGCAGTCAAAACTAATTTGGACTGATTTTAGCAGTCAAAACTAGTTTTGACCGATTAAGAGTTTTGACTGTAACATAGACATACAAACTCACACCCGCAAGTATACCCATATACATAGCCCTCTTTGCTCGGCTACGCCGCAGAAGCCAACTGCGTAGCAGCGTAGCACGTGCTACGGATCACGTAGGCGCATGTACAGATTTACACCTCCTTATTGGATTCTGCTTGACAATTGTTGTGGTGTCTGGTCACTGAATCTACAATGGTCACTGTCCTACAAAATGAAGATAATTTAAGATAATGTAAGATAAGAAAATTCTTTATTGTACACTAGAAAAGAACAACAAATACAAAGATTAACGACGACCTCTGTGGTGCATCTGCAGTGCATCTTCCTACCATTCAAGAGATCCCGGGTTCGAAACCCGAATGGGGAAAAAAAACCCCAGGTCTTGAAATAGTTATGGAGAGAATATGAGCTTAAATATCACGCGTGGCCATCGCGAAAAGACAACTTCAAGCGCTGAGGTCTTTGAATACCTCAGGCACGTATTTTTTCACCCTTCTTCTTCAGGCTATTTTATATAGTGAACTTCTGGACATAGCCCTCCCCTAATGAGCACCATAGCGCCCTGTCTTCAGTTTGTCTCACCAGCATCTGCCTGCCGTTTTTCGCAGATCGTCATCTCGCCTGGTAGGAGGGCGTCCTACACTACGTTTGCCGAGTCGAGGTCTCCACTTTTCACCCTTAGCGAGTACAAATGTCCTAACTTAGAAAACAAAGGCACTGGTGCATGCCGGGATAGTTAATTAATTGCATATAAAAGTTAATATTGTTAAATTGTATTGATTTCGTCTACTAATTCTATAACCTAGTTATGGAAGGGCGGTGTCTAGTGCTACAGGTATTTTTGTACTCACAAATAGAGTTGTAGTCTATGATGTAGTGGATAATAAAATAAGGAATTTCGAAATTGGAAATATAAACCCAACTGATTATTCGTTTCATTTAGCTTTATCTTATATGTTGACAGAAAAACAGTTGTTAGAAATTAAAAACGACATGTTGATGTATTGTAGCAAGTCAGTCATTCTCAAAATTAATTTAGTAATAAAAGGGTTTACAGCAATTGTTTGAATTAAAGGTATTTAAAAATCTTTCAGGGAAACTCTAGAGAATCTCTAAGCGCCGGAGCGCTTCCTTTGAAAAACCTGTCGAAATATGAGCACACCTTCTAGTTATTTAAATTGTAAGGAAAACTTCCAAATTTGGATAAAATATATATTAGCTGTTTCTTTAAAAGTTAATACCTTTGAGATTAAAAGGTACGGAACAGCAATTTCTTTCCGCATTTGAAAATTCGCCTGATGGAAAAAGTTATCCCTGAGTAGTTGAGGGGTATCACTCGGGGATTTCGAAACACCCTGCTTAGTGGGTTTGTTTATGCTGTGGTGTTTATTTGTCTTTGTGACGTCAGAAGATGTGACCTGATTATCGGGTTCGTCGCTCCGTGGGTGTGTCGGCCGCGGCCGGGCGGAATAGCTAGTTTGCGAGACTATTATGCAAAAGAGAGTAGCGGGAAACGATAGGCGGAGCTTAGGAGAGGTGTTTTATTCTCAGTCGTATCTAGGTTAAGCGATAAGTGAACGGTTCTGGAAGGAATTACGACTAAAAGGTAATAGATAAAGAATCTGGAAACCAGTTGAACTAGGTATCTCATGTAGAAATCTCATCTAGAAATTTAGGGCTCCTCGGAGCCGGAGCAAACCAATGAAAAAAAATCATTACCATTTTCTTTGGATTTTTTCGAAAAACGACCGGTTCATCTTCTTACGCTCTATTTCCTATAAAATTACTGCGATTTTCATTTAATTCCATGTAGCCCCGCAACTTGCTTTTTTACTTCAAGTAAAATTCGTGATTAACATAACAAGTTCTTTGTTAATAATCTTCAAACTCATATACTCATGTAGGTACGCATAAAAATAAAAAAATAAAACTTAAATTATTAATGCTTAAAACAAGCGTATTTTTGTGATTCAAAATGTTTCAAAAAAATATAATTTCTATTAAAGCAACAAAACTGCAAGCCTGAGATGTTGACAAAAAGGAAAACACCCTAAATACCAAAACAAAAAAATCCACACGGCCAAAAAAAACACAGAGCTAACTTACCAAGAAATCTCATCCGAACACAAAAAACCAGACGCTTCAAACACAAAAGCCTCCCGAAAAAGGAAACACGGAAGTGGCCAGGGCCGGCTTCACAGAATGGCGCCGATAAAACAATATGGCGGACGAACGACCGTGGTAGTTCGCGCGCTCGGATCGACTGGGGCCCAGGGTACAGTGTTGTATGGACTGGCGATGCGCGGCGGCGCCGAGGCGACATAGGGAAAGTGATGGCCGTACGCGGCATCGATAGACTGCAGTTGTGCAGGTCAGGCATGCAGCTGGAGCTACGTCACTGCTGCATCCTATTTTAATACGCTAGGCTCCGGTCTAAGATCCAGAGGCTGTTTTTTAAAGAACGGTGACAGAGCTGGGCACGTTAGGATAAACTGCCTCTACTCTTTTTTAAGCAATTAAACAAGACCTACAGTAATACCTCCCTACCGCAGTGGTAAAACAAAGGAAAAAAGGGAGCTTCTGCCAAAACTATCAGCATAGATAGATACATAGAGAACACTTTATTGCACAACCAGAAAAATATTACAACCATGATTCTTAAATCTAAGTAATGTTATACAATTGGCAGTCTTATCGCTAAGAGCGATCTCTTCCAGACAACCTTTGGATGGAGTGGATAGCATGAAGAATATAGTCGGTACGTGGTGCATGTACATAAATAATTAAATCGAAAATATATTGATAACAAACAGCAAGGGAGTGCGAGAATATAATTACTTATAATTACCTACGATATAATGTAAATATATTTAAATAATAATATACATATACATATTAAATACATATAGTTAAGCAACATATACTTAAATAATAATATACATAAATGCCTAAAAATAAATACTTATACAATTAATACATATTTAATAAGCAACAGTTTTCCAGTTTATCCAGTGAGATAGTGGGATTTCACCAGTGCCTTAAAACAAGCCAAGGACTTTGCTTTTCTCACTTCCACGGGCAGATCATTCCATAAATGGACTGCCTGAACCGTGAAAGAGGAGCCATAAAATTTTGTTCTGTGGATGGGAGTTTCGAGGAGAAGGTTTTGGGATGAGCGAAGAGTCAGTAATATAGATTGAGCATAACTTCCCCAACCCGCATGCCCAGCGTGGGGATTATGGGCATTACCCTCAATGATGGCACAACCTTGCGCTATGGCCCTCATTATGGGAGCGCTATGTCCAGAAGTGGACTAATATTGCCTGAAGAAGAAGAAGAAGATCAGCATAACTTCAGAAGCACCAGATTTTTTATCTCCATCTACAGATTACCACTAACAGATTTAGGTTTATTCAATTAATTGAATTAATACAATTTAAATACTGTACAATGACAGAATACAAATACAAAGTAAACAATTTGTAATTTTTAATTAAAAAGAAACATGCAAGGAATGTCAGTACACTGCTTTTGTGAAAGGACCCGACTCAGCATTTGTCACAAAAGGAATACCTACTTCAACGCTGGTATTATGTCGGCACCTAATATGTAAAACAATTAAAAAACAAAAATATTTTAAAAACCTATTTAGAGGCTAAAAATTCCACCCATGCCGGCAGTCGCCCATTAGCTCAGTTGGAAAGAGCGTTGGCACGGATAGCCAGAGGTCGTGGGTTTGAATCCCAACATGGGTGGAATTTTTAGCCTCTAAATAGGTTTTTAAAATTGTCCTTAGCCCGTGCTAGTGCATTACGAAAAAAGAGTTAATAAATATTATCGATTGGTAACAGAATATGGGATAAACTTAGGTATTACATAATATGTACGTAGACTAAAGCTCTGCAATATCAAATAATGGCTTACTTTAGATTGAGCACAGTAATTTTGAATTTTTGGTCATAAACACTTTGCCACTGCTTCAACGCCGCCTTGACGCGAACAAAAATTCATTTAAAATTTCCTAAATGACGATATGAGGTCGTTGTATGAAATCAAGCGTTACATTCCAGAAATCCATAATAGCATTATAATGTGAAAATTACTTTGCTAAATTCCGCTACACGTCCCAGAAGTACCATGCGGTTATTAGTGTCGGTGGTGTGTGTGCCTCTATGAATTGTTTTAAGAATTTGTGCTGAAAACGGGTCATTGCTTGAATTTCTAGTAAAATAATGAAGTCCCTAAACAAACGGACCATATTGTTTGGAATCAGGCGTTACTTTGCGGAAAAAAGTGAAAATTACTTTGCAAAATTCCGCCAAGTGCAAGCAGTTGTGAGCCTGAGAATGCCTCGTGTTAGAGGCGAAACATGTCGCGTATTTTCTCAGACTAGTATTGGTGTCGGTGATGGTGTGTTCGTGTCTTGCTTCTGCTTGAAAAAGTGGGAGGGAGGGCGGTGGATTAACTAACCGCATGGTACCTACTTCTGGCATTTTTGGCGGAATTTAGCAATGTCATTTTCACATTTTATTGATATGCAGTCGGTAAAACTGGCAAAGGTCGTTTTACCTCAAGGAATCATTTTGTACCATCTTCCCCTATTCATGTTTTAACAGCAAACATGCATAAACACAAACAAAAACACCTTTTGAGTCGGTTAATATTGACCCCAGTGCAACACAAAGCAAATGCAAATAGGGGAGCATAGGTTTCGCATTACTTCAGAAGCCCAGAGATATTCCATCTCCATTTGCTGATAATAACTTTGAACATCTTTAAACAGTAAAATGACTTATGCTATTAATGACCTTTTGGATTAATTATTATTGGCCAGTATGATAATTATATTAGTCAGTCGTTTCCACAATATTATAAGTGGGTATTTCATACTTTAGGTAGGCACTTCATGTGTAAAACCACCAATCACCGTGCTGAGGACAAAATGGCTCGCCAGTTTTTCTTTGCTTAGGTGACTCCAAGGAACTATTTTCAGGTTTCACTCACGAATATCGCTACATCAAATGCATGGTCAATGTGGTTAGTTGTGTAATTTCTGGGCACTTACCTTTATAGGAAGTGTAAACTTTCCACAATAACACGTCCTTCCAATCTTATCTTTTACAAGTCTTACAGCCGATAATCCAGACTGCATGTAGTTGCATATCTATAGGTACAGGGTTATTTAACACCATCGAAATTTGAAATGAAATGAAAGGGTTTCATTCAAAGTAGCACAGAAACTGCGGCTTAATGAAAGTAACAATTCAAACTAGGTGTCCATTTCAAAATCTAGATCATTTTCAAGAAAAAATGGACATAAAAACTCCAAACTTAGTCTTTTTAATGTAAATTCGGCAAGGTAAGGTAAAGTAATGTAGACATGGAGTTTTATTGTCCAATTTTTCTTGAAAATTATCTAGATTTTGAAATGGACACCTAGTTTGACTTGTAACGTTCATTAAGCCGCAGTATCTGCCGTACTTTTAATAAAACCTTTAGCATTAAATTCTTCAACTATCTACCGCCACAAAAAAAGAATTGAATTGAATTGAATAAAACCTTTTTATTCATTAATTCGTTTTGTGACTTTATTCGAGAACTTTAAAGCCTGTAACATTTTACTCATGAAATCGTTTGCTATAGGAATTGAATTATCTATTTTTGTATGATGTGGTTTTTCATTTTGTCTGCTTCGTAGTAGCGTCTGATCATTACATAGAGTGAACATTGTTATATGTGTTGTCATTGATACTCCTCTATTTCCAGTTTATTAATACTCTTTATTTTATACTAGCTATTGACCACGACTTCGCGAAGACATTTTGATTAATTTCCGGGATAAAAAGTAGTCAAAGTGGCATTCCAAACTATAATCTATGTGTGTGACGAATTTTATCCCAATCCATTGGGATTGATTGGTAACAAACATCAGTACAAACAAACTATATGTATAGTAAGATTCCACTCAACTGATATATTTTTTTATTGTAAAACTGAATTTTATATTTGAAGTCAATTATAATTTTTATTAACTTTTCATTATGAATCAACTACGTATATTACGTCTTATATTATTTATATAAGATATATTAATAGATGCTAATCAATTTGATTAGCATCTATTAATTATTTGCTAACTGGTCGTGATCTTATACTGTCAAACTAGTTCAAGAAAACTGTAAACATCCAACAATAGAGCTAGTGTTTATTAGATTCTCTGTTTGTCTACTACTGTGTGGCCGGTCAATGAACTTAAGTTCTAACCCTGTATAATCCTGTTATCATGTTACGCAAGCGTAAAAAACAGTTTTTATCGTACAACAATCTTATCGATAAGAATGTCCCATCTCAGGTCTGAAACGTAAACATATCGGGCCGTGCTCACCGGCCGGCACAGCCCTGAACCCTCGACCTATGTCGCTGAAATCTTATCGATAAATGCGCTTCACATCTCTACTTAGATTTAGACTGACATATCAAAGCTTGAAACAAAGCCGCAGTGGACGGCAAAGGAGCTCTGGTGTCGTGTTAAGGAGAAAGATGAAACGGTACACAAATATGGCGCAGAAGGATAAAATAAAAACCACAGACCTGCAGCCCAATATTTATTTGATTATTTAATTAATATATCTTTTTTATACTTCTGTATGCCTATCATAAGAAGAAATCCATATATTTATCGCCACTTAGACATAGATATACAAGATGTAAAATAGAAAGTAATCAGTTATTCTATTCAGCCCCTGTGGTTGACTGGTTGAAGACAACTGTGGCACTAAGTGTGCCGCATTGCCATTGTAATTTTGGTAATGTTTACTTACGTACAATAAACGTATGAATAATAATAAATATTAAAACCGGTGCTTGATCGGAACAAAGTGCCTGTCGCCCAAGCTAAGTTAACTAAACTTGACCTGCTTCCTGTTGCGATACAGAAAATGAACTGTAATCTAACTGCTGTTAACTTGTGGACTGAGCAGTTTGGTCTCTTAGTAAATCCGGCAAAGACCCAGGTGATGATTGTGGGCGGAAGGGCTTTGCTGGCTAGGATTGATATGGCATCTCTACCCCAGGTTACCTATAATGGTACCCCGTTGCCGTATTGTAGAGAGGTAAAGAACCTAGGCCTCCACATACAGAGTAACCTATCTTGAGACAAACATGTTTCGGAGATAAGTAGGAAAATATTCTCATCCATGCACTCGCTCAAACGTATGCAGAAATTCCTGCCATATTCCGCCAAAGTTACGTTAGTCAACGCTTTGTTGCTCCCAGTCATCGACTACGCAGATGTGTGCTACCCCGATCTCACTGAAGAACTTCTCGACAAGTTGGATCGTCTTCTTAACGTCTGTTTACGTTACATCTTCGGCCTTCGTAAATTTGACCATATTTCCCAATACCGTTCCCAGATAAACTGGCTAAACATCCGCCACCGCAGGAATGCCCATATCTTGACGCTCCTCTATGGCGTTCTTCATGATCCCTCCTCCCCCCATTATCTCCGCGAACGTTTCGCCTCACGTGGCGCGCGTGGTCGCCTTCAGCGCCCATGCAAAGATTTACTCCTCGAAATCCCAGAGCATAGTACGGCAGGCTATTCGAGTTCTTTTTCCGTGACAGCGGTGCGTCTGTGGAACGCGCTACCGCTATACATTCGCCAGGCACCGTCAGTCGGCGTCTTTAAGAGTAGAGTTCAGGAACACTATCTACATATTCAAAACAATAAAGTGTAATTCTATCTGTAAATATGTAAATATTTTTTCACACCTCCTGCTCGACAATGCCTTATTACGTACCGTCAAATATCATCGTAAAGCATAGCCTTGTCTCTCGAGGGCAATAATAATGAAGAATTTCCCTAGGGAATAAAGTGATTTGAATTTAGAATGTCAAAATTCGCATGAAAACTATGAAGAAGCCCCGCATTGCAATTCGAAATTCGAATTGTTGTTCGAAAATCACCCCTTTTTTCTTTTTTTTTCTGAACTACTGTGTCGTGTGACCGCGCGAAACACCAATAAAAAAAAGAAAAATTTTATTGTCTCCCAGATGGTGTGAAAAGTAGAGTATTCACCTCTGGAATAAAACATGTCTTAGTCTCGGGCGGTATGAACCCCTGGCTTCACTCAGGACTCTACATAACTCCCTCGCTTCGCTCAGGAGTTAAAATTTAACTCCTATTAATAAATAGTTTAATTGTTATAAAAGATATTTGACACTAAAATATCACCTCACTGGTTGAGACTACCCCGCCTTCTCCACGTCACCTGTTGGTTGGCTAGAATAAAATACTATTTAGTATTAAGCCCGCCAATTGTACAATCTTTACAGGAACAATAAAGAATTTAGTAAAAAAAAATAAGTTACTTATCGAGTAATAGTTATATTAATTAAATAATTAATTATCGTGTGCAAATTTCAAAATCAAATTATACCTCAAACTTAAACGCATATATGGACACTTTACTGTTTACACAAGGATGTTACGTACTGCTACAAAAATCTATATTTTCACAATCGTAAGCAACAGGAAATTTCTAATATTTTTAATTATGAATAAGTATTATAATGTAATTAGAATGTAATGCCTCTTATTAATGAATGAATAGTTTTTAATAAATGAATTAGTTCATTATGTTACATTTTATTTTAAACGAGTTTGCATTTACCTACTTATCAACGAATAACGCAATTTGCAAAAGTTGTGGAGTCCTCTCATAATGACTGTTGCCAAAATTAGCGTTGAATTATTTGTTAATAATTCTACGTTGTTTTATTCAACCCTCCATGCCTCGCCTGCATGAAATTAAAATTTAACAGAAATACCTACTTAAAGTATGATTGACATCCAGCCCTTTGGCTTCAAAAATAACCTGGCTTCCGATTATTCGTGTTGATGGGCAAGTATCAAACAATCAACAGTCTGTTAACAGCTTGTTGACGCACTAGAAACGGGGGCTAATTAGTTGGAGGGCCAAAGCTGCCGATTCATAAATGTAAGATAAGATAAAAACCTATTTAGAGGCTAAAAATTTCACCCATGCCGGGATTCGAACCCGCAACCTCTGGCTATCCGTACCAGCGCTCTACCAATTGAGCCAATGAGCGACTCACGGCATCAGTGAAATTTCGAACCTCTTTACAATATTCTCTGTATTACGTACAGGCAGCGAAATCTGACTTAAGCAAGTTGCATTACTTACAGCCCCGACTACCTACTTTGCAGTTAGGTTTTAACATTGGAACGATATCACTGTACCCACATGATTACACTTTTTTTAGATAAGATAAGAAAAATGTACATAGGTAAATACCATAACTGTTCTCTATCTCTCTGTCTAGATACATAGAGAACAGTAAAGTTAATGTATTTATGTAACAATAATGCTTCAAATATTGGTACATTTTCTCATAGTCCAAGCTTTTTTAAGCGTAGGAACTCATGTTCACGTAAGTTGTCTTCTTAATTATGTTATTGTCTGTAAAGGTTTCTTGATTTTTTCACTTAGCGAAAGCTGTGAACAAAAATAATTGGTGCACCTCCTAGTTGTAATACAATTGTAAGAATATTACGTATGTCCGTACAGTTTTATATTGCTTATGTTCCAAATAAAGAAAATAAATAAAACATAACATAGCCTAGCCTGTATTCCAGCGACCCCGCTGGAATACAGGCGTGATGGGCTGGGATGGGCAGTCCCTGGTCTCTGCCTACCCAGGCAGAGACCAGGGACTGCCACTTGCCACGATCCTGACAGATCACCTTCGCTTTATCAACGTTCATAAGTCGTTGCATGCACGCACGCAGGTTCCGGGTACTTTTTATCTTTCCCTTTGCTAATACATCCCCTATTTGGTCGATGTATGTCCGCCTGGGACGTCCCTTACCAGCCCTTCCACTCACATTCGCAATATATATTTGTTTCGTCCATCTTTCTTCCTTCATCCTCTCCACATTCTCAAACCAACGCAACATTCCTTTCTCAATTCTAGTCTCTACATCCTCTTTTAGTCCTCTACGTTTAGTAATCAGACTTGCGTATTCTGTCATTCAAAGTAACACTACACATACTTCTCAAGGACCTCATTTCTACTGCATTAAGTCTACTTTCCTGCTTCTTTTGCCACACCCAAGTATTGCTACCATACATAAGTGTTGGGACCAGCACACCATTATGAATAGCCATCTAGCTCTAGAATCTAGCTCTTTAAAATTAAAATAAAACTCGGAATAAGATTTCTGAACTCAATTTTTTTTTATTTACGTATATATTTTAAAGAATCTAATTGTATGGTTTTTTAATTACTAAAACCCGAGCCGTAGCTTTCAAATCATCTAGATTTCATCGTGTAGGTAGATGAAGAGACATAGACAATGGCACGAGCTGCGTGGATGCTATTAAAACGCCATAATGGTTATTTTTATGAGCGATTCCATTAGGTATAGTAAGCTACCCATGACTTAATGACCATGCGTAATTGGCTTTTCGTAATTGGTTTTAATAAAAGTAACCTCGATATCAACCCTTGTATATGCCGTCGGATTTTGCGATCCGGTCACAATCGATTGCTGGAGACACCAAGTCATTCGACAAGGTTCTTCAGCAATTCCTTTACTATCACAGCTGTCCGCCTGTGGAATGATGTAAGATTTTCACGGTCCATGTCAATATTTAAGATAAGAACAGAGTGCATAACCACTATTTTTCCTAAATGTAAGTTTGTTGTTTGTATATGTGAAATCCCTTTCTACTATTATGTAGGTATATTTTTCGTTCAGGTCCTATGTTTTTTTTTGTGTGTGTTTATTTTTACTTATTTCATATTTATGTACCGTTTATGTTTGTGTATCAACTATAAAATAATATGTTATCTAATATTGTTTAGTGGCGCCGACTACCCGTATTTCAGTTTCCGTTTCTTCTTTTCCGTCAATGGTTGTCTGGAAGAAATTAATTTTAGTAATAAGGCCGCCACTTGTAGGCTGTACTGTTATTTTATAAGTCTCTTATGTAATCCCTGGTGTACATGCAATAAAGAATATTCTATATATCTATCCCCACTTCTGGGGCACGGGTCTCTTCCTGCATTACAGGAAGGTAAGGCCATACTCCACCACGGGGGCCAAGTCTGGGTTGATGGAGGATTTTAAGACAGTGGCGGGCCTTACTCTGTCAGAAGTTATCAAGCCGCCCATAAGGCCTCTGACATGGCTTAACCACTGCCATTACATGACAGCCGGCCCCAAAGGCCTAACGTACGTAACGAATTGAATGAAAAGAAAATGGTCGTAACAGTACAACCTCGTGAGGAATGGTTACCTCACGAGGTTGTACTGTTTCTAAGGTGTTCAACTACCTTAGCGCTTGAAATTGCCAATCCGCGGTGGGCACGCGTGGTAATTAAGCCCATACTCTCTCTCTCTCTCTAACTGAGAGAAGGCCTGTTATCGAGCAACGCCAGTTTGATGTTAGTATGTACTTTAGGTAAGAGTAGTATTATGTAGTTAGGTATTATGTGTGTTAGGGTAAATAGGTTTTTATTTTTGCCTTGGATTTTACAAAAGTTAATTTGCTTTAAAAGATTTATGACCTTGTTTTGCTCGATTTCTTTTGTTTGCATTTAGACGAACATTCGGTGCGAGGCCCATTGTCTAGTTTTGGGCTTTTACAACTCTCTGCCATAAACGCGTGGCGGCGCGCAGTAAAGGCAATAAACGCATACACTGACGTGGTGACTCACGCACACAGATGTGAGCGGCCACCAGCGACGCGTGCGCCTAGAGTCATCTAGGTATTTTGTCAAGTTTTTGAAAGCCTAACCTCGACGAAGCCTACTCTAATCTAGGTCCTGCAGTAGGTTAATAGATGCATACATAGATAAAGCATATCCAAGACCTAGTTTGCAAAACATTGTGTCTACAATTCACAAGCGTTAGTACCATGCAAGCCTTAAAATCTAGATATATATAGGTTTAGATAGAAGCAATAATAAAAATAGGGTGCGCTAATAAATAAAGAGTTAAATAAATACATGCATAAATGAAAAGCCTTAAATCTAAAAGCACTTAATGCATAAAACTTAAGCCTAGAAAGCCGATCAAACTTACAACTAGGAAAAATTCATTGTATTTTATTCTTAATCCTAAGATAATTTGTAAGCAAAGCAGCCTTAAAGTACCCAGGGCCCATATAGATAAGTAAATATAATATTTATATGAGGGAATAAATAAAACAAGTATGCATAAGTCATCCCACGCCGTCGACGTGTACCTGGGATTCCTTATGCAGCATTTATTGACGTCCAACCAATAAAAGAAACTCGAAGTACCATAGCTCTGAAAAGAGCTGTTTGTCTCGCAGGCCGGCCGGTGCTCCCATAGTTTAAAGACTTGGGACAAGTCTGACCCAGCGATAACAAGTATTGAAAACGGCCGCATGGACGCGTCTGCTTCCAATGCCGGTCGATCGCTGAGTGGCGCGCGCGGGCTGGCGCTTCGACTTTTATGCAAATCCCTTGAGTAAGTCTTCTACGTTTTAAAATTTGCACGTAAATTAAAATTTAAGAACGTAGTTTGATTAAGCGTGTTTTGTTTAGTATATTTGTAAAATTTGATGATGATCGGCCTACGTTTACTAGGAGAAAATCGATGTTAAAGTTTGTATGGAGAAACTTTAGAGGCTTATTTCAGCACTTTAATTTGGAAAATTTTACAAAAATGTACGTTGTTTACGTAAAGAATGTTAATATCTAGTGAATAAGCTAAAAATATCTGAAAATTGTTACATTTTTCTACCAATTAAAGCTGTTCAAAGTTTGCAATGTTTAAAGCCTAATATCTTCAAAGTTATAATTGGAAAATGCAAATAAATGGTTTTATACTGAAGAGTTCATGAAAACAAACAAATGTAAATAGGTATAATGTTAATTTTTTATGTATTTCATGGAAAAAAAAAGTAGTGTTGAAAGTTCGTAGTACATTTTGCTCAATAACTCCCAAACTGTTAAAGTTAGCGTAATGAAACTTACACCATTGGAATTGTGAACAAATTTTCTTTCGAATTGCATACTTTTAATCAAAGAAATCTAAATGATGTAAATTCAAACTTTGTATTGAATAGTTAGAACGGTGCGGCAGCGCTATCTCGCTCTCGCGTTTTTGTGAGCCACACCTATTATGTTCATCTCGTTACAACAACACCAAGCTACGATTGTATTTTTCTGCATAAATTGAGCGCATTTTTTATTGTGAGTGAGTCGTTCTACCGCCGCGCTCTTCAACACTCTTGTATACCGTATACCGTGTGCCAATATACGTCTGAAATCGACATCATCGTGTTTTTCACTGGACCTGCTATGCCACCCTGCACCTGAAATCCCCTACAAGGCCTGTTTCCGCACTGGGCTATATACATCCCAGTGCAGATTATAGGCCAAGCTACATAAAAACAGTACAATCGTATAAAATTTACCGAGTACAGTGACGTACGCGTAAGTAAAGGTTTATGTGCTACTAAATGTAAATAACAGAGTGATATCTCTAAAGGTTTCTGTATAATGAACTCGATTGAAACCCTAAAATGTTTAATTCTCCCGACATTTTTATAAAGTATGTAAAAAATTATAAGTTTGTTGTGGAGACCACTATTAGTAGCGTAGTAGCTTTAGAGTAGGGCGTCAGTCGACTTTTTAACATCCTCCATTTTGAGTCATTCTTATGAAACAGTGGCTGTCATTACACAAGCACTTCAGAATTTTCCGATATCCCGTCGCGCCCCGTGTTTACTTACAAAAGTGTAAGGGTGGGACTTTTCCGAGGGGGAAAAGGACGGAGCATGCTCCAGCTACCTCTGTCCTTGTCTGGCCAGGATCGATGTGACCTTGACAGTGGCGCCGGCGAGAAATAAAAATGTACAATAACTAAATGTATGTATTGTTGGCAGACTGGCGGCGAATAGCTGTTATGCAGCTTCAAGAATTTCTTTAATAATTTTTGTATTTAAAGTTCTGGTTTTGCAAACCACTTTATTCGTCATGGTTACGGAACGACCGTGCCCTGTTGTCACATAATCCTCAGACACTTTACAGACACTTTTTACACTTTATAGTAGGCACACTTGTAAAGATAAAGTTAAGATAAAGATTTTGAAATTTGTGTGCTCCTGTAAAGGTTCACACTGAATGATACATTAGATTAAGTAGAAATGTGAAATAAAATATTAAAAAAAATACTGTTGGATTAGGTAACTAATAATAAATATTAAAGATTAACGGCCTTGTTAAAAAAAACATGATTCCTCTTTAAAGGCAGTTTATTTAATCTATGATTACGTTATTTCCTCGATTGGAGAAGTTATAGTAGAATACCACTCACTAACTGTGAAGGAAAACATCGTGAGGAAACCTGAGTGTCTCAGGTCTTCGGCTACCTCAGAGCTTGAAATTGCCAATCCGCGGTGGGCACCTGTTATAATTAGGCCAATATACAAAAAAAATACCCGGTTTTACCAACCCGGACTTGGCCCCCGTGGTGGAGTATGGCCTAACCTTCCTGCCATGCAGGTAGAGACCCATGCCCCAGCAGTGGGGACACACAGGGGGTTGATAACGAACTCTGCTTCTGGGAGAAGGGCTGTGCCTACAGTGGGATGTATATAGGCTACTTATAAAGAAACCTAGAGTGCCAATTTTACTTTTCAAAGTCCCAGACTACTTTTTCATGGAACGTGTTTCGTGATTACTGACGACTGGTATTAAACAGTAGAATAATTATACTATTTTTATTTTTAATGCACTAACCCGTGCTAAGGACAATTTTAAAAACCTATTTAGAGGCTAAAAATTCCACCCATGCCGGGATTCGAACCCGCGACCTCTGGCTATCCGTGCCAGCGCTCTTCCAATTGAGCTACTGGGCGACTCACCGGCATCAGTGAAATTTCGAACCTCTTCACACTATTCTCTGTATTACGTACAGGCAGCGACATCTGGCTTAAGTAAATTGCATCACTTACAGCCCCGACTTCCTACTTTGCAGTAAGGTTTTTACATCGGAATGATATCACTGTACCCACATGATTATACTATTTTTATTTTTAATGCACTAACCCGTAGTATTTTAAAACAGTAGAATAATATTAAAAGGTACAATATACGGGACGATTGTATCTAGGTATTTTATTTAAGTTTTTAAAAAATGTAACAACGTTGATAAATATTTTTGTTGAGATATTTACACTTTACCAATATAATGTGAAATTCAATGTATGCATGAAATTCTAGTAAAATAATTAAGTACCTAAACAAATGGACCGTAGTGTTCAACGCATTCTAGTAATTTTTAAATTGACAACTTGTCAATTACTGAACACTTTTTTCAAATGATTAATGTGGAGTGTCTTTGTTAGCTTCTTCTCCACATAATCTATTAATTGTGAAACTAACTATTTTGAAGTTCATGACGTAACCATTTTTTTGTTTTTTTAATAAATAAAAACACAATAGGTACCTCAAAAATACCTCTCTGGGATACAGGCGTGACGTTATAAAATATATGTGTCTGCAAAACCCCACGCCTGTATCCCAGAGATGTAGGCAGAGACCAGGGATTGCACGGATCACCTTCGGTTCATCAACGTTCATAAGTCAATAAGTAAATAAAAATAACTGTTTTGATTTGAGACTGTAAGTCATAAAACACCTCCCAACGAAAGACTCCTCCCTCGGCGTTGCCACTTGGTACTAGAAGGTAAACCGTAAACATCACACCCGTTGGATAATATTGAATGATTTATATACAG
The DNA here is from genome assembly GCA_934045075.1 of Yponomeuta sedellus. NCBI lineage: Eukaryota > Metazoa > Arthropoda > Insecta > Lepidoptera > Yponomeutidae > Yponomeuta > Yponomeuta sedellus. The sequence goes on along the minus strand of OW203726.1, from coordinate 4,232,829 downwards.
AAATAGACCGCGCTTGAACTCAATGCACGTGGGAGGGAGACGGGGGTGTTTATTGTATGTAAACGGTTCTACAGAGATTGCACAAGGATTCGTAGCTATTAAATTAAATGGTTTAACGGAGCAGTAAATCAATGAAATGTGTATTTTTTATAACATTATAAATAAATAAAATACTTAGATATTATAATAGAGACCCGTGCCCCAGCAGTGGGGAACATGTTGATATCGAAATAAGAATATTTAACTTAGAGAATGTAAGTAAGAATATTTCGATATCAACCCTTGTATATCCCCACTGCTGGGGCACAGGTCTCTTCCCGCTTCGCAAGAAGGTTAGGCCATACTCCACCACGGGGGCTAAGTCCGGGTCGGTGGAGGATTGTAAGACATTGGCGGGCCTTACTGTCAGAAGTTATCAATCCTCCCTTATTGCCCATATGACGTGATGGCTTCACGACTGTCATTACATGACAGCCGGCACCAACGGCTTAACTTGCCTTGCGAAACACGGAAAATATTTAATAATATAAAATCATTTAGAAAATATAGGTAAGAATATTTAATTTAGAATGATAAGACTATTTATTCGCTAAAGCATGGTAATCACAAGTGATGAAAGTGGTCACTTAAAATTATGGTACATGCAAAAAAAAGATATCTACGTTTTTTTTGCACGCCTATAATTTTTTTCCTTTCATGCGGTTGACTCGTATAAAATGCTGAAGACATAAGTCCGCCGTAGTCAAAGTTTGTATTATTTGAAGGAAATCGTTACGTTGTTTCTAGATGTCAGTCGATCTCGAGATAGGCTAGGATTCGGAGATAATAAAAATATATTATAATTCTTCTTCTTACCGTGTCGGTGACAGACCATTCAAATTATATCGGATTAGAACTCGGCCACGCGCACACCGGCTTCCGAGGCCTTTTGCAAGTCATCACGAGAGCAAGTAGTTAGGCACAAAGGACACAGTTGTCACATAATTTGTGGGGAGGCCCTACAAAAACAATGACTTGGCTCCTCTCCCATGTAACCCCATTTACATGGGTTGCTTCAAAGTCAAAGTCAAAAGAATGTTTTTCACTATAAACACAAAATGTTTACTTAATGAACGTAAAAGCTGTTAGTTTCACAATTAATAGATTATGTGGAGAAGAAATGAACAAAGAAACTAAACACTTATTCTTGTCAAAACAGATTTCAACTTAACTGAGTTTTCAACTTAAAGTTAACACTAGACTAAATCGTCCCCGTTTTCATTATTTTATTAGCAGACATCTTTGTCTTCCAAATAATCCTTAATATTATAACAGGCTTTTTTGGACAGAGTAGGTATGCTTATCATTTTTTTAAGCCGCGTCGGTAGTAAGTCTAATACCTATATCTTGAGGAATCTTGCTGTAGAACCGTATACAATGCACCGTAAAGGAAGTATTAACCATTGTGCGTCTAAATCGTGAAATGACCATTTATGTTTACTCCTAGTATCAATATTATGATGGCTACCAATCTTTTCGAAGTTGCTGATATTTTTTCTCACATACTAGTTTTGATCTTCTGCATCTTCTAACCTTGGTTTTTAGCCTATTAAGTGACTTCTTATCATAATTAATAGCCTGTTTCAATAGGTAGAGCGTTACAGTACGTAACGATAGTAGGTACATTAACGCCCTGCATCACAGCCTGCATCGAACCTAGGGCAGAGCGTGGGCGTGGGTTGCATCGATCAGCGTTTATGAAAGTTACCTGACGATATTAAATTCAGTCTGTCGTTTCACAGCGTATTGCATAGGTATTCGATGACAGGAATATTTCAAAATATTTTAGGCATATTTGGTAAAGACGTATTTTTTATGTAGCCTGAATACGACCCACTACATGGCACAGGCCTTCTCTCAGAAAGAGAAAGTATGAGCTTACGGGTCCAATATAACAACGCCTTCAGGTTGCTGCTGGGGCTGCCCCGATGCTGTAGTGCATCGGGGATGTTTGCTGACGCGCGAACGGATGATTTCCACTCATTAATCCGCAAACGCATAGCATACCTGATGTGCAGGGTAAGGGTCAGTACCAGCAGTCTCCTGAAAATGTTGGCTGACCGGATGGACAGCCCCATACAGCGCCACTGGGTGTCAATGCACCTTATGCCAACAAGCAGGGGGGGCTGGCCGACAAGCAGGGGGGCTGGTGGCTGGGCTGTACACTACAGTAAATATAATAACGTAAATTGTTTACTAACATCAAATATTTACTAACACTATATGGGCCTTGCCTGAAATAACTGAATAATAATTACTACGCGTGCCTACCGCGGATTGGCAATTTCAAGGACTGAGGTCGCTATAGCGCCGACGTACCTATATGTGGTGTAGAATTTCGAGATAATAGATATATAGATAGAATAGAGAATAAAAAAAGAAATTACACAGAAAACTTTTGAACAATAATTTGATAGGCAATAAACAATTTCTCATTCATCAGGCTAGAAGAGGTTAATGAGACATGGTTCTAACGTTTTTGGCCGTTCGTGTGTCTGGCCGCAGCACTTATGTTTTCCTTATTATTGTGAGATATTTGACTAATGCTTTGGCATTTAGGGTTACGGTTAATGGCAATCATGAAATCTTATTAGGTACCTATACGTATAGGTGGCAACCCAGAATCCCAGGTAAAGGAGAAAGAAAGGAGGGTTCGGCTGGGATGGGCAGCATTTGGTAAACTGGATGACGTCTTCAAGATTAAACTGCCACAATCTCTCAAGACCAAGGTCTACAACCAATGTGTCCTGCCCATACTTACTTACGGTGCGGAAACATGGACGCTCACCAAGCAAAATATGCACAAAATAAAAGTTGCACAAAGACGATGGAGCGTGCCATGCTAAGCATATCGCTTATGGACCGCGTACCCAACGTAGAAATTCGTCGAAGAACCAAGGTCGAAGACGTTGATGAGCGGATCACAGACTTAAAGTGGAGATGGGCGGGACACTTGGCTAGAAGGGAAGATGGCCGGTGGACCAGGGCAGTTTGAACGGAGGTTGGTAGGCAGACCACCGACACGATGGTCGGACGACATCGTCAGGGTTGCGGGCCAGAGATGGATCAGGTTAGCACAGGACCGTGAGGAATGACGCAATAAAAAGGAGGCCTATGCCCAGCAGTGGGTTGATGTGGGCTGATTATAGATAGATAGGTGGCAACAGATTTATTTGGTTTAGGTCAAGTCACCTGCTTGAGAAAAGATGGTCCGAGTTTTTTTTCCGCTACCGTTTCCTCCACTACAATACGGCCCGAAGGGCAGCGGCTTACATTTACATTCTATTGACATTCAGCAAATAAATAATAATAATAATAATTAATAAATATTCATGGACATTTTACACAGATCTCGTTAGCCCTATACTAAGTACAACTAAATGACTTGTGTTATAGGTGCTAACTCGACGATAGATTTAATACAATAAATACATAGATAACATCCAAGACCCGAGACAAACTAGAAAAGTTTGTTTCCTACTTTGACCCGGCCGGGGATCGAACCCGAGACCTTCGGTTTTACAGTCAGCGTGCCAAACCACTGCGCCACCGAGGCCGTCAATAGAATGTAAATTCTTTACGTTGAAATAAATTGTTTGTTTTGATTTGATTTACATGTCACTTTAGGCATTGAATAATTGAATGCTGTAGGTAATGTTTTGGAAGTGTACTCTTCAAAAACATAACTCTCCAAGCGCAGTCGGGTAAAAAAGGTCACCGGCCGAAACCCACGCAACTCCGCCGAACCTTGTCTCCATTGTTCTCCAAATAACTCTGGCCTAAGGGTCTTCCATACACCAAAGTTGCCGAGTTGGAAGCCAGACAAAATGAGGTCCTTTCCTCGTTTTTATTTTCTAGAAAGGGCAAACTGAGAAAAAAGCAGAGGGACAAGTGTTTTCTTTCTGAGCCAGTGCTGCCAGAGGTTCTCTATTTCATACCGAAAAATCTTTGTTCAAAAATACGGTTCACCTACGAATGATACTTCGACTGATTAATTGTTCGACACCTTTTTTATCCGATGATGATGTTTTTGTTGTTCGGTGCCTTGTTACATCGAAAACGTTTTACCGATGCCTTGTTGCTTCGAAAAATGTTACACCGGTGCATTATATTATCGATGCTTGTTTTTTCAATGCTTCGTTGCTTCAAAAAACGTTTTACCGATTTTACACGCCGTAACAGAATAATAGAATGTTACATATTTAAGGGTTGACTTGCTGGGAGTTATTTACTTTTTGCCTAAGCGCTTTTACGATTGGATGATACCTGAATTAATTTATAACTTTGAAAACCTATTTATTTTTATTATAGTATTTTTGCATGTCTGTGGAATAAAATAAATAATTTAAATGAACACCGAATTCCTTAATGAATAAATATTCTTCACGACATCCGATTGCGAAGAAAATGTGAACTACTCTCAAGTGTGGCAATGAAAAATTAAAAGGATTTAAGCATTAAAACTTCTATGTAGTTACTTTTTCAATAATTCAGCACTAGATAATGATGTAACAGGGCACCGAACTTACAGCAATCGGTGTATCAACATTCGATAAAATTAACCGAAGCATTAAAAAGCACCGTAGTAAAGTTTTCGATGTAACAAGGCATCGAACCAACAAACAGTCCGTGTATAAACATTCGATTGAATAAGGCATCGAACAATTAATCGTTCGAAGAATCATTCGTAGGTGAACCGTATTTCGAACAAAGAATTTTCGGTATGAAATAGGGAACCCGCTGCCAGATGGGGGAATTCCTATTCCTTCCAAATACGATAGTATTTTTGCATTAGGGGAGAATTTCGAAGAAATTGTTGGGGGTAATTTTGGATAGATCCATCACGACTCACTCGCATGCTTTAAGTTCAAAATGGCAAATATCCTTGCCTCCGATGTAATTTAATGCTTTCAATAAATTAATTATTTAAGTTTTTTAATTTAATTTGTAATTCTAAGTATAAGTAGTAATTTTATTAAAATTAATGTAATTTATCATGCTGTATGCACATGTGTTGGTGTTATGGATTGAGTTGAGTGTTTTTGTCATTTCATATTTGTAATTTATGTCCGTAATACTGTTTTGTGTATCTAATAAATAAATAAATAGATAGAAAAAAATATGAAGAAAAGAAAAACATTTATTATAGAAACAGTGCACACGCCATAGTAACAAAACAAACTTAAAAAACACATATTACTAAACATGACATTCACAAAAAACAAAAAAAGAAGAAGAAAGACGAAAGGTCACGGCGTGTCACTGCTGCTATAAATTTCAACTGACTCAGCAATGTGCTGATGGACAAGCCTTCAGCGCTGATTTTCAGTCAGCGCCAGGTGCTACCCCACGAGCGTCACAGACTGCGGTGCGATACAATCATGGGCGTAGAGTAGAATAGGTATAAAATAATACCTATATGAATAGAGTAGGTACGTATTGTGTATACAGAATGAACAAGATACTAAAATAGATTTAATTAAGTGATTCGAACCCGCAACCTCTGGCACGGATAGCCAGAGGTTGCGGGTTCGAATCCCGGCATGGGTGAAATTTTTAGCCTCTAAATAGGTTTTTAAATACAATAGGTAATATTCAAAATAAATTATACAATTAACTATAATTATATTGAAATGGAGTTTGGTCTGTCTCCACAAATGTTAGCCAAGCTTTAATTCAGAAAATGTAGGTACATCGGAAACGTACAACATCGAAGAATTCATACACCATTGCAATTTACATAAATTGCAATGGTGTATGAATTCTTCTAGACAAGGCCTAGATGCGTGCTTGCCTGTTGTTAGGTATAAAACACACCAAAGCGCCCCATAAATACGTCCATATAAATACTACTGCAGTACATGAATGGCGCAGTACATAATGGATTCAGGACAACCACACACTACACAACAGACGCCTACCAAATTTAAAGAGCTTCAATTGGAATGTCTAAGTCATCCACCGTACTCTCCGGACCTTGCTAAAATAATTTACCATTATTTTTGAAATTTGGATAACTTCTTGCAAGGGAAAAAATTCTACTCCGATGGGGCAGTCCAAATCGCCTTCAAAATGTTTATTGATTCTCGTTCGAATCAACCGACCCAGACTTGGCCCTCGTGGTGGAGTATGGCCTAACCTTCCTGCGATGCAGGAAGAGACCCATGCCCCAGCAGTGGGGATATACAAGGGTTGATATCGATCGTTCGAATGGTTTTTTTAGTAAAAGGATCAATGAACTATCTATGAAATGGCAAAATCGCATAGATAGTATTGGTGCACACTTTGATTAATTAAAAATATTATAGTAAAAAAATACGACTTTATGTTCCCTCATACAAAACGCCAATTTCATATGTAAGTACCTAATATTAGGTACAATTATAATACTTACTTCCGTCGTGTTGTGTTTGGCCCTAGTTTAATGAACAAGACGCCTTTGTTAAGAGTACAAAGCTTTTTGACCTAATAAATTGACTGATTGGTTAATATACTTAGGTATTCTACCCTTTCTTACGAAAATTGTTGTAAGTGTCGTTGTTTGGATATTTTGTAAATTGGGTCAGAATTTAACAATGAAGTTGGAATGAAATGAAAAGGTTTTATTCAAAGTAGCGCAGAAACGTTACAATTCAAACTAGATGTAAACTAGATTTTGGAGAAAAAAATGGACAAGAAAACTCTAAACTTATTCTTTTCAAAGTCCTTAATTAACAGAGTTTACATTATTATTTTAAATTCACAGACTCATGCCTGGCACTAGCTTTAATTCCAGATATAAAAGGGTATTTGGTATTAATAAAAAGGAATATTCAACTAAGATAAGTGCTCGTATCTAAGGTATAATACTATCGCTTCACTTGCCTATTGATTTTATGCCTATACACATTAGTTTAATTTTTTTCTAGGTTTTTTAAAATCTGGCGATAAACACAATTTTTCTTTCTTTTTTTGTAACGAATGGGCTTGCTCTTGTCCTCTATATAGCCCGGGCGTAAAGATAATATTCGTATTGGCGTATTTGCCTACGATTTTAATACGCTTTTGTGTTAACAGTACAAAATCAGTGCTCAATAGGCGTCTAAACACCTAATCGATGGGCAATATGTGCGAAATTCTCACGTTACCCCGAGGGTGAAAATTCAATTCGTATCCGTGTATTTACCTACGATTTATAATAGCTGTACGTTATTGTAAGATGTACAAAATCAGAGCTAATGATTCGTCAGAAAAAAACAGTTGATAGGTAATATTTGCCAAACCTGCAAACACGAGTAGCCAAGTAAGATTGGAACATTGTATATAATTTTATAATAATAAATAAACTCTGGAACGACTTTAGGTGTGGTTTTATTTGTTATAATGTTGTAGTAATATTAACAGAAAACTGGATAAAACCGGATAAACGGAGAAGCAGGTAAAAAGTCAGATCTGGTCAAAGCGTAAAGTAGTAGTGGATGAAAAATGAGGGAAATCGAAGAATGAGTGACAAAATTTAAATATTTGAAAATGATAGATAGAAAAAGAAATAAAAATGGTGTAAAGAGGTTTGCACCGTTACAAGGTCCCGGCTTAAAATAGGAGTAGGAAACGGAAGTTCACGGAGTATCAGACTGAAGGAAACAGGTGATCAGGTAGAGTGAAAAGGGGATGATTCCAAACTGGAGTGTTAATCAAGTTACAACTATGTATAGCATCGTAACTTTATATCAGATCTCTGTCAAAAGACGTCAGTAGAAAATCAGTACCTAACAAAAAACCAAGCATGTTTTAGCCACTTCTTGCTAAAAACTGACAAAGACAATTATTGTTTCTGTCCTAGTCCAGTGTCTAATCATCTCGTTTCACGATGTTTTCATCAGTAAAAGTAAAGAAAAATACATTTATAGTTACATCTATCTGATATCATCTTGTCTGTTAGCTTTTAGAATATACCTCGGGCTCTAGAGTAGGCTTCAGTTTTCGCCGAAAGCACACGAGTGTAATACTACTTCCTGCACTGTATAAAACTTTGCTTCACTATTTTGAAAAGTTATGTTAAGTTATAAATAACAACCTAAAAATAAACCTTACCTTTACGAATATATCCAGTTCTATAGGATTGTAGCCGAGGTAACTTCTAAAAGCAAGCGAGAGCCCCAGGTTCGATCCCGAGTGTGGGCATGTACCAATGACTTTGTTTAATTTCAAAGTTACGTACATTTGCGAATTTGTAGGTCGTAATACCACACGCTAACGGTGAAGGAAAACATCGTAAGGAAACCCGCGACTTGGTTGGCTCCGCACGTATTGACTAGTCTTTCCTGTGGGCTAGGCCGACTAAGCTGTCAGGATGGTATAGGTGCTGGGCAAGCCTACACCATCTATAAAACCATGTCCCAGGCACTACAGCGTCGGAGTGGTCCCTTCACCCATCTAGTGTGAGTGAAGATGCCACTGGACGCTGTATAAATCATCTCATTCAGTAGATGCATAAAGGCCAATATATCTTCTAAAAGCTAACAGACTGTACCCCATTTGATGCAGTTTTAGTCTACAAGTCAACAAACCTTTTATAATCATAATCGGTAAAATACAAAAGGCAATATCATGTCTATCAAGTTGTTTGGTCGTCCTAAGCCATCTCATAAATTCAAGAAATATTAACCCCTATAATCAATCACTTGAGTTTGATAGTATTTCAACAAACGATTAAAAATTACGACTGTGTCCCGGAGGGAGACGGGAGACTAGGGTTTGCAAGAAATAAAAATAACTTGTTTGGATAAATTACTCAATCATGCATAAAAAGCTGAACGGATTTCATTTGGCATATAAAAGGAACATAGAGGTATATACTGCTAATACGTTTATTAGGAATGGAGTTTCGTAGTTTTTACCGAGCTTTTCCCAAACATCAAAGACAATTTTTTTTAATAATTTAATCACAAATTTTAAACACAAATTTTCAGATTTTCCCCGTATTTTTTGTATAAGATGGTATTAGGTATATGCCAAAATTTATTGTACTAGGTTAAGAAGCGCTTGTGGCCTAGTCGAACCGAGTGATTGGAATCAATCACTTGGTAACAACAACAAGCAACAACAGGCGCGGTCAGGTGCAGGATGGCTGACCGTCCCGTGACGACCGCTAGTGGCATTTTTACCGAGCGCTTCCGTGCTTCGCAAGGGACGTTAAGCCGTTGGTGCCGGCTGTCATGTAATGGCAAGCCATGTCAGAGGCCTTTGGGCGGCTTGATAGCATCTGACAGTAAGGCCTGCCACTGTCTTACAATCCACGGGAGCCAAGTCCGGGTAGGTGGCTACCCGGACTTGGCTCCCGTGGTTGCGTATGGCCTAACCTTCTGCGGTGCAGGAAGAGACCCGTGACCCAGCAGTGGGGACATACAAGGGTTGATATCGAGGTTAAGGAGAAGTGTCCTATAAATTTTGATTCCCTTAAGAGTCGAAACGCCCACAAAGCCTGTTTTCCGGTATAAACGCCCGTAACTTTTCTTGGCGCTAGATTGACTTGTCGTTTTAATTTTTTCACGACTCTTCGATTTGAGTAGGTATACGGTTTTTTATTTCAACTTGATACTCGTACCTTAACGCGTTCCCGAAATAAAGGGTCTTGACAGACAGACGGACGAACGGACAACAAAGTGATACTATAAGTTTGAGGTACGGAAATCCGAAGAAACTTATAAATAATAAATAATTAAAATGTTTATTCTATAAAAGGTACTTACATGCAACTTTTACAAACAATCGTTTCCGCCAAACTAAATTGACGACCTCTGTGGCGTAACGGTAGTGCATCTACCTGTCATGCAGAAGGTCCCGGGTTCGAATCCCGGCTGGGAACAAAAAAAAAACCCCAGGTCTTGGATGTTTACATGTTTGTGATGTCGTTGTTTCTGGTTCCCACGACACAGGGTATCCTAGTGTGGGGCCAGAAGCAATGTATGTGCCTGTATGTAAATGTTATGTTATGTTAAATGATAGTTTGTTGGCAGACTTACTCTCACTTTAAAACTAAGTTACGTAAACTACCTAACAAATTACTTAAGTTAAGTTTACATGGAAAAGTAAAACAAGATACTTCACATAGGATCAAATTGTGGTACTGGTTACAAAATAGTCCATCAATTCAGAAGCTACACACTTTTTTATATTTATCTACTCAGTTCAACTAACACTCTACCTGGAAAGGTTTGCAGGAAAGTACCTACAGTCTATTTATTCTTACTTTTTCAATTTAATAAACATAGTTCATGATAGTTCATGAATTTGCGAGAAAATGTCTAGTTTAGGCATCTAATATCAATTTTAAGGTTAGAATCTTGTTTACTAAATTGGACAAGTAAGAATAAATAGACTGTATTTCTTAATGACTCGCGATGCTTATCAATATTTATATAGATAAATATTGAATCACCTATAACAATCTTACCTACTTACTTAGATATCTACATCAACTATTGCTATAGTTACATCACATTCACCTACCCCATTCATCCTTGCAGGAGCGCAACACAACTGTACAAAAACGCTTTTACCCCCAAAGGGTGGCCATACTATCCTAAGCCAGCGGCCACACAGAACGGTCGCGGGACGGGCGGCGGCGCGGAAAATACACATCCCGTATCTTCACTACATTTTGTATGAAACTGTACTGAAATGAAATGGAATGGAACGGGACGGAACGGAACGGAAAGAAACGGAACGGAAAGGAACGGAACGTATATCCGTTTAGCAGTTGTAGTTGCATATGTAGGTCCCCAGGTTATTTAAGTTGTATACACGATTGTTTACTTAAAACTAGTGTAACGTTTTTTTGGGAGACTATTCTTAAAACTGTGTCGGATCACTTTTGTAGGAAAATTGGATTAATGACATCTCCTCCGCGCCTCCATCTCAAGTCCCTCCTGTGTGGCCGTTGGAAATGGTTCCAGTACGTAATACGTGCTAACTCTGGAACCGGGAAAGGGGAAGGGGGGAGGGGCAGTCGATATCGCTGCGCTTGCGTAGTCTTTACGTAACGTTCTAGAGCCTGCATTCTTTGTTAACAGGTTCCAAAGGAATTTGCCCTTTAAGTGTATAGGAATAAGGTGCAACAAGGGTGAACGATGATGTTGGTAGAGATGTCGTGCGGGACAAAGAGATTGCTCAATGAAATGGAATTTCTAGGTATAAGGACGATCTTCCTGCCCCAAGGTATTTGAACGAGTTGGTAAGCCTCTTGTGTTACGTTGTAGACTGAAAGAGGATGTAGTGACTAGAATTGAGAAAGGAATGTTGCGTTGGTTTGGACATGCGAAGAGGATGAAGGAAGAAATTTAAAAACCTATTTAGAGGCTAAAAATTTCACCCATGCCGGGATTCAAACCCGCAACCTCTGGCTATCCGTGCCAGCGCTCTTCCAATTGAGCCAATGGGCGACTCACCGGCATCAGTAAAATTTCGAACCTCTTTACACTATTCTCTGTATTACGTACAGGCAGCGACATCTGGCTTAAGCAAATTGCATCACTTACAGACCCGACTACATACTTTGCAGTTAGGTTTTAGTGCATTAAAAATAAAAATAGTATAATCATGTGGGTACAGTGATATCGTTCCGATGTAAAACCTAACTGCAAAGTAGGTAGTCGGGGCTGTAATCGATGCAATTTGCTTAAGCCAGATGTCGCTGCCTGTACGTAATACAGAGAATAGTGTTAAGAGGTTCGAAATTTCACTGATGCCGGTGAGTCGCCCATTGGCTCAATTGGAAGAGCGCTGGCACGGATAGCCAGAGGTAGCTGGTTCGAATCCCGGCATGGGTGAAATTTTTAGCCTCTAAATAGGTTTTTAAATTTGTCCTTAGCACTTGTTAGTGCATTAAAAATAAAAATAGTATGAAGGAAGAAAGATTGACGAAACAAATATATATTGCGAATGTGAGTGGAAGGGCTGGTAAGGGACGTCCCAGACGGACTTACATCGACCAAATAGGGGATGTATTAGCAAAGAGAAAGATAAAAAGTACCCGGAACCGGCGTGCGTGCATGCAACGACTTATGAACGTTGATGAAGCGGTGATCTGTCATGATCGTGGCAAGTGGCAGTCCCTGGTCTCTGCCTACCCCTCTGGGATACAGGCGTAAGGTTATGTATGTGTGTATGTATGTATGTATGTATGTATGTATGTATGTATGTATGTATGTATGTATGTATGTATGTATGTATGTATGTATGTATGTATGTATGTATGTATGTATTTATGTATGTATGTATGTATGTATGTATGTATGTATGTATGTATGTATGGTAAGCCTCTTATAACCACTAAAAGGACTGGCTGATCTGATAACTGTCATAATGTTTTTTCCAGTTTTGTATCGCCTGCGTGTATGAAAAAAAAACCCCAGGTCTTGGATGTTTACATTTTTGTGATGTAGTTGTTTCTGGTTCCCACGACAGAGGGTAAATTTTACGTAAATGTTATGTTTGTTTTTTTCAGTATCCCTTATACGTCTCTCTACCGGGCACAGGCCGTCTCTTAGAGAGAGAATGGGCTTCATTACTACACGTGCCCACCGCGAACTGGCACTTTCAAGGGCCGAAGTATGTGAACACCTCAGAACTCAGGTTTCCTCACGATATTTTCCTTCTAATGTCTGAAATATTTATTTCATTGAATAAACATGTAACTTAAATAAATAATAAATATTCATGGACATGGAGTCTCTGCTCACAATGTTTAAGCTCTGCGAATCAGAGCGAAACCTGGTCGGACTTTACCGATATAACAACACCCGTAAGTAGATCCGGACTAAAAGTCTACAATTCATGGACATATTACGCAAATCTCGTTAGCCCTATACTAAGTAAAACTAAATGACTTGTGTTATAGGTGCTAACTGCACGATAGATTTAATACAGTTAATACATAGATAACATCCAAGACCCGAGACAAACTAGAAAAGTTCGTTTCCTAGTTTGACCCGGCCGGGGATCGAATCCGAGACCTTCCGTTTTACAGTCAGCGTTCAGTTTCTTCCACCCAAACACTTGCTCTGCTCCCAAACTGCTACGGTTACCAGGCATTATAAACGTGAGAATACATTCATCCAGACTGGTACGGGGGCCGCCAGTGGGAATCGAACCCTCAACCACTTGTATGCTAATCGAGAGGGTTACCGCTACGTTGATCTGGCTGGAACCAGTCAACTCAGGCTATCGCGTGCCAGAATTTTTGGTATTATAAAACATCAATAAAACTTATTACCTACTCAACAAAAATAATGTAAACAGATAGAATAGAATATTCTTTATTGTACACAGAAATTACAGTAACATAAATTATATAAAAACTATACCTAGTGCGGCCTTATTATTAAAAGCAATTGTACAATTATTTGTACTTAAGCAATGTACTTAAGTACAATAAATTTGTTCAGCAATACCTACGTAGCTTTCGGACAAGGCTTCTGTTTAACACCCTGTAGGTATATACCTAAATATCGGTAATAAAATATTAGCGCGAATACTTTGGTGGCCTGTAAGGAAAAAAGTGTTGGACTAGTGCCAGAGGTCACCAGACACTTAATGAATAAGTACGGAAAGCCTACAGTTGTAGCTAATAGTCGTGGCCTAAGTCAGGTCTGGCGAGTCTCCAAAATAGCCAGACTATACTTAAATACTTATGCACCTGGTTTACACGTTCTAAGTACGTATAAGTCTTTTTTTAAAATTAAAACATACTATAGCTAACATACTTATTAAGGTCGCTTTTGTACAGAATTGATTTTTTTAGTGCTTATAAAGAATTTGTGAATTGAATTATTGAGTTCTTTAGCAGTCAAACTCGCTAAGTAAGCAACAATTTAGTTAAGTACCATCATATGTTCATACATCATACGAAGGTACTTAACTAAATTGCTAACTTGCGTGTTCGACATGTATGAATATGTGGAGTTTTGCGGAACAAAATAAAAACACAGGCTTAATAAGAGGTCCTTGACGAAAATTCATGAGACTCATCTGAGCTTTAAGACTGAGCAGTCGGACTTTTTGTTTTATAGTCTACTAGCTGTGCCCCGCGGTTTATCGATTTTCCTATGGGAACAAGATATTTTCCCGTAGTAAAACGTAGCCTCTATGCCTAGTCGAACTGAGTTATTGGAATGAACAACACGCGCGGTCAGGTGCTGGATGGGTAACCGTCCCGTGACTACCGCTAGTGGCATTTTTCCGAGCGCCTCCGTACTTTGCAAGGCACGTTAAGCCGTTTGTGCCGGCTGTCATTGTAATGGCAGTCGTTAAGCCATGTCAGAGGCCTTATGGGCGGCTTGATAACTTCTGATAGTAAGGCCCGCCACTATCTTAAAATCCACCAAGCCGGAGTTGACCCCGTGGTGGAGTATGGCTTAACCTTCCTGCGATGCAGGAAGAGTCCCGTGCCCCAGCATATCATATCATAGCATAGCAGTGTCGATACAAGGGTCGATATTGATATTGCAACTGTAGAAAGAAAACTGATCAGACTAAACAGGAAAAAGAAATATGTACCTAATTTGCAAGTAGGTAAGTAGGCAATAGGTCAAAAGGTGATGGTTATATACTCTTTGAGGTGAAGTTAAAAGTGAAAATTCAAAAAAAATATTGGATGACGTAATTTTAAATTTTGATTTATGTATGAAATTTCAACAATGGTGAAGAGGTTTACACCGTTACAAGGTAACAGATCTAAAAACCTATTTAGAGGCTAAAAATTTCACCCATGCCGGGATTCGAACCCGCAACCTCTGGCTATCCGTGCCAGCGCTCTACCAATTGAGCCAATGGGCGACTCACGGCATCAGTGAAATTTCGAACCTCTTTACACTATTATCTGTATTACGTACAGGCAGCGACATCTGACTTTAAGCAAATTGCATTACTTATAGCCCCGACTACCTACTTTGCAGTTAGGTTTAACATCGGAACGATATCACTGTACCCACATGGTTATACTATTTTTATTTTTAATGCACTAACCCGTGCTAAGGAACAAATTTAAAAACCTATTTAGAGGCTAAAAATTTCGAGCGCTGGCACGGATAGCCAGAGGTTGCAGGTTCGAATCCCGGCATGGGTGAAATGTTTAGCCTCTAAATAGGTTTTTAAATTTGTTCCTTAGCACGGGTTAGTGCATTAAAAATAAAAATAGTATAGGTAACAGATCATTATAACTTTATGTTACTTGGGCAGGCCTTAAACAGAAAAAAATTACTTTTTCTACTAAAGCTCTCTCTATTAACTTAGTACGCGAATCTTTAAAATTGAAATTAAGTAAACTACGTACGTATTTAATACGTGTAAGCCAGGCCTAAGGTAGAACTTATGCGAATAGTCCTCTTTCCATGCTCGGCGGAGATACCAACGTCTAGATTTTATTGACGCCGCCGCTGGGTTGGCCTAGATTTTTGAGATAATGAGCCGGTTTTTGACTGCCTGGACGACTAGAAATGCTTTCTGTTGATGGTCGTTTTTATGCTTTTGTTATCTCTTGTCCTCTCTTTTGTTGAGAGGGTCAACCTTGAGAATATATTGGTAATTTACTCAATACCAGCACACAACTTGGAGCACAACTTGTACCTACACAACTTGGAGCAAAGATTCGAGAAAATCGAACAAAAGAACAGAGAATAATGAGAGATTGTAGGTACTAGGTATGTATATTTGTAATTGTTTTGTATTTTTGGTTTGTCCAGTGTACAATAAAGAATATTCTTATCTTATCTTCTTATCTTAATGCTTTAGAATAAATAGATTTTGTATAAAATTCCATTTTTGGACTTTGAGCCCACACAGGTAAAAACCAGGAAAGAAGAGAGCAGGAAGAGACCTCTGCACCAGCAGTGGGGACATAAAAAGTTAACATCGTGGTAAAAACCGTTACAAGTGGCATATTTATAAAAAAATTCTTGACAAAACATAGTGTCGCTACCACGCCTTACTTCACTTTATTGTTAACATAAAAGGCATACAAACACACATCTTTCGTGAATGCAGTAACTAGGGTTGCCAACTCTCCCGGATTTCGGGGATTCTCCCGTAAAAAGGCAAGAAGTTTTTAAAATCTCCCGGCTCCAGAAACGCAGCTAAAATCTCTCGGATATTTTGATCGCTTCAGCTAAAAAGCTTGTAACATTCACTCTATCGATCCCAAACGCAAACGCCGCCGCTGAACGTGTTTTCAGTATAGTAAACGAACTGTGGTCGAAAAGTCGTAATCGGCTGAATGAAACTCATGTGAAATCTGAAATACAGGTGTGCACAAACTTCAAATACACCTGTAAAGAATTTTATTATTGTATCTAACCAAAGGGCGTTACAAGCCGCTCGAAATGTAAAGAAATATAATTTCAAATAAAAATATTTTTTATTTCACCTTCCGGATTTCTGATACACAGTTGGTAACCCTAAAAGTAACCCGAAAATCGCAGAACCATTCTATTCTAGAGCGGCGGTAGCTCAGTGGGTAGAACAATGGACTCGAAAGCGAAAGACCCGCGTTCGATTCCCAGTGCGGGCATGTACAAATGACTTTGTTTTCGAAGTAAGGTGCATTTGTGACGTTATAGTAGCAATAGCACTCACTAACCGCGAAGGAAAACATCGTGAGGAAACCCGCACCATCAGCACTCCTCTGAGTTTCTGAGATTAGCAGCAGCAGAGACATCGCGACAAAGATTGTAGAGTCTAGTTTTTTATTTCCATATTTTGTCCTATATTTTAATGCATGGGTGTGTAACTGTGTTCCAAGAAATGTTTGCCTTTCTTTCGTATTTCTACGAAGTGTTGAAATTGCCAATACGCTGTGGGAACGCGTGATAATTAAGCCCACACTCTCTGTCCGAGAGCCCTGCAATGGGACGGTCATAAATTACTTTTTTTTTCGATGAGATAAATAACATAACATTTACATACAAGTACATACATTGCTTCTGACCCCACACTAGGATACCCTGTATGGTGGGAACCAGAAACAGCTACGCCACAAACATGTAAACATCCAAGACCTGAGGTTTTTTTTAGTACTCCGGATCGCAGAGGACGCGTGGGTCAACAAAACCGCCCAGTGCAAGCGTACCTATGCATTGATCGCGCGAGTGCAGTGTGACCTACATCTAGGTCATCTCCATCTCGCTCCCAACGCCCCTAGTCACCCCCTCCACTAGTGTTGCCAGATAAACGGTCATTACCGTAGAAACACATATTCAGGGGCCAGTTTCCGATGTAAAATTCGTAGTTTACTACGACAATTCGTCGTACATTGCAAAGTCGATTAACCCACTGATTAAATAACAAGTAGGAAGACTCAGCTACGAAATAATGAAATACAAACATCATCATAATGAGCTGGTGTAAGACACTGTTGGACAAAGCCCTTTTCCGCGTCACGCCTCTGAGTCCGGTCTTCATTTGCAATCTGTATGTAAATGTTTATCTTCCAGTGTCCACCGCTTTGCGAATGTCATCGCTCCACCTGGGACATTATTACGTAAGTATCCACTGAGTTGGGTGCCGTTGATTTTTACCTTTTTTAAGCTACTCCGGCTGTCAAATGCATACATTTTTTGACACTTAGGAGTCGTCTAAATGCTTCACTCAATAGAGTGGAGTGCTACGTAATAGGAGGGCTGGTCACAAGGGGTCTTACGCTACGTTTGCCAACTCACGGTCTCTACTCTTAAACCAGTCTACCTCAACGGTTATCGGTTCTGCGACAGATATGACCTGCCCACAGCTACTTCAGTTTGCTAATCCATTGAGATATGTCGATCACTTTATGGTATAAAGTGGTGTGGCGTATAACTTCGTTGTGGATTCGATCCCGCAAAGAAACATAGCTCTCTCTCCATAGCTCGCTGAGCGAACTTAAATGGGTTTTGAGACGTGGATACTCACGGCTCAGTCTAACCCTGAGCCGTGAGTATCCACGTCTCGGACGGAGGGAGGACGCGGGAATGACTTGGCTTTGTAAGTTATGCACATTGTAGTAACAGTTAGTGAAGTTATAGCTGTACAATTCGCAAAACTTCGTGAAAACACCTGAGTATCTGAAGCTACATAACACAGCGCTTGCTACGTACAATGGCCCAACTGTGAGGCTAAATACGAAAATCTCAAATCTAACTAAACGAGGTCCACAGTCGTAGTGAAAGAAAAAGAAGTGAAATTATTTCATATTTAAATCAAACTTTAAAAAATTCTTCACCCAATCTAGATTTCTCATGGATTTTCACTTGCTACATCACCTTTTGACAAAACACTACAACTTACATTTTTGCCTCTTTGCAAAATATTTATTTTTCCTGTTTATTCTAATCAGCTTTTTTCTAGAGTCTGAAAACAAAAGTCCTACACATTTTATTATCTAACCGCAAGAACGCTACCAACGTGAAAGTCATTACTGCAACAACACTGGCACGAGTCTCTTCCTGCATCGCAGGAAGGTTAGGCCGTACCCCACAACGGGGGCCAAGTCCGGGTTGGTAGAGGATTGTAAGACAGTGACGGGCCTTACTATCGACGGCTTGACGAGTGCCATTAGGTGATAGCCGGCACCAACGGCCGAACGTGGCTTGTGAAGCACGGAAGCGCTCGAAAAAATGGCACTAGCGGTAGTCACGGAACGGTCACCCATCCTGCACCTGACCGCAGCTGATGTTGCTAAACTCAAGTGATTGATTCCGATCACTCGGTTCCACTAGGCCACGAGCGCTTCACTAGACCACGAGTGCTCCACGGAGGGGGACCAAAGAAGAAGACCCAGTATTTTTTTAATTTTCAGGTGGCAATACCGGTCTCCGCATCACGGAGCTAAACTTTAAGAGGGGCGCGGTAAGGGGTACCTGACGCTACGCTTTTGTGTTCGCACCGGTCAATTTTAATGAGGGGGTTAGACTTCAAATGTGAGTTCTGTATTGCCTTTTGCCTTCGAATGCGGTTGGAAATATTTAAAAGACTTTTCTGTTTATGTCTTCAACGGGAAAAGCTAGAAAATGTTTCATCAGTTTGAGTAGGTATTTATCTCCAAGTCATAAGGTTCAATTTAATGTGGTAACTATTACACGACAGCCTCATAAAGGAAACCGGAATGCAATAAAACTTTGACGGTTAGAGACACAAATCGAGGTTTGATCGTGTTTACAACTGCAAATGACAGAATAAAAAAGAAATTATACTTTTATTTCTACTCAAGACTACAGATAGATAGAGAACACTTTATTGCGCAACCAGAAAGAAGAACACTACCATGAGTTGAGCCATTGAGACTGCCTGGTGAAATGTTTGATGCCAGCGACAATACTCCAACTGATTTAACGGAATAGGTATACTGCACGCATTCGCTCTTTTGCACGCAAACTGCAGCCAACGCCAGCGCAGGTCTCGTCACAGGCGTGATAAAAGTTTTATTTTTAAGGATTTGGCTACAACCAAACACGTATTTGTACGAGATGATGCAGTACGTGGAGCTCTTCAACCAGCATACACAGGGCCATACGTAGTCCTGGAGAGAGGCGATAAAACTTTTAAGGTCAACGTCAAAGGAAAGACAAATACCATCTCCATAGACCGTCTGAAGCCAGCTTATACATTCACAGAAGCAACCGTCATACCCAAAGATAGGGAAGATGAGCAAACAACTCCACCAAAACCCCTTACGACCCGCTCGGGAAGAACTGTTAGGTTTCCCAATTGTTACCGCCCGTTGTAACGGTCTCCGCGGGGGAGTGATGTGGAAGTCCAAGTAGGATGGAACTGTTTATGAAAAGTTTTATGTCAGACGTGACAGATAGTTTTTCCATGTCAGTTTATCCGATACGCTTGAAATAAAATACTCTCTTCTCTACGCACTTTACCGTGAAAATCTGTTTTCGTTCATCTTACCCCTTCTATATTCCTGGCTAGCGAATCCTGTAACTCTTCATTCGTTACACACATCTGCCTACCTCAAGTTCTTAATTCTAAGTAATGGTATACAATTGGCGATTTTAATTTATTTAGGTGCTACAATTTATATTTGATAAGTTTCGTCTTCATTTTCAGGCTATATTAGTCCACTGCTGGACATGAGCCTAATGAGCGCCACAGCGCCCTGTCTTCAGTTTGCCGCATCGAGCATCTGCCGGCAGTTTTTCGCAGATCGTCATCCCACCTGGTCGGAGGGGACACTACGTTTGCCGAGTCGCGGTCTCCACTCAAGAACACGTTTACTTCAACGGTTGTCGGTTCTTCGCGAGATATGGCCAGCCCACTGCCACTTCAGTTCGCTAATTCTCTGAGCTAGGTCTTGATAATTTCATCAGAGTAAAAATCTATCTATCTACCTATCTATCTTATTTCCAAATCTAAACCCGAATCAAACCTCAATTTGTGTCCTCTAAGCCGGCATATCGTATGTAAATAAAAACCAAACTATTTGTATGGGAACTGGCAAACCGTTTGTATGAGAATTGCTTCTTGATGAGCCGCCTTAAATGGTTTTTAAATTGTGAAACACATGAGTTTCACACCGAAACTTCACTTTATTTTACCGAAAAAAAAGAGACAATTTACTTCCTTAGCACCAAACATTTTATTTGTGAAACGAATTTCTTTTTTCATAACTCTCGTAAGTAAAATAAATTAACAGATTCTTGATTAATTCAATACAACCTCAGAGTGATTCAGTCCACAATTTCTCATAACTCTGCTCATTCATCAAGTCTCTTACATTCGTGATGTCGAATTAAAACTTGGTGTCCATAAATTATACATTTATTTACGATTTATTATGTTTTACCTCACAGGGTACGTAACATAGAATAATAATACATCGTTTACTACAATTTTACTTTGCATAGATGATCAAACAACAGATTATAGTCTGTTAGCTTATAGAATATACCTAGGGCTCTAGAGGAGGCTTCGGTTTTCGCCAAAAAGCACACGAGTGTAGGTAATACTACTTCTTGCTCTGTATAAAATTTTCTTCATTATTTTGAAAAGTTATGTAAATTTATTGTCATATTAGTTCCGAGATTTCTATTACACGAATACATCCGATTCTATCCGATAGTAGCCGAGGTATATTCTAAAAGCAAACAGACTCTAACGAGTTAGAAGTTGTAGTTTTCATACAACTATTCATGGTTTCCTATGACAATACTACATATCCAGAATATATCCTGGATCAAAGGCACCGCCTGTACACCTTAAGAAACTTATTTTATGAAACACTTATCAAGGTCAAGGTCATATTTTATTTAAATTAGGTAATAGGTTTAGATTTAGTTTCGTTTTTACATTTTTCACTATGTTTTTTTTTATTCATCCACTGATTGGGCAAATAAACCCCCATTAAAAAGGTCAAGGTGTTTTTTTTTAGGAATTTTAAATAGGGAACTGTAGTCTGTTAGCTTTTAGGTTAGGATATACCTCGGCTACTATCGAATAGAATCGGATATATTCGTGTAATAGAAATATCGGAACTAATATGACCCTTAACTATTTAAACTTTTCAAGATTTGTAAAGAAAAGTTAGAATAGTAAAGAAAAGTTTTATACAGAGCAGATAGTAGTATTACGGTCGTATGCCTTCGGCGAAAACCGAAGCCTACTCTAGAGCCCGAGGTATATTCTAAAAGGTAACAGACTATATTAACCAACTTAGCTACTTAACCTATTTAAAATTCAATTATATAAAACAGAAAAATATTTTAGGGTTATACAACAATGATCGTTTCTTAAATATAAACTATCTAAAGATAGGCCTAGAAAGTGTGAAAATTTACATTTTTTTTCATACAATGGAGCCGTTTTCAGCACAAATTCACGCAGCAATTGATAGATGGCGCTTACAGGCTTAGCCATAGAAGAACCAGAATAAGACTGTCAACAATAATCTATGCTAAACTTTGACAGAGGTATCCGTATTTTTGTATGTGCACGCCTCTTAGCGCCAACTATGGGCGCATTCCGAGATGCGAAGAAATCGATTACAGTGCCAATCCATATAAAAGCAGTAGCCACAAAAACCTTATTTCGTGCGAGATACTTTGGGACTACTAAATTTGGTAGGATTAGCGCTGTAATCGATTTCGTTACATTTGTATACGAAACAGCCACAAGCGATGAAGAGAGTTGCATGCATCTAACATATTATGGAACT
Organism: Yponomeuta sedellus; assembly: GCA_934045075.1. Taxonomy (NCBI): domain Eukaryota; kingdom Metazoa; phylum Arthropoda; class Insecta; order Lepidoptera; family Yponomeutidae; genus Yponomeuta; species Yponomeuta sedellus. The sequence goes on along the minus strand of OW203726.1, from coordinate 4,210,619 downwards.
GTTTATATTTATTTTTGCATTACTAGAGGAAAGTGCCGATAGAAATTATTTTACATAGCAGTTATATTTACATTGTGATAACATGTTTAACTTACAATCATAGAGTGCCAATTTATGATATGAGAATTTCGCTAAGTAAATAGTTGACTATAGTATTGTCTCTTAGAATTTCTCAGAAAAAAGCATGACAGAACGTTAGTATTTACTTAGTGAAATTCTCAGTACAGAAACCGGTCCAGAGGCTTATCCAGTTCAAGTGTTATTTGCACCTTTTCGTAAATAGTTCACCCAGGTAAACCATCGCATTAATTAAAAGTCACTTCACTGTAACATTTCCAAATTAGTCCATTCTTTTCTGTAATCAGTTTTGACTCCGCACTATTACTTTCTCTTTTAAATGATTTCCGTTTTGTTTCCTAATTATATTGTTCCACTTTAGCATATCTGTTTCAAACAATCATGGTACCACAGTTACACTGAGATCTTCACGATGACACATTTATAGGCAAAGAAATGTTAAGTATACAGAGTTCCATTTTAAATGCACAATTCTTGAAAGAAGCTAGTTAGAGTTTGTCATATACAACTATTGATCCTGATATGATGAATGATTGGCAAGAGCTGGATGAGAGTCGCCGAGGACCGTGCTCAGTGGCGTGCAATGGGACAGGCCTATGTCCAGCAGTGGACAACCGTAGGCCGATGATGATGATGAAGAACTGTTGATCCACGACTTTTGAAAATTTTCTTAAATGTTCCGGTTGTTAAAACTGCAGCAGACAATTAGAAATATATTTACTAATTTAAAACCTACTGTATGGAATCAGGCGTTACTTTGCGGAAATCCATAATAGCTTTAAAATGTGAAAATTACTTTGCTAAATTCCGCCCAAAACCCACAAACACCATGCGGTTATTTAATGCACCGCCCTCCCTCACACTTTTTCAAGCAGAAGCAAGACACGAACACACCACCACCGTCACCAATACTTGTATGAAAAAATGCGCGACGCGTTTCGCCTCTAACACGAGGCATCCTCAGGCTCACAAGTGACAAGAATTGCAATATAGTACAAAGTATTATATTGCACAGTTAAGGATTATATTGTTGAACCTGTAGAGTTTAATGAGGTACCTGCGACACATACTTAATGTCTTGTGCAGATACCGCAAGTTTGATAACTATGCCAATTTCTGTTTAGTAAATAAACATGTGGTGGAGTATGGCCCCCGTGGTGGAGTATGGCCTAACCTTCCTGCGATGTAGGAAGAGACCCGTGCCCCAGCAGTGGGGACATATAAGGGTTGATAACGTATAACGTATAAATAAACATCTGTTGCTTAATTCCAGGCATTGTATTTAAATTCAATGGTGCAGGTTAGCAGGAAGACGAAATGTCTGTCTGCTACAAAGTGTTACATGTGATCATAGTTTATCCTAATTAGCGTAGTATTAAGATAAATGTCGACTGTGAACTTTACAGTGATGACAAAAACATGTTTTATATTCCATAGGCAAATACGATACGAGAAGTTGAATGAAGTCAATTTACGTGTGAATTTTTAAACATGTCAATATCTAACAATAAGGCTCGGTAAAGCTCGGCTTTATGACGCAATGAAGACAAAAAGTTTAGTGTTTTGTTTGTCCATAAAAATGAGATAGGAGGTATTGCCAGATCACAGTCGATATATCATAACGACTTACCTTACCTTATATACCTTATAGCAACACTGGGAAAAAACTCGCACAACAAAATTTCTAGTAAAACACAAACAGGAACACAGAAATTGCGGTGTTTTAGAGATTACCACGTAGTTTATAGCAGATTTCTTCGCTTCGTAATCGGAGCATAACTGAAGTATCAGCATGATCTGGATACATGAATCGATACAGATATGTAGCACTAGATTGAAAGCAACGGCGTGACTCAAACTGCTGTACCGAAACGCGTATCAATTTCCTACTGAGAGCCGATCAAAAACGGGGCCATAATTCTGCTAGTGCATTACATTACAATGACCGAAAAATGGACGGGTGACGTGGCGTATTTTTTATACCATTGGCGTCTAGGAGGTTTGATACGTGTGCGGGCTTAGACTTAAAGCAGCAATGAAATAAAATCGCCACGTTCGTGCAATTGTCATTGTGCTACAATGTATTAACAGAATATAGGGCCTGAGCACGGTTACATAACAAAGCTGACGTTAGATCCCTACTGTAGATGCCGCTTTTGTCTACGCTTGCGAAAGCTCTATACAGAAAAAAATATTATCTGCCATATTAGTTAGGCAGAACTCTGACGCTTTTTAGTTCTTTTTTAACATGTCTTTTGGTCAATTGACCTAATTAGTTACTAATTAATTGCCAATCGACAGAGTGTTAGCGTCCGCGAAACCGGGTGTGAAATTGAGATTAGTGATGAACCGCGTTTTTTTCGACGTGAACATTCAATGCCTTATGTCTACTAAACACAGGGTTTTCCAAAATTATAGTGATAATAACATCACTGAAACGTTCCGATATCAAATTGTGCAAAGGTATTTCTGGAAATTATAATACTCTACGCACCAGCAGTGTAGTAATTATAATTTCCATAATTACTATGCATTACAGGAAGGTTAGGCCATACTACATGCGGGGGCCAAGTCCGGGTTGGTGGAGGCAGCCTCCTAGCTCAGGTAAACATTTACTTAAAAAGAATGCTTTATACTATTTTTATTTTAATGCACTAACCCGTGCTAAGGAACAAATTTAAAAACCTATTTAGAGGCTAAAAATTTCACCCATGCCGGGATTCGAACCCGCAACCTCTGGCTATCCGTGCCAGCGCTCTACCAATTAAGCCAATGGGCGACTCACGGCATCAGTGAAATTTCGAACCTCTTTACACTATTCTCTGTATTACGTACAGGCAGCGACATCTGACTTAAGCAAAGTGCATTACTTACAGCCCCGACTACCTACTTTGCAGTTAGGTTTTACATCGGAACGATATCACTGTACCCACATGATTATACTATTTTTATTTTAATGCACTAACCCGTGCTAAGGAACAAATTTAAAAACCTATTTAGAGGCTAAAAATTTCACCCATGCCGGGATTCGAAACCGCAACCTCTGGCTATCCGTGCCAGCGCTCTACCAATTGAGCCAATGGGCGACTCACGGCATCAGTGAAATTTCGAACCTCTTTACACTATTCTCTGTATTACGTACAGGTAAACAAGAATGCTTTGTTTAAATAGAGGGATTACTATTGCCGCGGTCCTATCCCGAACCATCTAGAATAGAGCCTACTGGAAGCCTATCGAATAATCGCCGCATGCTGCGTTTTAGTAAACTCGTATGTCCACTAGCATAAGGTTCAAAACTCTTTGACATGAAACTGTTCTAGAGACGTTGCCGCGTGTATAGAGTGTAGGTACGTAAGGGAATGTTCGAGAACTCTTGCCGGCGGATATAAATAGCGGCCGCCGCGGCGCGCAGTCAGTTCAGTTTGGGACAAGCGAAGGGTGACCTTCGAGCGAACATACCTGCGATACGAACCTACGACCTCAGCGATAGTATTGGACTTCGATTGGACCTGCGATTAGAATCTACGTGTGGACTTCGTGTCGTGAAGACCTGCAGACCAGACCCTGCGTGAATAAATCCTAAGAAGTTGTCATTGGTGTTTTACCTCCAGATCCAGAACCCTAGCCCGTAACACTATTATTAGAGCATGGTATACCAGGATACATACATTGAGATACATCCCCACTGGTTGTTGAAGAACTAAAGTCCTTTGTTCCCAGTTTGTCACACCACTTTCTAAAAACCTATTTAGAGGCTAAAAATTCCACCCATGCCGGGATTCGAACCCGCGACCTCTGGCTATCAGTGCCAGCGCTCTTTCCAACTGAGCTAATGGGCGACTCACCGGCATCACCGGTTCGAAATTTCACTATAGCTAGAGGTCGCGGGTTCGAATCCCGGCATGGGTGGAATTTTTAGCCTCTAAATAGGTTTTTAAAATTATCCTTAGCACGGGTTACTGCATTAAAAATAAAAATAGTATAATCATGTGGGTACAGTGGTATCATTCTGCCTGGTGGGAAATTTCCCTTTAGAGTGGAAGAGCACGATTACCCGCTCTTCCCTATAACTGAATAAATATGTAGCTGAAAAAAACTTTTAGTAACAATTTTACCTATTCTAACAGTAAGACCAGCCACTAGTCATGCAAGCCTCCACCAATCCGGACTTGGGCCCCGTGGTGGAGTATGGCCATACCTTCCTCAGGGAAGAGACCCGTGTCCCTCGGTGAGGACATAAGGATTGACGATGATTGTCCACTATACCATACAATGCATTTAAAAGACATAAGGCTCTGGCTAACAGCAGGATATTTCCTTCTACTTACTAGTACTAGGCACGTTCCGTTGCACTATCATAGTTCACAATTTCCGATCCGAGTCGTCCACACTTGTCCAGCCCTATCTTTAGCTACGGCGGGCGTGGGGCCGAGTCCCGTCGTATGATGACTAGCTAATATCGGTGGCGGCTGGGGTATATGTTGGGGTTCTGCACATTGGGGTTGGACTGCTGCACGGGGTACCCCTGCGTGATGCTGCCGGGCTTGGCTTGCTGGAAAATAAAGGTTCGTGTTAGTTACTTCGTAAGGTACACTAAGCAGTTAGTGACGGCTGCCGTCGATAGGTGGCAGTCGTTAAGACAATTTTAAAAACCTATTTAGAGGCTAAAAATTAAACCCATGCCGGGATTCGAACCTGCGACCTCTGGCTATCCGTGCCAGCGCTCTTTCCAACTGAGCTAATGGGCGACTCACCGGCATCAGTGAAATTTCGAACCTCTTTACACTATTCTCTGTATTACGTACAGGCAGTGGACTTGGCCCTCGTGGTGGAGAATGGACTAGACCTTCCTCAGGGAACCCGTGACCCTCAGTGGGGACATAATGGGTTAATGATGATGATGAGTGTTATTGCTATTAAAAACAAAACAGATTTTTGGGTCTTGAGATTACATCGTAAATTTTCGGGTCTTGCGTCGTTTCACCCTACGGGCGTTCGCCCCGCGGGTCGAAACGCCCACATGCTCTTTTTGAATGGGTCGTTTCAAACCACGGGACGAACGTAGGGTGAAACGCCCATGTACTTTTTGTAACTGAGTCGATTCATCCCGCGGTGAAAAAAACAGTTCATTTATAAAGAATGGATTCGAACAAAAATAAAAGTATTTTCTAATAGTACAGTCGCGCATAAAATAACATAGGAAAAACAAAATAATTTAAAAGGTTGCCGTGGGAAAATTTTGTCATCAGACTAAAACATATTGCCGAATGACGAATAACTTTCATTGTCATTTTTTTGCTGTAAAAGTCTTAAAATTATTTTAATCTAATTTAGTAAGTTACTTTAGTAAATTTACGTTAAAAGTAGCCAGCCGACACGTACCAAAGTAAGCGGCCAACCCATTCCAAGAATCACAGGTAAATTAACCCTTTGTTGAAAACTAGTCTCACCAAGGTCAACAAACAATGAGACAGCGCTGGAGCACGGGCACGCGCTTCTGATTGGTTGATAACTACTTGTGAAAATTGCATGCCTTGGAGTCATCGAAAAAGTTAGATCTTATGATATTTTCACTTATACAGAGAGTGCTGATAAAGTAACGGGAGTGTTTGTAGTGAAATTGTGAAGTTTTCTATAAGGTCAGTACATACTGACATGTTAATAATATGTTATAATATTTTCTAGCTACTACGATACATTTTAGTTAAATATGATATCAATTATGTACCTAGTGCAATTTTAGCCATTGGATTTTTTTTTAAATGTTGTTTGTAGTCGAAAATGAAATGAAAATATATTAATTTTTCTTCTTATTATTATTATTTTTGATTTTTTTATTATTCGTCATTCGATCTTATTTTGTGATTTTATATTTTAATTATGAGTAAAGAATGTCTAAGTATGTGATTTTCATTGTTAGTTACAAATTTAATTTCAAAATATGTAATATATCCACATCAATCTGCGATTTTTAATTTTAAGTTAAAATTTCTAATGTTAAAATTACTCAAGCTGTGAGTTATAGTAATTTTGTACTATACTTCGTACTTTTTTTTAGGACTATGTCCATTGAGAGTTATATACCTGTACGTAATACAGAGAGTATTGTAAAGAGGTTAGAAATTTCACTGATGCCGGTGAGTCGCCCATTAGCACAGTTGGGAGAGCGCCGGCACGGCTAGCCAGAGGTCGCTGGTTCGAGTCCCGGCATGGGCGGAATTTTTAGCCTCTAAATAGGTTTTTAAAAGTTTTATACCTGCATGTTGTGCTGCGACATGAGTCGCGCTGGCTGCGCGTACACTGCTCCGCTGCTCACGGCGGGGTGGTGGGCCTCGCTCAGACCGATCAGCACCTGCGGCTGTGGATAGCGACACATAAGACTGATTTCAGTGGCGCAGCGGTTTGGCACGCTGACTGTAAAACCGAAGGTCTCGGGTTCGATCCGCGGCCGGGTCAAACTAGGAAACGAACTTTTCTAGTTTGTCTCGGGTCTTGGATGTTATCTATGTATTTATTGTATTAAATATGACTTGTGCTATAGCACAAGTCATTTAGTTGTACTTAGTATAGGGCTAACGAGATCTGTGTAATATGTCCATGAATATTTATTATTATTATCTAATTAAAACTGTTTTTATTCGGATTTATGCTCGTTTATTACATTTTTACAATTTTCCGAGACCGCGACACCTAAAAAAGTGCCGAAACGTCGGAAAGTTGTTAAAATGTAATAAACGAGCATAAATACGTAAAAAAAAACAGTTTTAATTATGTCTAGTGCTCGTGTTAACCTTAGAAAATACTATAAGATTGATCTTATAATGTATTGTTTATGAATTCGTATGTATTGTTTATGTATGTATTTATATTTCTTTAATAGTTTATGTAGTTTTTTATTTTTCATTATTAGAATTTTTATGTATTTGGTTAGATAGATATCTATCCCACCAAAACATTCTGTAAAAACTAGTCAAGTCTCGATGGAGCTGCTCGTTTATCTCTAAAAAACCGGCCAAGTGCGAGTCAGACTCGCGCACCGAGGGTTCCGTACAAACCTGTATTATAGACCTGAGTATTTGGTATGAATTTCAATTTAATACCTCTACGCGTTTATGAGGAAATGGGTAGTAAGTTTAAAATTATTAAAAAAAATATATATTATGTGATGTAACTAAAAATTTATGGTTTTCGTAATTTTTCCTTTATCTATGCTATAAGACGTTGCTTCGTACCAAATTTCAAGATTCTGAGTTCACGGGAAGCACCCTGTAGGTTTTGATTCCCTTGCAAGTGTCGAAAATTTGCGGCATAAACGGCTGTATCTTTTGATTGCGTTGGCTTAGAAGTTTGATTTTTTCACAGCTTCAAGGGACAGTAGACCTGAGTAATTGATATAAATTTCAGCTTCATACCTCCACGCGTTCCTGAGAAAAAGGGTCTTGACAGACGGACGGACGGACAGACGGACAACAAAGTGATCCTATAAGGGTTCCGTTTTTTCCTTTTGAGGTACGGAACCCTAAAAGTAATGAAATCCAGAAAAAGTCGTGCCAAGTCTAAGGTTCCTTACTGCGATTTGTTTATTATTATAGTTAATGTTGTGTGACTTGGCCATTGAAGGGTGCACAAGCGTACAAAACCAGGTGTACAAAACACATGAATGAAATGAATGAAATGAACAAATGAACGAAATGAACGGAATGAATGAATTAATGAATGAATGAATTTAAGGAATGAGTGAATGAAATAAATGAATGAATGAAATATCGCGTATTCCGCTCCACCGCTAAAACCTTCCTCACCTGATCCTTCTTGCCGTCCTGATGTTGGTCCCTGTTCAGCATGTCCAAGTAAAGCTGGGGCTGCGGCTGCGGGGCGTACAGCAGGCCATGATGGGGCGTGTGAGGCGCGTGGGGCGTGTGGGGCGTCAGGGGGTGCTTGGCGTACAGCAGCGGGGGGGGACGCTCCACTACGCCGACTACGCCGCTCGTGGGCATAGCGTAGTAGGCGCCGCCCTGGCTGGAGCCGCAGCCCGAGTACTGGGAGGGCTCTGGGGAGAGAGGGCTGGTTGGAAAGAGGAGCTTCCTTTCATACGCTAGTGGCTGAGATCTGATGGGTGTCTTATCCTGCACTTCCGTGCTTCGTAAGGCTCGTTAATCCGTTGGTGCCGGCAGTCACGTAACGGTAGTCGTTCAGCCATCAGAGGCCTTATGGGCGGCTTGATAACTTCTGACAGTAAGGCCCGCTATTGTCATACAATCCTCCACCAACCCGGACTTGGCTCCCGTGGTGGAGTATGGCCTAACCTTTCTGCGAATCAGGAAGAGACCCGTGCCCCAGCAGGGAAATGAAAACACTACGTCACGGAAGAATACATTTTCATAGTAACTTTATGACCGTCATCGTCATATATTAAATGTAATTCAATTAATGTAAATAAACAAATGATGAAAAAATAATATTCAATATATTAAACGGCCTCGCCGATGGAATTATTTTAAAAAATTTAAATTTCTACATTAATAAATAACAGTAACAATACTCACTATTCCAAAGCACGGCACGTGACATCTGACGTCCCATCCGTCCATCCTCCAGCTCTGAAAAGGCGAAATGACTTTTGAGATACCAAACCACAAACATTTATTTAAAACTCGTAGTGAACTACCAGTATCTACGCCTGAAGGTGCAAGAACAGGTATCCGCCATATTGTGAATAAATACCTCGCATGGCTAAGCGACATAACCTATCAAGAAGAAAAAAAATCAATCTAGAGGTTTTTGGTCATGAAACCTTATTTTATTAAAGCTCAGTTTTCTTTGTAAATAGATGAATGAAATAGAAAATGTTCTTCAATCAAACATGAGCTTTGAGAGATAATCTCTTAAAAAAAAAATGTTTGTGCGTGTATATATGCGCACACCGGCCAGCCGGGCTCTTGCTCGAGTGTCATTCGTTCATCGGACGGAGAGCCGGACGGTCGTGTCAGAGAATGTGTGCACTTCAAGGAGAATTTGTACTTACGAGATTTTTACTCTATAGCGACATTTACGTGGCTTCGAAATGTTATGATAAGTAGGACATTTACAAGGCATTATGTGCGAAGTGACATGAGTATAAAGGCTTCCTAGACTGTCAAATCGTTGCAATTTTTATTCATAGAAACACGATGCTACTAAAAAGCAGTGTTATCTATGGTTCGATCTTTCCTTGTAAAATCTCCACCACACTATGTTAGTGTGCGTTTTTTTTAGTTTTTTTTAAATTTCTATCCAAGTTCGTATGTGTATAAACACCAAGTCTAAGCTCGTCACACATCTTTTGATTGTGCTTGATTGACTGATACAGGAAGCGTAATGTAGGACGGTACACTCACTGTGGTCGGAGTAAACCGGCTGGTGTTTCATGGTCGGCTGGTGCAGGCGGTGCGCGTACATCTGATAGCTTGGGGAGGGGCTGCGCTGTCGTTTGACGCCCGCCTGCGTAGGCCCGCGCGCCTGCGTCGGTTGCTTTGAAAAAAAAACGTTGGGCCGACTAAACATTCCTGCATCGCGCAAGCAAAGTTTTTTCTCATCTAATTTAAATTCAATAGTTGAAAAGCTCCTGGTGTGGGCGTAGGGGTCCTTAGGACCAAAACCAGCCCCAAGGTGGTGTTTAGTGGGTAGGCGCACTTCTTGTGAATCCCACATTGGCAGCACGGCTCCGTGCTGTTATGCATGAGCATTCACCACCTCCCTCCCCCGTGTCCTCCGGAGAGTGCCCTTTATAGGGCTATAAAAAAAACATGTCACAGTGGACCCATCGCAGTTGGCCCGTTCCACCCATGCTGTAAGCTAGCACATCTGGACGAGAAGTTCCACCTGTAACCACCATGTATCAGGTGCGATAAAAAGATGCTCCATCTCGTCCTCACTCGCTAGGTAAACAAAGATGGTAGTGTAATATCGCTCTCCAACGCGCAGGATTCAGGACTCAGGACTATGAATAGCTATGATATAGATGCCATGGATCAAAAAAGTAATCAACCGGCAACCAACCAGTAGCCTGTCCCCTGAATCTATTGACAACACACCAAATACATTATCAGTTTCCCTCGTGAATTATTTCATGTCCATATAATTATTTGCAGCTGCTAGATTAATTGATGTCATTGAAACGAGACCGATTCCTGATTCATGTGATTTGACTTTGATTGTATTTCCAGGAAATGTTTGTTCACATGCAAATAAACAATATCTATAATGGCATACATGATAGTTTCATAACTAATGAATACAATGTCGTAACTAACTATTCAATGACACACTCTTGTTTACTTATGCTTACACAATAATTGTGTACATAGAAAGAAAGCATAAATAGCATTCAGGGCAGTGTAACCTTCAAGTTCAGGCTAGACCTGACATTTAACCTCATAGTTGGGCCGCACTTAGCCTCATAGTTAGGCTATTGTGCGTAAGCAGTATAACCATGTTCTTCTTCTTAGCGATCTATGGCAAGCCATTATGGTGAAAGAATTTGCCATTCAGCGAAAGGAATTGTTGCTAAGAATGACTTAGAGGAGTTGGGAGTATTTTATTCCATTTTTTCTCCAAAATGATCTAGAATTTAAAATGGACACCTAGTTTTCAGTTTCTATGTAAAGTTGAATATAATAATTTCATTTCATTTGATGCGTCAGCAGTAAGTACGTCGTTCGGGGTGGCTCCCGTCATGCATTGTTACTGAAACTTATGCACGTGAATATTGAGGAAATCGCGAAAGTAACTTTTAAGAATCTTTATTCCATTTTTTACAGATGAACACGTTTAGGTAATGTGTGAATTTCTTGTTCTACCGCTACTACTTAAGTGTATTAAAAAATATTATCTAAGTAACTTACAACCAAAACTTACAAACTTGTACTTCGTCAGGTAAAATACTATGTAAGCAATAATTGAATAATAGATTCTTGTAGATTAGTCAAATTACATGTTTTATAGGGCCTAAGGGCTGATAAAAAATTAACTATGTATGTTAATCAACTCAATTTACTGTGAATTGTATTGTTTACTATATGTAAAAATAAAGAATTTTGAATACACAACATATGCATTTTTTGTACTGTTTGCCATTGACATAGTGCCCTTTTTGAAAATTACACATAATTTAGATAAAAGGAATTTTTGGATTTTAAGATTGGATCGGATTTGGACTGAAAGGATAAAATTGTAGTTTTTTTTTCCATTTTTTCTCTAAAATGATCTAGTTTTTGAAATGGACACCTAGTTTGAATTGTAACGTTCATTAAGCTGCAGTTTCTGCGCCACTTTGAATAAGACCTTTTCATTTCATTTAATTTCAAAGCTATCTAAGAAGTAAAAAACCTAAAAATCGATTGGCCGGTCGGCAAGTTACCTTGTTGAGAATGTGCGAGGTGAGGGGCGGAGGCCTGCCCTGCGCGGGCGGCGGCTCGCCCTGCCCCGCCGATGAGGCCATCGAGAACATCGGCATCTGAATGTTGCCCATTGGCATCTTCATCTGGGCCATTTCCCTGCGGAAAAACTTTCTGCTATAGAAGTACAACGGTAGTTTCTTATTTTATTATCTAGGAAGACTAACAGCTATTACAGGTTTACAATACATAGACAAATAGGACATACTCAGCCAATTACTTAAGTCTTCACTTTTTTCTTTAATAAAAAAAATGTCATGATCAAAACTGTTTTTATACGGATTTTACTAGTTTATTTTACATTTTTACAATTTACCGACGTTTCGGCACTTTTTCAGGTGCCGTGGTCGCGCGTGCACCACAGCACCTGAACAAGTGCCGAAACGTCGGTAAATTGTAAATATGTAAAATAAACGAATAAAATCCGTATAAAAACAGTTTTTATTATGTCTAGTGCTTGAGTTAACGTTACAAAATACTAAAAAGTCATGATTAAAAAAAAAATGTTCTTATAAATAAATAGATAGACAGAGAACACTTTATTGTACATAAAAACGGAAATTACACTGATACTTCTTAACCTAAGAGTACAGACGGCGGCCTTATCACTAAAAGTGACCTCTTCCAGACAACCTTTGGACGAACTGGCCTAATACACGGTTATACTAATAGATGGTAATGTGCTGATCATGATCCACGTCATCAGCACATTACCATGTAACTGTGGTTTAGTTTTACTCTTACCTGTTAGATGTTCTCTCACAGGTAGAAGCCTGTGTCCTCTTGTGGAACGTTCATAGGCTACATCAAAAATAAAATGATGTTAACTTACGTGGTCTCTTTCTGGTGTCGCTTCCGTACATCATCCTCGTTTAGAACTTTCTTCAGCTGCATGAAGAGCTGCTGCTTTTCTTTCTCCAGCTGCTTCAGCTTCTGCTCCAACTGCTCAATTTGCTCCTTTGTCTCCTCTGAAGATTGTAATGAAGGCAAAATCTGATGATTTACACTGATGAACAATCACTGAGGGTTCACCAAACTTTATTGTTAATTTTCTCTTTCATTCCTCATTCACATAACATGGTAAAGATACACACAGATATTTATAACATGAATGTATTTGATTGAGTATTTGCTTCCCACTCACACATATTGCCATCCATGTAGTATGAACCAGAACCAGTTGACTGTACCACATAGGCCATATAATGCCTTGTCATAATAATAATGCATGTTCCTTCTGCAATTACACATTTGTTTTTACAATGAATCATTAAAATTTTATGGGCCTGCTTTGTTCACTAAAAAAACCATTCAGCATTCAATCTTTATTCTGTGATAAGCAAAGTGGAAGATGCGGAAAGAAAGACAGAAATTGGTCTTCATATGCTGTATAAAGGCAATATAGAAAAAAATATTATACTTCCCTTGTTTGTAAAGAATTTTCCAAACAACCAACACTTGCCACAGATCCAAAATAAAACAACCTGCTACGGTAACCTGGCAATACCTAACAAACATGGAAAAAGACCCATAAAGAGGTAATTCGTACAAATTACGTAATGTAAAGTGTCACACTTCCAAACCCTAAAATTTGAGCCAACTGATGCCCATCAACTTCCTTGCATTCATGATAATAAATCAATATAAGGAGGGCCCCTACGTCAATAAATGTGTCAAACCTTTCCCGTGAGAATATTTCATTGTCACTTGTGGCAATAATTGTTCACATACACTCTAACTAGGTTTGAGTGGGGTATGTTTATATGTTATACATATACCTAGAGTCATGACATCCTGTCTCTCTCTAGCCTCCTGCTCCTTGCGCAGTCTCTCCTCTTCCACCTCAGCTTCGTACTCTGCAAGATTGAGAAACACATGTGAGAATGTGCAGGGAAAACGGAAGAGGCTTATTTCCAAGAATGAGCTATTTAGGGCTGATTATATAAGACACCAGGACATTCTTATAATACATTACTGTAAGTAAAAAAGTGGTGTTTCTAGTTTTATTTACTTATCGTTTGTTTTTGAATGACATCTATTCTTAGGTCTCTTTACATGTAGTTATAAAGGGCATATTCAAATTTTACTTGTTAATTATTCTACACCTGTATTACAATTATTCAATCTTTAAAACAATCTGATTAAAGTCTGGCGACTGATAGCAGATGCAATAAGAAGAAAAAAATTATTTAGAGATCTATGGTAAACCAGTTGCAAATGTATCGCCACAGCCAACTCTTTAGATGATAATAAGTTGTGGTAACCTATAAATTATTATTATTATTATTAAATCTACTGACTGCAAAGCAAAGTCGTGTTAAGAAGACAGTATACACCGCAACACAATGTACCTTAAATTGTCATAATGAAGTATGCTTGCAGTTTTACGAAACTTAGCATAGATAAAAAAAACTCTGTCCTTTGCATCTATGTAGGTAATGAAATGATTTATACAGTGTGGCACACACTAGAAAATATTATTATTATTTGTAATTCAGGCAGGCAGTTATAGAACTGGTGAAGCCTGTATCAAGATGTACATTTGTGTTTAACTCCTTGTCTGTTTTGTTTCCTTTCAATATTTATCCAGTTTTTAAACATATTAATGCTTGTGGCTGTCACAATTTCTTCAGGGAGTTTGTTCCATTCTTTAACCATTCCATTCAAAATAGATACAGATTCCATATATACATCTGCAAAATTGTCATAGTGGTAGGTAACGGATCGAAATATGTTTCATCATTATTATGAGGTCTAGTTATTCCTCATTAGGGACACAGAACTCTGAAAACAGCTCTAAATATATAACCACTTGAGCTTGAAACAAATAACTTGAGCAAATGACTTTGACTTCCCCAAGGAAATATTTCAGGTCTCATTGGCGGTGGAGGGTTTAGATATGAGCCTTCCTGAGTGAAAATCTCAGGTTTAACATTGATCAAATGGATTGCAAAAACCGTATTAATTATAAACGTTGTGTACAGACTCGGATGAGATATGTACCTTCCTTCTTCCTCTGCCTTTCTCGTATAATATAACGCTTGAGAGCGTTCCACATCTTGTTACTTTCATCATTTTGCTCATCGTCAGTAGTCGTGATGGCCGCAGGCATATTGGCAACCGACTGCTGAGAATCGGTGACGGCAGAATTCTCCAGTTTTAAAACGCAATTTAATGCTAACACTTGGTTCTCAAAGTACTACAAATAACTGTATGTTAGAGAAAACCCTAAAATGCTCTCATTTTTCAGGTTTTCGACTACACAGAACGCACAGGACAGTTTATTCACAAATTAGAGTTTATTTACGAGATGATAATCACAATGAATCGAATTGAATGGTTATGAAATGAAGTGAACTGCTGTTGCCTGCCTGCTTGCTGAGTGCTGAACCACAGATTACTAAAGAGTTGCTGAACACAAATTATGAGTGAACAGAACACCAGAGTATACAGGGCGTCCCAAAGTTATGGGCCATGAATAGAAAGTACGTAAAATATCTTAGATAGGGTATTTTGCTGAAAGAAGACTTTATGTTATTTTTAAAAGTTAGTAATTCTGCATTGAAAGATTTTCTTAAAATTACTTGCCTTGTCTGGGAATCGAACCGAATTAAATTTAAAAAAAAACACCCATACTTTTATGATGCCAATCGAAATAAAAGGCCAAAAACTAATAACTCTTCTTAAGTAACATAGTATTTTATAAGAAAGGAACAGCGTGAAATAATCATTTTAATCAAATTAAAAACAAACATGAAACTGCCGTAGTCAATTAAGTTGAGAATGAAAAGTTAAAATCAACAGGCAGCGGACTCATTAAAAGATTGGCGATTTGCGTAAGACAATAGGGATCACATTTTGAGCATTTAGTTAATTAATTTACAAAAAAATACCCACTTAATTGACTACAGCAGTTTCATGTATGTTTTTAATTTGATTAAAATGATTAATTTCACGCTGTTCCTTTCTTTTAAAATACTATGTTATTTAAGAAGAGTTATTATTTTTGGCCATTCTTTCGATTGGCGTTATAAAAGTAGGGGTGTTTTTTTTACATTTAAGTCGGTTCGATTCCCAGACAATGCAAGTAATTTTTAGAAAATCTTTGAATGCAGTATTACCATTGAATTTGAAGTAAGCATAGAAACCCATTCCCATACAAGCAAATCGGATCCCAAAAAACCGCGCCGGGCCCAGAGGCCGCCACTGAAAATGCGCGCAAAGCCGAAAAATACGTGTAGAGCGCTTTGTCTAAAACCGCTAGATGGCATTGTTAATAGTTTTCACGAGTTTACTATTGACATCTGGCGGTGACTAGCAAAACGTAAAACATTTTAGCAGTGTACTCTAGTAGCCAGTAGCGAGCAGAGAATTGACAGTTCAATTCTAGACACAGAGTACCTACGTTTGGTTCTTGTATGGTTTAATTGTTCTGTGTTCTTGTAAGTCCTTAGGGAAAATCTAATCTGCCTTAAAATTGACAACCCACGGATGGGCTAAATATAGGAAAAACATTGTTTGTTTGAGAGATAATTCAGAAAATACAATACCTATGTGAAAAAATCACACATTTCAAATCTGTGGAAAAAGTATATTGCGGAATTAGTGCATTGGGTCTATAAAACAGAATTTTAAAGCAAGCAGCAAGAAATGTAACCCACCTTTACCCACCAACAACTTCTAGTGAATGATATCAGTGCTTTCAACATGCAACAGTAACCCAGACTTCGTCATCCTCCGTGTATAGACCTGCCCTGTAGTCGCTGATTGTGATCTTATCAAGCCAATACTTAGACAACTCCCTCAAAGGTACCTTAGTCCATTTGGGTACCACACACACCGACCTACCTGCACAGTGCAGTCGACAGCACATCAACTTTGCATGTTCGCACTCTCCTCAGTATTATTATGGGCGACTTCGCAACAAAATGGTCGAACTTCTACCGAAGTCTTATCAATAGACCATTTAACAATCATAAATAAATGCCACCAAAAGTTTCGTAATTGCTACACACGCCGCCGCCTACCCCACAAGCACGAACCTTCACATTTACCTATTTTATTATGAAAAAAAGTATATTTTTTGACTGTACTACAATAAATGTTTCGAAATATATTGCTGCTTCTATTATTAAGGAGGTCCTTAAAATTGTGCTTGGTGGCAAAAACCATAAGAGATGCTTGTACAAAAAAGAGTAAGAAACGCTGGTTTAAACAATTATTAATAATAATTAGACGACCTCTGTGGCGTAACGGTAGTGCATCTACCTGCCATGCAGGAGGTCCCGGGTTCGAATCCCGGCTGGGAACAAAAAAAAACCCCAGGTCTTGGATGTTTACATGTTTGTGATGTCGTTGTTTCTGGTTCCCACGACACAGGATATCCTAGTGTGGGGCCAGAAGCAATGTATGTGCCTGTATGTAAATGTTATGTTATTGAAAAACCTTTACTAGTCCATCGCAAACACTTCCCAACGCTGCAAGATTTTGTTTAAGTTATTTTCGGGTAGGGTAAGGGTCTGTTTCACAATCTGCAGATAAAGTTCCGGATATGCTATCCGCAACCAGGGCTGCTGTTTGTTCTAAATTTGAAGCCATAAACGAACACACACAATATAGAAAAAAATATTTAAATTTAGAATAAACGGCAGCCCTGGTTGCGGATAGCTTATCTGGAACTTGCCTGTAAACTAGCCTAACTTTACATGTATACCGATGTCTGTGACCCAATAAATATCTTTATCTTTATTTGAACATTGTGAAATAGGGCCTAAGACCAGTATCCTATCGAGAGGTAGGTAGGTACTGCTACAAACTATTCCAATCAATTTAGTATTCCATTAAAAATCATATCTGTCCATCCATATGGGAGCTGGCTGATATTTTTACCAATTTC
Source organism: Yponomeuta sedellus (assembly GCA_934045075.1). NCBI lineage: Eukaryota > Metazoa > Arthropoda > Insecta > Lepidoptera > Yponomeutidae > Yponomeuta > Yponomeuta sedellus. The sequence goes on along the minus strand of OW203726.1, from coordinate 4,193,210 downwards.
TGCTGTGATTATGGCCCATGATTTTAATATGCGCCGTTGCCAGCTAACTCTGCATAGAAGCAAACGCACGCATCAGCTACACCTTCATTGTACTGTGATATATGTGGAGAGGATGAAGGAAGAAATATTGATGAAACAAATATACATGGCGAATGTGGGTGGAAGGGCCGGTAAGGGACGTCCCACATACTTCGACCAGATAAGGAATGTATTAGCAAATGGAAGATAAAAAGTAACCGGAACTGACGTGAGTGCATGTAACGACTAATGAATGTTGATGAAGCGAAGGTAATCTGTCAGGATCGTGGCAAGTGGCAGTCCTTGGTGCCTGTCTACCCCATTGGAATGCAGGTGTGAGGTTAATATTATGGTATGGGTTATTTATAAACTTATAAGTTATTGAATATGAGATTTTCTATTTTATTAATTGTTGTAAGTGAAGCTCAGAATATCCGGTTGACACGTTCCCTGATTGATACTACCCATAAGTTCAACACACTTTATGTTTTAAGTTTAGGTAATGTGTACTTTCCCTGTAATTATATTCCCCATAAAACTTACTGATTTTTCATTTATGCTACCCTCGATGTAGTAAAGTTATTAAATTGTTTAAAGTAAGATTACGAAACGATTTACGCTGAGCAGAAATTGAGATTATTACACCATAGACTTTCTTTAAAATTTGATGAAGAACGAGGTAGCCGCCTGCCTTAGACGTTATAGTGCAGCAGCTAGCGACCTGCTGCTCGAGCCGCGCCGGGAGCCGTCGTCGTCGTCGTCACGCCGGCATCGGCATTGGGCGTGTTTCGACTCATCGGCCCGGACCGGCACGGCACACCGGCATGGCCGTTGCACAGGCATCAGGCACCGGTGCCGGGTTTCGTTTTTCCATTGTGCCGGTGTCGATGCCGGGTTACGCCCGGTGAGTGGTACAGTGCTGACACGGACTTCAACACGACGACACGTAAAGTAAAACGCGTAGATATAACAATGGTATCGTCCAAGCCGTCGACTATATTTGTTATATCTTTTACACCTACGACGCCGATACGAAATACGAGTCTCACCCTCCGCACGGTGGGCTGAAAATCGCTCCCCATAGACTTAGAGATCGAATTTTGAATTGTTATTTTTTTTTCACAGGAATCCACTTAGGAAGGCTAATCTTTCAACATATTTGAAGTGCAGTATGTTTACCTTTGTGCAAGTACTTTTTTTCCACTTGGTTAAAAAAAATGTATGGAAGTTACTATAAAATTGGCCATAACTTGACTATCGCACACTTGCCCGTTATTTCCTTCAGCACGATTATTGCCTGCATTTTTATGGATTTTTTGACATACTGCACTATGGGCGCACTCGTGCGACTTTGGTCGAAAAAAAATTAAATGCATTTAAAATATTTTTTTAAGGTATTTAAGCGTATATTTTGTGTTTGTCAAAATATGTACCTTCCTTTATTAAGGATTCTTTATAATTATAAAGAATCATACAGTATAACTACTTAAATACTGTTCTAAAACATTGTCATATGCGAACAAATTATACACATGAAAATCAAATAAGATATGAATATTCTTTATTGTACACGAGGAAAAACACAAGCATAAAATATTTACAAAGATACATGAAATAAGTCCAAGTTACATTTTAAAACACACATACATTTTAAAAATGTTAAATCATGTAAACATAAAAAATAAGCCTTTAAAACTACATGAATAAAATACTAGCTATGAATCCTTTACATTAAAATAGGTACATAAAAGACAAGTATAGAAACCAATGTATAAAAAATATAAATAAAAGAATTACAAATACATATTGCAAACAAAAATCATATAAATTATTCATATAAATCAGTTTCTCGGAATCTGTGTCACTTTCAATATTTTCGACGTTACAGAACTCAATATGATGTCGTTGTAATACCTAAAGATCCACTGCTTCTTGACTCATTTTTAGGGTTCCGTACCTCAAAAGGAAAAAACGGAACCCTTATAGGATCACTTTGTTGTCCGTCTGTCCGTCCGTCCGTCTGTCAAGACCCTTTTTCTCAGGAACGCGTGGAGGTATGAAGCTGAAATTTATATCAATTACTCAGGTCTACTGTCCCTTGAAGCTGTGAAAAAATCAAACTTCTAAGCCAACGCAATCAAAAGATACAGCCGTTTATGCCGCAAATTTTCGACACTTGCAAGGGAATCAAAACCTACAGGGTGCTTCCCGTGAACTCAGAATCTTGAAATTTGGTACGAAGCAACGTCTTATAGCATAGATAAAGGAAAAATTACGAAAACCATAAATTTTTAGTTACATCTCATAATATATATTTTTTTAATAATTTTAAACTTACTACCCATTTCCTCATAAACGCGTAGAGGTATTAAATTGAAATTCATACCAAATACTCAGGTCTATAATACAGGTCTGTACGGAACCCTCGGTGCGCGAGTCTGACTCGCACTTGGCCGGTTTTTTTTCTTTAAAGCTATCCTCATAACTGGTCGCATTGAAGAAATAAAAGGATCAGAAGTGAGAAGCATCCTTTTGATGACATCTTCGTTTGAATTCTTCCTGGTGTTCTTTCGCGAGTGAAATTCTCGTTAACATCGAAAATCTTTGTTGCGAGCTTTGGATGCTTCTTCAGATAAGATCCCAGTAGGAACCAAGGAGTTCCTTATAATTTCAGCACCATGGATTAGCAACTTGTGCACTGTAGCTGGCATATAGTACCAGCTGTATTGGTCCAGGTACCTTTCTGCAGTACTTCGGCCATATTCTTTGTACTTGTCGACGTTTATTTCTTCACCAGATGTAATGGCTTGAAGTATGACTGCAAATCTTCTAATCAATTCTTCATCCACTCCTGTTATCTCGGCTGTCTGTTTTGGGTCATCGAAGAATTTTCGTGCGTTATTTCCATCGTTCGTTATTCCAGAGCTCTGTTTGACCACGTCCACAAGAAGACCAAGCTTCTGTTGGAATCGTTCTTGCAGCAACTGCTTTTTGGTCAGCATGACAGCCTTATCTTTATCTCCTCTTACTGCCCAAGTCTTCAACTCCAGTCTGTATGCTATATGTAGCAAACATTCCATGCAGTTAATTTGGGCATGTAACGGAGATAAGCCGAATTTTAACATGTTGTTGGCTACTTCTTTTCGTATTACTGCATCAATATTGTTCATCTCGCTCGGTTTTGCTAGACATAAATAGCAAACTGCACTGGAAAGAGCTTCGGATAAATAACTGCAAACTTTTCCGTCGATCATAGTCATGACTAGATCATGATTTATTTTTATATTTCTGCATTCTGAGGGCACCAATGCAGCTATTTCCTCTTCCATTTTCTTCATTTCTTCTTTTACGAGAGACTCGCTTTCTTTTGCGAAAAAAAACTGTACAGGTCTACAGTAGAAAACTGAGCATGGCTTCGGGTTTTTCCATATAACTTCAGTCCCGTTAGATAACTGCAGCGGAACAAGTGTTGTCATAAACAGAGATTCATCTGTTTCACCTCATTCAATGCTTTGATTATCTGCTTTGGTTTGATGAACCGTCGAAACCCCACTTGGATAACAAAACCAGTGTTTTACCCATGTAAGCAGACAGTTCTGGTAAGGTTTTCAAAATTTGTTGTATGGTTATATTCAACAGAGCTTGCAGATCTAGTTTCGCCATGGTGTCATTTATAATGAAAGCCTGATCGGGAGGATAACAGCTTGACTTGGCTTGCTGAATCTTGTAATACGATGGGTGAAAGTCTGTTAAGCCCTCACGCATTGTCATCTCTCTCAGTGTAATATATTTCCACTTTGATAATCCCAGAGAAAATAAAAGGCCTAGCGCTTTTTCTGGCGTAACTGTAGTTTTCTTTAATTTCTTCATTTCTATATCGTTATAGATTTTTACTGCTTCTTCAGGATTCTTCTTAAATTACTTTGCCTAAACATTCATTTCCTTCTTTCTTCAAATTTTCTATTGTAACACAGATTGATTCATCGGTGTCTTCATGACTTTCATGTTGTAGCCTCCTTTTCCTTTGTTTTGCTCCCAAAGATCCAAATGGTACTTCAGTGCAAGAACTTATGCCTTCTTGGCATACCGAAGCTGTTCCATCTGGTATAATATGTGAAACAACACAACATGGCCAGTCAATACTCATTACGAGCCAGTTTTCATATTTTTTTCTGAAAATATCCTGGTTTCTATTTGCTGTCTTCCATCTCTTGGTAACTTGTTGACTGAATCTTCGACAGAATTCTCGAAGTATATCAAGATCTTCATCGGACAGATGATGAAGGTTCAATAGCGATACAACTTTTTCCAACAAGGTAGAGTAGTTGCTTAGCTTTCCACACTGCTTCAAAACCACGAACAAGTCAAGTTTAGTTGTCAGACTTGCGATTCCATATTTTTCTCTTTATGATTTGGGTAAGTATGTTTTTTTAGCAGGACAAAATGTCAATGAGCACATAAAATATTTTACCTTCCATTTATACGCAACTACAATACCCCTAATGGTAATCAAACTCCAATTCCTAGTATACCTCAGGTGTTATTAACTAATTCGGTGATTTAGTCATCATACATGATGTTATTGTTAATATTAATTGTGAAAATATGAAGATAGACGCTTAAATAACTTGAAAAAATATTGCTTGCTACCCCCGGTGACGGCACCGGCGGGACTCTAGGAACTTGAGTTTTCAAGTGTCACTTTTTAGGGTTCCGTACCTCAAAAGGAAAAAACGGAACCCTTATAGGATCACTTTGTTGTCCGTCTGTCCGTCCGTCCGTCTGTCAAGACCCTTTTTCTCAGGAACGCGTGGAGGTATGAAGCTGAAATTTATATCAATTACTCAGGTCTACTGTCCCTTGAAGCTGTGAAAAAATCAAACTTCTAAGCCAACGCAATCAAAAGATACAGCCGTTTATGCCGCAAATTTTCGACACTTGCAAGGGAATCAAAACCTACAGGGTGCTTCCCGTGAACTCAGAATCTTGAAATTTGGTACGAAGCAACGTCTTATAGCATAGATAAAGGAAAAATTACAAAAACCATAAATTTTTAGTTACATCACATAATATATTTTTTTTTAATAATTTTAAACTTACTACCCATTTCCTCATAAACGTGTAGAGGTATTAAATTGAAATTCATACCAAATACTCAGGTCTATAATACAGGTTTGTACGGAACCCTCGGTGCGCGAGTCTGACTCGCACTTGGCCGGTTTTTTCTCTCGAAATAGGTTTTATTACTCATTACTACACTAAACAATGTGATGAGAGACAATTTATAGAGCAAACGGACGCGTGAGAATTTTTCGAAGAAAAATCTGTATGAAGCTGACATGAAAAGTGGCTATAACTCTAGAATCGCAAGTTTGGCCGTAATATCCTTGCAGATGTAGTGCTACTTATTTGTGATTTTTCAGCATACTTTTTATAGCGGTACCTTTTGCGATTTTAAAAAATATAATTATAATGTGTACTTTGTACTAAAATGAGTAGTTCTAATGCTTTTGTGTCCTGATTGTGCGTAGTTAGATATTCCTGTACCCTAGTCTATGAAATTAAAACTGAGCATATACATTATGTGTTTAATTAATAAGACTTGTTTTACGAATTATTAAAGTGATATTAACGTTTTTGGGAATTCATGATAAAGAAACGGTCTTTATATTTAATGTGCAATCAATCAGCCTGTATTTGTCCACTGCTGCATATAGGCCTCTCCCAGGGCAAGCCACATTACTCTATCCTCAGCAATCCTCACCCAGCCACCACCAGCGATATTTTTGGGATCATCGGTCGAGCGAACTGGTAGGTGTCCTACTTGGCGTCTGCCAGTTCGTGGTCAGTGAATGTGCAATTAGTAAAAATATATTTTGAAAAATTGGTATTTTATTAAAACCTTTCTTATTTTGGTGAATGTCGTCTAATGTACATATTATCCCTTTACAAAATAAAGGGATAATATGAACATTATATATAACACGCCTAATTTTAATTTCATAGGCTAGGGCATATGGTATAGGGTATATCTAAAGTTGGTCTAACTAGTCATTTAAGTATAGAATACACATTATTAATTTTAAAAAAATCGCAAAGGGCACTGCTATAAAAAGTACGCCGAAAAATCACAAATAAATAGCACTTTTTACATCTCCAAGGATATTACTTTTCATGTCAGCTCCATAAAAATTTTTCTTTGAAAAATTCTTACACATCCGTTTGCTCTCTAAATAGTCTCTCATCACATTGTTTAGTATAGTAATAATAATGAGTAATAAAACCTATTTCGAGAGAAAAAAGTGACACTTGAAAACTCAAGCTCATATGTCTTTGAAACGTGATTCTCAGCCCACCGTGCGGCGCCGACCGGCCCCGGAGTCGCGAGCCGGTGCCGGGCCGGTAAGACAACACAAAGACAGACAATAAATAGCCCTCGCCGTTTTAGCTAGTGTGCTAATGTGTCGCGCGGGCTCCTAGATTATTTACTATCTATATTAATTTTAACTAAGGCAGATACCCAGAGCATAGGTAGCTTACTCACATATCACGTGCTTACAATCAGAGTATATAACCACTACCTACGTTTACAATCTTACGCAGAACATACCTACTCTCAAAAGTAAAACACGCTCCCACACACGGCGATGGATGCAGAGATGTTGCTAGGGCAACTTGGCAACGACGCGTCGCCTAGGTACTCACCTCGCACTACTTGGCAACGTCGCCTGGCACCCCGAGCGCAATCGTTCGTTGGACGAAAAATGATTGCGTTTGTTTTAACTTTCTACCAACAGAAATCTGATCTACCTATTTAGAAGAGCTGATGTAAATGTAAAAAGATACAAATTACTAGTGTTGAATTTACAACAAACTACATTTGTAGAAGATCTAAAATAATTAGTTCTTCGTTATAATAGTTTTATAGCACCCATGCGATGAATGAACCAAGTGTGTGAGCAGGCATGAATATGTCTAATTTGTATAATTTTGGATTAGGTACCAAATCGGTATCTAGCAAGCAAGCATAGTAAGTAAAAAAATCAACTGGCCAAGTCCGAGTCTGACTTGCGCACGAAGGGTTCCGTAGGTACTATTATTAATTAAATTATTTATTTTTGAAGTGAATACAACGAAATATTCTGTAAATATTGTAAACGTCGGTGAGACACGCAACATTAGCCTATAATGAAGCCTTTTTTTGAAGACCACGACTGCTCAGTAGAGCGTAGGTACAGACTAAGAAGAATTTATAGTAACAAGTAATATAGAAATTTACAAGTAATTAGGCTTAGTGGTATATCTGAAATCAAAAGTTGTGAACCGGGTAATTTCAACAACTAAGAAAATGGGAACTTGAATGCTGTGCTGCATATCTATATATTTTATCAATGTCACATTCATTTTTAATGTTTCTATTGCTTCCTAAGGTACTAATTAAAGATCACTTGCGTAAAATTGTTTTTCATTCACAATACCTACTTCGAATCTCTAGTTTTCTGACCGCGTCCTTAAAATGTTGCATTGAAATGTTCCTTACCCTCAAATTGCCTTAAATGTAGACTTCACACCTCATACTAACGGAAAATCCGCAAAATGAAAAAAGTATAATTTTGAATTCATGCAAATATAGTCTTAGATAATAACTGAATTTGAAAGTTGAGTTGTCTATACCAGGCCACTCAGAAAGTTTTGAAAAATAGTTTTTATGTATAAGACATTGGCCACTAGTAGTTGTTATGAAAACGTCATTTATTTAAAAGTAAAAATACTACTGTTCGATTTTCAAATTTCCCTCCGCATTTTTTGAGAGCCAAAATGGATCGGCATTCAGAACATTTTCGTGCTATGATTTTATACTATTTCAAATGTGGCTTAAGACCTGATGAGTCATGTGATCGACTTCGAATTGCTTTTATTAATGAAGGACCTTCAAAAACAACCATCTACCGCTGGTATAGCGAGTTCAAACGCGGTCATCTTACTTTGAGGGAATGAACAAAGGAGTGGTCGTCCTATCACGGCTGTCACCGAAGAAAGTTTGCTGGCAGTAAAAAAAATTATTCAAGAAAACAGACGAATTAAGTACGAAAAGATTCAGCATACACTGCAGATTGGTTCAGGAAGTGTTAACAAGATTTTGCACAAGCACCTTCCCGTAAGGAGAATAATTTTTCGCTGGGTGCCGCACAACCTCACCGAAGCTCAGAAGCAGGCCCGTGTGGATTGGTGCCGTGATTTGTTACAAAAATTTGATGCTGGCTCGTCACGGCGCGTTTACGACACTGTGACAGGTGACGAATCCTGGATTTCTCAATATGATCCAGAAACAAAGCATCAGTCGACAGTTTGGTTGTTTCAAAATGAACCAACGCCTACGAAAGTGAAGCGATCGAGGAGCGCAGGTTTTTTTTATAGTTTCTTCACTTTGACGGGGTACCTAACTTCAATTCCACTTTGAGACCAAAGCAGCATCAACGCTGAATAATAATAATATTGGCCTTTTTGCATCTACTTAATGAGATTTATACAGCGTCCAGTGGTATCTTCACTCACACTAGATGGGTGAAGGGCCCACTCCGACGCTGTAGTGCCTGGGACATGGTTTTATAGATGGTGTAGGCTTGCCCAGCACCTATACCATCCTGACAGCTTAGTCGGCCTAGCCCACAGGAAAGACTAGTCAATACGTGCGGAGCCAACCAGGCCGCGGGTTTCCTCACGATGTTTTCCTTCACCGTTAGCGAGTGGTATTGCAACTACAAATTCTCAAATGTACGTAACTTTGAAATTAAACAAAGTCATTAAACGCTGAATGGTATAACACAAAATGCCTGCCAGAAGTTTTTTTCTGAATTGAGCAACAAGCGATTGAACAACGGGCTCCGCGGGGTCCTTCTTCACCACGACAACGCGCCCGCGCACACTGCGATCAAAACGAGGGACTTCCTGGACTCCACACAGATCAGAGTCTTAGGAGACCCTCCCTACAGTCCTGATTAGGTTCCGTGTGACTTCTTTTTACTGCCTAAAATAAAAAATCTGCTCAAAGGGATACAGTTTTCATCGCCGGAAGACGCGCTAGCAGCGTTTGAGAAGGCCGTGGAAGAGGTGTCTGCGGAGGACTGGAATAAATGTTTTGAAAATTGGTTCAGACGCATGATACGTGGTATAGAGGCTGGTGGAGAGTGCTCTGAAAAGATTAAATAAAAATAGTTTTTAGGTATAATGTGAAATTTTATTCTCTACAATGTTTGTCTTATGGGTATTTCAATAGAAGTAAGAGTATCAGTTTCAAAGAAATATGGTCTTGAAAATTCGCAAAATGTAAATTTGCACGTAAATAAGTTCTGGTTCACAACTTTTGATTTCGGCTATACCAATAAATCGAATTTAAAGTTTTAGACAATCATGCTGTGTGGTTTCGGCTTTAAGAATAGCACCAACCCAAATTCTTCCCGCGGGTGTCGTAAAAGGTGACTAAGGGACACAAACTGGGGGTGGGCAGCAGCGCCCCCTGCAGTACAATGCCACCAATCTGCGATCCTCAACCCGCATGCCCAGCGTGGGGATTATGGGCATTAACACCCAATGATGGTATAAGACAGGCCGCTCTGGTCATCACTAGGGGAGGGCTATGTCCAGCAGTGGACTCCATAATATAGCCTGAAGAAGAAGACAATCATACAACGCAAAATTTAACTCTCTTTAATATTGCAATAACGAAGATTCCAGTCCAAAGTACCGTTTCCGAGCTAGAAGCACAAAACTGAAAGAAAGTGTGAGAAGTTCGCGGTTTTTTGGCCCCCAAAAGTTGAGCTCACCTCCTGGGACCGTGCGAATTCGCATTACACGCATTTAAGATCAAATGATGGTATAAAATGATATCCAGGGAAATTAATTCCTGGATTTTTTTTAATTTGATTGACCTATTATATTAACATCAAGAATTTAAAATGTCAAGAACATAAAAAAAATAACATTCCATGCGATAATAAGTAAAAATGTCAAACAAGAGAGGTCACGGGGATAATATCAAATAGTATATCATTGTTATACTTATTTTAATCAATATAATTATCAGTCAGAAATTCGATTATTGTATGATAGCAGTTTTTAAATAATATATTTTTTTATTTGTGCTTGAACAAGCCTAAGTCCAGTTCTCTTAATGCACTAGACAGCTTATTATAAATTACAGGGCCCATGCAAAATACACTTTTGTGCACCAGCGCTGTATTTGTCCTCTGCGTAAACATATTTTCGTTTTATACCGTTTTAATCACTGACTGACTTGTGAAACTCGTATGAAACTAAATAGATATTGTGACTTTTATAACTACGCATGCCTATAGTATATTTTTGACTAAGGAACTAATAACCACGACAGTAAAATTGTATATTTTGACTTAAATTCTGGTTAACTGAAAACGGCATATTTTTATCTAGATTAGAAACTTAAAACCTCTCAAGAACTACATTTGAGCTGATGAACTTCGTAACAATGTCCACCAGATAATGTGCTACTTAATGAAAGTATTTGATGAACAAAGTGATTTTTTTTACTTAAATTTGAAGTTCTAAATTCCCATCTCTGAAAGTCTTCATCAGAACATCACCAAATTACCCTGGGACAGCTTTTATATTATATGGATGGCATTCCTCCATATATATTTAGGGATTGTCGTTTTGCGATACAAGAGCCATTGTTATATTTATTTAATGCATGTTTAAAAGCAGCAATATTCCCAGACAGGTGGAAAGTTACACGGGTGGTACCAGTCCCCAAGGGACGACCGAGTACCCAAGTGGAGGGATACAGACCAGTGGCGGTTCTTTCAACACCCGCAAAAGTACTCGAATCGGCGATACAAAAAGAAATACTTATTCTAGTTCAGGGGCAGTTGTCAGATGCTCAACACGGTTTTCGGCCGGCGCGAAGTACCAGCAGTAACCTCCTAAACTACATGTCACAAGTGGTTCCAGTAGTGGACAGTGGAGGCCAAGTAGATGCGGCGTATTTCGACTATAAAAAGGCTTTCGATTTGGTTGATAATGACGTATTGCTGAGAAAACTAGCAGGCATTGGATGTACGCCGCATTTGCTACGGTTCTTCGCCAGCTACATGCGAGACCGAAGGCAATATGTTGATTATAACGGACATATATCGGAGCGATACTGTACTAGATCAGGAGTGAGTCAGGGGAGCAACCTAGGGCCACTCGAATTCATAATAATGGTAAATGATTTGCCAAATGTTGTACAAAATGCAAACTGTTTACTATTTGCGGACGATTTAAAGCTGTGCATTAATGTCAGTGAAATAGAGGACTGTAAAAAGCTACAAAACGATATCAATAGAGTAATAAACTGGAGTATTGAAAATAATTTAGAATTTAACATCTCAAAATGCGCTACAATTACATTTACCAGAAAACACACACCAATAGTTTTTAATTATCAGATAGAAGATCACTATTTAAAGAAAGTAAATGCGATAAAAGATTTAGGTGTTTTATTAAAATCAGATTTGAAGTACAATGAACACATTTTAAATATATGTAAAAAGGCTTACAGAAATTTAGGTTTTGTTTTACGGGGGGTTCGTAATTTTACAAATGTGAAAGCAATAATAGTTCTTTATAATAGTCTAGTCAGAAGTCAGCTAGAATATGGTTCTGAAATTTGGTCCACACATGAGGCCAAATACAACACAATGGTGGAGCGAATACAAAATAAATTTGTTCGATTTTTGTATTTGCGGTATTACGGGGTGTATCCTTCCTATCCTATTATATATCCCACTCTTTTTGTATTAGGGATGGTGGGATACAACCAACTTAGAGTGAGGCGGGATCTCACCTTAGTCTCATATTTACACAAAGTTTTGGTGGGAAGAATACACAACCCGGCAATACTGGGGCAGCTGACACTGTGTGTGCCGGACGGCTACGTGCGGCGCCGCCGGCGACCGCCGCTGCTGCGGGTGCCGCGCGCGCGCACCAACCTGCTGGCCGAGGCGCCGCTGACGCGCGCACTCCGCACTCTAAATGCCATCTCGGACAAAATTGATGTTTTTGGATGTACTCAGGGTGAATTCACTAGGACGGCATTGAATATTATTTGTTATAATTAAGGTGTATAGAATTTAAGAAGTTAAAATAGTATAATAGTAGGAAAATAGATACCGATTGTATTTTTCAATTGTTAATTAATGTTTGTGAAGATTTTATAATGTTTGTAACTTGTTGCATTAGGTGCTAATCCTGTAATAATAAGTTATTATGTTAAATAAATAAATAAAATATTTTATGAAACATATGCATATTATTTATGAATGGGCCTCATTAGGCCTTATTTGCTGCTGTCCATTGAAAAGTTCTTTTCTCCATCTCTCAAAGTCTTCATGACATCTTCACCAAATTAAAATGGGACCAATGGGACGCTATACCTAGTAGAACAAAAAAAAATATCGAAATAGGTTAAGATTTGACGAAGATAATGCGAAAACATAGTGAAAAATAATTAACATACGCGTCGATGTGATAACCTCTTTTGAAGTCGGTTAAAATGGAAATGACTTTCATTAAATAAATATGTACATCATCTATAAAAATATCAACTGTAGCTACACGGTTCATGAGAGTTTACGTTCAGCTTGGGGACAGATCGACAGACGGACATACCATCTTAGCAATTGGGTCCCGTTTTTACCCTCTGGTACGGAACCCTAAAATCTATGTTTTAGTTGGAAGTTATACTTAAAGGGCTATAGTTAATTATTGTTTATGTAGTTAATTTTTCCAAGACATTATAAAATGTAAAGGTGATATGCTGTCGACTGTTCCTCAACAGCAAGTTGCGAATTCAAAAACTAGGGGGTACAAACTGCGACCACGAGTTCTTATAGGAAGCTGCCATAATAATCGGTACCGTTTTTAGTAAAGTTTTAAGCAACTTATTTGTCAATAAATCACATAAAAATTAAAAGATGTACCAACATAGCTTAATCGATCTTGTACTAGAAACCTTAAAAAAAAATATTTCTTCCACCTATTTTGCAAAATGTGAAATATCTGAATGCCTAAATACTAAAAGGGCACTTGTCACACATGAATTTGCTGTTATGAAATTTACAGGAGAGGATAAAAACTAAATATTTATTTAATGATAAGGTTTTACTACGTGGTTATTTTATATATTTTAAAATATATAAATACCTATCAGTTTGTAAGAAAATATGTTTTTTCCTTATAGCAGATTTCCCAGAAATAAATACAAAAATAATTGGACAAGTGCCCTATTACTAACTACGGGTGGACAAGTGCCCTTCTTACCATTTTGCTGCAAATAAAAAAACCACGATCAAAGTATTTATATGTCAAACTTGAATGAAATAAAACTAAACTAAGGTACATGTTAACATTAATTAATTTTCCACACTCCAATTATATATATTTATCCAAAAGTCTATAAATTCTTGTGGTATGTATTGACTGTATCGACGATAGTTTTCTTCGTGCCGCACACCTTTCTTTCTTTTAAGACTTGACTCTTCACTCATAATGATAATTTTTATCCAATTTAATATCAACCGCCGCCTTAATCAATCAATCACATTCCCTCCCGTAGATAGAGTAGAACTATAGATCAAGGCACAGTGTAACCGTTTTCACGTCGGTGAATATTATTTGTTTGTGTGCGTGAATGTTGCCACAGTAAAAGTGAATTGCCATAATGAGGGATAAAATATTTCAGTCGTTCATAGGCCATGAATAAAAATGCAGATTTAGTTTTGAATTTTATTAATCATACAGGTCTGACAATTGTTTGCAGAACGTAGCAAAGGTTTTATTTTACACGTTTAAATTTTACAAGTTAAGGCGCTTAGGGACGCTATCTAGGACCACCAATGGAATACAATCATAAACTGTTTTATTAATAAGTTTTTTTCATATAAAAATTCTCCATATAAAAAATCTTTCGAAAGGTACCTCAGACCACCAAAATGTACATTTTGTCGAAATGTAGAGAGCATATTCGAGCATTTGATGTAGGCGACCAGTTCTCTCTTCTAAATGCTAGCACCCATTTTTCCAGAACAGAACTATTTTGAAGAAATCTGGAAAAGAAACATTGCTAATATTAATAAATATTGTAATACGTTAAAATATAATAAGTAATAACTTTAGTATTATTATTCGCGATACTCATACATAGCTGTTGTATATTGAACGGGTCGATTATTTATTAGGGAAATAAGGTAATTACGTTTTACCTAATAAACGAACGCACAAAAACACCGAAAGGGTTCTTGCGATAAATTCGAGTTGACACATTTTCTGCTGAGTGGAATGAATGCTGAAAAATTATATGGGCAAAAAGTCACATAGGAAGGCGATGCAGCTATCTAATAAAGCATCAGGATATTATATTTGATAATTCAGTGCTGTAGCCGTAATGTTTCTGTCTCTATTGTTTTTTATTATAGATTTCGATATCAACCCTTGTATGTCTATAACTCTGGAGCACGGGTCCTGCATCGCAGAAAGGTTAGGCTCCACCGCAGGGGCCAAGCCCGGGTTATAGTTTTAGGTACATTTGATTTTTAATAACGATACATTAAGTATTAAAGATTCATAATATATTTTGATTACGTTTGTAACTTAATATCTGTACAAGGACAAGCCGTCGAAGTCTGGGACTTCGAGTTAAGTAATAATCACGCAGCGTTGCCAGATATACGATTTAAATCGTATTCATACGATGTTTTACATTTATGTTGCATATACTCGTACGATCAAGGTGCAGAAATCGTACGTAAACATACGACATTTTTTAGATTTTATTCGACCAAAGTACTAATACCAACATAGCACGTCACTATTTATACTTTTACTTACTAAGTAGCAACCCTTAAGGTAAATCTAACTAATGTGCGACGTTACTGGTTACTTGTTTTTGTGACACAGATTATGAACGCTGCTTCAGTTCAGTCAATCTTATTAAAACAAAGATCCGAAATAGGCTGAGCAATGAAACTCTAAACGGCACACTTTTGGCAAAACAACATACTAAGCGCTATGGGTGTTGTGTGGATTTTTCTCAAACAAGAGCAATAATATTAACATTACAGTAAAACCCTTTACGGGGATAAATAAAAACCTAAAAATAGTGTGTTTATGTTTAATCGATTGTTTACTTTAAAGTAATAAAACAAAGGTTTTGAAAACGTTCTGTTTTTTTAGCAGCCTTCATAGGGAATACTACTTTTTATTTTCCCATCGTACGGTCGCTTATAACGTCTGCCAACACGGTCAAGTAATGATCGGGATTTTCGACATAAACGGATGGCAACATTTTTTTACTCTTCGTTTTTTTAGGTTAGGAAAGAAAATTCTATTAAATTGCTTTTCTTACGGACTAGTTGCAAAGCTACTAGTTGAAACTTAATTAAAATACTCAACATAAGGCAACATTGGGCTTAACAATAATTGAAACATAATAATTACTTACCTATCAAAGGAAACTTCCCCCAAAGCTCTTTCTTAACGATTTCTGCATACGAGTACACTACAATTCACCATACTTTCTCTATTTAGGTCACTTTTAATATATCATTTCACAAATACACGGTTGCTCTTCGAAACGGCTAGCGTAGCGTTAAATATGATAAAATTTTCAAAATCTTGTCGTTTGTTTGCCCCCAAAAACGTCAACTTGACACTGGGGGCAAACAAAAAAAGCAGTTACACTTTTGCTGTTTACTCTATCTCTTTCACACCCATGGTCGCTACGTAGTTTGTTTCATTTAAAACTTGTATGTGTGCGCTGTGGCTTGCTCTATAGTTTTACTCCCTCTACGTTCCCTCCACTATTGACCGCTGACAGTTCTATGGATTCGTTCAGACTTTTTTGTAAAAACGGCACTTGTCCATGGACAAGTGCCGTTTTAGTAATTATGCTAGAAAAAAGATCGACTTTTGAACCACGAAATAAGTAGTGACAAGTGCCTGTTTTACACAGACGGTGTAAAACAGTACTGGCAACACAATAAAGAAAAAAAACATTTTTGGATGAAAAATGGGACAAGTGCCCTTTTAGTATTTAGGCATTCATCTGTGAACCATCCATGAGGTATATTTTCGTGTATCGTTTTAGAAAATTTCTAAACATTTACCACGGATATCCGTGACATTTACTATCTGCGAACGGTTTAATCAGTGATGTCTGCGCGCGCCCCAGTCCCTTCTGTGTGGCCCAATTATTTCTATTAGCGCCATCTAACGTGGAGTAGCATAGACTAGTGAGATTGGGCACAAGCAACTCATTATCAAGTACGGTAGCTGACTGGGTTACGAAAGATTGATTAAAATAATTAAGTTATCTCGATCTTAATAACTTATTGATTAAATCATTGGATTTTTTAATATTAATTTATAAAAAAATAAACTATTAGGGAAATGTGGTTCAATTTCGTTATTATACAGAAAATGTAATAAGTTAGTCACAAATTTTACCGACAAGCGACGTCAGCGCCAGGATCCGAAAAAAGCTATTGAATGATCTTCTATCCTTACTTCAAATTCAATGGTATTACTAACTTTTAAAAATAACATAAAGTCTTCTTTCAGCAAAATACCCTATTTACGATACTTAAGGTACTTTTCCTTCATGGCCCATAACTTTGGGACGCCCTGTATAATCTTTAGTTCTTATTCTAAGTATACAATATAACACCAGAGTATACAGGGTATCTCATTCAAATCGGTCAGTATGGGAAAGTCTGAAACTATAAGACATACGAAGAACTGTTCTGAGGGACCATGTCTTCGATTTTGATAACAAGAAAAACTGCATTTATACATTTTAAAAAACATCTGTACTCCGTTCGGGAATCGAACCCGGTGGTTTTGAAAAAAAAAACTTACACTATTTCTATTTAGATATCGATTGTGTAGGTCTTAAGCAGTAAATATCTGTATGAAACATGGTGTCTTAAATGAATAAAATGCATTGTTTTCACATACTTTAATTTATTTTAGTAGGTGCTCGAAGTGACCGCCGCATTTTTCAATACAATATTCAACACGTTTAGGTACGATCTTAATCTTTAAATAATTGTTAGTGTTTGATTAATAGAAGTTTTATTTATTTTTTCAAAACAACCGGGTTCGATTCCCGAACGGAGTAGAGATGTTTTTTTAAAATGTATGAATGCAGTTTTTCTTGTTATTAAAATCGATGACATGGTTCCTCAGAACAGATCTTCGTATGTCTTATAGTTTCCTTTCTCATACTGACCGATTTGAATGAGACATCCTGTATAATATAACGGTACGTCCATGTATTATCGTCAAAATCTGGGTTGCCGTATCTAAAACTTCAAATTGCCGTATTTATGAAACAAAATCGCAGATCTGCCGTATTATTTAAATAATTAGTGATTGAAACACAAAAATAATAAGTACATTTTCAACTTTCTATATTTTCTTCATCATATAGGTATTTTTCCAATACACTGCTTGTGAAATGAATATTTTTCTTTGTTTTTCATTTTGATAAGCATATCTCCTGGAACCTGAAATTTTGTGCAGTCGCCTTGATTTCGAATAGATTGTTTAGCTAATAGTGGGCTATATAAAAGAGATAGCATGAGAAATCTGGTTCAATTTATGTCAGCAGGAAAATTTTCTTTGGGAAATCTACGTTTCGTTTGTAGTATTTTTTGTTATAAGATTACGAGCACGTTGGACTTGAATTGCCGTATTATATGATACGGTAGTCGAAATCCTGCCGAATACCGTATATTTGAAAAAAGCATTCATAAATTACCGTATATTACGGCAATTGCCGTATCAATAATAAGACTGACTGGTATATAACCACAGAACATAAATATATTCTGTGTATATAACCACTACGTGCTGAACACAATCAAGTTCTGTTCGTTCATCAACACCAACACTACATAAAAGTGTTGCCAGATAATTTTTTGAATCCCAATTTTTTATTGGGACTTAAAAATTATAAAGAATGTAATAAGAAATACAAATTAAATGATTTTTCTGCAATCTGTTACAGACTGACTCATACTTCAAAAAGTTACAAATTAAGCCTTGTCACAAAAGTTTAAAAAACGGCACGGTTAGCCAGAGGTCGCGGGTTCGAGTCTCAGCATTAGGAGAATTTTAAGTTTTTAAAGTTATAAAATTTGAGACAAAAGTCACAAAATGGCAACGCTCTGTTACATAAAGATTTTGCAGAAAGTTCTAGTGATTAACGTAAGTCCGTCGTTGCAACTTTACTACACTATTTTCAAACAACAGATAAATCCTAGCATGCCCACTAAGCAAACTTGTCCCCTCTTCCACTTCTCCCTCAGGTAGCTCGCTTAATGAAAACACGGCTGACGATTAGCGAGCATTCTACTAAAAAGAGCTTAATACAAGCACGTTGTAGAGACACGTGCTAGTAGAAAGCATAAAGTACATAGGTACCTGTTGTAACGGTGCAAACCTCTTCACACCATTTTTATTTCTTTTTCTATCTATCATTTTCAAATATTTAAATTACGTTAGACATTCTTCGATTTCCCTAATTTTTCATCACTACTACTTTACCCTTTAACCAGATCTGACTTTTTTACCTGCTTGTCCGCTTATCCGTTTTTACCCAGTTTTTCTGTTTTACTATTACTTCAAATAAAACCACACCTGAAGTCGTTCCAGAGTTTATTATTATTTGTAAAGATACATAATTATACAACGTTATACTATGTTGCCATTTTAACTTAAGAACAAAATACCTTCAACAACAATTATTATTTTGAAACGATGTCTGTTTTATAAAGTTCAAGTGATTATTATACAATAAAGTGTTATAAAAATTCTCAGAATCTGCAGAAAGTAACATAAAAACTTTACTGGGTTTGATTATGGGATGAAGGTGTCTCTTTTCTTGTCGGTTTCCTTAACAGGAAATGCTGCGTCTGCGCCAAACTAATCTGAGAATTGATGGTAGTTAGGTGTGGTGAGTGATAAGGAGCACCAATTTTATAACCTTTGACCCCATTTGTAACTTTATGTGACGTGGCATGATTTGTAACTTTTTCATGACTGATGTATGTGTCAGATTGATGAACAGATTGCAAAAAAAAATTTTTATCAGCATTTTTTATCTTTTTCATTTTTCAATTTCCAATGAGGATTCCAAAAAATCATTTGAAGTATGTAACGGTTGCATCACAGGAAAAAAATTGCTCTTCTGATAGTGACTTTTAGACTTTGCTCATGTAACTTTTGACGTGAGGGCTCTGTCAACACTGGATAGATGTCAAACGTAAAAAAAAAACAAACTTTTTCCATAATAGTTACAAAAAAAAAAACAAACTTTGAAATTATCTGTGAGCTGAGCTGACGTTCCGGTGACAGCACGTATTGGTGACAGTTTTTGAAGTTTTCAACCAAAATTTTGAAAATAAATAATAATTAAGTTAGAGTAATTTTGCTTGATTGTGTTTAAATTAACAGAAATGGACGAGCCGTCGGGACTAAAAAAGAAAATGAAAACGGTGAGTAATGTTACAGGCAGATGTTAAATTTTGCATTGCAGTTGTACTACTTTACCTTAATTTACGGTACATTCGGTTTTGGATTAGAATTCAGTGAATGTGTGCCGTGTATGCTAAACATCCATTTGCTGAGCTCAGGCCTCTTTCAGTTTGGCCGCCTTAACAGTGAAAGCTTTTAGGTGCCTGCTCTGCAAACATACTCGAAGTTTCAGCTACCTGAATTTCAGTCTGGCCTCATACCACCAGAAACAAGTAGTCCCTCGTTTTGAGTCACTGATCTCTGACCCACTTGCCTATCTACAATAGATCACAATATTTGTACACTGTATAAAGTCCAACACCTCAAAAGAATGGTGATAAGATAGTCAGATAAAAATTTTGGATATTGCACACTGGAATTGGCATTGCACCAGAGACAGGTAGCGAGATAGGCTGAGCCATTCCTAAAATTATCTAAGCCCATAATTATTACATTACAATAAAGTGTTCTCTAAGTCCAGATTAATTACTTGAATCTAACTTGAATTAGGACTTAAATAATAATGTGTAGTGTGTACAAAAGTTTTCCTGCCCTAGGATGTTAGGGTGTCGATTAGTTCTTAGGTGTTAGGTTTATAAAAAGATGATCAGAGTGGAGTTTTTTTCCAGCTGCCTTTTTCTCCACCACAGTATGGCCCCAAGTCAGTGGCTTTCACTTTCATGTTATATTGTACTTTGGTTATGTTCCTTTTATAATTCACATTCAGCAAACAGAATGTGAATTCTCACAGAGTCTATAATGGGATACACTTACCAGTTATTTGAGTTGTTATTTTATATGTCCTCCTAGCTGTATTCAGCTATGGCAACTGCTTTCTGGCTCTTTGTTATTATCGGTGAGAGTTTTGCTCATATCTCTTCAGGTGGCTAATGTAACTAATCTTAAAGTTGGGCTAAAACTTGAATTAATGAAGCTGTGTGCACACAGGGCGCCCATCAAGAAAATAATTTAGACACCATTATTTTTGCCTTTGTATCTACATGATGAGTTGATTTAAACAGTGTTAAACTCAGATCAAAGACTGTTTTCTCCTTGAAATTGCCTGTATTGTCCTACACAAAGATCAAGCAATTGAATGTAGCTGGCGGACTACACAAAGTGTAGTAACGAAGAAGGAAAATTCAGATTTCAATTGATTTTTCCTTCCTGTCACTGTGGTTTGAGTTGGTTTTCACTGTGTTTTCCATCAAGAAGATTTAGGGATAGCACAGCCTTCTGTTTGCTGAATTTTACCACCAAATAGGAGGCTATTTGCAACATCATCTGTGCCATAGTAAGAGTATATGTAAATGAAACATGTACCAATGTCAGAACAGATTCTTTTTCTTGGCACATATTTTCTAGCAAAAAAATCCGAAAGCACCATGCAGTTAGTTAATGCACCGCCCTCCCTCCCACTTTTTCAAGCAGAATCAAGACACGTACACACCACCACCGACACCAATGCGTGTGTGAGAAAATGCGCAACTATTTTTTTATTTTTCAACTAAAACTTTCGTAAGCACAACACATTGTAGACTTTTAGTCCGGATCTACTTACGGGTGTTGTTATATCGGAAGAGTCCGACCAGGTTTCGCTCCGATTCTCACACGCAACGTGAGACGAGCAACCGACGACGCGAGCTTCGTCTCTGCTCACCATGATTAAGCTCTGCGAATCGGAGCGAAACCTGGTCGGACTCTTCCGATATAACAACACCCGTAAGTAGATTCGGACCAAAAGTCTACAATATTTTTTATTGATGCACCTATTTTCAAATTTATGACGATAAAGTATTGAGAAATGAAACATAATTTTCTGTCTTTCAAAGTTAGTGGTAGAGTTAGTCAGTTAGTTTTCTGTTCAATTTAGTTTAATATTCATTTCAAACAATTATATTACTTCTTATTAACAATGAGGCCTAGTGCAACCTAGTGTCGAAAGGGTACTCTACACATTATTACAATCTCTATGTGAAAGTGTGGGGCCAGAAGCAATGTATGTGCTTGTATGTAAATGATATGTTAACTAAAAGTGTTGTCTTTTAATAACACTAAGTTTTGGCGCGTTTTAAAACACCAGTTTGTTAGTTAGTATTGACATTTCCGCACTTAGCCGTATCGTTGGGCAATTGTTCATGCAAGCTTTGAGGTATGTCAACACTTCAGACACTAGGGTTTCGTCACGATGTTTTTCTTCAGCTTAGCGAGTGATATTGTTACATTAACTTTAACAAATGTATATAACTTAAGTCATTGGTACATAGAGGGATTTGAACCTACAACCGTCCGATTGAGAAGCTAGTGTTCTACCGCTCAGCTACCAGCGCTCTTTTAAAACGCCAGATAATTTGTATGCCGTAGACTAATAGCCTTATTATGCAACCAGTACAATACAAGCGTAACTAATCGTTTTTATAAAAAAAACTAGCTGACCCAGCGAACTTCGTACCGCCTAACAGTCGATTCATTATTATTTTTTATTTTTTCCTCCGTAAGAACCATCCTCATACTTCAAGGAATATTCTAAAAAAAATAATTTGCGAAATCCGTTCAGGTGCTCTCGAGATTTGCGCTTACCAACACATTTAGCGATTCATTTTTATATTATAGAAAACCTCTTCGTTTTCTCCAAAACCTATGTTCAATACTCAAGTACTTAGATGCGTCATCCATCAAGCTCATATCTGTTGTTCTATCTATGTACCTACTTTTAGCACCATTCCGATGAACTCTATTTAATGATTGTATCGATCTGATAACTCCAGATATAAAATACTATAGTAATAATAATATTGGCATTTTTGCATCTACCTAATGAGATGATTTATACAGCGTCCAGTGGCATCCTCACTCACACTAGATGGGTGAACAGACCACTCCGATGCTGTAGTGCCTGGGACATGGTTTTTTTTTATAGATGGTGTAGGCTTGCCCAGCACCTATACCATCCTGACTGCTTAGTCGGCCTAACCCACAGGAAAGACTAGTCAATACGTGCGGAGCCAACCAAGCCGCGGGTTTCCTCACGATGTTTTCCTTCACTTTTAGCGTGTGGTATTGCGACTACAAATTCGCAAATGTACGTAACTTTGAAATTAAACAAAGTCATTGGTACATGCCCGCACTCGGGATCGAACCTGGGGCTCTCGCTTGCCAGTCCATGGTTCTACCAACTGAGCTACCACCGCCTCTATAAAATACTACACATTTAGGAAACATGTACTTATATAAGTAGCAAAACCTATTACACAAATAGAAAATATAGCACAGTAAAATGGTAATAGACTATAGCTAAGCTACTAGTAGCATTAAGTTATAATAATTAAACAATGGTGGCATTACTGGAGTAATTAAAGAGGTGAAAGAGAAAGTTTGCTTAATATAAATTAAAACTAACATGCAATGTGTGTGTGTGTGTGAGGGAGTGTGTGTGTGTGTGTGTGAGCGACTAAGTGTTTAAGAATAGGAAAGAATTAAGTTTTCAGTTTCATCGTAAGATAGAGATTTCAAGTATGACACAATTGGTTCGTTTTATCGAGAATTAGCTGACCCAGCGAAAACGCCCCGCCTAACACACGATTCTTGAATTTTTTTTAATTTTATTTCCACTAGAACCATCCTCGTACTTCAAGGAAAATTCTGAAATAAAAATTAGCAAAATAGGTTCAGCTGCTCCCGAGATTTGCGCTTACCAACACATTCAGCGATTCATTTTTATATTATAGATTAACTCCATGTGTTGGCCATAAAAAGAGCGAAAACAATTTATTCAATTCTTATTTAACGCCATAAGATCCCTTGACAAACATGATTTTGCGTAACTATATCTGTGCCAGCACTCTATACCTTAATTTTCGGCTCTTAGTAATTTTAATCTTATCTGCTTTCATATCCATCTATAAACTAAAGCCGGACGCTATTCCATCTGATACTGAGTTACTTTATTTGGTTCTGTATGTGAGGTGGCGAACGAAACCATTTTACTGTGCCGAAAATGTCTGTCCGTCCGTGAAATGTGATTTTTAATATGGTATAATTTTTGGTTTTGCTCAATTATTCGCCGGCCTCAAAGATTTACAAATGCCTCTTTGCGTAGTATCTGACTGTAAAAATACAACAACGGTACAGTACTACACATCATAAAAGTCCCTTCGGGAATTTACGTTCGCGCAGACTAGGAAGAAGTGTAACGAAAGTACCCGAAGCTATAAGTACATTCAACATGATCTTTAACCGATACGGTTAAGGTGCAGAATTGATTGCCGCAGTAGCGCTACCTATTTCGCTCACGCTAATATTGCCAAACTAATAGTCACCTGCATCGATGACGTTGAATCAACCAATAGCAACAAAGGCGCGCGGCCTGCCATAAAATGAAACTATCTGATTGGTCGATCAACTTGCCGCACATCCAAAATTTGGTCATCTGCGCAGGTACATCCGCGAGACTTATTTCTTGTGTAGCACTGTAACAATGTGCGCTAGTCCCACAATTGGTACATTTAAGAAGCAGTAGAAAGCGCACTATTTATCTCTATCGTAACTTTGAGCTACATATTTATTTATGATTTACTATGTATTTTATTTTATTTATATTTACAGGTATTTAGTCTATGTAGTGTATTATTTCTGCTTAGGTTATTGTTAAGGGTTTCTGCAGCCTACGTAGTTTATTTTGCCCTCGTATATAGACCCGTTTTTTACTGCTGTTCAGACTCTCCAAGGTTTGCTGGAAGAAATCTCTTACAGATATAAGCTCGCCTTTGTGCACGTTATTTCTTATGTAATGTCCTTTTTAATGTTTCGTGTGAAATAAAGAATAATAATAATAACATAACATTTACATACAGGCACATACATTGCTTCTGGCCCCACACTAGGATACCCTGTATCGTGGGAACTAGAAACAGCGATATCACAAACGTAAAAATCCAAGACCTGGGGTTATTTTTTTGTCCCCAGTCGGGGATAGAACCCGGTCCTTGCGCATGCACAAGTTCAAGTTCGTTTATTGCTTCATGTGGTACAGAATAGGTCTTAACATATATAATAGTCCGCATGAGCCCTGTAAGGGCACTGCAATTTTATACATAAGTAGCTCACGTATTAGAAAAATAAGTACTTAATTATTTTTATGTACTAAAATAGAATAAGCGTTGGTGCCGGCTGTCATGGAATGGCAGTCGTTAAGCCATGTCAGAGGCCTTATGGGCGGCTTGATAACTTCTGACAGTAAGGCCCGCCACTGTCTTACAATCCTCCACCAACCCGGACTTGGCCCCCGTGGTGGAGTATGGCCTAACCTTCCTGCGATGCAGGAAGAGACCCGTGCCCCAGCAGTGGGGACATACAAGGGTTGATATCGAAAATAGAATAAGAGTGTCATGTATTTTTAATACAATTAGTTTAGACTCTGTTACTTATACCTATTTAATACTAAAAGGCTAACTTAAAACTATGTAACACCAATAGAATCATTTTCAATTACTTGCACCAGCTTCATCTACTAAGTAATTATTTAGAGGACTTCAACATTCACCATCCAAATAAACTGGCAACCAATCCTTAAACACTTCCCAACTCACCCGCAAACGTTTTGCCATAGATAGATAGATAGAATATTCTTTATTGTACACAGAAATTATATAAATAAATAAAATAAATACTCATGGACATATTACACAGAACTCGTTAGCCCTATACCATCTTAATGACTTGTGTTATAGGTGCTAACTCGACGATAAATGTAATACAATAAATACATAGATAACATCCAAGACCCGAGACAAACTAGAAAAGTTCGTTTCCTAGTTTGACCCGGCCGGGGATCGAACCCGAGACCTTCGGTTTTACAGTCAGCGTGCCAAACCGCTGCGCCACCGAAGCCGTCAAAATATAAAAATATAGTCCAATTGGCGGCCTTATTACTAAAAGCAATTTCTTCCAGGCCACCATATTAATTAGGCTGCTCAGGTTCGATCCCAATGTAGGTATGTACAGTGACTGTTTAATTTCAAAGTTACGTACATTTGCGAATTTGTAGTCACCACAAGCTAACTGTGGGGTAACCCGCGGCTTTGTTGGCTCCGCACGTATTGACTAGTCTTTCCTGAAGGCTGAGTCGACTAAGCTGTGTAGGTGCTGGGTAAGCCGCCACACTCTAAAACAATGTCCCAGGCACTGCAGCGTCCGAATGGTCCTTGCACCCATCTAGTGTGAGTGTTGATGCCAGCGGACGCTGTCAAAATCATCTTATTACTGTAGCGCAGCAGTTATTGAAACTCCTGATTTAGCGTTACTTTCTTTTTATTATCTTTTTTATCATCAAAACCTAGCCTAGCTGCGAGTCTCAACACGACTGACACCTACCAAAACGAAACGTAACGATATTCTTTTAAATAATTCAAACTCTGCTAGACGGCTACGCCAGCCAGCTACTCTAAAGAAGTATTGTTACATTTCCCCCCCTGTTATCAATAAATTTTAATTACAATTAAAATTTAACCTAGCTAACACTTCTATAACCTAACGTCAGTCATGTGTCCTACAGTGTCGGGGAATTCACACAATCCAGGCGAACGCATGACGCTCCGTTACTAAATCGGTCAGTGTGCCAGAACAATTCATAGACCATTAAGACAATCTAGAAAACTCTCAAAATTATTTATAATTAAAAATTAAAAGAAAATTGGTCTATGACTGAACGGACAGACCCCTTCTCAGCAAAACCCAACAAAAAGCCGAGAAGACACCATCGAACGCCGCTGCAAATTAAATAATTATAAGACCTGCCTACCCCATGAACTTAAATAAACTAGCTAAACATTCTACAACCTTAAAAACTTAAATAAATTATCGCACTTCACTATAACCGATCGAATTATTCTACCTGCCTACTCCTGTTAAAGTTGTGAGGATTCCACCTTTGAAATAGTGAAATGGCAAAGCTTCTATGGTCCGGACTTCCTTTTCAAGAACCCGCATCAAATAAGCAAGACCAATATCTCCATTCAAATGCACAATGCACCACTCCCTTCGAAATTCTGGACTACCAACAGACGACAAACAAACGCATATCAAAACCTGTCTCAACTTCTTGTTGAACAATGATCCAAGCCCATGTCGAAGTCGCCAAAAGCCAACGTAGCTCCTCATTATTAGCTATGCTTGTATGTGAGGGGAGAGTCAACTTAAGACTTGCACCCTGGAATCAACAACCCTAACTGCTACCTAATGTATAATATAACTTTTATTTTTTTACGGTCTTGTAACCATTGGAACGTTTATGATAATGATCCGGCCTCGCAGCTCCTCACTGCAGCTGCCTTGCCATCTCTATAACTCCTCACAGCTTTAAAAATTGTCCTCTCGTCCAACATGAAAAATTAAACAAAGCATTAGATCATAGTACATATTTAAAATTGGTTGGTGGGTAAAACTTCCTTCTGACTTGGCTGCTGATTCTGCAACTGATTGCCAAGTTTGTAGTCGTGCTCTACTGGAGGTTTACACAACCCAACTGATTTAGCGATACTTTCTTTTTATTATCTTTTTTTATCATCAAAACCTAGCCTAGCTGCGAGTCTCAACACGACTGACACCTACCTAAACAAAACGTAACGATATTCTTTTAAATAATTCAAACTCTGCTAGACGGCTACGCCAGCCAGCTACTATAAAGAAGTATCGTTACATAGATGAAAAGGCTAATGAATTAGCCTGCGACCTTTTCACAGACCTACCAACTATACGTTACGTTATACGTTATCAACCCTTGTATGTCCCCACTGTTGGGGCACGGGTCTCTTCCTGCATTGCAGGAAGGTTAGGCCTTACTCCACCACGGGGGCCAAGTCCGGGTTGGTGGAGGTTTGTAAGACAGTGGCGGGCCTTATTATCAGAAGTTATCAGGCCGCCCATAAGGCCTCTGACATGGCTTAACGACTGCCATTATATGACAGCCGGCACCAACGGCTTAGCGTGACTTGCGAAGCACGGAAGCGCTCGGAAAAATGCCACTAGTTTTAGTCACGGGACGCTCACCCATCCTGTACCTGACCGCGCCTGTTGTTGCTTAACTAAGTGATTGATACCAATCACTCGGTTCGCCTAGGCCACGAGCGCTTCTGACGAGTACGCAATAAAAAATTATAAAAATCGGTGAAGTCGTTTCGAAGGAGTTCGATAACAAATATTGCCTGTGACACGAGATTTTTATGTATTAGATAATTAATGTAATAAAATAATCGCAATAAATACTTGTATATAGAATAATCGATAAATTAATATATTAAAACATCAATATATCGAATTATCATAATAAACTCCTTACTGTAATTTTACTTCGGGTAATATGTAACAAGTTGCCCATATCTTCAAATCATCTTCTCCGTACGTTAAGAGTTCCTGCGCCTCGATTATGTATCTTTTCACGTTTACATGTGTGTGCGAAAGCGGAATGTTTACGCAGCTCTGCCCAATAAAGAATATGTACAATAAAGAATATTCTTATCTGAAGAAGGAGAAATACATTTTTAATAACCTATTTAGAGGCTAAAAATTCCACCCATACCATAAGAGGTTCGAAATTTCACTGATGCCGGTGAGTCACCCATTAGCTCAGTTGGAAAGGCGCTGGCACGGATAGCCAGAGGTCGCGGGTTCGAATCCCTGTATGGGTGGAATTTTTTGCCTCTAATTAGGTTTTTAAAATTGTCCTTAGCACGGGTTAGTGCATTAAAAATAATATAGAAATACATTTATTTATGGCCACACAGACACGTACAAAACGTAAAATAGAAATTAAATAAAAAAAGTATTAAAAATAACCGACAGACCACAGTAAGGGGATACGAGCCATGTCCATGCGGCGGTAAAACGGCCTCAGGCTTAGTAATTGCTGCAAGTTTATTGCCCACAGCACTGATTTTCAGCAAGGGTGTGGTTCAGTGACGCACGGAAAGTCGCATCGAGACCCACAACGTACGATACAATACGATACGATAACATACGATACGACACGATACGATACGAGACGATAACATACGATACGACATGATACGATACAATATAATACAAGACAGCAGAGCACAGTATGGCATATTATACAACACAATATAATCTTATCTTATAGATATGAGGCGTGACATGTAGGTATCACACATAGTGGACACCGCATCCCAGTAGATATAATGATGATACGTGGCAGTGATATTGACCCCTGGTTTCTGAGACACTAACAAGGCGTTAATCTACATACTGTTAACAGCTGTCAAGTAGTCAATGTGCATAATTATAGAAAAAACATTTGACAGCTGTTAACAGTAGATTAACAGATTGTTAGTGTACGAGAAACTGGGGGTTAGCCTCTTAATTGCACGACAGAGTCCAGTAAATATTTCGTTTTTTCACACAGATGTATACGTGAAAAGTTACACAATCAAGGCGCTGCTGTCAAGTTCAACCATTTTTTTTTATAATAATCAAACAAATATCTGTTTCTTTACTTTGGATCGCGACCTTGATTATCTTTCCGGCATATGACCATCCATTTGAATGGTCCCAATTGCTTTTTGTGTTTATGCAGCCGCTGGCAAACACTATTATTAACAGAACAATAGGCGAGAAGTACAGAACGTAAAGGTGTACATTCGATTTATTGGTTGTACGAGAAAGTGCGTTTTAAATCCTCAAAACGAAACCCTGGCGTGCATGAAAGGAGCCTCCCCGAATGTCTTACTCACTGAGCCCGTACTACCGGCGTACCCCGGGCAGCAATCAGCGAAAACCTTACGATGTCAACCCTTTTTGTGTCCCCACTGCTGGGGACAACAATCGGCAAATACCTTACTATATCAACCCTTTTTATGTCCCCACTGCCGGTGACAACAATCGGCGAATACCTTACGATATCAACCCTTATTATGCCCCCACTGCTGGGGACAACTATCAACGAATATCTTAACATATCAACCCTTTGTATGTTCCCACTGCTGGGGACAACTATCAACGAATATCTTAACATATCAACCCTTTGTATGTTCCCACTGCTGGGGACAACAATCAGCGAATACCTTACGATATCAACTCTTACGTCCCTACTGCTGGGGCACGTGGCTCTTCCTGCATCGCAGGAAGGTTTGGTCATACTCCACCACGGGGGCCAAGTCCGAGTTGGTGGAGGATTGTATGACTGTGGCGGACCTTACTGTCAGAAGTTATCAAGGCCTCTGACATGGTATAACAACTACATGACAGCCGGCACCAACGGCTTAGCGTGCCTTGCGAAGCACGGAAGCGCTCGGAAAAATACCACTAGCGGTAGTCACGGGACGGTCACTCAGAATGCACCTGACGGTGTTGTTGCTTAACTCAGTCCAGTGTGAAGCCGTCTATTGTAGCGAGCGTTGCTTTCGTTAGGTATCATATAAGATAAGAGATAACAGCGGTAGCCTACTGGGTAGAACCATGAACTCGGAGGCGAGAGACCCAGGTTCGAGTCCCGCTCCGGGCATGTACTATATTTCTGAAAGAAGGCCTTTCGAAAAGTAATTTTAATCTCTTGGCACGAAAACGCGCAATACAAATCGGGGATATTATTAGGCGAGCGATGCATTGTTATCATACAATTTCATTGCATGTCCCTAGCACGCACCCGATCTGCAGGATATTTCAATTCAGTTCAAATTAAAGATGGATTTATATATTTAATAAGCTCATAAACATAGCCCACTGTGAAATTGTTTGATCGATCGATATCAACCCTTATATGTTTCAATTGCTGGGGCACGGGCATCGCAGGAAGGTTAGTCCATACGCGGAGTATGCTATACGCCTAACATTCCTGCGATGCAGAAAGGGACCCAGCAGTGGGTACATAAAAGAGTTGATATTGTAAGGTATTCGCTGATTGTTGCCCAGGAAATTATTATAATAGTTTATTAATTGAGTAATTAAGGTCTCCCTGAGAGAAAGCATGTGCCCTATGGTGGAACGTATGTAGGCTACAAAAAGAAAATCAACAGATAAAAAATATTAAAAAACCTATTTAGAGGCTAAAAATTCCACCCATGCCGGGATTCGAACCCGCGACCTCTTGCTATCCGTGCCAGCACTCTTTCCAACTGAGCTAATGGGCGACTCACCGGCATAAGTGAAATTTCGAACCTCTTTACAATATTCTCTGTATTACGTACAGAAATATAAGTAGTATAAAATTGCTTTATTAATTTTACACACATAAAAAACATTCAGAAAACACACACTTTACAAAATAAAAAAAGTGTTCATGGAGTGCTCACGTCGTTGGAGTTCAGTTCTCGGCTTAGGACAGGACTTAAGCCGAGGCCTGTGTTACAGGTAGCTCCGCTTCTCCTAAAACTTAATTCAATTAAAATCATTACTATGGCACCCTTAGGCTCTTACTAATAAACACCGTATAAGCCTCGTATAGTTACACAGTGTTTTGTTCACGTCATTTGAATGTAATTTTCAGTTGGGAGAAAAGAGACAAAACACTGCATAGTTATACAATACTTACACCAAGTTTATTAGTAAAGCTGCTAGGATTTAGCTAACTTCAAGTTTGTAAAGATGCCATGTGTTATCTATATAAATAAAATTCAAAGTCCTGACTGATAGACTCACTCATCAAGCCCAAGCCGTTGGACGTAGGAAGCTGAAATTTTTCACAGAGGGTCCATATAATAATGTAGGCAAGGAATAAAACCGGATCTTTTGAAATTCAACCCGTAAGGGGGCGAAAAGGGATGCCAAATTTTGTATGGGAGGTATAAAGAAGGTTGTCTAATTTTCTTGAAACTTAAAATAAATACTCTTCAACACAATTGATTGAACACTTGTTTCGCCGTTTTTCTAAATTTAACTCTTAAGGGAGTGGACGGGGTTGCAAAATTTTGTTCTTGAATCTTTTCCACGCGGACGGAGTCGCGGGCAAAAGCTAGTTTTGTATAAAAGACACTAATTTCAAAAATTCTTCATTATAGTGTTTGGCCCTGTTGGCTATTTATATTGTCATAAAGTTGTACGTGAATCAAGAAGCCAAATATGTATGATTTCGAATTACTAAACATTTTCTAATAAAGATTAGAAATTGAGCCCGCTGAAGGTTTCCAGGAGAGAAAAATTGTTTACGATGGTAAAAAGCAGGGCAAATGTCTCCTTTGGTGCTTTCCATATTCCTTCTTAAATCTCTGTAATTTGACTATCTAACAAAGCCTCAGATCCCAATTAAATTAAATCCAATTTTTACAACTAAAAGTAATAACAGCAGATTAAACCTATTTTGCTGTGTGGTGTCGGCCAGAGAATAGCACCAACCCAATTTTTCCCGCGTGTGTCGTAAAAGGCGACTAAGGCTGTGTGCCTTAGTCGCCTTACTAAGGCACACAGCCTTAGTCGCCTTTTACGACACCCGCGGGAAGAATTGTGTTGGTAGCGGCGCCCCCTGCAGTACAATTCCACCGATCGCCAACCCGCATGCCCAGCGTGGGGATTATGGGCATTACCCCCTATGATAGCACGACGTGGCGCTCGACGAGGGATGGGGATTTTCAATGGGGATTAGTGGAATAACTCGCTGTGTCCACCAGAGGACTGGTAAAGCTTGACGACGAAAACCTATTTTAGATCCAAACCTAGATTAGATCTATTGGGAATTGGGGAGGATACCAAAACGATTTATCACAATATTTTAGTGACCTCGGTCGACAAGATTGTTTTAATTCGATGATAGGCATTTATGAGATCACAGAAATTGACTTCATTATAATCAGACGGTGTCAGTCCACTACTGGACATAGGCCTCTCCCAAGACACGCTACTGAGCCCGATCTTCGGCTCTCCTCTTCCAGTCACTGCCCACCGCTTTGCGAATTTCGTCGCTCCACCTGGTCACCGGGCGTCCTACACTGCGTTTGCCGATTCGCGGTCTCCACTCAAGAACCAGTCTACCCTAACGGTTATCAGTCCTGCGGCAGATATGACCCGCCCACTGCTACTTCAGTTTGCTAATCCGTTGAGCTATGTCGATCACTTTAGTTCTCTGGCGAATGACTTCGTTTCGGATTCGATCTCGCAGAGAAACACCGAGCATAGCTCTCTCCATAGCTCGCTGCGCGACCTTAAATTTGTGGATTATTCGAACCATGAGTGTCCACGTCGCGGCTCCGTATGTCATGATGGGTACGACGCACTGATCAAAGGCTTTTGTCTTTAAAGACTGCCCAAGTAACACGTAATCTGTATATTCACTGAAGTAAAGACTGATTTACGTTTTAAAGTCAGACTATCACTTTAAATCACTTTTGACTTAGTTTAAGTGATTTTGAGTAGAATGTGGTAAAATTTATAATGCATGAAGCTGTTGTATGGTCTAAAAAATAAAGTTAATTAGCTTATAATGAAATGAAATGAAATGAAATGAAATGAAATGAAATGAAATGAAAAGGTTTTATTCAAAGTAGCACAGAAACTGCGGCTTAATGAACGTTACAATTCAAACTAGGTGTCCATTTCAAAATCTAGATCATTTAGGAGAAAAAATGGACAAAAAAACTCCTAACTTAGTCTTTTCAAAAGTCCTTAATTAACATAGTTTACATAATTATTTTGAACACAGAACTCATACATTGTACTGGCTTTCATTCCAGACCTCATTGTCATCTAAATAATCCTTTATGTTATAGTAGCCCTTTTGGCACAAAGTGTGCTTAACATATTTTTTGAACCGCGATTCAGGCAAGCTTAATATATCTTCAGGGATTTTATTATAGAAGCGTATACAATGCCCCATGAAGGATGTATTAACCTTTGCCAGCCTAAATAGTGGGAACAAAAGTTTATGTTTATTTCTAGTATTTACATTGTGTTGGCTACCTAAAGTTTTAAAGTTACTGATATTTTTCCTAACGTACATAATGTTTTCATATATATACTGACTGGCAACTGTCAGGATGTTAGTTTCTTTAAAGAAATCTCTTAACGAATCTCTACTACCCAGCCTATAAATGAATCTGATCGCTCTCTTCTGCAAGACGAAGATGGTCTCAATGTCTGCTGCCCGTCCCCACAGTAGTATGCCATAGGACATAAGACTATGGAAGTAACTAAAATAAACAAGCCTAGCAGTTGCGACGTCAGTTAGTTCCCTAATTCTTTTGACTGCATATGCTGCTGAACTAAGCCTATTTGCTAATTTTTCTACATGAGGACCCCATTGAAGCTTTGCATCAATTGTGATACCTAGGAATACAGTTTCATTCACAAGGTCTAATTTGTCATTCCCCAGTAAAACATTGCTGTCTACCGTTTTGACATTTGGAAGAGTGAACTTTATACATTTCGTCTTTTTTGAATTTAACCATAAGTTATTAGAAGTAAACCAATTTAGTACCCGAGAGAGAGCATTATTTGTATTGTCAAGGTCATTTTCTTGTCTCTTAATTTTAAAAATAAGAGACGTGTCATCTGCAAATAATACTATCTCTGACATATTTTGAACCATGAACGGCAAATCATTTACATATACGAGGAAGAGGAACGGCCCCAAAATCGATCCCTGTGGCACTCCTATCCTGACCTCTGACCCTGAAGATTTAGTTCTATTTATATCAGCTCTTTGAACTCTCCCTTCTAAATATGATGTTATAAGTTTTAGGCTATTCCCGTTTATACCATAGTGCTTTAATTTTAAAAGAAGTGTTTTATGGTCAACGCAATCAAATGCTTTCGACAAGTCACAGAATACGCCTATAGCATCCTTGCGCTCTTCCCATGCACTAAATATATGTTTAACTAACATGACGCCGGCGTCCGTTGTAGAGCGCCCTTGCGTAAAGCCGAATTGCTGACCATGGAGAAGTTGATAGTCATTGAAATGTGTAAGCAGCTGACAACTATCTTCTCGAATATTTTACTCAAAACGGGTAGAACTGAGACTGGTCTGAAATTTGTGGGATCTTGCTTATCACCGCTTTTAAATAAAGGAACGAGCCTACTATATTTCATTAGATCAGGGAATATACCCTCATCTAAACATTTGTTAAAGATTTTGGCTAAATGGGGTGCTAGGGTATCGATTACTGAGCTAACTACTATTACTGACATACCCCATAAGTCCTCAGTTTTTTTAAGCTTTAGCTTTTTAAACGATTTAATCACGGTATGGGCTTCAATATAGTCGAACGAAAAATCGTGATGGCATGGGGGGACATTGTCTTTCAAAATACTTTCAGCAAGAGCTGGAGAAGAGTCTAAAGGAGCTGTCGTTACAATTGGAACATTTGTAAAGAACTGTTCAAAAGCCGTAGCAATGTCTTCATTTGAGGTTATTAATTTATCATCTATTTTAAGTGAAAGTTCGCGATCTCCTGATTTGGATTTACCGGTTTCCTTATTTATAATAGCCCAAATTGTTCTGGATTTATTAGACGATTGAAGGATTTTTGATTTTATATGCTCACATTTTGCTTTGTGGCAGACGGCCTTAAATAATTTTGAATATAGTTTAACATACTGTATAAAACTGGGGTCATATGTGTATGTTTTTTTCTCATATAGCGCATATAGTGTGTCCCTGCTTTTTCGGATGCCGGCAGTAGCCCATTCACTAAATGCTACTTTATTTCTTTTTGATGATAACTTTTTTAATTTAAAAACTTTTTCAAAACTACCTGAAACAACTTTGAATAAATCTCCATAATGAGCATTTGCATTAAGGGTCTTATTATTTTGTGTAGGTAAGCTACTTTGTATGTAATTTCTAAATAATTCCATCTTTTTTGCTGTAATGGGCCGATAAATTATAGCTTGCTCCTTTTTTTTAAAATCTGCTTCAAATCATACTAAAACATTAATTACTTTTAATATACAGCACATTAAACAGCATTTACACTAACATAAAGGTTAAGACCTTATATTAGTAAATAAAAAAACCTAATACATTAAATAAACGTTGTCGAAATATTTTATTGTGAACTAAGATTTACTAACACATTTTTAAGATTAAATGCATTTTTATGATCTTTTCTTATGCTTATTTACAGCTAAGCATTGGTCAAACATTTACTAAAGTCTTAGCTCTGTTAACCTCTTATTTTATTGTTACTTGAAAGCTTTCAGCACTATTTAGATAAATAAAAATGTAATGTTATTACTATAGGTCATAATTTGGCCTAGAAACCACGAGTAGTATGATTATTTTCATTTGTGCGTTAGTATACTCATTAGTAAATTTATGTCACACGTGTCAGTTGTTGTCATGAATAAACAGTGGAAAAAGACTAAGGCTGACATTCAGAGACGAAAACTAAGCAAAGACTGGTCTTACAAATGTCCAAATCACGTACATTTTGACATTTCTGAGACCGGTCTTAGCTTCAGTTTTCGTCTCTGAATGTCAGCCTAAGAGAACAGGTGGAGCAAAGAGAAAGATAAAAACGTAATATTCAAACTTTATATCTGGTTTAAGTAGGTAATGAAAAACGTCTTCCAAACAATGATACGAGTACTTTTGATACACAAAATACAGAACAATCGGTAGTTGTGTATGAGCCAAGCACTAGTCAAGAAGTTCCATCAAGTGGTTCCGTAGTACATTCAAGATTTGAAAATAAAATTATTTTGCAGAGTGTTATCAGTTGTTTTTTTTATTTTCGAGATAAAAGTTGACTTCTGGCAGCTCCTAAATTGACAACAGATTGATCAAGATGGCGGATTATTGTCCTTGTAATGGCTTTTTCAATCGTTGTTTCTATTTCAAATATGAAATTGCTCAATCTGTAGAAAATATTATTTTGCATATCCATGATTATGTTTTGGTTTTCTATAATTGTATTCAGTTTGTGTGTGTCAGGCTGAGGTGGAATGACTGGCTCCGAATTTGCTGCTATTTCATTTGGGTCTCCTATAAGCCAAATTGTATTTTCTGCCATTGGCTGCTGCTGAAGTTGTGTTGCAGCGGATGAATTTGGTTGTGAATGGATTATCTAGAAACAAAGAAAGAGCGGTTTGATACATTTTTTTTAAATTTAAGTGAATTTTCAAAGACCTCATTGGTTTGAAATAAATAACAACTCTAAGTGCAAAAAAAACGGATTTGTCGTGGCTTGACGTTAGGGTATTCATGTGATTAGGGGTTCTAAATTATTATTTCGGTACCCTGATTAACACTATAGCAATCCATTTTAATGACGTTTATAATGGTAATTAACATTATAACATGCCTAAAAAGTGTTACAATAATGCTAAAGATATCACTTAGATATTTTATACGTAGGTTGAATGACTTAATCTATTTTTTTATAGTATAATAAGACTGACAACATTAAAAGACTAGTTGAATGTTTAAAACATTAATAATATTGTATGTCGCCATTTGCATTCTGTTTTCTCTAACATAAAAAATAAAATTATAGCACACATATGAATGAAATATTACTTATTATGTTTTTCTTATAAGCGAAGTATCGATAGAAGCAACTTTACAAGTTAAAACTATCAAATCGTTAAAAAAATTACAAAGCTGTCAGATGTCGATTCTAAATTTGTCCGTATTTTTATTAAAAACATATTTCTGTAAGGGCGCGTGAATTATAAGCTACAAACATATATATATTTTCACATAAAACTAATATCCCCAGATCATTTGCATTCAAAACAAATTAAAATGATGATTGACTTACCTTATGATAAATTATTATCAATGAAGACACATTAAAACATCTCCGCACAACACCATGCACGTGCAATACACTAATATAATATAATTCAAATCGGACATAAGTTTCGATAAGTTTTTTCAAATACTTTAATACAAAGAAAATAAAACGTTCAGCCTCAGAATAAAACGTAACTTTGGCATTGTATAATTCAAAAAGCAGTTTAAAAGCTGTACTTACGTCTAAAAAACTGCTTTTTATAAAAAATGCTTTTTTTGCGTATTAGAATATGCTGTCTAACAACTTTACTAATGTCCGTCTTCAATAACATTATAAGCGCTGGTTAACAGCACTAATAATATTTATTAATGCTCAAAACCGTATTATTTGGGGCCCAAATTGAGCTTATAAGACACTTATAAACTTTTATACGGCTGATAAAATGCTACATATGCTGCTCATATACTGCTTTGCACGTAAGTCCATGCTGTTGTACGCTTCTTAAAATGTTGTTGTTTTACTTGGGTGCGATATAGGCGACGAGAAGACTCGACGAAGTTTTCTGAATGCTGCCCAGCCCAGCTGAATTCTTCTCTGGATTTCCCTCTCGAAGTTGTGTTTGCCTAGTTGGAGCGTTTGCCCTAAGAAGACATACTCTAAAACAACTTCTGTGATCTCATAAATGCCTACTTTTGTCCCAAATAATTTTCCGTTCTCGTAGAGCAAAAAGTCTAATACAAAATAGTGAACAGTGACGCAAAGGTTAATTTGATGGCGATTGTACTTAGTAATCTTTAGGTGCGTGTTAGGTGATGTTAGGGAGGGACGCTGAGTTCAATAGACCTAGAATTCCCGCGCAATCGTCAAGACGCTGCGTTATTATTATCTTTATTTAATACCAATTGTAGTGTGCTGGCTGCGTACTGGTGAACTCTTGTTTTGGTCCTAGGCATGAGATAGAGTAGGTTTTATTTGGTCTTATAAAGTTATCATCCAGGACGAAAACGGGTCAGTGTTTGCCTAAGGGTCACTAATCAAGTTGATAAATATGTAGGTTTACCCAATTGATAAAGGCCACGAGGCTAGACACGTTATAAAAACCTATTTAGAGGCTAAAAATTCCACCCATGCCGGCATGGGTGGAATTTTTAGCCTCTAAATAGGTTTTTAAAATTGTCCTTAGCACGGGTTAGTGCATTAAAAATAAAAATAGTATAGACACGTTATGTGAGAGAAACGATTGATATTTTTGACGAATTATATCCTTGTTTATTTCTTGGATTTCGAATGATTGAGTAAATTTTAAGTCTTATTTAGAAATCACATTAGAATAGAATAAAGTTTATTTAATAGTTAGTAGTAAGAGTTCATTCCTTAAACAATTTCAAAGATAGTTTAAGTTTGTCTTTCTCTTTAAGACAGACTATTCAAACTATTTAAGGAGTGTTTTAGAAGAAAAGTGGTTTTATAAATAACACTGGTAATCTTCAAAAGTTTTAGACAATTACAAGTCAAGGTAATGTTGTTAACCGGAAGACTTCCGTGGCCTTCGATTTACGCTGCAGTAGACTTGTCAAATGTTTACTTCAAAAGACCCGTTCATCCATCCAAAGACGATAATCGGTCTTTTTTAAAAAAACGCGTTTCTTCTAAGGGACTTACAAATTCAGATTATTTAATTTGTGGTTTAAGATTTTTTTCGTTATAAATCTTCACCACAGACCATTTTAATCACAGTTAAAGAGTGTTTTATTTTAAAAATTTTATTAGACCGATAATTTCTTCAGTACCACGGTTAATTAGTCTGTGTTCCAAAAGTTTTTTTATATAAGTTAGTTATGTCTGAAGAGGTGTTAAATTTATGTATCAGTAGACTGTAGAGTTATCTTCACCACAGACCATTTTAATCAGAGTTTAAGAGTGTTTTATTTTAAAATTTTTATTAGACCGATAATTTCTTCAGTACCACGGTTAATTAGTCTGTGTTCCAAAAGTTCTTTTTTATATAAGTTAGTTATGTCTGAAGAGGTGTTAAATTTATGTATCAGTAGACTGTAGAGTTATCTATCCGATGAAACTGAATTGGAGACCTCTAAATCCATACACACGTTCCATATTCCACGATTTCACGATTCAACGATTCCAGGGTTCACGTGTTCCACGGTTCCACGATTGAACTATAAAACTCGTAAGTTTGAAGCAACCAAGTTACTTACCTTTGTATATACGCGAATTAAAATGGCTGTCCTCAGTACATCGTCAGTACAATAGTGAACGGCGATCGACGCTGCCGCTTTTTCCAACACAGACGAGATCTGTGCACTCGGAACGCGCGGGAAACAATTATTTAAGTATTTTTTTCTTAACTTATTTTTTTTTCTTGTGGCCAAGATGAGCCTGGAGCAAAGGTTCCAAAAGGTCGCGGCCACATTTGAGAAGTACAAGATTGCCGAATGGGGTAACCCTAGAATGGTAAGTGAGATAGATACATAGATAGAGAACACTTTATAGTTGGATTTTCGGATGTTTTGTTTGTAAACATAGGTTTTTATTAGGACTAAATCATAATTATAATAATGATTTCAATAGCGACAATTTATTGCTACGGGTATTTTTTCGTAAAGGTGAATGTATACCGTAGGGAGTGTACCTACCTAAATTCAGTACTTAGAAACTACTACCTTTCCATCTGAGTGTTTACCACAAACCACGTCTAACAAATGACAACATAACGTTTGCATTTAACGACTTGTCGTTCGCATCATAATTTACTATTTCCTGGACAACCTGTCTGAAACATAGGTCTTTATTCCCTTCATTTTAAAGTTCAAACTTAACTCAAAATTATACAAAGTACCACAGTGAGGAGCACTCGAAATAAATTGTACTTATCCATGCAAATTGTGCTCTATTACAATAGCGTTACATTTGCATTCGATTGACACGGTTACTACAACATCCACGCGCCCGCACTGTTTATATTTACAACCGAAATTACAATTTGTTAACGCATGCACTATTTCCAGTATTACGTGAATATGCATAAAGCCGGTTCTGCGACGTAGACCGGCCGCTTTCTCTGCTATAACTGTGTGTTAGCTAATTCATCGCGAGTGATATACAGGTTTCTGGTGAATTTAAACAACAATACAATATGTATAGACGTTTTCCACGATGCCACGCGGAACCGCTTCGTAAATGACACATTATAACTACTTTAAATTTACTATTTTAAAGCTAATATATAATATCTTAATATCTGTGACATTTATTATTTCGTAATGTTTTAAATTTTGTGACGTGATTTATATATATATATTGGCCTTTTTTGCATCTACTTAATGAGATGATTTATACAGCGTATCTTCACTCACACTAGATGGGCGAAGGTACCACTCCGACGCTGTAGTGCCTGGGACATGGTTTTATATATTGTGTAGGCTTGCCCAGCACCTATACCATCCTGACAGCTTAGTCGGCCTAGCCCACAGGAAATACTAGTCAATACGTGCGGAGCCAACCAAGCCGCGGGTTTCCTCAAGATGTTTTCCTTCACCGTTAGCGTGTGGTATTGCCACCACAAATCCGCAAATGTACGTAACTTTGAAATTAAACAAAGTGATAGGTACATGCCCGCACTCGGGATCGAACCTGTGATTTATAAGTGTGAAAAATAAAGTAGAGATATAGGTATAATATAGATATAATTAGTAAATATATTGTTTAATATTGCACTACCTGCTAATCTTGTCTTCAAAACTTAGGTTAGCTGGTAGATAATGCTAAGTAGCATTAAGCTCGCCTATATGCAAAATTTTTATGCAATAAAGAATTTTAATAATAATAATATAATACGAGTAATAAATAACTTCCACGCAACACAATCCTGGTCCCATACTAGGATACCCTGTGCTATGGCTTGGAGTTCACAAGTATGGCAATACATGCACACATAAACTCATGCCTGTTTCTCGGAGGGGTAGGCGGAGCCCAGGGTTTGCCACTTGCCACGATCCTGATAAATCTCTTTCGCTTCTTCAACATTAATTAATTGCTGCGTGCACCCAGAGCTGTTTTGGGATTGTATCTTGCCTTTACAAAGACACGTGTAATGTAATTAAGATGAGGGCAAATTGGCAATATTGCCGTGCACCGTACATCAGCAGTCTGTCTTCTGACAAAATGTTACCCATACGACCTATGACCCACCTGTTAATTCCACCCGTTAATTTGACGGCCTCGGTGGCGCAGCGGTTTGGCACGCTGACTGTAAAACCGAAGGTCTCGGGTTCGATCCCCGGCCGGGTCAACGAACGTTTCTCGTTTGTCTCGGGTCTTGGATGTTAATATCTATGTATTTATTGTATTAAACCTATCGTCGAGTTAGCACATAACAAAAGTCATTTAGTTGTATATAGGGTTGCCAGGTGAGTCGCGAAATAATACCGGACAACCCAAACCGGTATACATATACTCGTACTAGGTCGCAAGAAAATACGAAGCGCTCTTGGCTTAGCCGAACCGAGTGATTGGAATCAATCACTTGAGTGAAGCAACCACAGGCGCGGTCAGGTGCAGGATGGGTGACCGTCCCGTGACTACCGCTAGTGGATTTTTTTCCGAGCGCTTCCGTGCTTCGCACGGCACGTTAAGCTGTTGGTGCCGGCTGAGATGTAATGGCAGTCGTTAAGCTATGTCGGAGGCCTTATGGGCGGCTTGAGAACTTCTGACAGTAAGGCCCGCCACTGTCTTACAATCCTCCAACAACCCGGACTTGGCCCCCGTAGTGGAGTATGGCCTAACCTTCCTCCGATGCAGGAAGAGACCCGTGCCCCAGCAGTGGGGACATACATGGATTGATATCGAAGAAAGTACGATTTTTTATATTAATTTTTATTTAGTGTCGTTGCTTCTCGTTAGAGGACACAATTCAATTAGTTGGTCCAAAGTTGGTAGACCGCGTTCAAGGTCCAAGGAACTGAAGCTACTAAACACCGAGTTTTCGAACTGGAACCACTTTTTCAAGACAGCTCGTTGATAAGCAATCAGGGCGTGTTTTTTAAATTCCTGAGTTTCTTCACCCGATAGGTACCTACTGTTCCTCGAAATACCGGACATTGTTCTGTCCGGTACGACCGTTTATTTTTTACCGGACAGCCCCCGAAAATACCGGACTGTACGCTTAAATACCGGACATCTGGCAACCCTAGTTGTATAGTATAGGGCTATCGAGATCTGTGTAATATGTCCATGAATATTTATTTGTGTTATCATCTCTACTCTTTATCAGTGACTGTGGATTAACTTAGAATACAGACCTCAGTGAATAGCTGCGGTAAGCTCTCTGTCTTACTCTTATTAAATTAACTTTATTATCTCTTTCACTCACTCTTTCTCTCTGAAAAAGATTTGCACAATATGAACCACTCGACGCTGCTGGCATACCACCGAATTAAAAATTCAACTAAGTAAATCAGAGAAGCTAAGAATGTTCTTTTTTGTACACCACACTCTGGCCTCTTCTAATTTCTCGAGAAGAAACGGGACAGAACGAGTTGGAATCTCAAATTGCCCATTACATCCACTTCCGATCCTTTCCAAAAATCATTTCACTTTTAGAGAAACGTTGTTGGAATGTAAAGTCTACATTCGCAGTTTTATAGCAGGAAGACAGTCATATGAAGCGTCCGTCGTACGTCGATAACTTTCACCGACTCACGAGATTCTCTTACAGTAAGTAGCTGTGTGGAAAAGAACCAGTTACCTACCTGTATCTGTACATGGTCATTAACGCACATTAATAATTGTGATTATTACACGGATCACTTTAGTAATTAGGCATGTCTTACGTTTACAAGAAGAGATAACTTGTATTATTTTACCAAAATAACTTTTAAGTAGCACACGCACTACAGCATAGCGTCTAGAAACCTAAATTAGGCTCTATTTTAAGATAATCACCCCCAGTTTCTCTTATATGACAATGTGTTACATACATACATACATACATACATACATACATACATACATACATACATACATACATACATACATACATACATACATACATACATACATACATACATACATACATACATACATACATACAT
Organism: Yponomeuta sedellus; assembly: GCA_934045075.1. Classification (NCBI taxonomy): domain Eukaryota; kingdom Metazoa; phylum Arthropoda; class Insecta; order Lepidoptera; family Yponomeutidae; genus Yponomeuta; species Yponomeuta sedellus. The sequence goes on along the minus strand of OW203726.1, from coordinate 4,149,808 downwards.
ACATACATACATACATACATACATACATACATACATAAATACATACATAACCTCACGCCTGTATCCCAGAGGGGTAGGCAGAGACCAGGGACTGCCACTTGCCACGATCCTGACAGATCACCTTCGCTTCATCAACGTTCATAAGTCGTTGCATGCACGCACGCTGGTTCCGGATACTTTTTATCTTTCCCTTTGCTAATACATCCCCTCTGGGACCATCTGGTCGATGTATGTCCGCCTGGGACGACCCTTACCAACCCTTCCACTTGCATTCGCAATATAATATTTGTTTCGTAAATCTTCCTTCATCCTCTCCACATGTCCAAACCAACGCAACATTCCTTTCTCAATTCTAGTCACTACATTCTCAGTCCACAACGTTCTCTAATCAGACTATTGCGTATCCTGTCATTCAAAGTAACACTACACATACTTCTCAAGGATCTCATTTCTACTGCATTAATTCTACTTTCTTGCTTCTTTTGCCACACCCAAGTCTCGCTACCATACATAAGTGTTGGGACCAGCGCGCCACTATGAACTCTTTCTATGAGCCAATCTATAGCTCTTTTGGAGATGTTTCGGCTGCACACAATGGAGTGCAAGGCAATGTGTTAATCTACGGTTAAAAGCAGTTTTTTTCGTATGCACTTTGGCCAACTGACAGAGCTGTCAACGGTAGAATAACAGCTTGTTAGTGTACCAGAAACCGGGGGTAATTTTAAGATTAAAATATTCCAACATCCTTGTATTCAAAACTCCAAAAGTTTTAAGGTTGATCAGCTGAAATATGAGGATTTTGGGTGGTCAGAACGAGCTGCTTCAAGGTAAAATGCAGGATTTAAGTTAACATTGTTTACCTTTTAGTTAATCTCCGAATATGAAGTGAGCAGCGTAATAATGAAAAAATGCATTTTCAATAAAACTTTTTGGCCAAGGACAAGGAGTGGAAAACTAAAGCAGTGGGACAGCAGTCATGAGTAACTAAAAAAAACTTGTTGCTAACTAACACTACGAATATGCGTCACACAAACACTACTGTGTGCGTACAATGCATGGACATCGTTTAATGATGTCACCATACTGCATAACTCTGCTCTCGTCGCCAGCTGATTACTTAATCTTTACATATTTTTGAAATTTAATTATTACATTAATACAATACTGCTATGCCAAATAAATATTTAATCAGCTTTAAAAAAAGGCAGAAAAATATTTTAACCAGCAAACGGCATTCGTCATTTGTGATCCATAATACGTATATGTTTGTTCTATATGTTTGTTGTCGCAGATTGAGCGATGCATCATTTTAGGTGTTTTCACCATTTGGTATTTCAAATATAAGCTTTGGACAAAAGTACTTTTGACTGATTTTAGCAGTCAAAACTAGTTTTGACCGTTTAAGAGTTTTGACTGTGACATATATATATTCTAAAGAAAGTTGTCCAGATCAGAAAAAATATTAGAAATATTAAAAAAATATAGTGAGGACATACAAGGGTTGATATCGATGTCTCGAGGCGGTTCGCTCAACAGTTAATTTTAGTTTGTTTTTTCCGTGTCTTATTTTTAAAAATCCTCTCCTGCAGCCAAGCCCATATTTTGGTGATTTTAGAGTTGGTTTCGTAATACAATTATTTTATATTCTTATGTAGAATAATCCCTTAAGTTATGCAGGGCCTTTTGGTAACGCCCTGTTGAATTATCTGCATGCGGCCTACTTTACTTGGTTCAAGAACATGAACTATGCATTTTGAACAAGTTTGTTTATCGAATATATTACAGTCACACACATAATGCATAATAGCATTATGTCCATGACTATAGTCTAATATCTATATAAATAAAATTCAAAGTCCTGACTGACTCACTCATCAACGCCCAGCCCAAGCCGTTGGACCCAGGAAGCTGACATTTTGCACAGAGGGTCTATATATAATGTAGTCAAGGAATAAGACCAATTTTTAGAAATATGAACTCCTAAGGGGGCTAAAAGAGTTGCCAAAATTTGTATGGGTGGTATAAAGAATGTTGTCTAATTTTCTTGAAACTTAAAATATATACTCTTTCTAAATTTAACCCTTAAGGGAGTAAACGGGGTTCCAACATTTTGTAGCTACTAAAGTCCACGCGGACGGAGTCGCGGGCAAAAGCTAGTCTTAAATACCCACTCACTCACAGTGACGCGGTCAATTAAAAAAAGGGATTGAAATAGCTGTCCACTAGTTGCCTCTCGCTCATATGGTAGTGCGGAGCGAGAGGAAATACTTATTCAGAATTGCATTTCTGCTTTATTCTCGTGTTGCTTTTATTTTTGTATGTCTACCAATTTTTTTTTATTCCACATCCTGCGGTTGACTGGTAGAAAATGCTTAGGACATTGAGTACGCCTATTGTACATTTGTTTAAGGGCAATAAAAAATATTATTAACTAGCTGACCCAGTGAACTTCATACCGCCTAACAGTCGATTCTTTATTTTTTTTTTTTTTCCTCCGTAAGAACCATCCTAGTACTTCAAGGAATATTCTAAAAAAAGAATTAGCGAAATCGGTTCAGCTGCTCTCAAGATTTGCGCTTACCAACACATTCAGCGATTTTTTATATTATAGAAGATTATAATAATAACATATTCCACTCAATTTTTTTTATATGAGTTCCTTTTCCTTACGCAGAGTAGAGGGCAAGCATAGTAGACTCTAAGACAAGTAGGAGAACAAGGAGAAACATGGGGGAGGGAGGCCTTTGCCCAGGAGAAGGACACATGGCTGACTAAAAAAAATTCTTCTTTGTACTAAAATTACAGATCACGACAATGCTCGTAAATATGCTTATTTATTATCCTCGGGCATGTTACTTTCTATTGTAATTGCCAAGCAGAGTCAATCCATTGCTACGCACATCTGTTGTCGACTGTACTTCTAAACTAAACAACTGCAACAGCCTCGAAACCCAAGGTTATGGCATAATACGCACCGCGCGGCTCTCAATCAAAATATTAAATAAACACGCGCTTTTCAGATAACACGAATCGATCGCATCGAATTTGTTGTTCGAGTTCAATACTACTAGTACTCGTATTGTTTTATGAATGACTCGCGACACTCATACGAAGCGCTCGTGGCCTGGGCGAACCGAGTGATTGGAATCAATCACTCGGTTAAGCAGCAACAGGCGCGGTCAGGTACAGGATGGGTGAGCGTCCCTTGACTACCGCTAGTGGCATTTTTCCGAGCGCTTCCGTGCTTCGCAAGGCACGTTAAGCCGTTGGTGCCGGCCACAGAACATAAAAAAAGAGTAGAAGTCGTAAGTGGGCGGTGCCCGCGTGCCTCACATTAGCAATGTATTGCCTATGCGTAGTCGGTGACAGTTTTGTTTACTTCAGTTGCCGTGCGCTTCTAGTAAAGAAAAAAATGGTGAAAACTTGATTAAAATGCCTTGTTGTGCTGTGTTAGAGAGCAAAAATAAAAGCTGGGGACTAAAATATAGCGATCATACCGTAATATTTCATCGGTAAGACGTATTTCATTGTATTTTTAATTAAATGTGTAATGACATGAACACGGAAACCAATCCGAAAATGATAAAGTGAAACCACCTTTATTTACTGGTTAGTAAAGTTAAATTTTCATCGAAGAAAGTGTACCTTCTCTAGAAATTTCTGTCATAATTTGAATTCTACTCAATTACGGATGGGGGCACACATGATAAAAATCTATCGATAATTGTCTATGACTGAGTAACATACTTAATGGTAAACCAGTTTATCAGTGACAGAAATATCTAAGAAACTATCGAAGAAATTTTCATCTTACCCCTTTGACAACAGAAAACCGAGGCAATGTTACAACTACCCTCTCGGAATCAAAACAATTTGGAAGTGAGTTTTCGTTTAGTTTTCTAAGGAACCGGATACGAAATTAAAATGGATGGCAGCGACAGGAAGGCAAAATTGGTTCAAAACGACGATGAACACAATATATTCAAAGCATTTTCATGAACACTTCATAAACACTAAAAATGGCGGAAGGTGGCACTTATGTGATGCAGCAATACCAGAAAAAATGTGCTTCACTTCCAGGATAGACTCTTGCGTATAAATGAAATATATTAGTACCATCGTCAATAAAATTAGTATAACGTATGAAACATGGCGTACAGATCAAAGTACAGACAAAGATCTGAATTGAGTCGTAGAATAAATTATATTTCCCGTGTTATAATTTCTAACGGCCGCGAAGCAGCGGGTTAAAGCTAGTTTTAAATAAGAGATAACATTTTAAAATATTAAATCTACCACATTGGTTTATTTGTGCGTCTATGTACCCTATTAGTGTTAATTCTTTTTTAATACAGTTGCTCACAAAGTGACGTATTACACGGACGTATAGCATGCGGGATGTGGGCTATTACACACTCGTGCTTTTTTTACCTTTCCCGCACTCGTGCGTTTTCTTTCCCAACTGTCAAAATAATGTCTATTAAAAAGAAAAACCAACCATGAAGATTTTACTAAAAAAATCATGGAAGTTTTTATGAGTTACTAATTTGTTTCAATATCAGATTTAATGATTTGATTGAATGAGTTAAGTTACGTTTCATTTCATTTCATCTCATTAAATTTCATTTTCATTTCATATCAATAAAAAAAATCTTCTGAAGACTTGGCTGTATGGGCATAGTTCCCTTTGCCTTCTAGAATGGGTGAAGAAAAAAAAACTCTGCTTATATTTTTTTACGGTTGGCGCCATTTTCTAAATATTTTTTCTTTATTAAATTGCTTATTTTTTTCGCAACTGTATTAAAAATAGTCGTTCAGTATACGTGCGGAACCGTCATTGCAACTTGACGGAACTCTTTGCAATGACAGCCTTTCCGCACTTGTAATGAAATATACTATATTGCACAAAAGATAATGTAGAAAAGATGCATTTTCTACCAACCCGCAGGCAAAACGAAATAGCTAAAAATACTTCTAAGTACCAGTATTCATATTCGGCCGTTAATGTGTAAACTGTTTGTACGAGTATAATTTGTCGATAGGTTCTCCCTATCGACAAACTAGAACTCGCATTGTCCCATCCCAAACTGAGAATGTACTTGTTTTTCAATTTTGAAATTTCTGCCTTAGTGGGTAAAAGTTCTTTTCGGTCCGACGCGGCGGTAGTTCCATCTAGTGTAGAGTAGCGTTACTACAAAATGTCAACCTTAATTTCATCATTGTCATTTGACTTTGATCATTGTTTACATTACAAAAAGGTGCATATTTTAATTGAAACTTTTATGATGTACACCTTTTCGGCATTGACTTTATTTACCAATGGCAGATTGGCATTCGTAGTGTGCGTTTGGTTTGTAAGTATTAGTTTGGTTACACTGGTTTTCGTACTAATGTGTCATGTCGCTACTTCTACTCTTTTTTTATGTTCTGTGGTGCCGGCTGTCATATAATGGCAGTCGTTAAGCCATGTCAGAGGCCTTATGGGCTTCTTGGTAACTTCTGACGGTAAGGCCCGCTACTGTCTTACAATCCTCCACCAACCCGGACTTGGCCCCCGTGGTGGAGTATGACCTAACCTTCCTGCGATGCAGGAAGAGACCCGTGCTCCAGTAGTGGGGACATACAAGGGTTGATAACGATAACTCATACATAAATATAATCGGTCTTTGCGTCCGTTACGGACGATATAAGGTGATTCAGGGTGCTAACTAGGGGCACCAATGGACTATAACGTCTATTTTTAAAACCTACAGTCTAGAACCTAGAATCAACAAGCAAGGACTTTAATCACTTTCCGCCAAAAACTTTATATAGTTGCCACAGTTATTAAGATTTCTCATGTTCACTTTTAGATAAAAACGTATTATAAAACAAGTTGCACTTGTTATGTTTTAACGACCTATGTAAAACAATTAACTAATGCTTTGTAATCATATATTTTTTTAATGCACCAACCCGATGTAAAACCTAACTGCAAAATAGGTCCTCGGGGCTGCAAGTGATGCAAATTACTTCAGCCAGATGTCGCTGCCTGTACGTAATACAGAGAATATTGTAAAGAGGTTCGAAATTTCACTGATGTCGGTGAGTCGCCCATTAGCTCAGTTGGAAAGAGCGCTGGCACGGATAGCCAGAGGTCGCGGGTTCGAATCCCCGCATGGGTGGAATTTTACCCTCTAAGTAGGTTTATAATGCATTGGAATTTAAAGTTATTAATGGCAATCATGGAATCTTATCTTACGTATATGTGTATCTGATGTATATAGATTTAAGAGGACTTGAGAGAAAGTTTTAAGATTGGAAAAGGTGGTCAGAGTGCTGAGTGCGAGTTTGACAGATCCAATCGAATAACTTTACTACCGCGTTAATCGAGCATTGAGTAGTGAGTATGAGTAAGTTAACCGTTCGAACTGGCAAAACGCTGTCACAGCACAACTCGCACTCGCGTTTATTCTTGTTTTGGCTGGTAAACGTGTTCACTTTTCAACGTAAACCATTACAACTCGCACTCAGCAATTTTAATTTCCATACTTGTCGCTAGGTGGCGCTTCCTCGATGCCATAGAAATATGAGTTTACGTTAACGCGATCGAGTAGTTCAAAAACTCGCACTAAGCACTCAGAGTGGAGTTTTTTGCCCGCTGCCTATTTCTCCACTACACTACGGCCCGAAGGCAGCGGCTTTCACTTTTATGTTACATTGTACTTTGACATCCAGCAAATAGAATGTAAATTCTTTACGTTGAAATAAATTGAATTGAATTGAGTTATGATTTTTTTCCATTGGTGGCGATAGTTAGCACCCCGAAGCGTCTTAACCAGTGCTTTAAGAGTTACACTTTTTCGAAGACGAAATTGAAAAGTACTATTCAGAAGGGGCATGCCCCATTAATATGGGCACAGGCGTCAAGATATCTGTGAATGACAAATTTAACAGGAAGAGACCGGAGTCGGGTTGGTATGGATTTGGTGCCTCCCCGATCTTTTGTTTTGTCTCATAATGTCACTGAAAATCTGCCGACCACACCGTAACATTTTGAAATTTCCCATGGTTTTAATTACCTTAAAACCTGCGCAATACCTTAATATTTTTTTTATTATGTATACCGGCAACAACAACATATTTCTTGTTTTACATAAAGAAAAAACACAATTCAAATTGAATTTGGCCACTACAGTATGTTAAGATAAGAATATTCTTTATTGTACACTGGAAAAACAACAAATACAAAATGATTACGAATATACATAGTACAATTAGCGGCCTTATTGCTTAAAGCGATTTCTTCCAGACAACCTTACGAGGGAAAGTGGCTGAAGGAAATTAGAAAGACGGGTAGCTAGTACAAATTTGTACAAAAGTAATAAGTTCTACAAAAAGTTACGTTTTTCGGACGTTTCGTTGGAGTATGTTTATTTCAGAAGAAAGAAGAAGAAGAAGAAATACATTTATTTATCGCCACACAGACATATACAAATCGTAGAATAGAACAAAATATTAAAAAAAGTAATAAAAACAAACAAATACGACAAAACACAGCAAGCGGATACGGGTCATGTCCATGCGGCGGTAAAACGGCCTCAGGCTCAGTACTTGCTGCAGGTTTTTTGCCCACAGCACTGATTTTCAGCAAGGGCCTGGTGACAGTGACTCACGGAAAGTCGCATCGAGACCCACGACGTACATATTTCAGAGAGAGAGAGAGAGAGAGAGAGAGAACTCTTTATTGCACAACCAGAAAAATATTACAACCATGATTCTTAAATCTAAGTAATGTTCATATGTACGATAATTTATGATAGATAGATTTTTAGGCTTCATCTTATATTTTTCTTTCTAGTTAAAAGAAGCAAGAAAGTAGAATAAATGCAGTAGAAATGAGGTCCTTGAGAAGGTTTTTATATTTTAAAAACTTATTTTGTATCGAAGCAATGCAAAATAAGTTTTAAAAAATTCTAGATTACCGTACCAATAATTACTTTTCTAACTACGCTGCTGCAGCTGAGCGTCACAAAATTACGTCACTCCAACACCGACGAATTGTTATTGATCTTGTTTTCCTTTTTAAAATCCTTAATAATATTATAGACTCCTCGTCCCTGTTACATAAAATTAGTTTCAAAGTTCCCCGTAGAGGGTCACGCAAGAGAGACCTGTTTTCACTATCTTGTGATGGCACACGTTGTGGACAGAATCGTTTTATCCGACGAACATGTAAACTTTATAATGATAAGTTGAGTGAAATTGATATTTTCGGCAGCACACTAAACTCATTCAAAAATTCAGTTATTAGGCTGAAAGTTGGCTACATAATTTGTTAACTGTAATTATATTGTTGCTTTAATTTGGTTAGTCTTGCAGGTATTTTTTTTTCAGGAATTTGTAAAATTGTAAGTCTTAAACGGTAAATAACTCTTCCATTAGACCAAAAAATATTTTAGTATATTTTTTGAGGACCTAAAAGCAACATAAAAATATATTTTAAAACTTTATTTTGCTAAACAGCCAAAAACGCGGTCAGCCATTTTTGTCTATGGTTTGAAGTCCAAAAAATTGTAAACAAAATTTGACATTCAATTTTCTGTAAGTGATCTCGGAGCGTAGTGAAATAACAACAACGCTACCATGATTTCATCGAATTTACATCCAAAATATACCAATTATCATTATTGCATTGTTCGAGATGAGAATGAAAAAAACACGTCAGTAAAGACCCCCGGGAAGTTGTGGATTCGTGTACCCATTGAAATTAACATTCGAAAAACCCGACTTTTTATCAATTGAAACTCTGGTGTATTTATCGGTTTCTTACGTTAAATACTATAGGGAATATTCATTTATCGCGTCAAATTTGATACGTGTCAAATAGCGGATCTATAATATAAAAATGAATCGCTGAATGTGTTGCTAAGCGCAAATCTCGGGAGCAGCTGAACCGATTTCGCTAATTCTTTTTTTAGAATATTCCTTGAAGTACGAGGATGGTTCTTACGGAGAGAAAAATTTAAGAATCGACTGTTAGGCGGTAAGAAGTTCGCTGGGTCAGCTAGTTGTTAATGTTTTTTGTAAGACTGTTTGTTTTCGTATAAATAAAAAAAAACTTTCTTCAAGTCACACAATACTTTCCTGTCCGAAGACATACTAAGACAACAGATAAGGAAAATTGCATCGACTCCACCTGACTGTAGCGAGTGCCTAGAGTTCCTGCCTATTATAGGAAGTGCATGCAACCAAGGATTGGTCAATACAGCTCGATACTTAGATAAAAGCAGCTCTTTTAAGGCGCTGGGCTGTGTTAACGAGCGCCACCGATGGAATAAAAATCATAACTTGATTCATTAAACTTGATTTATATAACTATGTTTAGAATATACAGCCTAAAAAGTACAATCAATATCCGAAGGACTTTAATCTTCTTCTTCTTGAGGCTATAATTAATAGTCCACTGCTGGACATAGCCCTTCCCTAATGAGCGCCATAACGCAAGGTTGTGCCATCATTGTGGGGTAATGCCCATAATCCCCACGCTGGGCATGCGGGTTGGGGATCTCAGTTTGGTGGAATTGTACTGCAGAGGGCGCCGCTGCCTACCCCCCGGTTTGTGTCCCTTAGTCGCCTTTTACGACACCCGCGGGAAGAGTGTAGGACTTTAATCGATTTTCGCTATATACCTACTGTTTTTGGCGGAAATCGATTAAAGTCCTAGGTCGTGGATCCTCGGTTCTAAAAATTGGTGTCATAGTGGTTAAGATTTATGATGTTTACTTTAAAAAAACTTATTATAAAACAAGTTATGATTTTTATTCCATTGGTGGCGTTGCACTCCAAAAGCACTCCAAAGCACCTTATGGCAACCTTGTGAAACATTAGGAAGTAATGGTATGCTGACCTTTGGAGTACAATTAGTTTTTCGTATTTACTGCGTGGTGGAGTATGGCCTAACCTGCCTGCGATGCAGGATGAGACCCGTGCCTCAACAGTGGGGACATACAAGGGTTGATAACGATTTACAGCTGGTTTTGTATTTATCGATAGATTGAGTTAAATGTTTAATCACAACCACGAAGATGAAGAGGTAACAAGCAGATACATATATTGTATGGAATCAGGCGTTACTTTGCGGAAATCCATAATAGTATTAAAAAGTGAAAATTACTTTGCTGAATTCGCATGGTGCTTGTGGGATTTTGGGCGGAATTTGACAAAGTAATTTTCACTTTTTAAGCAGATACATATTGGCCTTGTATCGTGTTCCTAGACTCCAGTGTTACGTTAAGTAGGTTGACAGTTACACGACGCATAGAGGATTAATCGATTGTATTATATGCAAGATGATAGAGGATTCCCACTGCAGCATCGAACTCACGACCGTTTGTTTAGTAATCAAGTGTGTTACTGCTTGACCAATGAGGCAGTAGATATCATATTTCTGTCACGTATTTCCCTCACATGTTCGCTCGCTCCATTATTAATTTCATAAAAGTTATTGATTACAATCATGGAATCCTATCGTTAAGCCATGTCGGAGGCATTGGGCTTCATAACTTCGGACAGTAAGCCTGCCACTGTCTTACAAACCTCCTCCAACCTGACTTAATTAGCCCCCGTGGTGGCCTTACCTTGGAGATGGATGGTTGGGATATTATCCTTGGATGGAGTATTATCATAAAGGCCCTGATGCATTAAGTTTTAAGATGAATTTGGAAAAGGTGGCCAGAGTGGAATTATTTTTCCCGCTGCCTTTTTCTAAACTACAAATACGGCCCGAAGGCACCGGCTAACATAGTTAATTGACATTCAGCAAACAGAATTTACATTCTTTACGTTGAAAAAAATCCTTTTACGCAACTGGTTGAGAAACTCAGTTGCCATGGCGGATAAAGTATTCTTTGTTGGCAACTAGTTGCGAATAAAGAAAAAAATTCTTTGTTCGCAACTAGTTGCCGACAAAGAATAAAAATTCTTTTTTCACAACCGGTTGCGAAATTTAGTTGCCATGACGGCCGAAAGGGAAATAAATTATTGATTTCTTTTATATCTTTCGATACTTTTCAGAGAACGTATTGCACGTTCTCAAACACCCAAAACTTTGTTCCAGACAAGGGTTGATATCGATGGAGTCTTATCATATAGGCTCTGTCTGATGCATTAAGTCTTACGATGATTTTGGAAAAGGTGGTCAGAGTGGAGTTATTTTTCCCGCTGCCTTTTTCTCCACTACAGAAGACTCCAGGGAAAAAGACGAACTTGTCACTTTTTTTCGAAACTTATGTGTGAATTCAGTTTTGTAGGGAATTTCCTTTACTATAAGATATAGTAATCCGAACAGGGTAAAAAGCAAATTAGTCTCGGAGTTTTTGACGCTTAAAAAATCGCATACAGGGAAAAAGTGGCATAAGTCAAACTTTCAAAATGCAATATCTCCAAATGTTTGTTGCTTGACTAGTTTGTCTTTTTCCCTGGGGTCATATCCTCACAACACTCTTCTAACAACACCCAAAACTTTGTTCCAGTGCGCTCAAGTAGCCACCAACGTGGTTGAGCAGAAGCACCAGGTCTCACGCGCCAAGCGGAGTCGCGCGCTTGGCAGCCGCGCCTTCAGAGGCAGCACGGTCTGGTTCACAGGCCTCAGCGGCGCCGGCAAGACCAGCATCGCCTTCGCCCTGGAAGCCTACCTCGTCTCTAAAGGTGAGGATTCTCTGCGGACTCTCTGTATGATATCAACCCTTTATATGTCCCCACTGCTGTGGCACGGGGTTACCTGCATCGCAGGAAGGTGAGGCCATACTCTACCACGGGGGCCAAGTCCGGGCTGGTGGAGAATTGTAAGACTGTGGCGGGCCTTACTGTCAGAAGTTATCAAGCCGCCCATAAGGCCTCTGAAGTGGCTTAACGACTGCGATTACATGACAGTCGCCACCAACGGTTTAACGTGCCTTGCGAAACACGGAAGTCACGGGATGGTCACCCCATCTAGTACCAGACTGCGCCTGTTGTTGCTTAACCCAAGTGATTGATTGCAATCACTTGGCTTCACTAGGCTACGAGCGCTTCTCTGTATCTTTCTAGTGAAATTCTAGAGCCGTAGTCAGGTTCAGACTGAATCCCGAAGAGGTAGACAGAGACCAAGGCTAGTCAGTTGCCACGATCCTGACTTAACATACGTCGCTTCATCGATATTAATTAATTTCAGCACATAGGCTTCAATGTGCAGTGTGGGTGGTTATATTATCTTTGCAGTGTGGTATTATTATTTAACTCATTTAGTCTTAAGGCCTCAGTACACAATGGCCCATGCTGGCCCACTGCTCGCCATCGCCATTTTGTACAGGGGGCAATGGTGTGTAGTGGCGGACAATGAGCGCTTTTCAGAGGGACTTAAAAAAATAAAGTTGTACCACTTTTAATCAATAGATGGCGCTAGCGGTTGCCCTATCTGAATGAAGGAGGCTAACTGACCAGAAACTGAAGAAACGTTTCTGCATAGCTGATAGTATGCAGCAAGGTATCATTGGTTACTGGTCTTCTTTCTACTCTATGATTCTGTCACTCGTATATACTCTGTGTCAATAACCTCCGTTCTCAGACAGAGTTAGGCACGGCGCCATCTAGTAGCTTTTGGGGAACCCAACTGACAGCTGTCAAAAACGCCGAGCTGAAAAGCCCTTATTGTCTATCGTGGCGCGTAATCGAGAAATCGTCGGGCTTTTTGGGCACACTTCAAAGGAATCGTGCCCTGTGGTATTTACACAGTGGCCCATCATTTAGTTCGTCACCGTTTCTTGTTGCGTTGATTTTTTGAAAAACTACTTTAATTTTAGATCGCCCGTAGATTGTCGGTATCAATGAAGAAACCTTCAAGTTTATTGATTTATATCAATCTGAGCCCCTAATGTTGCGCCTTTTGCCAATTTTTTTAATAACGTTGTTGTATACACTTCTGTAATACTTTAAGTAGTAAGTAAATACATAAATACGTGCGGCCGCAATTACATCCACGCCCATCGCAAGTGTTTTGCCAGACAGCAATGAGCCATGCGTCATTGTGTAAACACCAAGTGATCGTGGTCTACTTACAGTTGTGCATTGCAAAGCATGGCCCATCACAGGCCATTGTGTACTGGGGCCTTTAGATACGGGTCACGGGTTACACAATGTAAACCTACCTCCCTTAGGAGATGGCACTATAAAAAGAAGAAGTCTTAAGTACTTATTTAATATACTCTTTTATCAAATTAATTTAGTAAAACATAGCCACGATGTCGGGTAATTAAATATTTAATGGATCTCAATATGCCCTTCGCATGCCATCTTCTGGGTCAGTTGATTTATAAATGTACGGCCTGTACTTTGGTATACTATTAAGTGATTAAATAAACCATCGAATGTACTGTGTATCGACCAGCGTGTGTGCATGCAAAGAATAATGAATGTTGATGAAACGAAAGATGACAGATGTGTCAGGAACGTGGTAAGGAGCACCTTGTCTCTGCCTACCCCTCCGGGATGCAGGCTTGAGTTAATTAGATAATTTGTTTGTTTATTTATTTGATTGATTGATTGTATGTATGTTTGTTTGTTTGTTTGTTTGTTTGTTTGTTTGTTTGTTTTTTTATTCGTTCGTTCCTTCATTCCTGAATTGTATTCTGGGAAACACCCCTGTCATTTGCTTCTAAGTCAGCGGACGAAGCAAGGGACGTGAGACGATGGCGTGAAAAGCGAGACGTTATGTAGAGCAGAATTCGGCTTCGTCCCGTCCCCTCAGTACATTTTTTATGTAAATTTTGTTTGTTGAATTCCATCCAAATCCATTCAGCCGTGTGTGAAAGCGTGATAATCATCCAACCATAACGATTCTTCACATTGATTACAAAATATGGTATAAAGAGTGAAAAAAGATCTTCTATAACGTTTTGACGTGTTGGGCTCAAAACAAAAAAATATATTGTGGCCACGTGGCAGAACAATCCCTGTTAAAATAATAAGCCAATTATTGTACACCCAGTATTTGCGTTTTTTTGCCAACAATGAAATGGGCTATACAGCTGGTTGGCGGATCGTAATAACAATCTGTTGTTCACACAAAGGAGGTGTGTTCACTGTTTGCACACGCTAATGTATCAAACTGAACGAATTAATTGTTAACTCAGACTCAGTTGTTACCTTGAGCATTTTCAATACGGAATGATGGGTTGTTTCTTTGCTTTTAAGGCGAGTGCAGTCGCGTGCGCTAACATGTCGATTTCGATTTCAACCCTGTATGTTCCCACTGCTGGGGCACGGGTCTCTTCCTGCATTGCAGGAAGATTAGGCTTATACTCCACCACGGGGGCCAAGTCCGGGTTGGTGGAAGTTTGTAAGACAGTGGCGGGCTTTACTGTCAAAAGTTATCAAGCTGCTCATAAAGCCTCTGGCATGGCTTAACGACTCCCATTACATGACAGCCAGCACCTTCGGTTTAACGTGCCTTGCGAAGCACGGAAGCGCTCGGAAAAATGCCACTAGCGGTAATCACGGGACGGTCACCCATCCTGCACCTAACCGCGCATGTTGTTGCTCAACTCGAGTGATTGATTCCAATCGCTCGGTTTTCCGTGCTTCCTATTTGGTCAAAATATGACCGCCTGGGACGTCCTTTATCACCCATTCCACCCTCAATCCCTGTGACTGTGACATGACTGTTTTTCTTCCTAGTTACACCACTTGTATAATACACCCTGTATGTTTGCCCGCAGGCATCCCGGCTTACGGTCTGGACGGCGACAACATCCGCACGGGGCTCAACAAAAATCTGGGCTTCAGCAAAGAGGATCGGGAAGAGAACATCCGGCGGGTTGCAGAGGTGGCAAAACTTTTTGCAGACAGCGGCGTTGTGTGCCTCTGCAGCTTTGTCTCACCTTTTGCTGAGGTATAGTCGGTCAAAGCTGAGGTTTCCGCATTTGGCCTCATAGTTGGGCCATTGTATATATTGTCGCGGTCCTATCCCGAACCATCTAGAATGGAGCCTTCTGGAAGCCTACCGAGTAGTCGCCGCATGCTTTGTTTTAGTATCTCTGCAAACAAGAATGACTCGCATGTCTACTAACATAAGGCTTACAACTCTATGACATGAAACTGGTCTAGAGTCGTTACCACCTGCCCCGAAGGAAAGTACATACAGTAATATTCGGGAACCCTTGCCGGCGGATATACTCGTAAATAGCGACCACCGCGGCGCGCAGTTTAGTTCAGCTTGGACTTTCGAAGAGTAAACTTCGAGCGAGCCTACCTGCGAAACCAGTGATAACCTATGACCTCAGCAATACCATTGGACTTCGATTGGACATGCTATTTAGAATCTTCGTGTGAACTTCGTGTTGTGAAGACCTGCAGACCAGACCCTGCGTGAAGGAATCCTAAGAAGTTGTCATTAGCGTTTTACCTCCAAATCTAGAACCCTAGAAGAGGGATTTCGAAATAAAGTGTCATATTAGTTCCGATATTTCTATAACACGAATATATCCTATAGTAGCCGAGGTATATTCTAAAAGCTAACAGGCTATAATTATACTACCTGAAATGTTCCGTGCTTCGCAAGGCACGTTAAGCAGTTGGTGTCGGCTCAGAGGCCTTAGGGCGGCTTGAAAACTTCTGACAGTAAGACCAGCCACTAGTCTTGCAAGCCTCCACCAATCCGGACTTGGCCTCCGTGGTGGAGCATGGCTTATACCTTCCTTAGGGAAGAGACCCGTGCCCCTCGGTGGGGGTGATGATGAATTTATTCGCATAGATAGATAGACTTTATTGTACATAAAAAAGGAAATAACACAGATCTTTCTTAACCTAAGAGTACAGACGGCGGCTTTATCACTACAAGTGATCTCTTCCAGACAGCCTTTGGATGGACAGGAGCAATATATTGGAGAAGGAAGTAGATGTAAAATTAAATCAAAATATTTCAGGTACATATGCATAAAACATTGTAGACTTTTAGTCCGGATCTACTTACGGGTGTTGTTATATCGCAAGAGTCCGACCAGGTTTCGCTCCGATTAGCAGAGCTTAATCATGGTGAGTAGAGAAAGAGCTCGCGTCGTCGGTTGCTCGTCTCACACTGCGGGCAAGCGCGCGGCGCGCCCGCGCCGAGATGGGTGGGGCGGGTGCCGGCACCGGCTGCGGGAGATTCCCGCTGATTTCCCGTCAATGTCGCTGGACATGACGGCATAGACACAGCTCACGATATGCTGAATTAAGAAAAAAGTTTAGTTACATGTGTGTATCGTAGCTCTCAAACTACAAAACCTGCAAAATTATAAGCAAAAACTGTAGTGACAAAGACTATTTTCCACCAGGACCGCGAGGTGGCTCGCCGCATCCACACAGACTCAGAGTTGCCTTTTTTCGAGATCTTCATCGACACACCTCTAGAAGTGTGCGAACAGCGTGACACCAAGGGACTGTACAAGAAGGCCCGCGATGGACAGATCAAGGTACACCCGTCTGATTTTTAGCTTGTTAGTCTTACGGCGCTTTGGCGTGCTAACGCCCCAATGTAGGTACTCGGGGCTGCAAGTGATGCAAATTACTTCAGCCAGATGTCGCTGCCTGAAAATAATACAGAGAATATTGTAAAGAGGTTCGAAATTTTGCCGATGCCGGCACTTGCCCATCAGCTTAGTTGGAAGAGCGCTGGTACGCTTAGCTAGAGGTCGCGAGTTCGAGTCCCGGCATGGGCGGATTTTTTGGCCTCTAAATAGGTTTTTAAAATTGTCCTCAGCACGGGTTAGTGCAATAAAAAGAATATAAAGTAGAGCGTCGATTATCCGAACGTCGCTTAACCGAACGACCGCTTATTCGAACAGACGAAGATTCAAGATTTATTTAAACGTTAATTGTAATGAGTAAAGACAATATTTACTACAAGATTTTCTGCACTTTTTTTGTTTATTTCCTCTTTGTCATTAAAGATATAAATGTAAAATATAACATGGTTTTCATTTACGGTACGAAATATGTATGGCTTAATCAGTATATAGGTAGTTCGATTATCAGAAAATACCGATTTTCCGAACACCCATGTCCCCCAATTAGTTCGGATAATCGACGCTCCACTGTAATATATTTTTTTTTTTCATAAAGTAATCTACATCAAGTGACAGTAAGGGCCGCCACTGTCTTACAATCTTCCACCAACCCGGGCTTGGCCCTCGTGGTGGAGTATGGCCTAACCTATATGCGATGCACGAAGAGACCGTGCCCCAACAGGGTTCATATCGAAGATTTTGCTTTGTATTTTATTGATGAACAAACAATAATAAATAAACAATAAGTTTTTGAACTAAAACTTTCGTAAGCACAACACATTGTAGACTTTTAGTCCGGATTTACTTACGGGTGTTGTTCAACATATAAAACCCTATAATTTCCGGCATCATCATCTTAAAATCGGAACTTATAATATTTCTGTCAGGCCAAACACTACGCCGGTACAAGAGATGCCTGTAGACCCAGCAGTGCATACGAAGAAAAAAACGTAAATCTTAACCACTACGACAACTACTTGTAGAACTTCCAGTATAGAACTTATGATCGAAAAATGCATAAAGTAGCTACCTTCTCCCCCCAGGGTTTCACCGGCATCACTCAGGAGTACGAGCGTCCAGAGGCACCGGAGCTCATCATCAACACCGTGGGTCAGTCCATCGAAGAGTCCACCATGGAGGTGGTGCGGTTGTTAGAGCAACAGGTATAATAGTGATGGAATATGCTGGTGATGTATGGTGGAAATAATGGTGATGGAATGACGGACGACGGACTGACTGTCCGGTCGACGTACTGAACGACTGACCGACTCACCGACTAACTAAAAAGCCCAGGTCTTGGATGTGTACATGTTTGTGTAATTTCGTTGTTTCTGGTTCCCACGACACATGGTATCCTAGTGTGGGGCCAGAAGCAATGTATGTGCCTGTATGTAAATGTTATGTTAACTGACTGCTCGACCGACGAAGCGAACGACCGATCGAGCGACTGACTGACCCATCGACCGACTCACCGACTGACCGGCCGACCGAACGACCAATCGGCCGACTCACCGACTGACCCATTGACTGAATGACCGACCGACTGACTGGTATGGTATACTAAGATATGCTGTACTTATATTTGTCGGGGGTTCAGGAGGTTGACCGTTAAACATTGTGTGGGCCTTGCGTCTCAACCAAGCCAGCAACACCAATATCAGTTCACACTTTATTCAATCACTGTGAATAATTAATTAGTCAATTGATAGCACTCATCACTTGAACGGAACGAGAGACAGTTCCAAGGTGTTCATTCAGCGAAGCTCAATCGCAGACTGACTGTTGGATCGCGGATAGGCACCGAGACTCTGTCGAAGCGCGTCACGCCGATAGGGGGCGCTTGACAAACACGTGCACGCTTGACGTTCCGAACAACCGCCATTTTGCACCGGATAAGCCATAATAATATTTATTCAATGTTTACTTCCGCAGGGTATCATACCGAACCTGCAGAGCAGTCGTCTGGGCGTGGAAGAGCTATTCATCTTCGGCAACCGACTGAGCAGCGCTCTAGAGGAGGCTGAGAGGCTGCCCAGCATTGAGATCAACACGGTCGACCTCCAGTGGGTGCAGGTTCGTAGAAATAATAATAACTTCCACACAACACAATCAATTGTTTTAGTTCCAAACCAGGGCGCTCTTTGATATGATGGTAACCAGGCAGGGCTAAGTAGTTGGACAATAACTACCTGACTTTTTAGTCACTGCTCTAGGTATTGTGTATAATTCAAAGAATTTTACTGCAAAGTGGGGTAATAGAATAAGAATAAAAGAATAAAAAAAGGTTTATTGCCAAAAGTTACAACGATAAGCATAATCTTACAGCTAAATTAAACAATAAAAAAATCCATATGTATAGGTATAATTAATTTAACTAAGGAAGACTTAATTGTAACCTTATCTTAGCATGTTTCATTTTGGCAATAGGAGCGCGCTCAGCTGTGTCGCTAGATTTTAAAATAAAAACTGGCGGCGCTGGTTCTCAGCGTGTCCTTTTTTGCACGATCATTAGACGTGAAGACAACAGATTTTATCTTAGGATCAACTTTGTAACATCTCAGACATCTGTACTGTACCATACGTTAGTTGGTGGTTGGTTGCGGCACCAAATTTAAAGAGACACATACTTTCCCCGCCTAAAATAGATAACACAAAACCGCGAAAATAGTTAGATAGATAGAAAACACTTCATCACACTAATATTATAAAGGCAAAAGTTTGTGAGTGTGTATGTTTGTTACTTCTTCACGTCTTAATGGCTGAAGCGATTTTAATAAAATTTGTTATGAAGTTAGCCGACACCATGGATTAACACGTAGGCTACATTTTCGTCATCATCAACAACCCATTTAGTCCCCACTGAGGGGCACGCGCTCGTGGCTTAGGCGAACCGAGTGATTGGAATCAATCACTTGGTTAAGCAGCAACAGGCGCGGTCAGGTACGGGATGGGTGAGCGTCCCGTGACTACCGCTAGTGGCATTTTTCCGAGCGCTTCCGTGCTTCGCAAGGCACGTTAAGCCGTTGGTGCCGGCTGTCATATAATGGCAGCGTTAAGCCATGTCAGAGGCCTTATGTGCGGCTTGATAACTTCTGACAGTAAGGCCCGCCACTGTCTTACAATCCTCCACCAACCCGGACTTGGCCCCCGTGGTGGAGTATGGCCTAACCTTCCTGCGATGCAGGAAGAGACCCGTGCCCCAGCAGTGGGGACATACAAGGGTTGATAACGATAACAAGGGGCACGGGTCTCTTCTCTGAGGAAGGTATATGCCATACTCCACCACGGGGCCCAAGTCCGGATTGGTGGAGGCAAGGCCGGATTGGCTACGTTTTACTGCGGGAAAATATCTTATTCCCATGGGAAAATCGATAAGCGGGTAATACCGCGGAGCACAGGTAGTTGTACATAAGATCAGAACAGATATTTCGTAACGTAAGAGTACATAACAGACGTCTTATCACGTCAATATTGCGTCAACGATTATTTAATTAAATAAATCAGTTTAGGTCAACACCCAAATTGCTTGTTTACACCAATTACAATTTTAAGACAATCGCTTAACCCATTTAGATAAGAATAGTCATCGTAATTTTAAATTGTCGGCCTTATTCACTGAACTATTTGTTTAAAATAAACATAACATTTACATACAGGCACATACATTGCTTCTGGCCCCACACTAGGATACCCTGTGTCGTGGGAACCAGAAACAGCGACATAACCAACATGTAAACATCCAAGATCTGGGGGTTTTTATCCCCAGCCGGGGTCCGAACTCTCGCATAGGTAGGCAGATGCGCTACCACTGCTCTTCAGATGTCGTACACCTTTATCTAGTACAGATATAGTACTATGTAAGTAATTCCGATCTCTAAAAACCTATTTAGATTGTAGACTTTTAGTCCGGATTTACTTACGGGTGTTGTTATATCGGAAAAGTCCGACCAGGTTTCGCTCCGATTCGCAGAGCTTAATCATGGTGAGCAGAGACGGAGCTCGCGTCGTCGGTTGCTTGTCTCACACTGAAAATTCTGCAAAGTTTTAGTTCAAAAACCTATTTAGATGCTAAAAATTCCACGCACGCCGGGACTAGAACCCGCGACCTCTGATTATACTCTTTTTAATGCACTAACCCGTGCTAAGGACAATTTTAAAAACCTATTTAGAGGCTAAAAATTCAACCCATGCCGGGATTCGAACCTCGCGGATAGCGACCTCTGGCTATCCGTGCCAGCGCTCTTTCCAGCTGAGCTAATGGGCGACTCATCAGTGAAACTTCGAACCTCCTTACACTATTCTCTGTATTACGTACAGGCAGCGACATCTGGCTGAAGTCGATTGCATCACTTACAGCCCCGACTACCTACTTTGCAGTTAGGTTTTACATCGGAATGATATCGCTGTACCCACATGATTATACTATTTTTATTTTTAACTAGCTGACCCAGCGAACTTCGTACCGCCTAACAGTCTATTCTTTATTTTTTTTTGTTTTTCTCTCCATAAGAACCATCTTTGTACTTCAAGGAATATTCTAAAAAAGAATTAGTGAAATCGGTTCTGCTCCTCTCGAGATTTGCGCTTACCAACACATACAGCGATTAATTTTTATATTATAGATGCACTAACCCGTGCTAAGGACAATTTTTAAAAACCTATTTAGAGGCTAAAAATTCCACCCATGCCGGAATTCGAACCCGTGACAGGTAAAAAAAAGCAAAAAAAGAATTTCATTGCCACAATACACTGGCTGAAAGAATAAGGTTGACATTTGGTTAACATACACATTTTTACAAACTAATCTCAGCCAGGTAACAGTAATTTATATTGGCATTTTCATAGTGATTATACTCTATGGTAGTTGTTAAATTATTACATTTGATTGTAATGTAAGTTATTTACGTTGAAATATATTTTGATTTTTGCTTTATTTTGTGTTTACAGGTCTTGTCCGAGGGCTGGGCTTTCCCTCTGAAAGGCTTCATGAGAGAAGAGGAATATTTGCAGGTTTGTATTTGCAATTTTATTTATTCTTTAACCTATTTATTTATGGCGCGCTAATAGAGTAAAACAATGAACAGCCTAATAGGTGTGACCATGTGACGACAGTTTCAAATAATCCAAAAGATTTAACGATGTTAGGGGAAAGTAATATTAAAAAGATTTAAAACACTGATTTAGTTTTATAAAAAAAAGAGATTATCTATAATAATATGTTCAGTAAAGTAAAAGATTATAATACTGCAATTTGACTGAAACACCAATCGCTCCGCGTGTCGTCACGCTTAGGTTAACATTGGTAAACTTGACCGGTGCTTTATGACAACTAGTGATTACGATGTTTGTTTACCTGGGCGTGACGTCACATTCGACGCAATAACACTGCGAGCTGTTTTCCCACAGATTTAAAATATTTTTAGAGAAATGACTTTAACCTTCTAAGGAAGGTTCCACTAGGTCATGAGCGTTTATCCTTATGTATGTAAATATATTTACAAAAGTCCCTACACTTATACGCCCTAGAATTATCTGAATAGTGACGAATGACGCAACAAACTATTTCCATTGCATGAACCTATCACGACTGAATTATATAGAAGTATTAATTTTAGCCTTTGTGCCAAGCTGAATAGGAACTGACTGTATGCTGTATCTAACAAATTTTTTGGTATGTTCAAATGTTTACTCATAAAAAATATGAAATTAAATGAAAAGGTTTGATTCAAAGTAGGGCAGAACTGCGCCGTAAGGAACGTTACAATTCAATCTAGGTGTCCATTTCAAAATCTATATCGTTTTGGAGAAAAAATGGACAACAATTAATATAAAACATAAAACTCATGCATTGCACTGGCTTTAATTCCAGACATCATTGTCGTCTAAATAATCCTTTATGTTATAGTAGCACTTTTGGCACAAAGTGTACTTAACAGGTGTATTTAATGTGAAGGCCACGTCTAAGATGATTGGGAACTTCCATGTAACTTATACGTGAATAGAGAGGCTTGCTTGCAAAGCTAGCTTGATTAGGAAATAAGATAAGATAAGAATATTCTTTATTGTACACACCAGAAATAATTACAGAGACAACATTTACAAAAGAATAAATAAATGTGTGATGTATCTATCAAATTTTTACTCAAATGTTTACTGATAAAAAATATGTGGAGGCCACGTCTATCATGATGATTAGGGAACTTGCACTGAGATTGAGGTGGCAAAAGTATTAATACCACTCGCTAACTGTGAAGGCAAACATCGTGAGGATACCGAGGTCTGTGTCTGAGGTGTTCAAAAACCTCAGCGCTTGAAATTGCCAATCGGCGGTGGGCACGCGTGGCAATTAAGCCCATACACTCTCTTTCTGAGAGAAGGCTTATGCCCCGGACGTATATAGGCTACATAAGAGAAATAAAAGCTTGTTGGCTTTAGCCTCGATAATAATTATTGCAACGTAATAACAACTTCGTAATACGTAATTTACTTCAGCCAGATGTCGCTGGCTGTACGTAATACAGAGAATAGTGTAAAGAGGTTCGAAATTTCACTGATGCCGGTGAGTCGCCCATTAGAGCTCAGTTGGAAAGAGCGCTAGCACGGATAGCCAGAGGTCGCGGGTTCGAATCCCGGCATGGGTGGAATTTTTAGCCTCTAAATAGGTTTTTAAAATTGACCAATGCCGGGATTCGAACCCGCGACCTCTGGCTATCCGTGCCAGATCCTCTGGGTTGGAATCCCGGCATCCATTCAGTAGTTTTTACGTGAAAGAGTAACAAACATCCATACATACTTAGAAACATTCCCGTTTATAATATAAAGTAGTACACTGGGGTGTTAGAATATTTCCGGGGATTAATCGCGTAGTAATTTATTGCTATTTTACCTCGACGTTTCGACGACGTTACAGTCATCGTGGTCACGAGAAGACTGATGGCTGGCACCCGTTCGCATCTTCGGCTGATGAGGTTTCAGACTACCCTCAATCATAACTATCTGTACAAGTCACGAAAGTTTAAAATATGGTACATTGGGGTGGTATCTAACCTTTCGGGCGCGAGTCCGCCTAACAATTGGCCGTTTTTTTATTAAAAAAAACAACATCGTGTACGTAATACAGAGAATAGTGTAAAGAGGTTCGAAATTTCACTGATGCCGTGAGTCGCCCATTGGCTCAATTGGTAGAGCGCTGGCACGGATAGCCAGAGGTTGCGGGTTCGAATCCCGGCATGGGTGAAATTTTTTGCCTCTAAATAGGTTTTTAAACAACGTTCTCTTCCAGACGCTCCACTTCGACCGGCTCACAACCCCGGACGGCTCGGTGGTGAACCAATCGGTGCCCATAGTGCTGGCTGTGCATACCGAAGACAAGGAGCGACTGCAGGGCGCCGAGGCCGTGGCGCTCCGCTACCAGGGCAAGAATGTGGCCATACTGAGGGCGCCGGAGTTCTACCCGCACAGGTGAGAGATGGCTCGATGCTATTAAGAAGGCAGGATGACAAGGTAGTTTTTAATGGCTCGTCATGCTCATACTGTACGGCCAGCAACTACTGAAAGTACATTGACGCACGAGGTAAATTGCGCAAGTAGTAACAGGAAATAAGCGGACTGCTCAATTCATCTTTGCGATACATTAGTTCAACAATACACAGTGAAGTTTTTATATAACATCTTCGATTGGTTCAAACAACCCTCGACCACTATAAGAATGAGTGCCGGTCATTTAACATCAATATGAATACTTACTGTAGGAGATCGGAGTAACTAAAGCTACCAGCCCCTACACATACATAGTAATTATTTAACTCATTCAATCATAGATATGGATCACGGGTTACAGTGGCCACAATGTAAACAGACCTCCGATAGGAGCTGGTACCACAAGAAGAGGAATAAGTATCAGATACTTTTTACCCGACTGCGGCGAAGCCCAAAAGGAGGGTAATGTGTTTAGTTCGTATGTATGTATGTATGTATGTATGTATGTATGTATGTATGTATGTATGTATGTATGTATGTATGTATGTATGTATGTATGTATGTATGTATGTATGTATGTTTGTATGTAAGTATGTCCGATTCTATGTTCCCTCATAACTCCTTAACCAATGGTCAGATTTTGTTAAACAAGGTGTCATTCGATTCGGCATCCTTGCGCGGGTGTCATAGGCTATATAAAATCATAATTATGCGATCAGAACCGTGACGAAAAATAAAATTCGATAAGAAGCTTCGTTAAAGTACAGCTAGGAGCCACTAGATGGCGCTGTTATATTTAGTTTATTGAATTCGAATACTAATTTTATTTTAAATTGAGAACACGTTATTGTACAACCAGAAATATAGTATTTCTTATAGTATCTCCGAGCGCTTCCGTACTTCGCAAGGCACATTAAGCCGTTGGTGCAGGCTATCATGTAATGGCAGTCGTTAAGCCATGTCAGAGGCCTTATGGGCGGCTTGATAACTTCTGACAGTAAGGCCCGCCACTGTATTACAAACCTCCACCAACCCGGACGTGGTCCCGTGGTGGAGTATGGCCTAACCTTCTTGCGATAGAGCGGTGGTAGCTCAGTGGGTAGAACAATGGACTGGCAAGCGAGAGCCCTAGGTTCGATCCCGAGTGCGGGCATGTACTTTGTTTAATTTCAAAGTTACGTACATTTGCGAATTTGTTGTCGCAATACCACACGCTAACGGTGAAGGAAAACATCGTGAGGAAAACCCACGGCTTGGTTGGCTCCGCACGTATTGACTAGTCTTTCCTGTGGGCTAGGCCGACTAAGCTGTCAGGATGGTATAGGTGCTGAGCAAGCCTACACCATCTATAAAACCATGTCCCAGGCACTACAGCGTCGGTGTGTTCCCTTCACCCATCTAGTGTGAGTGAGGATACCACTGGACGCTGTATAAATCATCTCATTACGTAGATGCAAAAAGGCCAATCATTCTTGCGATGCAGGAAGGGACCCGTGCCCCAGCACTGAGGACAAACGTATGGTTGATATCGTAAGGGACTCGCTGATTGTTGCCCAGGGTACGCCCGACGTAAGGGCTCAGTGAGTACGTCGTTCGGGGAGGCTCCTTTCATGCTCCCTATGTTGCGGTAAAACGTCAGAATTTAACAATTATTGCACCGTCATCTTTTGACATTTAGGACGCGCAACTAGCGTCATCTTACTACCCAGGATGTACTCATAAATAGATTTGCCAAAACATTTTTGTTCTTTATTTTCTAGGAAACAAGAGCGTTGCTCCAGAGTATTCTCCTTGCACCACACTGGACATCCTTATATCAAGGTGAGCAGGTAACTCAAATTATCTCACACTCCCCAAGGTTTGCTGGAATAAACGTGTTTCAGAAATAAGCTCAGCTTTGCACATGTAATTTCTTATGCATGACCTGTCAGATGTTTTGTGCGCAATAAAGTATCCTTAATCAGTTAATTAAATCAGCTCAATAAGTTTAACAAGCCCCCCACTGATAGTTCAAAATTTGTGTTTAATACAAAAACCACAAATCCTAATTGCGAATCTTGGATAGCATTGTGAATTACTATTAAAATAACTCCAGATGAACTCAGAGGGCTCACTTGCGTGATCGTTCATTATTGCTTTCACTCCTCGTCATACACACGTCATGGCCAAAGTTAATGTAAATTTTTGTAACATGGAACGAAGAAAATTGTTGGAACTATTCCAACAACAACGTTACTGCAGCAGCCAGTAAAAGCCGTACCTATTGATGGACGAAAGTGTAAATGTGGGCTTAGGCAAAGCTAACTCACACTTACGTAAGTCCATCAATGCCTAGTTATGTCGAAGGCTTGTAAAGTACTTCTCCAAATAATGCGCAGAAATTAAAACTTACTAGTACCCTAGAGAATAAAGTATTACGTATAGAATCTAGGAGTGGGTCGTTGTCCGATTTTTCGACGACGAAACGCAACCGTTTTTTCTGGAACGAAAACAGGTCCTCGAAACGGTCCTCGTTCGCAACTGGTTTCATTGTATGCGAACGAGCAAGGCGCAGAGGACGGTCAAACGAGTGCGAACGAGACGAAATCACGAAACATCGGAAAAAATTAGTTGTTTTACACGATATTCGACTGTATATTCTAGACATAAAGATTACTTTATTGTATCACAGACCAAAACGAACGGAACGAGCAATCGTGCAAACCGAAATGCCGAAGACGTGTCTAAGATGCCACTACTAGTGTATTATCTTTCTGCGACACTTCGGATTGACGACCTCTGTGGCGTAGCGGTAGCGCATCTGTCTACCATGCTAGAGGTCCCGGGTTCGAATCCCGGCTGGAGACAAAAAAAAACCCCAAGTCTTGGATGTTTACATGTTTGTGATGTCGTTGTTTCTGATTCCCACGACACAGGGTATCCCAGTGTGGGGTCAGAAGCAATGTATGTGCCTGCATGTAAATGGGTTATGTTAGGTTAATAATCGGGCTCAACTTTCACTGGCTTTTCTATAAAATCAACCTTTTACAGATGATCGAGGAGTCCGGCGATTGGCTGGTCGGCGGTCCGCTGGAGGTGTTCGAGCGCGTCCGCTGGGCTGACGGGCTAGACTCGTACCGGCTCACGCCCAACGAGCTGCGCCGCCGCTTCCGCGAGCTTAAGGCCGACGCTGTGTTTGCCTTCCAGGTCCGTTGTAACACCAGCCTCACTATACCTCGTACTACGATAACGCTAGGCGCGCTAGTCGAAGTCGCTACTTTCCAGTACATTATTTTCCAGTACACGAGGGTAGTAAACTAACCGTTAATGATTTCTAAAAGACACCTGTCACCTCAGTCATCCGGGACCACGGCACCTGAAAAAGTGCCGAAACGTTGGAAAATTGTAAAAAAAAATGTAATAAACGAGCATAAATCCGTATAAAAACAGTTTTAATTAGTACATTATTTGTCAAAAAAAAACTATTTAGAGGCTATTAAGCACGGATTAGTGCATTAAAAAGAATATAATTATTTGTCAAATTCTGACATTTTATCACTTACTTACGAAAGAGTCTTGGTCCACCGGGTCAAAGTCGCTCAGCGAGCCATGGAGAGAGCTATGCTCGGAGTTTCTCTGAAGGATCCTATCCTTATCGTAACGAATGCATCCGACAGAGAACCAAAGTTATCGACATAGCTTCGAGCGTCCCGTGACTACCGCTAGTGGCATTTTTTCCGAGCGCTTCCGTGCGTCGCAAGGCACGGCTGCCATGTAATTAATGGCAATCGCTAATCCATGTCAGTGGCCTTATGGGCAACATGATAATATCTGACAGTAAGGCCCGCCACTGTGCTACAATCCTCCACCAACGCGGACTTGGCCCCCGTGGTGGAGTACGGCCTAACCTTCCTAAGATGCAGGAAGAGACCCGTGCCTCAGCAGTGGGGGCGTACAAGGGTTGATACGAGTATCAAATATGTATTGTTTGCAGCTCCGCAACCCGATCCACAACGGTCACGCGCTGCTAATGCAGGACACCCATCGCCAGCTCACCAGCCGGGGCTACAAGAAGCCGGTGCTTCTACTGCATCCACTGGGTGAGTTTTTGGCTTTAGGCTCTGGAGTTGCTTTTTTCATCATAATTAGATTAAAAAATAATAATCTTCATTGTACACCAGAAAACAGTGAGCACTATCGTAACATGTAAAATAGTTACAGATTATACTCCATTTTAATAGTATAAGTTCAGAATATAATGCAACAATTATAAATTAATAATAATCACAAGTTTCTTGCAATTTTGTGAAAAAAAGAAGAATTAAAAATACCTTTAATATTTCTTAATGTAAAATGTGAACATTTTGGTAAAACAAAATTATTTTACGTTTCCACAAATAAGAGTCTTTAGTTTTGTTTATATAAAGATATATAGTATCGAGCCGTGGTACTGGTATCACTAGAAACTGACAGCTCGTAGGAACTCAGTTGATGACGTACTTCCGTGTATGACGTAATTCCTGTTTCGTAGACTCTGATGCTTCGTGTTCGCCTAAAAAATAATTAAATATAGAAGTATTTTAGCAAAATTTAAATTTTTTCGAAAAAAATTATAAAACAGAACTTATTTTTTTATTACAATTCTTATTAGTCAGAAACAGCAGTTAAAAACAAATAGGGATTGTCATCAGTTCCTGCCATCTTTCAATGTATTTCCATGTTATGACTTACATAGCCCAGGATATATCCCAGTCTGTGCCCCTACTAATTGTGTTGTGTGGAAGTTATGCTTTACTTGCGATATTCCACTCGCTCGGACGTTCTAACATTTTCAATGCTTAAAAACCTATTTAGAGGCTAAAAATTCCATCCATGCCGGGTTTCGAACCCGCGACCTCTGGCTATCCGTGCCAGCGCTCTTCCAACTGAGCTAATGCCTGTACGTAATACAGAGAATAGTGTAAAGAGGTTCGAAATTTCACTGATGCCGATGAGTCGCCCATTAGCTCAGTTGGAAGAGCGCTGGCACGGATAGCCAGAGGTCGCGGTTTCGAATCCCGGCATGGGTGGAATTCTTAGCCTCTAAATAGGTTTTTAAAATTGTCCTTATCACGGGTTAGTGCATTAAAAGTAATATAATCATTTTCAATGCTGATCACGTCTGCATTACCGCCCGCTTGCGTATTCTTTACAAGAGATTTTAAGCCCTAAGCTACTTGGTGTAAAGTCCCAATTCGCTCCAACAGGCGGCTGGACGAAGGACGACGATGTACCACTGGAAGTGCGCATGAATCAACACAAGGCCGTGTTGAACGAAGGCGTTTTGGACCCGCAGAATACTGTACTGGCCATATTCCCTTCGCCAATGATGTATGCGGGGCCTACAGAGGTGAGAAAGCCATTTCTTCTTTATTTTTCCTCGAGTTCTCGTGGTTGAGGGACGTGACTATGAGGCAGCTTCCGCCACCAGCGCTCTCCATTCGTTCCGATTATGCGCCAGATGTATGGCTGCTTGTAGGGTGTCCCTACCAAAGCTTTAGTCCAACGCAAAAAAATGGTCTTCCTTTTATTTCTGAACTGTGATTTAGAAAACAATAATCCTTTATGATGATGCCTTTCGATTGGTATAATAAAACTGCAGGGTATTTTTTTCCCTCGTGTAGCGGGTTCGGTACCCGGTTTAACCATGAAATTAGTTAAAAGTCTATGAATGCAGTTAAAATTGTTTTTAAATTAAAATAATGTGGTCCTTCAGTCAAATGTTCCATCTACAATATTCAAGGTACTTTCCCTCCATGTGGCATAGCCGTGGGACCCCTTTATTTGCTAGTAGGAGCTGAACTCATTTCGTTCTTTCATAATTTTAACAAGAAACAATAATGTCTACGTATCTCAAAATAAATCGAAGAACACAGCAATGCGAGAGCAATTTCAGTAGAGAGTTTAAAGGGACTTCTAAACGGGTAATATTTTTACTGCAATACGTGGCCGGCAACTATCGGTGTATTTCTCTAACATGTGAGTAGGATAGGGACATCAATAGTTGCCGGCCACATATTGCAGTGAAAATATGGCTCAAGTGAACCTTATTAGTGCTTAGCGGCCCAGCCATATGAATAAATAGATAGAGAACTCTTTATTTTACATTTTAATTGCAAAGCTATTTCTTAACCTAAGAGTACAGGCAGCCTGTGATCTCTTCCTTACGAATTCTTTTCTCATGAATAGGTTTTAAATGTTATGTCTCGAGGTCAGAGTTCAAGGTTATAAGTAACTTTCAGGTGCAGTGGCATGCGAAGTGTCGCATGAACGCGGGAGCGAACCACTACATAGTGGGGCGCGATCCCGCCGGCATGCCGCACCCGGACGGCTCCGGGGACCTTTTCGACCCGCGCCACGGCGCTTGCGTGCTCAAGATGGCGCCCGGGCTTACCGATCTCGAGGTATGTACACAGAAAACTAGACAGAATACAGATTATCAGCGGATCTGCGGATACTGGCGGAGAGGTAGACAGATGCATACAGACAGGAATGTATTTAGAGGGATAGATCTGTGTGACCCGCGCCAAATCGCATGCGTGCTCAAGATGGCGCCCGGGCTTACCGACCTCGAGGTATGTACACAGAAAACTAGACAGAATACAGATTATCAGCGGATCTGCGGATACTGGCGGAGAGGTAGACAGATGCATACAGACAGGAATGTATTTAGAGGGATAGATCTGTGTGACCCGCGCCAAATCGCATGCGTGCTCAAGATGGCGCCCGGGCTTACCGACCTCGAGGTCTGTACACAGAAAACTAGACAGAATACAGATTATCAGCGGATCTGCGGATACTGGCGGAGAGGTAGACAGATGCATATTGAGGTTGATAGGTACACAGACAGGAATGTATTTAGAGGGATAGATCTGTGTGACCCGCGCCAAATCGCATGCGTGCTCAAGATGGCGCCCGGGCTTACTGACCTCGAGGTCTGTACACAGAAAACTAGACAGAATACAGATTATCAGCGGATCTGCGGATACTGGCGGAGAGGGAGACAGATGCATACTGAGGTTGATAGGTACACAGACAGGAATGTATTTAGAGGGATAGATCTGTGTGACCCGCGCCAAATCGCATGCGTGCTCAAGATGGCGCCCGGGCTTACCGACCTCGAGGTCTGTACACAGAAAACTAGACAGAATACAGATTATCAGCGGATCTGCGGATACTGGCGGAGAGGTAGACAGATGCATACTGAGGTTGATAGGTACACAGACAGGAATGTATTTAGAGGGATAGATCTGTGCGACCCGCGCCAAATCGCATGCGTGCTCAAGATGGCGCCCGGGCTTACTGACCTCGAGGTCTGTACACAGAAAACTAGACAGAATACAGATTATCAGCGGATCTGCGGATACTGGCGGAGAGGTAGACAGATGCATACTGAGGTTGATAGGTACACAGACAGGAATGTATTTAGAGGGATAGATCTGTGTGACCCGCGCCAAATCGCATGCGTGCTCAAGATGGCGCCCGGGCTTACCGACCTCGAGGTCTGTACACAGAAAACTAGGCAGAATACAGATTATCAGCGGATCTGCGGATACTGGTGGAGAGGTAGACAGATGCATATACTGAGGTTGATAGGTACACAGACAGGAATGTATTTAGAGGGATAGATCTGTGTGACCCGCGCCGAATCGCATGCGTGCTCAAGATGGCGCCCGGGCTTACCGACCTCGAGGTCTGTACACAAAAAACTAGACAGAATACAGATTATCAGCGGATCTGCGGATACTGGCGGAGAGGTCGATAGATATAGATATATTGACGGGGTGGAGAGGTACACAGATAAATTTCGTAGACAGCAAGGGATGTATTTAGAAGGATAGTTAATCAGTATCGCATTAGGACCGATCGGGGGATCCGTTTGACCCGCGCTACGGCGCTTGCGTGCTCAAGATGGCGCCCGGGCTTACTCAACCTCTGTCTGTACACAGAAAGCTAGACAGAATAAAGAGTATCAGTGGATTAGTAGTTTTTTGTGTACAGACCTCGAGGTCTGTACACAAAAAACTAGACAGAATACAGATTATCAGCGGATCTGCGGATACTGGCGGAGAGGTCGATAGATATAGATATATTGACGGGGTGGAGAGGTACACAGATAAATTTCGTAGACAGCAAGGGATGTATTTAGAAGGATAGTTAATCAGTATCGCATTAGGACCGATCGGGGGATCCGTTTGACCCGCGCTACGGCGCTTGCGTGCTCAAGATGGCGCCCGGGCTTACTCGACCTCTGTCTGTACACAGAAAGCTAGACAGAATAAAGAGTATCAGTGGATTAGGTAGACATCTTCGGAAATTGACGAAGAGGTAGACAGATGCATATTGGGGTGGAAAGGTACACAGACTGGAATGTATTTCTTTAACATAACAGTACAGACGGCCTTATCACTAAAAGTAATATATCCTTCTTGACTGTTTTATTTGTTATATTCTTTTTAATGCACTAAGCCGTGCAAGGACAATTTTAAAAACCTAATTAGAGGCTAAAAATTCCACCCATGCCGGGACTAGAACCCGCGACTAGAACCCGCGACCTCTGGCTAACCGTGCCAGCGCTCTTCCAACTGAGCTAATGGGCGACTAACGGCATCAGTGAAATTTCGAACCTCTTTTCAATACTGTGTATTACGTACAGGCAGCGACATTGGCTGAAGTAATTTGCATCACTTGCAGCCCCGAGTTCCTACTTATATTCTTAGCCTCTAAATAGGTTTTTAAAATTGTTCTTAGCACTGGTTAGTGCAAGTGATGCAGATTACTTCAGCCAGATGTCGCTGCCTGTACGCAATACAGAGAGTATTGGGTTCGAATCCCGGCATGGGTGGAATTTTTTAGCCTCTAAATTGGTTTACTTGTTGCAGATCATCCCATTCCGTGTGGCCGCCTACGATACGTCGGTAGGCAAGATGTCCTTTTTCGATCCCACGCGTAAGGAGGACTTCGACTTCATATCGGGAACTCGGATGAGAGGTAAGACCTCGGGGCAGACGCCACGTGTGCTCATCTCGGATTGGCAATTTATCTTATTTTTTTTAAGTAGTATTTTTAAGTAGTATATGTAGACGTAACAATATTGTCATGAAATTTGTAGTTGTGAAATATACTTGCCGAACCGTGTATTGAATACTTATATAAAACAGACTAAATAAACATTTAAAAATTGAACGGAAGTGATATACAGGCATCAGCTTAGAGCTGCTTGTCTATTAAATAATAATACGTAGATATATTATGTATAAGTATTTATTTTATTACGTATTTTTTTATTACTAGCTGACTCAGCGAACTTCGTACCGCCTAACAGTCGATTCTTTTTTTTCCTCCGTAACAACCATCCTCGTGCTTCAAGGAATATTCAACTCGAGATTTGCGCTATTTTTATAAATTTACCAAAGAAATAGCACACGTACAACTACAAAACCGGGATTACGAGTTGTAAGAAGCATTCATAGTTTTGCTTCAAAATAATAGCGCGTATTTCGTATACCTATGTTTTACATTTTTCTTCTGACTTTTTCAATCGCTTCTCTGATGCCATATTGGCAAGACAAAATATGCACTATTATGATTTATCAAAGTGACATGCGGGGAAACTAGGAAAACGTCAACAATGCCCTGTCCATTGGGTAAAACGTTCTTGGTATTATATAATTGTACCACCGGCACCGTTAATCACAGATTAAACAAATTGAAAAAACAAAACAGACAACTTAATATTATATTGTCGTGCCTTTTGTACATTGCTTTAAATTAAGTTCATCATCATCAACCCATTATGTCCCCACCGAGGGGCAAGTTTCTCTTCCCTGAGGAAGGTACCTATAGGCCATACTCCACTCCACGGGGGCCAAGTCCGGATTGGTGGCAAGCTCGCCTATGTGATTTTTTTATGCAATAAAGAATTTTAATAGTAATATTAATAAAGTTCTTAATAATTTTTCTTTGTCCTCAGCGCTCGCGAGGTCCGGCAAGGAGCCTCCGAAAGGCTTCATGGCTCCCACGGCGTGGAAAGTCCTCTCTGAATACTACCAGTCGCTCAAAGCTAAGATGGACACCAACTAATGCTTGCCAACTCTTACAATACACAATTCAGCACAACGCTATTCATCCTTCATAGTTATTTATGAGGACACGATTCCTTGAAACAATAATCAAATGCATAGTTATATCTTAAACGGGTCAAATCGCGATTATTTATTAGGTAAAACGTAATTACCTTATTTCCCGACGTTTCGTCAGCGTTACAGTTGCCGTGGTCTCGGGTAGACGGAAGTGGCGAGTACAGTCTTTTATATATAACTATGTATGAGTATTACGAATTATTAAGAAATACTAATAATCAAATGCAGTTGGAATAGTCTGTGGTAAAGAGTCAACACAGGCTTACTTATAAAAGATTACACTAAAATACTCTTAAGACGGAGTTACTGCTGGTTTATAAGACAGATGGAATCCAGCCATCACCGCAAAGAAACCAACTCTAAAATTGTCTTCTCTCGTGAAGACCGAATCGCGCGTGGCGTCGTGTTCAGTTGCCCTGGTTACACCATCGGAATGCGATTGGTCACTGGACTGCCAATAGTGTCAATGGAACAGCCATTATCGTACTGATATGACTATTATCGTACTGGTATTTCAGAGTCTCGTAACAACTATGCATCAGCGAGCATAGGTGTCGTTCATGGATGATTTGAGACTATTCGCAATAGTCACTATTAAAGGAAAACTTTTTGTGTAAATACCGTATGCATTGCGGCAAAATTTATGGAAAAATAAATCTTGCCACCGCACAATCCGCTTGGGACACAATTTTAATAATGTACTCTATTTGAATAGAAACTGAACTTTGTTTCGACTCTAGGTAGGTAATTTGATGAATAAATTTATTAAAAATACGGAAGTTTAGACCGTCAAAGCATGAGCCAGACTAAAAATAAGAAAGGCGCATTGGGCTGCTACCTAGTGCCACCAATGGAATATAAATCGTAACTTGTAATTTTGTCGTATTCCAGACTGTCTTTCCAGTAGTTAGAATATTTTCGGGCCTTAATGGCATAGTAATTTATTGCCATCAGTCTTCTCGTGACCACGATGATTGTAACGTCGTCGAAACGTCGAGGTAAAATAGCAATAAATTACTACGCGATTTAGCCTCGAAAATATTCTAACTATGTGTACAAGTCGTGAAAGTTAAAATATGTCTTTCCAGTATTTACCTACCTAATAAAAGTATAACTAGTCAGATAGACCCAAAATTATTACATGACTACAATTATTACGTGTATGGGTAATTATTAATTGCAAACTAGGTCTCGGCACAGATAACATAAGGGACCATTCTACGATCACAAATTAATTAGGTATGACTGTGTTACGAGTGGTATGAAATTAAATAAACAATCTTGATATCGGAAAGAGTTTGACGGAGTTGAAAAGTTTAGCAAATGATAGTGTTGATTTTATTGACACGATTTTAGCTATCAACTATTTTATTATATTATATTTTCATAACATTCCTAAAGTGGATTTGTAAGATATGTTAAAATGTTTCTTGTTGAATAACGCTATTGTAGAGAAAGTATCTTGCGTTGCTCTTCTGCAAAATGTTTTTATTAATCGCTTACATAACTAATTTATAAATTAATTACGAATGAAATTATCTAATTATATGGTTTATTTTTCTATGGAGATATACTTAATTTTTTATTGAGTAAGTATACTTATGTTATCGTAATTAAATTAATTTTAGGTGTATACCTTGACCCACGGGGTAAAATCTTAAGTGATGTTTTGAAGTTGTTGTATTCTATTGTTTTATTAAGTATGGTGCTTGTGAAGCTGTTATTTTGATTTGAAATAAATAAGTAATTTAAATCTTAAATGACTTTAAGTTTTTTTATCAAAGTCCCCGCTCTACGAATCATTACGAACGTTCCTGATAAGAAGATAACAATTTGTTAGTTGACCCGCTATCATATCGCTACTCATGTCATCACGACGAACACAAATAATTACTGCATGCCAAATACGGCTTTAAATTAACCGCTATAAACACTAAATTGTATGTTTCATTGCAACCTGCTTTCGACAACCAGTATTGAATGAATTGTGGAACGGTACAGACATGGCTAGGCTCGTGCCAGTTCAAAGATTGTTGAACAAATGTTTTAACCAGTTTTCAAATAGATGTCTTTCCCACTACCCTATAGATGACGTGGTGTTTGGACTTGACTCCGATCAACGACAGGTAAAATTAAGTCGATTCATTAGTATTCATTACTAGAGCCCGGTTCGTGTTTTTGGCCGCAGCATTCGTGTTTTTGTACTTTTGCAAGAATAGTGCAGCCTAGCGCAAGTAGGAACTTTGAAATTTTTGTTCGCATTTAGCCCCGTTTTAATGGCGGACATATTTTTGTCTCACTCTTTAATACTACTTACTCTTTCTTTGCTGTCAATGTCAAACTGAAAACATAACAAATATGGCGGATCGCGGCACATATTAGAACGTTTTCTAGTTAAAATTTTTGTGTTTTAAGTTTGTTCAATATCTAGCTGTGTGTATCTTGTTTAGTGTGTGTTGTTTGTACAGTGTTTAGTGATTTTCTTTTAATATTGGCATTGATCGGATGGTGTCGAACTTGTGCCATTTGTAAAATAAGATGCAGCCGGTCAAAGGGTACCAAAAGAAAGTTTATGGGTAAATTTCCTAGGGATGAAGACCGGTAAGTATTTCTGGCTACAGTTTTTGTCATCTTGCACAAGAGCAAGATCATAAATTATGTTAAATAACGTAATTAATATACTATGAGAAAAATACTCAGATGTTTCAATGTCATAGTGATGTGCCATACACATATTCAATATCGATAAAAAAATATCTGATAAGTACCTTGGTCAGAATTACTACTCAGTGTATGACGGGTGAATTGCTGTAAGCCATAACAATGTTTCAACGATGCACTATTAGTGGCTGCATTGAATGTTGTTTTTTTTTTTAGATGCAGACAATGGGTGAAAATTGTGGAAGATCTTATATCGTATATCCCCATCGAAAAACTCCACCAACATAAATATGTTTGTAGAGATCATTTCCGGCCGAAAGATTTTTACAACTATTTTAAAAGGAAGCCGATTAAAGAAATGGTGAGTTGTGTTATAAACTTATAATGTAACACTTACTACATTTCATGAATAATTATGTAATAAAACACAAAATACGCCTTGCTTTACGTCGAACATTTGAATATATTTAGCTCCGTCATTTAGAACGCAATATTATTATTACGTCTTAATACGTAAATGACATACTTTGATAAACATTTTTTTACAGGGCTGTATCTTCTCTACTTATAAATGCGCCTCCTCTTCCTGATTACTTACTAGCTGAGTTTCCTTACCACGTAGCCACGTCGCATCACTTGAAACTGGTTAGTGATTGGAATTACTAAAATATTTTTTTTACTAATTTTTAACTTAAAATATTTTTTTATAAAAATGTATTTGATAGTTACATAGTCAATTATGCAGTTATGTGGTAAACAGGAACAAACTATTTTTTTTTCGGACTATTCTTGCAATTGTTTATTTTCAGATTCAGCTATACAAAAACCTATTAGTTGTCGAGCTTCACAAAACAACTCTGGTACGTAGAATTTTCATGTATCGCTGAAGTTTTTTGTAACTAGAGTTTGTTTACTTTGATAAATTACAAAGTGTTAT
This sequence comes from Yponomeuta sedellus, assembly GCA_934045075.1. NCBI lineage: Eukaryota > Metazoa > Arthropoda > Insecta > Lepidoptera > Yponomeutidae > Yponomeuta > Yponomeuta sedellus. The sequence goes on along the minus strand of OW203726.1, from coordinate 4,112,009 downwards.
CATTTTCAGCACCTTGTACAGCAGCCAAAATATCAGCTGTTGCTGTTGGTCCAGTAGGGTTTGACCACAATTATTGTGGCCTGGAATCTCAGCATATTTATCAGAACTATCCCGGTAAGTAGCATAGTTTACCAACAAATTAATAATCAATAACGACTCAACTTAACTTTTTTTGACGATTTCAGCACCTGAATCCAAACCACCGATTGATGAAGTTCGCTCAGATTGGACACCTCTAAGGAAAAACCAAATAGCTGCTGAAATAAATTCAATAGACCTTGACCACAATTATTGTGATTTGATAATCAATAATAAAATACTAATTTCATTTGTCGTTTTATTGAAAACATTGATTTTTATTAATTTTATTAGGCTAACTGCGGAGCCCCTGGATGAAAATTTATCGATATCGATAAATGTAGTACCAATGTAAGGGGACGTCCCTAATGCACAGACAAGTTGTTATGTTGGTAGCACTTTTGACATTGCATTTTTGCTCTATTGGTTGGTATTGCTAACGGGGCTAAACTCATTACAAAAGCATATAGGGAGGTCCCGTCTCTTATTTATATGCTCTGTGGAATAGTGTTAAGGTTTTACCGCCTTGTCAAAACGCGATCCAACTAAAATACTCGTAGAAGCGTTTTATTTAATCTGTAGTTACGTCATTTCTTTGTACAAACTTTATCGCAAACTATTTTAGTCAGCGTTTTTGAGTGTTTTAAGCAATTGTATCTTTAATAATAAGGCTGTTAGCATTCAAGGTCATTACTCCTATGCAGGTTGATAGCACGATGCCCACTGTCGCACTTTATTACCTACTTTTGTTCATCTTAGTAGTTGTCATTACAACTATTGCGAATCGATAGATGGAGTGAAGATTTTCTTTCGCAGTAGCGTGTCATTGGTAGCTCACTGGAAATGAGTCCTGTAAGTTACTCTATGGAGTCAAGAATCTGGTATGGGGAATTCATTATGAACAGTGGAATAAAAATTTAAAGTGACTGGAAAAACTGAACATTATAGTGAAGTGATACGGAAGTGATAAGTGCTCTTATCTGATAACTAATACTATAAAAAACTAATACAATACTCAAGGCTCAAAAGGACACGGATCCAGGGCCGTAAAACCCTTTATTAAAAAGAAAAAATGTTCCTAAGATCGTAAAAGTTTATGCGTGCTTTACATAAAGGTACAATACAATAGAGACGCCAAAAGCGCACAACGTGAGGAATAGCAACTTTTAACCTACTAACAAAATAAAGTCTACATACCAGAGAGAGCCGTCTCTCAGAGAGAAAGCCCTTTTATGAAACCACGAAAAAATTTATGTACTATCCCTTACGAGTGCACGCTTTTGGCTTCTACCTCTATGTAAAGCATGTTTAAAAAGCATAAAAATAAAGCAAATGTAAATCAGGCTTTACTCAGAATGTTTTTCCAACAGTTTATCATAGTTTTTACACGATGTTGCCAAATGATTAAGATAACAAATGTTGTCGTTCCCCATCCACGACTACGCTGATTCCAGCTATCTTGACTTGACCAAAGAGCAACTAAATAAACTAGAGCGCCTAGGAATTATATCTTGAACAAATTAGCTTTGGCATTAAGTAGAAATAATCATATATGGCTTTCTATATGGGGGTTGCAGCCCCGGAGTCTACCTACACATGAGAGGGTGGCCTCTAGGCCCTGGGGCTAAAGCCCTGGTTGCCCTCCCGTAGGTAAATACAGGTATTTATTTGGCTTACCTACGCAAATGTGACCATTTTTCCGAATATACCTCTAAGCGGCTCCCTATTTGTTTTCGTAGGATTCTTACATAATTTCTCTTCTCTACAGCCAATACTGTTCAATGTAGCCACCCGTCTGTACATTAAAGAGCTCTTTATCTACCTCAGTGACTCCTATAGCCGGGCACTTCGGTCTGACCAGAATCTGATCCTAAAGATGAGGTTCTTAAGTGACTCCTTTGCTGTTAGGGTCGCCCGGCAGTGGAACGATATGCCGATTTCAATAAAGGCTCTTCGTCCCCAGCTTTATTTAAAAGCTTCCTATCTTACGTCTATATTCTAATTTATTAAATAGTTTTATTACTAAGTACCTATTGTTTTACATATGTAGGTAAGTATGTATTTCCTTTTGTCCTCTGGTAGAACTTTATTGTAACTTTTGAATGTTTATAATTGTTTTAAATAGGTACCTATAACATTTAGGGAAAAAATATGTAAGTATAAGTACCTATAAGTATATATTATATCTGTTGCCGACCGACCAATCAACCTTTTTCGACCTCTAAGTTTTTTACGCCTGATAGCTTTTTCTACATTATGCCTAATATTTAAAAAGGGGACTATGTAAATGCCTAACGGCGACAAGTTACTTTGGGTTTTCCTCAATTTTTAGTATGGCCTATACCTTTCTCAGGGAAGAGACCCGTGCTCTCGGTGGGGTGGGGACATAATGGGTTGATGATGATACCGCCATCGTCTTTACGGCCATGCATACGCTCCATGCATACCTACCCGTACTGTATAAAATACTACAGTATTTTTGTACAATATGTTTTGGTATACAATATAGAATATTGTTATCTTAATGTGCACTTACGTGCGTACATAAGTTATGTTGAACTAGATGTACTTATGTCAAATTATAGATAAACACAGCATAAATAACAAAATTAGTTACCTACAGCTAGATCATAATAATGAGTTACGTTACTACAGTCTAATTAGGTAGGTACATATTGTGATATTGACAAAACATATTTTGCTCATATTTTTTGCGGTAGGTAACTTTGTGCAATTTTAAAAACCTATTTAGAGGCTAAAAATTTCACCCATGCCGGGATTCGAACCCGCAACCTCTGGCTATCCGTACCAGTTTTAACTTTGTGCAATGTGAAAATTATTATGCTCATACTCTTTCTTTGAGAGATGGCCTGTGCCCTGCAGAGGGACTTATATGTATAGGGTATATACATTACATTTAAAACGCTTAAAAGTACCTACATTCAATTACTTTTCTTTATATAAAATTTAAGCAGTTGGTGCCGGCTGCCTTAGATAAATAGCAGTCGTTAAGCCAAGTCAGAGGCCTTAGGGCGGCTTGAAGACTTCTGACAGTAAGACCAGCCACTAGTCTTGCAAGCCCCCAGCAATCCGGACTTGGCCCCGTGGCGGAGTATGGCCTATAGGTACCTTCCTTAGGGAAGAGACCCGTGCCTGATGAAGCTGATATAAAATGTTGCAGTTACGGAAGTTGGCATTCGACTTCGCCCAAAAGGAGCTAGCCCCGAAAGCTGGCCAGATAGACAAAGACAACAATTTCCCGGAACTTCGGGAATTCTGGAAGAAACTCGGCGAGTTAGGCTTTTTAGGTAAGACATTTTTAAATTAGTGTTTTCTTTCATACCATTGAGGCCTCGAAGGATATTTATGTGCACGTAGATTTGAAGCAGCAAGGAAATTAAATCGCCATGTTGATGCAATTGTCATTGTACCACAATACATTAGCAGAATCTAGGCCCTTCATGGTTACGGTGGCGATGAATCACTGGATGAAGGCTGTACAAGACCGGGAAGCTTGGAAAACCATGAGGGAGTCCTATCTCCACTAGTGGGCTTCGAATGGCTTATAACTAATAACGATTATGATACTCGTATATGTATAGGTACAAACAATTAGAAACAATTAATTGAATGCAGGGGTATGGTTTGAGAACTCCTCGACTAGGGCCCAGAGACAAGAACAGATTTGGCCACTTGCCGTGATCCGACATAGCTCGTAATATCTAGCAGTTATTGATATTAACCCTTTGTATCTCCCCACTGCTGGAGCAAGGGTCTCTTCCTGCCGCAGGAAGGTTAGGCCATACTCCACCACGGGGGCCAAGTCCGGGTTGGTGCAGATTTGATTGTAAGACAGTGGCGGGCCTTACTGTCAGAAGTTATAAAGCCGCCCACAAGGCCTCTGCCATGGCTAACGACTGTCATGTATCGTCAAGTCGATAAAAGAGTAAGGAATTTTATCTCACTCCACTTTTTCAGGCATAACAGCAGATCCTGAATATGGAGGCACAGGAGGGAAATACTCAGACCACTGCATCATTATGGAGGAGCTATCAAGGTATCAGATTATTGATTTGAATCCGGATTAGCTAACTTGATTTTTGTCTGATGAGTCCGACTAGGTTCCGCTGTGATTCTTCTTCATCTTCAGGCTATATTAATCCACTACTGGGCATATCCCTCCCCTAATGAACGCCATAGCGCAAGGTTACGCCATCATTGGGGGGTATTGCCCATAATCCCCACGCCGGGCATGCGGGTTGGGGATAGCAGTTTGGTGTAATTGTACTGCAGGGGGCGCTGTGATTAGTAGAGCTTCATCATGAATTGATACGTAAGTAGCTCGCGTCGGCGGATTCTCTGGTGTGTAGTGCTTACGGAAGTTTTTGTTGAATAAACAAGGTATCAGATTGCTCATATGCAAGACACACATTCAATACAATCCCAACTCTTAGACGGAGTCTACACGTTCAGTCTGGCGTCAGTCAATTTCAACAGTCTGGTTAGACTGACGGCAGACTGATTGTCTATTCAGCGGACTGATGGACCAGACTGACGGATATTTTGAATGTTTTGATGATTCATCAGTCTGCCATCAATCCGAGCTTGATCAAGGTCACGGACTGAACTGACGCCAGACTGAACGTGTAAATTTCGTTTTAGAATTTATTAATGAAACAATAAACAAGACACCGTTCAAGAGCTATTACTGATTACCTTTAAATGTATTTATCCCAAATAAAGGTCTACGTTACAATGGATAAGCGGTATGATTTCAATCTAAAATAGTCATTCAATATCCAATAAAGAACAATAAAGCCCGTTCCCGTATCGTGCCCGTCGGTTGTACATGTCCGAGCTTTTTCGCGCTGGGAACTTCGGTCAGTAACTTCGTTTTTGTCGCGTAGGTTAAGCAACATGGTGCGCGTTCAGTGCATGGATGGGTGACCGTATATGACTAAAATTAGGGGCATTTTTCCGAGCGGTTTCGTGCTTCGCAAGGCACGCTAAACCGTTGGCATCGACTGCCGTAGATACGAGTAGATGGCAGTCGTTAAGCCAAGACAGAGGTCTTGGCGACTTGAAAACTTCTGACGGTAAGACCAGCCACTAGTCTTGCAAGCCTCCACCAATCTGGACTTGGCCCCCGTGGTGGAGTATGGCCTATACCTTTCTCAGGGAAGAAACCCGTGCCTCTCAGTGGGGACATTGGGTTGATGCTGATGTCAATAGGTATTGGGTATGGACTAACTGTCCTATGAAACATTTCTCGTTTATAATTAAGGCAGGAAGTGTAAAAGTGTAAAGAAAATGTAATTAGTATTTCTGGCTTCGGCCCCCTCGTGAATAATTAATCGCAATGTGTAGTACTACCATTGTACCCACGTTGCTCATACATAGGTCACTTACCCTCACTACACTAGTTGACTGTACGCACCCCAGTCTATCCGTGACCACGGCAACTGCGTCGTTGCGGAAAAAACGTCGGGAATTAAGGTAATTAGGTTTACCTTATTGTTTTATTTATTTTATTTATTAGCGACACAAAACAAGGCAACAACACAAATCCCAAATAATACACTCTTAATGTTGTTATGTCTAGTTCTATTGTTTTTGTTGCACTAACCCGTGCTGAGGACAATTTTAAAAACCTGTTTAGAGGCTAAAAATTCTACCCATGTCGGGACTCGAACCCGCGACCTCTGGCTAACCGTACCAGCGCTCTCCCAACTGAGCTAATGGGCAAGCGCCGGCATCGGCGAAATTTCGAACCTCTACAATATTCTCTGTATTATTTACAGGTTCGAAATTTCACCGACGCCGGCACTTGCCGATTAGCTCAGTTGGGAGAACGTTGGTACGGTTAGCCAGAGGTCGCGGGTTCGGTCCCGGCATGGGCGGAATTTTTAGCCTCTAAATAGGTTTTTAAAAATGTCTAGTTTTTCTTCTTTAAAGTGCTTCTCTATTACTGGAAGTTGGTAGTCAGCTCTATACTCTTTGGTCAGCTCTATAAGTATGTCTAGTTGACTCGCCAAAACATGTGTTGACAGCATGCGATGATCATGCTGTTTAAATTTAGAAAACTTAATCTATGTAAAAACAAGATTTGAACTTAAAAAACAAGTTTGATTTTTAGTGGAGAGGTAGGCACCTGAAGATCTGGGTCTTAAAACGAGATAGACTGCAGCCAAATACATTATATGTGCTTGCTCTTCCACTTTTGATATTATTTATTAGAATAAATAAAATAGGGCCCGCCACCGCCTTACAATCCTCCACCAACCCGGACTTGGCCTCCGTGGAGTATGGTTTAACCTCCCTGTGATGCAGAGGTCCTTAAAAATAAATTAACTCAAGTTTTAAGTATAAAATTTTATACAAATAATACAAAGTTAATATCATCATTAAAATAGTTAAACGCGATTAGCCAATCTATCTAAACATTAATAGATATCATGTTAATTATGATACACCTGGAAAAATATTGATTTTTTTATCCGACTGCGATGGAGCTCACAAAGGAGTAGTCTGTGATGGTAATGTGTTTAACACGTATGTATGTCCGAATCTATGTTCCCTTATAACTTCTTAACGAATAGACAAATTTTCATAAATAAGATCTCAACCGATTCATGTTCACTTCGGTATAGACGTGAAGTAATAAACATACACACTCGCAAACTTTCGCCTCTATAATATTAGTGTGTGTGATGATTAGTAGGGGAGAGGGGGGCAGTTTAGAACAGAGGCATTTTTGAATTATCGAATTTATGAACACATCATTTGTCTTTCCTAACTTCCAATACCTTTTTAATACTGGTAACACCGAACTACAAGTCTGTCAGTTACCAATTTACGTCAGTGTCAGTGTCAAACAGAATAAAATCTGTCGGTTACTTTACGGAGACTAAACCAAACACTTTTATTTTTATTGTAAGCGGATTACTGAAAACGTAAGCATTATTTTCAAGTTTTGACCATTTCATAGTGTTGTGTATATTGTAGCAAGTGTATTACCATTAACAGTTAATTAAATAACAAGTTTCTTGGTCGTCTAGAAAATTTTGTTTCTTAAGGATGGTATTGGGGCAGATTTAAAAAAAATCTGTGGGGCAGTTATGAATAAAACGTTCAAACTAGGATAAGTAGTATTTTTTGAAGTTCTTAGTTTTTTTTATATTTACTTTTATGTTTTCCAATAAGGCGATTTGGATTGTTTATTTTCTTTGATATTTCAAACTTACACCGCCTTATTATAAAAACCTGAATAAGTCCTGGTTTAAACCAAGACTAAAAGATCTAGGATTGTTACGGTATCAAAGTTAGACCCAGATCAAATGTGTGTCGTTATTACAAATAGAAGACTATTCGAGGATCAGTTAAACCAGAGATCAGCCATGGTTCAACTAATATTCACTGATTCGTTCATTCAGCTTTCATTCAATGCTGCGTTCCGTTTCACTAAATGGAATTATCTTCACATTTTAAACGCAAAAATATTCATTATTGCGTTTAAAATACCTATACATCGTAAACTGTTCTTTGTTTAGGTTCCAATCTAACTAAAATGAGCACAATTAATTATTATATTGTTATTGGAGCGATTTTATAATCAAATGGCTACTCTCGTGTGAAATGGAGTGAAATATTCGAGCGCGCGCGCCAATCCGAGACGTCAAAAATTTGGGAATTGGTATTATTAATTTTTAAACTTTGGGCCTTGGGCGGTTTCGTTGTTGATTATTATAATAATAAAATGGAACATTTAAAGAAAAACGTGAACCTATATTTGTATCGAAAATCTTCGTCACTTAATTTGAAGGGATTCACACGATGACGAAGTCCAAATCATGTCCCAATCGTCCAAATCATCGAAATCCATCATATCAATGGCGTCCATAATATCAATTATTTATTGCAATCTATCACACACACAAAACCAAACAAATTCAAACGTCAATTTGGAGGTTAGTCCACAGATAAACTAGGGGTATCAGAAGTTTAACTTTAGTACCATAGATAGTCCATGACGTAGCGATAAACTTCGTTTTGTAATAACATTTTACTTGGTCTATGGTTTAAACCTGGTAACACTCCCAGTACTAAATTTAGACCGCGTTTTGGAATAAGGCTGACATAGTTTAACTATTTGACTATTTTTTAAATTCCTTCCCAAGACCATTTTAAATGGTATGTTTTAAGATAATGTTAAGATTAGAAAGATAACATAAAGACAAAGATTTTAATTGCAATATGTAACTAGATCTCATTATTAAAATAATAAGTTACTTACACTTGTTCAAGACTGCCCCAGGCTGTTAATAGTTTTATAAAGTTTATTAAGCAATAGTGAGTCTACGAAGTTAGTGGCAATACACAATTATAAGATAAGATTTGTACGTCTTAAATAAAGTGTTGATCATATTCTAAGTTACATTGTTTTCTTGTTATCGTGGTATTTCAAAACTGCCCCTAGGGTTATCAAATGTGCCCTGGCAAGGGGCACATTTGATAACCCTAACAAAAATGCGTTTTTAAAAAATAATAATATTAATACTTTCATAAGTAAAAACAAGTAAATTTAATTTTTATTATGTAGCACAAATAGCATATCTATTCATAAAAAAATAATATTCCTTGATATGTAGCACAATACGACAAATATAATATTTTATTTAAAAAGTGTTCAAAGGTGCCCCCCTCTCCCCTAGTTTATTCTAGTCAACCATGACCATTAGGTGACGGGAAAAGTTGGTGGTAGTGCTCAGCAGTCGGGTTGTTAGTTTTTTTTATTAATATTTTTTGTTTTATTTTACAGAGCCGCTGGCGGTATCGCTCTGTCTTACGGCGCCCACTCGAACCTCTGCGTGAACCAGATCAACAGAAATGGATCGCCAGAGCAGAAGAGCAAATATTTACCAAAGGTATTTATTTACAAGAACCTTAAGGGCAAGCCGCGGTAGCCCAGTGGGTAGAACAATGGACTCGGGAGCGAGAGACCGAGGTTTGATACCCTGTGCGGGCATGTACCAATAACTTTGTTTCCGAAGTTGTGTACATTTGTGAAGTTATAGTACCTATACTCGTACCAGTTCACTGTGAAGGATAGCAATGGTGAGGAAACCTGAGTGTCTGAGGTGTTCAACTACCTCAGCGCGTTGCCAGTCCGCGGTTAGAAAACCCTTTAGCTGATATACCTATGAGTAGCTAGTATTAATTTTTCATTGACTTTGGACTTTATTTCAAAGTGATCCACTTGTACAGTCGATTTATCCCTACTTGTCCAAATTAGTAAACAAGATTCTAACCTCGAAATTGACATTTGATGCCAAAACTAGATATTTTCTCCCAAATTCATGACCTTAATTTATAAAATTGACAGCGTTTTATCTAAAATCGTGTCCCAGGTTACTTAATTTATGTTAATACGAAGGTATGCTACTTTTCGACTGTACGGACGCCATTACCAGGTAAAGGGTTCTCAGAGAAGATATGTCCCCTGCAGTGGTACGATTGGGTACATAATTAAAAGCGCTACAGGACCTTTTTGTGACCCTTCCACACTTCTAACCTTCTAGGCTCTTCCACACAACCTGTGATCCGCGGACCGCTGCTGGTTGGTGACCACTGACCTAGGCGCCTTACCTTCTAATCTGAGCTTTCCATGTAGCTGATACTAGAGTCATAATCAGCGAGCCCCTAACGCTGATTGGCAAATCCTTTCACCACGATGGCTTGCCATGGTCACGCTAAGAAGTAGTAGAGTATTTTTTTTCCTAATGTTATTTTGTCCTATTCTACAGGGCGTCCCACGGCTATGCCACACGGAGGCAAAGTACCTTTAATATTGTAGATGGAACATTTTACTGAAAGAAGACATTATTTTAATTTCAAAAACAATCTAAACTGCATTCATAGATTTTTAAATAATTACACGGTTCAACCGGGAATCGAACCCGCTACAAGAGAAAAAAAATACCCTGTAGCTTTATCACACCGATCGGAAGGCTTCATCATAAGGATTATACTATTAGAAATAAAAGGAAGACCGAAGGTGAGATCAAGAACAAGATTAATTTTAACATTTGAAGTGAAATTTCGTTCAGAAAAATAAAAGCTAACATTGCCGTATGGACATACAACTACAAGCGCTTATACAGGGCGTCCCACGGCTTATACAAGCCGTGGGACGCCTTGTATACTGTTTTATTTTATTTTATTTATTTACAAAACCCACAGCGCTAGTTAATTAATATTCACAATTATAAATATTATTTATTTTCGGCCAATTACGGGCTCATTTTATATTAACATAACTTGGAGACAGGTATTATTTTCAAAGTCTAAAGAGAAAAAAGAAAACAAAATCAAACAAACTTTTAAATACCTACTAAAATCAAGCAAACAGAATATTGATAAAAATCATCACTGCATACCTAGATTTTTATATGAGTACATGGGGTGTGGATGTGTGTGTGTGTGTGTGTGAGGGTGTGTGTGTGTGTGTGTGTATATGTGTGTGTGTGTGTGTATGTTTGACGGGTGGAATTAGTCTCCTCTTTAAGACATTGCAAATGTTCATCCGTTTCAAATTTAAATTCTAATGAGCGAGTAATTGGATAGTAACAATAGGTGAATAAATTATTATAATGGAGTTTAACTTCGACACCTACAGGTTAAACAAAGGTTAGTCATTAGCTGAATCTGTCTGTAGGCTGTGATATAATCATCTGATTAGGCCTTGTGTCATGACATGACCCTTAAGGCGCTTTGGTTTTTTTTTTCAAAAAATGAACGTCAAAAATCTTAACCAATATGACAACAATTTTAGAACCTACAGTGTAGAGCCTAGGATCAACAACATAGAATGTTGATACTACGTTCTAGGCAATAAGTTATAAAAATTGTTATTACAGATATTGAGTTTTTAAGTTAACTTTTTGAAAACAACACATTTCTTGCACTTCCACAAAGCATAATAAAAATAAAAACTATAATAATTTTATTAAAAATATGGTAGTAAATGGTCTTCATTTTCGATAATATCACTAATAAAGTTTCGCATCTGGTTTCTTGAATTTTTGGCCAAACTGTAAGCTAATGTGTGTAGGTACCCAGAATAACTAGAAAAATAGGTGCCTATTAAATTATTTAAAAATTGTCAGTAGATAATAGTTCTTTAAAGGTGAAGTCGCCAGTGGAAATCCAAACGAAATTTAAAATGGGTGACTTTTTAAATTTTGATTTAAATATGATTGAAATGAAAGACGGAATTTACGCGTTCAGTCTGGCGTCAGTTCAGTCCGTGACCTTAATCAAGCTCGGATTGATGCCAGACTGATGGAACTGACGCCAGACTGGACGTGTGAACTCCGTCTTACCCGTGTAATCGTAAAATTTTTGCTCTGGTTTTAAATGAATTCAATGTTTACTCTGTTTTTAAATGAATTCTGTTCGCTTTCTTATTGCTTTGAACTCTAAGTTAAATTGAATGATTATTGTTAGAAGATGATTTAGGGAAGCAATTTTTGTGGACTGGATGTACCTAGATTGGAAACTCTCACCACTATGAACTAGATAATTTATTTACAATTATTATTATTATTAATACTTTATTGCACCATAAAATTGTACAATGCGGCGAACTTAATGCCATAAGCATTTTCTACCAGTCAACCGCAGGAGGTAGAACGAAAACTTGGCAGGCGTGCAAAAAAAAAGGAAAAAGACAACCTTCCACATTATTATATACTTACACATATAATACACTAAACGTATATATTAAAATAAAAGTATATAAATATATATATATATATATATATATATATATATATATATATATATATATATATATATATATATATATATATACATAAACATCACTATAAAATACATATGATATGTACACACTGTAAGAGACAAGGAATACCATATAAATTACCATACATATGAAATCTAAATAGGACATACATCGGAAAGACTCTTCACATAAGGAGTGGCTAAGGGAGTTTGGGTTAGCACTTCTCGAGGAAGTGTTCCCGGGCAAGGGCTTTGAAAGAATTTCGAGATGGGGCTTTACGGATATATACAATTCACAACACACGCCATGGTTATCGGTCACAGAGGGAGAATACAGTTTTCAGTTACTGAATTCAGAATTTCGCTTAGTAAATACTTAACTGTAGTGCTGTCTCTTTGAATTTCTTTGCAAAGAGCGCGACACGACGTTACTTTAACTTAGTCAAATTCTCAATTCAGAAACCGGCCAGGAGTGAGTAATTTATTGACAAAAACATACAATGTAACTTTCAATAGACAGCTTTCTTGCAATACTACGTAACGTTCGTCCTGACTCATAAACTAGGGTACCTAACTTGTATCTTGTGTCCTTCCCATAAAGTAGGTACTTATTGACTCTAAACTAGCTTTCTCGAATTCCAGCTATGCTCCGGCGAGTACATAGGAGCGCTAGCCATGTCAGAGCCCGGAGCCGGGAGCGATGTGGTTTCCATGAAATTAAGAGCGGAAAAAAAGGGAGATTACTACGTGCTCAACGGCAACAAGTTCTGGATAACTAACGGGCCTGACGCCGATGTTTCAGTGGTGAGTTGTACCGCGAATGCAATCCAAGAGATTGTAGTGACAACAATGTAACAATGTATTTGCGTGTAATGTGAGCGCGCCCGGCGAATCGCGTCCCCCGTTCGGCAGTTACTCCCGCGCTCCCTCACATAACACAAGTGTCTTATAATTTCTAATATAACCTACAGTTAACTAATTCGATCTTTTATTCAGTGCCCGTTAATTAGCCTGAGAACTGTTCCTATAACCTGAGTACAAGTAATTGAACACGTTAAACAGAAACAATAAATTGGTGACATTAAACACATCAAGGTACAATATTGGTGTATACGGTCAAAATACCAAAGTGGTGACCCCGACGTGACGAGTATACAATACGAGTTGGTACGGTTGATATCGATATCGAACCGATGCGACCCCGTGGTATAATGTCAAGCTAGTAAAATGTAATAATAAAAATCCTCTCACAGGTGTACGCCAAAACGGACTTGACAACGAAACCCCAGCACGGAATATCGGCGTTCCTTATCGAAAAGGGAATGCCAGGGTTCAGTACGGCACAGAAGCTGGATAAACTGGGCATGAGGGGATCCAACACTGCCGAGTTGGTGTTTGAAGACTGCAAGGTATTCAACGCTTACGCGCAACGTTTAATACTCAACGCTCGTGAACGAGTGCTGTTCGTGTGTCTGGCCGCAGCACTTATGTCTTCCCTACTTTTCAACCGACTTCAAAAAAAGGAGGAGGGTCTCAATTCGACCCGTATGTTTTTTTTCTATGTTTGTTACGCGATAACTCCGCCAATTATGAACCGATTTGAACAAATCTTTTTTCGGCGTATAGGTAATACCTCAAGGGTGGTCCCATTTAAATTTAATAATAAATAAAACAACCCCCAAGGGTGGGAAATTGGGGATGAACTTAAAAAACAATAGGTATATAAGTATAACTATTGTAAGATATTTGGCTGGTTTAACTTTAATTACTTTGACATAGTTTAGGAAAATTATAGTATTAGGTAATAGATATCAGGAATTATTTTTTAATTTTTAGTTTTTTTTTTGTGTTCACGCATTTGAAGTCGAATTTTTTTTTTTTAATTTATGTCAGAAGTTTAACTTACTTTGGCATTTAAAGTTATTAACGGCAATCATGAGATGTTATCTTCTATAATATAAAAATGAATCGCTGAATGTGTTGGTAAGCCCAAATCTCGAGAGCAGCTGAACCGTTTTCAGTAATACTTTTTTTAGAATATTGCTTGAAGTACGAGGATGGTTCTTCCTGAGAGAAAAAAAAAAAAGAATCGACTGTTATGCGGTATGAAGTTCGCTGGGTCAGTTAGTTAGGTACCTATACGTATAGGTGGCAACTGGCAACAGATGTATTTGGTTGAAGATGACTTGAGAAAAGATGGTCAGAGTGGAGTTTTTTTTCCGCTGACTTTTTCTCCACTACAGGAGGTACGGTCCGAAGGCAGCGGCTTACATTTTATATTGTACATTGACATTCAGCAAACAGAATTTGAATACATTACGTTGAAATAAATTGATTTGATTTGCTTTACGAAGACTGACGACTAGGGAACTATTTCATTTGTTCTGAAATTAAATTGACATACCACGCTTCTTTGTAATCTAGACAATCAAATGAAATTAAAATCAAATCGATTTCAATGTAATATATTCAGTGTCCGAATGTCAATGTAAAATATAAGCCGCTGCCTTCGGGTCGGTCCAGCGAGATCACGTAAAATTAATCCCGCAAAATATATGCGGGATCCTTGCATTTCCGGAACCCGGTATCTCGGGATAGCATTCCCAGCCCACGAAGGTCGATCTCGAAACATTCGTTGAACACAAAAAATCTCTGTCTTCCTTAGCCTTACTAATATTATAAACGCGAAAGTTTGTAAGTATGGATGGTTGAAAATTTCACCCATGCCGGGATTCGAACCCGCAACCTCTGGCTATCCGTGCCAGCGCTCTACCAATTGAGCCAATGGGCGGCTCACCAGCATCAGTGAAATTTCGAACCTCTTTACACTATTCTCTGTATCACTGATGCCGGTGAGTCGCCCATTGGCTCAATTGGTAGAGCGCTGGCACGGATAGCCAGAGGTTGCGGGTTCGAATCCCGGTATGGGTGAAATTTTTAGCCTCTAAATAGGTTTTTAAATTTGTCCTTAGCACGGGTTAGTGCATTAAAAATAAAAATAGTATAATCCAGCAGGTTATTTGGAAACTACAATCAAACTTCGTTTCTACGAGAACCGCCTTGCACGTCGCCTTTTTAAGTCTTTAAACTCTTTTATCCAGGTCCCAGCCACGAACATTCTGGGCGAATACAACAAAGGGGTCTACGTACTAATGTCTGGTCTAGACTTCGAGCGCCTAGTACTGGCGGCAGGCCCTGTGGGTCTGATGCAGGCGGCAGTGGACACCGCCTTCGAATACGCTCACACCAGGAAGCAGTTTGGACAGAAAGTGGGCGAGTTTCAATTGTTGCAGGTTGGTTACCCATAAAGCTATCTATAAACTACCCACTTGAGACTTGAACAATACCGTAGGTACCCTGTAATTGCTTGCAGACAACCATTCCTATTCCTAAGCGCTCGTGGCCTAGTGGAACCGAGTGCTTGGAATCACTCACTTGGGTTTAGCAACAGGCGCGGTCAGGTACTGGATGGGTGACCATCCCATGACTAGGTACCGCTAGTGGCATTTTTTCTGAGCGCTTGCGTGTTTCGCAAGGCACGTTAAGGCCCTTGTCATGTAATCACAGTCGTTCAATCATGCCAGAGGCCTTATGAGCCGCTTGATAACTTCTGACAGTACCGCCACTGTCTTACAATCCTCCACCAACCGGAACTTGGGCCCCGTGGTGGAGTATAGGCCACACCCGTGCCGCAGCAGTGAGGACTTACAAACAGTTGATATCATCATCATGAACCATTCCGATTCCAACCAACTCGGTACTTTAGAATTCTAATTGTCATATTAAACTACCTACGAATTGTAGTTTTATGTAACGGGACCTTGAATAACGCGCAGTTTAGAGGCCGTTGAAGACTTTTTATGCCGGAGGCGAAGATCCACTTCGATTCGCTTAGCCAGCAGAGTAGGTAAGTAGGCCAAACGACTTATTTTCTTCCTGCCTTTCCCAGGGTAAAATGGCGGATATGTACACGACGCTCAACGCCTGTCGAAGCTACCTTTACAACGTGGCGAAGGCCTGTGACCAGGGCCATTCCAACAGCAAAGACTGCGCGGGCGTCATTCTGTTTTGTGCGGAAAAAGCTACGCAAGTGGCTTTGGACGCTATTCAGATTCTAGGTAGGCTATTTAGCATCTTACAGTCTTGAGATTAGGACTGAGGGGACCTGTTTAGGCATAACGAAAGATTTTTAAATCTTCTTCTATAATGTGGGGACACATTAATTACAAAAAAAAATATATTTCAGTATTACACTATTTTTATTTTTAATGCACTAACCCGTGCTAAGGAACAAATTTAAAAAAAAAACCTATTTAGAGGCTAAAAATTTTCACCCATGCCGGGATTCGAACCCGCAACCTCTGGCTATCCGTACCAGCGCTCTACCAATTGAGCCAATGGGCGACTCACGGCATCAGTGAAATTTCGAACCTCTTTACAATATTCTCTGTATTACGTACAGGCAGCGACATCTGACTCAAGCAAATTGCATTACTTACAGCCCCGACTACCTACTTTGCAGTTAGGTTTAACATCGGAACGATATCACTGTACCCACATAATTACACTATTTTTATTTTTAATGCACTAACCCGTGCTAAGGAACAAATTTAAAAACCTATTTAGAGGCTAAAAATTTCACCCATGCCGGGATTCGAACCCGCAACCTCTGGCTATCCGTACCAGCGCTCTACCAATTGAGCCAATGGGCGACTCACGGCATCAGTGAAATTTCGAACCTCTTTACAATATTCTCTGTATTACGTACAGGCAGCGACATCTGACTCAAGCAAATTGCATTACTTACAGCCCCGACTACCTACTTTGCAGTTAGGTTTAACATCGGAACGATATTTAGCCTCTAAATAGGTTTTTAAATTTGTTCCTTAGCACGGGTTAGTGCATTAAAAATAAAAATAGTGTAATTATGTGGGTACAGTGATATCGTTCCGATGTTAAACCTAACTGCAAAGTAGGTAGTCGGGGCTGTAAGTAATGCAATTTGCTTGAGTCAGATGTCGCTGCCTGTACGTAATACAGAGAATATTGTAAAGAGGTTCGAAATTTCACTGATGCCGTGAGTCGCCCATTGGCTCAATTGGTAGAGCGCTGGTACGGATAGCCAGAGGTTGCGGGTTCGAATCCCGGCATGGGTGAAATTTTTAGCCTCTAAATAGGTTTTTAAATTTGTTCCTTAGCACGGGTTAGTGCATTAAAAATAAAAATAGTGTAATTATGTGGGTACAGTGATATCGTTCCGATGTTAAACCTAACTGCAAAGTAGGTAGTCGGGGCTGTAAGTAATGCAATTTGCTTGAGTCAGATGTCGCTGCCTGTACGTAATACAGAGAATATTGTAAAGAGGTTCGAAATTTCACTGATGCCGTGAGTCGCCCATTGGCTCAATTGGTAGAGCGCTGGTACGGATAGCCAGAGGTTGCGGGTTCGAATCCCGGCATGGGTGAAATTTTTAGCCTCTAAATAGGTTTTTAAATATATTTCAGTAATAAAGTAAAGTTTAACTTGGTTTTTTCTAAGCCATTTTTCTAAAATTATTTTCAATCCAAATAATCTAAAACGCTTCGAATCTGATGTCACACCTAGGTAGAAAACATCAAACGTCACATGCATGTGTACGCAGCCTAAGAAAGTAAACAAATGTTTACCTAAGCGTGACGTCACAAGGTGTTATTGGTGTCTCAGTCAAAATGGCTGAAAGCAGTACTATAGTTTTTTATTTTATTGAAAATTAAATTGGCGCATTGTACCTACTTAGGACCTTTCGGAGCAAGCTTTTACATGTATACATTAGATTGTACTAACCAAGCCTATGCTCACATAGTAACATAATTATGTTACGCTTGAAAGCATCGCTCATTGAGAATTGCTTTAAGATTTTTTCTTTGCAGGTGGCAATGGATACATAAACGACTACCCGACCGGCAGATTACTTCGGGATGCTAAACTGTATGAAATTGGAGCTGGCACTTCAGAAATAAGAAGAATGCTGATTGGAAGAGCCTTGAATAGTGAATATAAGTGAAATGAAATTAACCAATACCAATTACGAGATGAATAAATATATTTACATGTCATGAGTTTTGTGCTTTATCGCCACCAAAAGCTCACAGAAAAACTGACAGAAAGTGATTCTACAAAATGCCACCATTTTGGCGGAATAAACAACATCTGTCCAGGATGCAGGATGCAATAATAGCCCTTAGCTTCCTTATAGAAAGGATACTTTTCAAAATCTGGCTCTCTAGGGTCCACTCTTGCTGTATTATTCAGTAACTCCTCATCATGTGGGTATAGGTATTCTGAATCTGATGGTGAGAACAGAAATATCCTTTTCTCGCCAACTACTTGGGCTAGCAAGTTCCTCTTAGGATCATGATGTAAGGGTGAAACAGTTCCTTTAGGGCCGTACCAGGCATTTATATCTACAGGCTCGTCACTCTCAGTGAAGGAGCAGTACTCTGGTTCAGCAATATCTTTCTTTAACTCCGGTATTTGGTCAAATAGTTGACACTGGGCCAAATATCCAGTGGTTCTGTTTGGGGAGTAAATATGTTGTTCGATAAACTCTCCTAAAGTCATGAGTCTTTGTGTCCATTCCGAGTCTGTGTACTTTGAACCCAACTCTATAGGAACTGTTCTAAATCTTGCCAATGCAAGAAGATACTCTTTGTCTTTCCATTTGGACAGTGCTGGCCAGTGGCTAATGCAGTTATTGAGGACTACAGGTCTCTCAGCCAGTATGTAGTCTTTGTAGAAGTGTTCCATACTTGGACGATTTATTATGTCTAATTCAATGCCTTGTGTTTGTGTATTTGGTGTAGTTGAGCAGCTTGGTTCAATATCTTTGGTATCTGCTACAGTAGCCGTCGTTGGGTAAAGTTCATTGTATTTCTTGCTGAGTATTGAAGCACAGTTTTGTAACAACAAAGGATCTTTATCCAACGGGCAACCAAACAATAGCCCATGGTCTAATAGAGCAAACAATATTTTTCCTAATTCTTCTGTTAAGACCGGTGGTTCTGCAGCTTTCAAATATAATAATACTTGTAAGTACGAAGCTATGGTGATGGTTTTCCTCAAATATGGCTTAACCTCCTTCCAGTTTCCGATGTTAATCTGTTCATAAGCATAATCATAAACTGCTGAAACTTTAATGACTGGTATACCCTGGTCTTCGAGACAGCGTTTTATGGTAGCTTTACAAGGTGGTATCAGCTCCGAGATCTCTGATAGATTAATATTTTCTTTGAATTTCGCTAGCTCAGACAAGAGATTTTCGGACTGTAAATCGTCAGGCGGAATTACCATCTGCATTATATCGAATTAAGATGAGATATGAACTGAATTTAACTGAACTATTATAATAAATCCTACAATAACTAGGTAAATTAGGTTATGTTTACTAAGTTTATTTTGTGGGTACGTGGGTACTTTTTTTTTTTTTTTTAGTTCGTCCCGCAAGGAACCGGCTAAGGTCTTAGACCATGCTGCCACGTCTTTGGTTTTTGTTCTTCATTATGAGTTTTTGGGGAGGTTAGTCTTCAGTATAATATATTTTTCATGCTGCCATGTCTTTGGTTTCTATTCTTCATTATGAATTTTTGGGAAGTTAAAGTCTTCAGTAATATATTTTTCATGCTGCCACGTCTTTGGTTTCTGTTCTTCATTATGAATTTTTGGGAGGTTAAAGTCTTCAGTAATATATTATCGTCTTCAGTTTTAATTATATAAAATGTCCAATCCAATTTTAGTAAAATCCGTGTAATTTTACGTCGTGTCCGTCGAATTAGTCAATCCGTGATTTTAAGTCAATTAAGGCAACACATACTCTTTTCTTTTTTGGTCGAAATCGAAACGTCAAAACAAACAAACCAAAAATATTACATAACCTTACAAATTCTAAATATTATGTACAAGTCCATTTAGAAAATATTTTACACGGCTAAAAGTCGTATTCGAGTATTAAACAAAATCAATATACAAGAAAAACTAAATCTGTCCTACAGTGTTAATTATGAATCTGAACAAAGACAAAAATGTGGAAGTATTTACAAGAAGAGCCTGAATGGAGCGCGGCACTGACTCTGGACTGCTATAGATTTCAATCAGCTCATCCATTAGCACAAGGCGCTGGATGCCAAAGGATGGGCATTCGAAGAATAGATGATGTAAGGATTGCTCAGTTTGGGAGCTGCAATGGTCACAGAACGGACTCTGAACCATTTTTAACCGGAACAGATGATAGTTTAGATTACAATGACCAAAACGAAGCCTTGAAATAGAAGTGTAATATTTCCTATGAATGTAAGTATTGTTTTTACAAAACCAGGGCATGCTACCAATGGGAACATTAAATGTAGCATACCATAAGCCTTTATTTTCAGCTTGAACTGTGTAGTTCCAGTGTCTTTTCCAGATATCTATAGATCTTTTCTTTAGAAGAGAGATTACATCTGTCCAGGGAACAGAAACATTAAGATTATAGCTGGAGTCTGGAATAGTATCTGCATTATTTGTAATTGCTCTAGCCAAAAAATCAGCCCTTTCATTTCCTGCTACACCAACATGTGAAGGAACCCACACAAATGAAACATCTATGTTATGAATAAGAAACAAATCTAACCACTCCTGCTTGATTAAAGAAATTAAATAATTTGTATTAGCTTTGAATCTATTATTTTTGAGATTTTCCAGAACACTCATACTATCACTGACAATTACATATTTATAACATCCATCACTTTTATTATTGATATTTTTTAGGGCTGCTAGTATAGCCACGGCTTCTGCTGTGAATATACTAATGTTTGAATTTATTTTATGACCAGTGCCTAAATTAAAAAAGCCATCAAAGAAAGCAAACGAGACAGCATTATCAGTTTTGGACCCATCAGTATAGAGGAATCTACAATCATCAGTGAACTCTGAAAGTTTGTTGTACACATCTTGTTTGGTGCATAGATTGTGATCAATTATTATATTTATTGCAGGAAATTTACTAAGAAAATTTCCCTGATAACAAGGAAGGAGAGGGGATTTATAAATCTGTAATGTTTCCAGAAAATTAATGTACTGAGCAAAGCCCTGAAGGATATAAAGAGAATTTGGAGGAGAATTCATCAAGCTCAGCAATAGGTAATTATTTCTCTTACTATATAATTTTAATAAAAATCTTTCTTTCAGATAAGTAAATCTAATAGCTAATGGAGGGAGTTTGCACTCCACCTGCATTACATTTATAGGAGTACTTTTAAATGCTCCTGTGATGAGTCTCAAGTTTTTATTTTGAATTTTATCCAAGGCATTCACCAATCTACTGTCACCACCAAAACAAAGAAAACCATATTCAAAATGACTACGAACCAATGATTTGTACAGAAGTAACAATATTTTCGGATCTGCTCCCCACGAAATCCTGCACAAAGATTTCAAAATATTATGGGCCTTATTGGCTCTTAAACTTAGCAATTCAACATATTTTTTCCAAGACATATTGTGAGTAAAGATAATACCTAAAAACTTAGCCTCTTGAGAAACAGGAATGGGGACTTTGTTGTAGAATACAGAAGGAATATTATTACTAGCTTTACCAAATACAACCACTTTAGATTTTAATGCATTTATATCAAGATTCAGATAGGTGAAGTATGTAGACAACCCTTTTAAAGATTTGTTAAGAATTTCACTGATGTTTTTTAATTTTTTTCCAGATGCATAAACAACCAAGTCGTCAGCAAATTGAAGATTTTTGACTTCAGAACCCAAAATGAGATTTAAACGGCGGATATATAAGAGGAAAATTAATGGAGAAAGTATTCCGCCTTGACAAACACCAACAGAAGCGAATCGTGGACCATAAAGATTACCATTATATTTTACATAGACTTCCCTCTCAGTGAGAAAATTATGAATCCAATTAACAATTTTATTTGGGATCCCGATGGAAAGTAACTCAACACAAAGAATGTCGACATTGACACTATTAAATGCTCCAGACACATCAAAAAACACCGACATCAAATAATATTTTTTATTTAAACTATTTTGTATGTCAAGCTGCAGCTGACAGATGCTTTCACGAGCTGATGTTCCTCTTCGAAAGCCAAATTGATTAGAAGGTAAAATACTATTTTGTTCTACATAAAATTCCAACCTTTGTTTTATCAGTTGTTCAAAAACTTTGCCTATGCAAGATGTCAAAGCAATAGGACGGTAGGAATCTGGATTTGATCGAGGCTTATCTGGCTTTAATATGGGCACTAAACAATCGGACTTCCATGAGTGGGGAATCTCATTGCTCAACCATAGGTTATTTAATATTTCAAGCAAAATCTGTAAGCTATTTTTACTAAGCCTTTTTAACATTATATAAGGAATACCATCCAGACCAAATGCGCCATCTTTTCTCGAGAGAATAGCTGATATTAATTCTTCAATTGAGAAAGATTTTATCATAAAATTATTTACAGGATTTGTTTCACTGTCCGGGGAAAATTTTGGTTTATTATTTACATGGTCGGGTGTATACTTTTGCAAAAAATCTTGTATCCAACTATCATTGTCATTATTAAAAGAGTAAGTTTTGTTGAATTTACGCATACAGTTCCAGATTATTGACAGAGGTGTACATCGATTGAAGGAGCTACACAGTTCAATCCAGCTATTAGATCTTTCCATTTTTAACAAAAGTTTTTTATGTGCTTGTAATTTTTTAAATTCAATGTAAGATTGATCTGAAGGATTATTTTTAAAGTTAATATAGGCAAGTTTGGAATTTTCTACAGCTTCTGAACATTTTTTATTCCACCAAGGAAGAGAGAGCTTCTTGCGTATCAGTCTACGACGAGAGTTGATAGCACCAAAAGAAGAAGAAACAGAATTACGATTTGTAAGAGAGTCATTAACTACATTATGCAATATGTTACAAAAACTGTTATATGCTGTCAACGGAGTGTAATTTTCAACCTGAAAATCAGACAGTTGTGTGTCTACATATTGTTCATATAATGTCCAATTGATCATTTTAAAGTTAGGATAGATGGGCAAAGGATTAGCACCATTGCTGTTTACAAGACCATCATCATTAATACTATTATTTACAAAAACCTTAATAATTACAGGAAGATGGTAGCTGCCAAGAGGATCATTATGTACAGACCAATCGCAAGACAGAGCCAGTGATGGGGAAGCCAGTGATAAATCCAAAGCATTGGGACGCCATGTCAAGGAGCCCACAGTAGTAACCTCGCCTGAATTCAAAACAACCAAATTTTTTTCATCAATAATTTCCAAAATATCTCTTCCTCTAGGATTAATAGAATGGCACCCCCACAAAGTATGGTGTGCATTAAAATCACCTGCAAATAACATGGGTTCGGGTATTGACTCTATTATTGACTGAAGTTTAAGTTTATCAAAAGATGGGACACAGTTTGTAGGACAGTAAAAACTTACAATACTCATTTCTTTATTATTTACAGATATCCTTACACAAATGTTTTGTAAGGAGTTGTCCGAATATGTATTAATTTTTTTATAATTTAAACTATTATGTATTAAAATTGCTACACCATTATGTTTATTACCAATATCGTTTCTTTCTATTCGATATCCTTTTATGTTAAAATCTTTAATAGGAGTTAGCCAAGTCTCTGATATTATTGCTACATGTATATCGTTTTCATAAAGAAATTGTGTTAATAGAAATTTATTGCTAATAATACTCTGGGAGTTCCACTGCATAATATTAAGTTGATCCATTGTTAGAAGAAGTGGTATTTCTTACAGTTTGTGCTAAGATTTCTTTTATTGATGTAGAGTTGATTGGGGTGTTTTTCTGATTTGTAACTATTTTTGTAATTGCTTGAATGAGTATGTTCATGAAAAAATCTGATTTCGTTAAATTTTGAATTTGTGTTTCGATGTTCGATTTTGTTAATTGGGGGAAGGAGTTTTCATTGAATAAATCTGAGTATGTGACGGCCCTTGACTTAATTTTGTTTTCCTCTATTTTCAATTTTTTTTGTGGACATGTGTTAGAGATAGCTATGTGATTGCCTCCGCAGTTGCAGCATTTCGCGTTTTTAGGATCCTCTTTACATGTTTTAAAATGGTGATTTTCTGTGCAGATCGAGCACACAACCGAATTTCGGCAGTATTTGGCAATGTGGCCAAACTTCATGCACTGAAGACATTGCTTTACTGGTGGTATATAAGCGCTTACCTCGTGTCTCCAAGAATCGAGATAGACGTACTGAGGCAATTCAGTGGATGCAAAAGTTACCGCGACTGTCTGAGTGGGAAGATGTGACACGTCGCCGTCGTCACTCCGCACCCGACGCATGAAACGTCTCACTTGAATTACATTTCGAGAGCTGCCAATCAACGAGAAGATTTGTTTGTTGGAAAGGTCAGTAGGGACTGAGGTAAGAACCCCAGTCGCTTCAGTGTCGCTAGCCGGTATAGTGGCCTTCAGGTCTAGTTCGTCGAGTAATTTTTTATTCTGCATAAACACATTTGCATTGTTTGACAAATCGAACGTAATGCCAATCTTGAATTTATTTACTGACTTCAGATGTAGAATGCCAGTGACGCAGAATTTGCGTATGGCATGGGAGAGAGCTAGCCTGTCTTTGTCGGAAAACGGTTTTTCATTTTCGTGTGACACGAACACTATGTATTCCGATTTTTTACTGTTTTCAGGATACCTCCTAGAGTACCCTGGAACCTTAAAAACATTGTACTTCCTGGAGGAGTCATCATCCGAGTCCGAAGTGTCCATAGCTGGTGATGATCGCTCGTCAGGGGGATCAGTTTTTTTCCGCTTCTTTCCCGCCCCCATCTTCTAATTACAATATGTACAAACTTGTCCACCAACTATATGTTCAATTCACTTTGTATTTACAGAGAAATATAAAAGTTATCAATTTATTGAAAATTGTTCAAATTTCGCCGCCTTTACTCATCCAAGGTTCCCGCGCTTTTTTTTCACGTGGGTACTATTCGGTAATCGGTATCAAGTTTGACAGATTCACGAATTACTTTTCGTTCTATACAAAACATATGTTCTGAGAGGTGATAGGGTGGGTGATATACAAACGGTATTAGGTACTTGATCTTCTGGTTTAACTACCCAAGACATAGACATACCTATGCGTAGAAAGAATCAGCCGGCGGCCGCCTTACAAAAGACGCGCTTTCCGTTCAGTCGTCGTTGTTCTCTTCTCTTACTTTTCTAATAGAATGTGCGAATAGGTGATAATGATTCCGTCATAAGAGCGGGTTTGTGTTTGTCGTGTAGTTTCTAAAAAAAAATCCTATGAAATAGGACTACCTAGGTATGTAAGATGAGATAAGGTAATATGTTATCGAGAGTATTCGAGAGATATAGTATACGACATATTTTTTGTTTGAGTATGTTTAAAAGCTTCAATGAATTTCCCTAAAGAATGCAGTGTATTGACCTTGAAAAGCAGAGTTCTTATAATGGATGGTTTGTCTATGGCCAGTCATATGATCAATTTGACATTTCACCGTGAGTGAATTGTCAACAACGAACAAACAAACAACGAAAAAAGCAATTTTTGAAAGAAACCTCCAATTTGATTCCAACAAACATTTTGCGGACATGGCCAGATAATATTTCCACAGGATGGCAGGCGTAAACAGACACGAGGGGAGCACGACCGGAGACTAGAGGCGACTTGAGACGCGATGGCGTTATTCGACAAGTTATTTTCAACAAAGAGAAAACTCGACGCTCCGCGATCACGAGACCGCAGGTACGTCACGGAGAATAGTTTTCATTCATGTATTCTATTTGTGCGTCGCGTGGCATGCGCTCGGGGCGTTGACGCACAGCGTTGCCCGCAGGGACTCTAGCACCGTAGTGTCCACTGTCCAGAGTTGGGTAACTGGTTGACGCACACGCCTGCAAACTACGCGGCGGGCATTCGACGACTGTAGGACCTGGCACCGTTGAGTAGGCGTGCCGGCACGAGGGGGGGGGAGGGGACTACGACGACAGTCTGTTTACCTCTGTCATGCCAGTACACTAGCACATTCCACTTAGGCCTGACGTCTGTCCGACCGCGAGTCTCGCGTTTATGTGCATTTGAAAGTGAAATCGTGAAATCAGTGTGCATTGTCGCTAGTGCAGGCTCGCCAACTGTGTTAAGTGACGGTTGACGGCAGCTGCGATGAAAAAATAGGATGAAAGTTAGGTAATTTGGTCCCTTAACTTGTTTATAGTTTGTAGCAAATGGGAGTGAGAGCCTGGTTATATCTAGACCTCCTAATTTGAAGCCAGGATGTGGCCAGTTTTAATCAGTTCTGTCCTGTATGGGTATGCTATTTAGGTTTTATTTATTAATCTTATTGATGTGTTTCATTCTTAGCTACTCTAAGATATGTAAATGAACTGTGTAAACTAAGTGTGATTTGTCTAATTAGTCAATGAAACATGCAAGGCTAGTGTTTCTTAGTACTTAATGGGACCTATTTTTATAATTCAAGGACCATTGAGATGGTTTAACTGCGCCTTAAGCACAGTTAAACTATCTTTTACAATACATTGTTTATCAGTCTTTATAATCAAAACAATCTAGAATTATTGTCCCTATAGATAGTTAGTGCCAAATAACCAATTTTTTTTGTTTAATTAAAAACAAATTGGTTTCTACTTCTATTTAATTGGCTAACACCTTTGCAATGAAGGCCAACGACCTTTTGATTTACTGCTATCTTAGTTCAAATATTGCCTCGACCTTTTTTGCATTATGGCTTTTATACAAATAGGGCTTTTCCAAGGTAAGATAAGAAAATTCTTTGTACATAAAAGTTACAAAAAAAACCGGTCAAGTGCGAGTCAGACTCGCGCACCGAGGGTTCCGTACAAACCTGTATTGTAGACCTGAGTATTTGGTATGAATTTCAATTTAAGACCTCTACGCGTTTATGAGGAAATGGGTAGTAAGTTTAAAATTATTAAAAAAATATATATTATGTGATGTAACTAAAAATTTATGGTTTTCGTAATTTTTCCTTTATCTATGCTATAAGACGTTGCTTCGTACCAAATTTCAAGATTCTGAGTTTACGGGAAGCACCCTGTAGGTTTTGATTCCCTTGCAAGTGTCGAAAATTTGCGGCATAAACGGCTGTATCTTTTGATTGCGTTGGCTTAGAAGTTTGATTTTTTCACAGCTTCAAGGGACAGTAGACCTGAGTAATTGATATAAATTTCAGCTTCATACCTCCACGCGTTCCTGAGAAAAAGGGTCTTGACAGACGGACGGACGGACGGACAGACGGACAACAAAGTGATCCTATAAGGGTTCCGTTTTTTCCTTTTGAGGTACGGAACCCTAAAAAACACAGTGCGAATGGCAGCTTTATAAGCTAAGCTAGACTATATACTTGCAGCAAGGTTACCATCTACCATTCACTTGTCATGCGATCACTTTGTGTGGTATTTTAAATAAGTATTAGTGCTTAAAATCATCACTCTGCAGTGGGTACACATAATATGACTTAAGCCAATACTCTCTTCCCAAGAGAAGACATGTGTCCTGCAGTAAGGCACAATAGTCTGACTATGGATATTACCATCCAAGTAATATCATGAAAAGCTGCATTTAGACCAGCACCATTCTCACCAGCTCATTGCAACAGGCAGACCTCTAACAACGTACTATGCCGTGCCTGAAAGGAATGCCTGCCTGAGGGTGCCTGAACAAGCAAACATCAGCTTGTTTATTTATCGGAATGAATGCTCCAAACAGAGCAAATATCTACTGAGCAAATGCGAAAGAAGGCAGTTGTCTATCAGCACCATACAAGTCTGTCAGAGGCTCAAAGTGCCCTGTGTGCATTCCCTTTGCTAACCTCTATAAGTAAAATAACCAAATAGTATTTACAATGCGGGTCAGTGATGATTTCTTTGCTAGCTTTCACCCACGGATTAAGAAAAAAAAAATATGTCAGGTCTACACTGACTATATTTTATTTTATTTATTTTGGAAAACAATAAGGTCACAGATACATTTACCAAATTTTACACACTCTATCTTCAAATGTCTAGCGGAGAGTCTTATCTTTGAATGAATAAAAACGAATTTTAATAGTCGATCCTTGTAATTATTATTATTATAACTCCAAATAGGGGATGTATTAGCAAAGGGAAAGATAAAAAGTACCCGGAACCGGCGTGCGTGCATGCAACGACTTATGAACGTTGATGAAGCGAAGGTGGTCTGTCAGGATCGTGGCAAGTGGCAGTCCCTGGTCTCTGCCTACCCCTCTGGGATACAGGCGTGAGGTTATGTATGTGTGTATTATTATTACTCTTAATATACTAGCAGCTCAAAGCTCACGCGTGTATATCTTATGACAGCACTTGATTTTAAAAACCTATTTAGAGGCTAAAAATTCCACCCATGCCGGGATTCGAACCCGCGACCTCTGGCTATCCGTGCCAGCTCTCTTTCCAACTGAGCTAATGGGCGACTCACGGTCTGGCACGGATAGCCAGAGGTCGCGGGTTCGAATCCCGGCATGGGTGGAATTTTTAGCCTCTAAAAGGTTTTTAATATTGTCCTTAGCACGGGTTAGTACATTAAAAATAAAAATAGTATAAGCACTTGATTTGTTTTTGTTTTTATGTAATGATCCAGTCTATTTTTAAAACAGTTTACTGAATCAGCACAAACGATAGATAATGTGGCAAATTTGTTTGATTGGTCTGTACGCAATATGATTGGTAAAAAAAACCTATTTTGCACTATGCAAAATCCACAAATAGAGAACATGGGCAAAAAATGTTTTTATCTCATTGATATCAACCCTTTGTATGTCCCCACTACTAGGGCACTGGTCTCCTGCGTCGCAGGAAGGTGAAGCCATACTCCTCCATGGGGGCCAAGTCCAGGTTGGTGGAGCATTGTAAGACATTGGTGGGCCTTACTGGCAGAAGTTATCAAGCTGCTCTTAAGGCCTCCGACGTGGCTTAACGACGGCCATTACATGACAGCCGGCACCAACGGCTTAGCGTGCCTTGCGAAGCACGGAGGCGCTCGGAAAAATTGCCTTTAGCGGTAGTCACGGGATGGTCACCCATTCAGCACCTGACCGCGCTTGTTCTTCTTGCTTAACTCTAGTGTTTGATCCAGTCACTCGGTTCCACTAGGTCACATTGGAGTTATTTTTTTTATTGTGGCTTCGATTGTCTCCTACTGCTGGGCAATGGCCTCCCCGTTCGCTTAAGTTCCAATAATAATCATGGTTTATTTTTCGTTAATTCTACGACAAATTGCGAACCTCCTCCTTTCTTCGAAGTCTGTTAGTAAGCTAACAGTCTCCCCCATTGCAGGCCCTCCAGAATAGGCCCGGAGCAGGTGCGTTTGCTGCTATTCAAGGAGTGCGACTGGCGTGGCAGGAAACTCCTCTTCGACTCGTCCACGATCGAGCGGCGGCCGGCCGGGAAGCATGATAAGCCCGGCGTCAAAGCGGGCGAGTCGCCCTACGTTGTCGAGGTCGCGCAAGGGTTCGCCTATGTGGTAAGTTTAATATAATTTATTAGGACTCGCACAAGGCACTTTAAGCAGTGCCTGTGTGGTGTCGGCCTAGAGAATAGCACCAGCCCAATTCTTCCCGCGGGTGTCGTAAAAGGCGACTAAGGGACACAAACCGGGGGGGGTTGGGCAGCAGCGCCCCCTGCGATACAATTCTACCGAACTGCGATCCCCAACCCGAATTGCCCAGCGTGGGGATTATGGGCATTACCCCCTATGATAGCACAACGTGGCGCTCTTTAGGGGAGGGCTATGTCCAGCAGTAGACTAGTATAGCCTGACGACGACGACGACTTTATGCAGTTGGTGACGGCTGCCGTCGATAGATGGCAGTCGTTAAGCCATGTCAGAGGGCGTAGGGCGGCTTGAAAAATTCAGACAGTAAGTGAACTGGTCCCAAACTTTAAACTATGGTTTGGGACCAGCCCTTCTTTTACGTAACATTCCACTCTATTTATTACATATCTATCACCTAACTGCAAAGTAAAAACCTAACTACAAAGTAGGTAGTCGGGGCTGTAAGTGATGCAATTTACTTAAGCCAGATGTCGCTGCCTGTACGTAATACAGAGATTCGAAAAGAGGTTCGAAATTTCACTGATGCCGGTGAGTCGCCCGTTAGCTCAGTTGGAAAGAGCGCTGGAACGGATAGCCAGAGGTCGCGGGTTCGAATCCCGGCATGGGTGGAATTTTTAGCCTCTAAATAGGTTTTTAAAATTGTCCTTAGCACGGGTTAGTGCATTAAAAATAAAAATAGTATAATGATGTGGGTACAGTGATATCATTCCGATGTAAAAACCTTACTGCAAAGTAGGTAGTCGGGGCTGTAAGTGATGCAATTTACTTAAGCCAGATGTCGCTGCCTGTACGTAATACAGAGAATAGTGTAAAGAGGTTCGACATTTCACTGATGCCGGTGAGTCGCCCGTTAGGTCAGTTGGAAAGAGCGCTGGCACGGATAGCCAGAGGTCGCGGGTTCGAATCCCGGCATGGGTGGAATTTTTAGCCTCTAAATAGGTTTTTAATATTATCATCACAGTTAAGGATTTAGACAACTCCAAAGTGTGAAAATATGCATGCATTTGACAGCTAGAGAAGCCTAAAGAAGTAAAAAATCAACGTCACCCAACTCAGTGGATACATAATAATGCCCCAGGTAACTACTAACTATACTATGGATCCCAGAGTGCTTAGTGCGAGTTTTTTAACTACTCGATCGCGTTAACGTAAACTCATATTTCTATGGCATCGAGGAAGCGCCACCTAGCGACAAGTATGGAAATTAAAATTGCTGAGTGGGAGTTGTAATGGTTTACGTTGAGAAGTGAACACGTTTACCAGCCAAAACACGAATAAACGCGAGTGCGAGTTGTACTGTGACAGCGTTTTGCCATTTCGAACGGTTAACTTACTCATACCCACTACTCAATGCTCGATTAACGCGGTAGTAAAGTTATTCGATTGGATCTGTCAAACGCGCACTAAGCACTCAGTATTATGGAATCAGCGGTGGTAGCTCAGTGGGTAGAACCATGGACTCGCAAGCGAGAGCCCCAGTTTCGATCCCCAGTGCGGGCATGTACCAAAGACTGTTTAATTTCAAAGTCACGTACTTTTGCAAATTTGCAGGTCGCAATACCACACGCTAACTGTGAAGAAAAACATCGTGAGGAAACCCGCGGCTTGGTTGGCTCCGCACGTATTGACTAGTCTTTCCCGTGGGCTAGGCCGACTAAGCTGTCAGGATGGTATAAAACTGGGCAAGCCTACACCATCTATAAAACCATGTCTCAGGCACTACAGCGTCGGAGTGTTCCCTTCACCCATCTAATGTGACCTTAGAACACATCTGAGAGTGTGACTGAAGATGCCACTGGACGCTGTATAAATCATCTCATTAAGTAGATGCAAAAAGGCCATCAGATGTATTGTGGCATCCAGGCAAGGACATCACAAAGATGAATAAACATCCAGTCTGGGACCACTTATACAAATGTACGGCGGCCCCCAGTGCGAATCGAACCCACCACTTCTGTCTTGGTATCTAAGCGCCTTAACGGCTAATCGAGCGGTGGGCGTGTGTACCTTTCCCGTAATCCACAAGTCACAGCATCATTCATTTGTTTTATGTTATTGTCAATCAATCGATCAGCCCATATTATATACTGCTGGACATAGGCCAAACGAAGACAAGCCACTTCTTTCTGTACATGCATGCATTTGCATGCAGCCGCTAACAGAATTTTGCTTAAGATCATCGTTCCAGAGTGCTAGTAGGGCGTTCTACACTGTATTGCCAGTTCGTCGTATTTACTAGAAAACCGTCGTACCTTTTTTGTACATTCTTGCCGTTATTATTATGTATTGGCATTCACGTCGCTCTGGCTACCTATTGCTGTTTAAAGTTAAATAGTATCCAACGTTTTGTAAGTAAAACGTACAGATAAACATTCAGCGTTGCCAATATGCCAAAAAATCACCTGATTCTGAGGTTTCCAGCATAACAAGTTAAGCCTCAAGTGTAGAGATTGGAGGTACTGGAGTCGCGTTTGATAATAAAATAAATGACGTCATTTTTATCTATAAGTACTTGGGTGAGTATGTAAATCACGTACTGTCAGGTGACTGGTTTTCACGGTATTGTTCAAGTGTTTGTTGTTGGAAAACATTGCAACCTTCAGTTACTACGAGGTGCTTTGAGGATTCTGGTTTATTTTATTGGCGTAAACTTTATTTTTATTTTTAATTCTCACTAGAGCGCTTGTAACAAAGCGTATGCTTTATTGCAAGCACTTTACATGTGACATCAATTAGCGAATGCTCAAATTACAATTCTTCAGTTGATCTACATAGTACCACACCTACGAATATGTTCAAATGTTTAGTTAGCTCTTATTGCTCACGAATTAGACGCTATATGTGAATTTCTAGCACAATATATCTGTATTTATCATCACCATTATTTTAAGTATCCTAAACTCTTACGACCTGTCTCGGAGATCTAAATTGCTTTGGTAAACTTCTAAATTTTCATCCAAGTGTAGTTTTAGCTTCATTCGCACAGTCGCTAATAAATAACATTCATCTTAGTAAAAGTCTTCAAACAAAAGAGTAACTTGTGACCCAGGCTTTCGTATTAATGGTACTGAATTGTGTGTCACTAGAGGGGTGTGTTGTCAGCACTAAGTGGTCTAATTTTAGACCACTATAAAGGCTGCTAAATTGGCACTATCTCGTGACAGGCTTGGTAATTCCTTATTATAAATGGAGCGGCTAAAAATAGATGCCTCGATATCATCGA
Source organism: Yponomeuta sedellus (assembly GCA_934045075.1). NCBI lineage: Eukaryota > Metazoa > Arthropoda > Insecta > Lepidoptera > Yponomeutidae > Yponomeuta > Yponomeuta sedellus. Next base: position 4,079,240 of record OW203726.1, on the reverse strand, counting down.
CACGCAAAGTTTACATTATTGTGTTGACGATTGGTGTGTTGACAATGTGTTTAAAAAATATCAAACAGGTCCTATTAATCAATACAAATATTTTTTATAATAAAATCAACTTGGAAAACTCTCAAGGCTTAAATACACTTACAGTGCTACACAAGAAATAAGTCTCGCGGATGTACCTGCGCAGATGAACAAATTTTGTATGTGCGGCAAGTTGATCGACCAATCAGATAGTTTCATTTTATGGCAGGCCGCGCGCCTTTGTTGCTATTGGTTGATTCAACGTCATCGATGCAGGTGACTATTAGTTTGGCAATATTAGCGTGAGCGAAATAGGTAGCGCTACTGCGGCAATCAATTCTGCACCTTAACCGTATCTGGTAAAGATCATGTTGAATGTACTTATAGCTTCGGGTACTTTCGTTACACTTCTTCCTAGTCTGCGCGAACGTAGATTCCCTAAGGGACTTATATGATGTGTAGTACTGTACTTACTGTTTCAATCAAAACGGCATTGTAAATTGGGAGAGTAGAAACTATTATTCCATATTCACAAATTTTTGAACAGATACAGAATAGTTAAATATTAATCGGGTCTAATCGCGATTATTTATTAGGTCAAACGTAATTACCTTAATTTCCGATGTTTCGGCAGCGTTGCAGTTGCCGTGGTCACGGGTATACTAATAAATATTAATAATCAATAATCGCGATTCGCCGTGTTTAATATATAATTATGTATCGTTATTCATCGTTTTCTATAAAATAAATAACAATATTGTAAATGTGTGTTAATTCGAAAGTAGTTCAAATCCGTTCAATACGCATTTCATTAACAATAAACATGAACAAAAAAATATATATTTTCGTCGGTCTTAAAGCCGGTGATTATAACTGTGAACGCTAACTACGTGCATACCGCCCACGATCAGTGTTGCCGAATCCTGGCCGCCGAATGTCGCCAACATTTAGAAAAAAAAACCCGTATATTCGTATTCATTCGGGTTTTTTGGGCGAATCTTTTTCGTAGTTCATTTATTCATTCATTTATTTCCTGGACATATGCCTCCCCCAGGGTGCGCCACAAGACCCGATCTCCCGTTTTCGCCATCCAGTCACGACCAGCCACCTTTTCCGGTCGTCGGTCCGTCATTTCGTAGTTCAAATCGCTTAAATTTTATGTTTTTCTAGTAAAAAGGTTAAAAAAAGTAGGTGACCATACGATTTGTAAGCCGCGTCCAAAGCTTGTAGACGACTATATGTATAGTAATGGTCGACGCAGCTGGTCATTTTGTATTTTGTGTAATATTGAATTTGATCTGTTTTACCAATGACAACAACGTTGTGATCAATGATTACAATTTTCAGGTCCCATGACACATTTCTAAATAGCCAATATGGCGGTCAATTTCCCAACCTGGCAGTACCACCTACGAGCGGCATATATCATGTTTATGAGACGAGCAAACGAGCTGTTTTACGCCTAATAATTTTGTAATCTAATGGCTGCTTGACGATAAATGCAGTTTTATAATAATGTCACTAGTGACTCAAAATGGAGTCCTCTAGCTAGCCACTTTGTTTGCTTCGATTTTAAGAGAATATACCTATTCGATTGTATGATAGTATAAGTTTTTTTTATTAGACGGTGATTTAGTTTTTGTAACAGCACCTTGGACAACTCCAAACTGTCAAAATATGTATGCACTTGACAGCTGGAGTAGCTTAAGTGGTTGGACAATTTAAAAACCTATTTAGAGGCTAAAAATTCCACCCATGCCGGGATTCGAACCCGGGACCTCTAACTGCAAAGTGGGTACTCGGGGCTGCCTGCAAGTGATGCAAATAGCTTCAGCCAGATGTCGCTGCCTGTACGTAATACGGAGAATGTTGTAAAGAGTTTCGAAACACTGATGCCGGTGAGTCGCCCATTAGCTCAGTTGGTAAGAGCGCTGGCACGGATAGCCAAAGGTCGCGGGTTCGAATCCCGGCATGGGTGGAATTTTTAACCTCTAAATATAAATAAAAATATAATTTTTAGGTTAATTTAGTGGTTTGTATCAATAATTTTCTATCAACCCGCGCATGGATGATGTTTTATACCATCTACCCTTGTATTATTTAGGTTTAGTTTTAAGTAATTTAGCTGTAGTTTAAGTAAGTGCTGAAAATCAGCGCCGTTGGAGGGCGGGTGAAATCCACGACGTCTGACGGCCGGCCTTGAGCACTGTGCCTTTTGCTGCCAACTGCGTGTATCATGGGTCACTGTTTTTGTCTAAATTATAAAAAGTGCCAATGACACTATAAATTATTGTTACCTGGCTGAGATTAGTTTGTAAAAATGTGTATGTTAACCTTATTCTTTCAACCAGTGTATTGTTGGTGGCTTTTTTTCCTTTTACTTAACTTAAAAAAGTAAAAATCAACGTCACTCAACTCAGTGGTTACGTACATACTATTGCCCCAGATTTAAAAAATGCTAGTGCAAGTTGCATATTAATGTAAATAGTAGGTACCTACCAAGTTTTTCTTTGTTACTTGTGTTTTTTCTTAGGTATCAGTGGTGGCTTGAAATAAATAAACATTATAGGAATTATAACCAGTCCGCGATGGGCACGCGTGGTACGAGGGCTGCTACTTATGTATGCGGAATAGAAAAAATTAACAAATTTATAGGGCTAAATATGCTTTTATTGTTTTTCAAAGTATTCTCCACTATGATCGATGCACTTTTGCATTCGATGAAACCAATTTGTAAAACACTTTTTCTACTCTGATTGAGGTATCTCCAAAACGTGCTGTTTGAATGCATCTACGGCATCTTCACGGGTCGAAAATCGTTGACCACGTAATTTATTCTTTTCATTTGAGAATAAATAGAAATCATTGGGAGCCAAATCAGGGCTGTACGGTGGATGACCCATCAATTCTATTTTTTGACCATCCAAAAATGTAATTGTTTCTTGAGATGTATGACAGCTGGCATTGTCATGGTGAAGTATGATTCTGCGTCGCTGATTGTTTTGGCGTATTTCTTCAAATACTTCCGGCAAACAACTGGTCGTGTACCACTCCGAATTAACCGTTCTGCGATTCTCCAGTGGTATTGTAGCCACATGGCCATTAATACCAAAAAAGCAGGCCACCATTTGCTTTACAGTGCTTTTTGCACGAGCCACTTTCGTAGGGTTCGGCTCATTTTGAAACACCCAAACTGTTGATTGTTTTTTTAGTTTCGGGATCGTACGCATAGATCCAGGATTCGTCACCTGTGTAGATATTATAAAAAGATTTTGAGTCGCCTCCGTTGAATTTTTTTAAGGTTTTCTTGCACCATTCGACGCGAGCATCTTTTTGATCCTGAGTTAAGTTGTGCGGGATCCAACGCGAACAAATTTTTTTTACAGACAAATGTTCATGTAATATCCTGTGAATGCTCGTCATACATATGCCAAGAATAGCTTCTATCTCGCGATACGTAACATGGCGGTCTTGCATTATTAGTTTTCTCACAGCTTCAATATTTTGTGGCACAACCACCGATTTTGGGCGACCTTCTTTAACTTCGTCCGTGAGCTTACTGCGCCCGCGATTGAAATCACTAAACCAGTGATACACAGTCGTTTTTGATGGAGCTTCACCACCAAAAGTCGAAGTTAATTGATCTACGCACTGTTGTTGCGTTAAACCACGTCGAAAATCGTAATAAATCATAGCACGAATATTTTCACGAGTGAGTTCCATTTTTTCAGCGATATGACATTTTAAACCCAACAAAAACAAAACACTAACGTATTTATGAGAAAAATATTAATGGCCAGTATTTAAAAAAAGAATGAATTTGACCATGGAGGTCAGACATTGCGTTTAAAATTATTGGAATCCCAGATTCCGCATACATAAGTAGCAGCCTATGTAATTAAGGCCACACTCAGTCTCTGAGCGAAAGCCTGTGCCCCGCAGTTTATAGGCTACAGGCGACGTGATTGCATATTAATTACTATATCATACATTCTATAACTGACAAGAACTTGACTGCAGCTTTGCTACAGGTCATTCGAATGGTGGCGTGGTGTTCGGGTGATCTATCTCCCTCCAAAATGGCTGATGATGATGGCTGACCACTGCGTTATGCTTGTGAACGAGTGCTTTTCGTTATGGTGTCTGGCCGCAGCACTTATGTTTTACCTATTTATGTAAGATATTTAACGAATGCTTTGGCATTAAAATTTAATGATGGCAATCATGAAATCTTATGAGGTATACGTATAGGTGGCAACTGATGTATTTGGTTTAAGATGACTTGAGAAAAGATGGTCAGAGTGGAGTTTTTTTCCCGCTGCCTTTTTCTCCACTACAATACGGCCCGAAGGCAGCGGCTCACATTTTACATGTATATTTACATTCAGCAAACAGAATGTAAATTCGTTACGTTGAAATAAATTAATTTGATGTGATTTCACTTAAAAAAATATACAAATGACGATCGCTCAACCTTCTTAGCGGGATGGGAGAAGACTGATTCCTAAGACGGGGAGGAGTTTAAGATCTTGGGGAGACCTTTGCCCAGCAATGGGATTCAATCACGGATAACTAAAAAAACCAAGTTCCCAGTTTGGAACCAGGACCATCAAGTGATTGTGTTGTGTGGAAGTTAGTTGACGGCCTTTGTGGCGCAGCGGTAGCGTATCTGCCTACCATGCAAGAGGTCTCTGGTTCGAACCCCGGATGGGGACAAAAAAGAAACCCTAGGTCTTGGATGTTTACATGTTTGTGATGTCGTTGTTTCTGGTTCCCACGACACAGGGTATCTTAGTGTGGGGCCAGAAGTATTGTATGTGCCAGTATGTAAATGTTATGTTTGTTGTTTTTCTTATTTATTATTTTAAAAACCTATTAAGAGGCTAAAATTCCATCCATGCCGGGATTCGAACCCGCGACCTCTGGCTAACCGTGCCGGCATCAGTGAAATTTTGAACCTCTTTACAATACTCTCTGAATTACGTACAGACGTACAGTTTAGCCTCTAAATAGGTTTTTGAAATTGTCCTTAGCACGGGTTAGTGCATTAAAAAGAATATAATTATTTATTATTGCTTATATTATTCGGTATTCTGGACCGGCGTACGATCTGAGGCAGGTTTCTGCCGCTGGGTGAGCATGGCCGAGAACAGGTAGTACTGACATGCCTTGGCTGAGGCCTATGTACAGCAGTGGACGTGTACTTACACTGTTCTGCCTAATTGACTTGAAATCAGCATTTTAAAAACCTATTTAGAGGCTAAACTGTACGTCTGTACGTAATACAGAGAGTATTGTTAAGAGGTTTTTAAAATTGTCCTTAGCACGGGTTAGTGCATTAAAACTATTTAATTCAGCATGCCTAGCGGACAATAATGAAATATCTGATGCCTATCAAGTACTGTTTAGATATTAAATCATATCCAATAAGCGAATGTTTAAATTAGCATATTTTTTTCTTCCATATTAATTGACCGCGTTAAAAACCTATTTAGAGGCTAAAAATTCCACCATGCCGGGACTCTAAATGCACCGTAAGTAAGTGCACCGTTAGCCAGAGGGCGCGGGTCCGAGCCCCGGCATGGGTGGAATGTTTAGCCTCTCAAAAAGTTTTTAAAAATTGTCCTTAGCACAGGTTAGGGCATTAAAACGAATATAATGGCCTCGTTAAGTTTCAAGATTTTATGAAAAATTAAAATGAAAAAATTAAGTTATGTAATTAATTTTAATTTTTGCACGCGCAACATTGAAAATTACAATAAACATGTACAAAAGCAAGCTTATTTTAATTTAATACTAAGTTTGGTGTTTTTTGCCCATTTTTTCGCCAAAATGATCTAGATTTTGAAATGGACACTTAATTGGAATTGTAACGTTCATTAAGCCGCAGTTACTGCGCTACTTTAAAACCATTTCATTTCATTTAGAATTTTAAATTTTAAACTTTCAATCCTAAAATTACCAATTTTAAAAGTACCCGGAACCGGCTTGCGTACCTACATGCAACGACTTATGAACGTTAATGAAGCGAAGGCCATCTGTCAGGATCGTGGCAGGTGGCAGTCCCTGGTCTCTGCCTAGCCCTCTGGGATACAGGCGTGATGTTATGTATGTATGTAATTTTAAAATTTTCTTAGTTAAGGCTCTTCAAATTTACGTGTGCGGGATTGAGACTCAAAACAGCAATGTAATGAAATCAATACAATGCGTGAACAGACCTCTAGGACCAGTTGACTTAAGGCGTATTCTCTGTTGTCCAGTACAAAGGCCCAGCGTCGGACTCCAGCGCTCTCAGTGAGATGATATTCGGCGCAGTGGCCCTTAACTACAAGGGCGTGTCACTGAAGATACACATCATGGAAGAGCCGAGACGGTGGGTAGACTAATTAACTATTGTTAATATAACATTAAACTGTGTCTGATACTTAGAGTATAACTACTACGTATAGAGAGGACATCGCGACTAACCTTATTACGGTCAAGCTTAGCGGTAGAACTAACAGCATTGTACATTAGTCCACGATGAGCGCTTGCCGCGTGAACACAATTTTTCGGACATTACGAAAATACCTTCATGCGTGATTAGATGTGGCAAGAAGAACTCAAAAAAATAGAAGAAAACTAAGAAATCACTTTTAGTCAAAAAGTTCATTTTTACATAATATTTGCGCCACAAATTTTGCTTTGGATGCCTTCTCTATACGTAGTAGTATATACTCTTAAGTTCTGATATAGTTAATAGTTAGACCTAAGATATCCGCACTTAGCCTTATAGTTGGGCCATCGTACACAGCAAGCGCTGTGGTATGTTAACACATCAGAAGCTATAGTTTCCTTACAATGTTTTCCTTCACAGTTAGCGAATGGATTGGTATTAACTCTTTGTATGTCCCCACTGGTCTCCAACAGTGGGGATCGTGTCACTGGTCACAAGTTATCAAGTCGCCCATATGGCTTAACGACTGCCATTAATACACGACAGCCGGTACCAACGGTTTAACGTGCCTTGCGAAGCACGGAGGAGCTCGGAAAAATGCCGCTAGCGGTAGCCACGGGACGGTCACACATCCTGCACCTGACCGTGCCTGTCGTTGCTTAACTCAAGTGATTGATACCAATCACTCGGCTCGTCTAGGCCACGAGCGCTTCAAAGCAATCCCGTAAAGACCCGTAATCTCAAACAAGTACCGTCCCGTCCCAGCAATCCGTAGAGACCCGTAATCTCAATCAAGTAACTCAACCCCTTTTCCGCCCCACAGGCTGATGTTCACGAAGCTGTTCTGCGTGCCATTATCGCGTCGAGTGAACCGAAGACCAGGATCTGATGTGGAGCGCCCGCCGACCAGCGTGCCAGGACGCGAGGAGGTGGCTCTAAGCTTCTCCTGCGACAGAGGGGACTCAGGCGAGTCACAAATGATTCTTCTTCCTCAGGCTATATTAGTCCACTGCTGGACATAGCCGGAGGGCTAGCCTTGAGCTCATTAGGGGAGCCTAATGAGCTCAAGGTTGTGCCATCATTAGGGGGTAATGCCCTTTATCCCCACGCTGGGCATGCGGGTTGGGGATCGCAGTTTAATGGAATTGTACTGCAAGGGGCGCTGCTGCCCACCCCCCGGTTTGTGTCCCTTAGTCGCCTTTTACGACACCCGCGGGAAGAATTTGGGTTGACACAAATGATTAATTCTTCCACTTAAGTTACCGTTTTCCTTCTCTCCCAATGTCACAATTCAGCAGTAAATACAGCTTTATAGCGAAATAGATTTAGAGGGAACATAATTAAGCATTGCCTTAAGTAGAAGAACGCTTATTCTGTTAAACGCATATGATATCAAAAATACCGTGGCCGATAAATAACGCAGAGCTATTATCAAGTAGAAAACTTATGAAACCATAGTTGCGGAATGGCCTGCATAAATAAGAAACCAAACAAAAATCGGGTAAAGCGAAGTATAATAACAAAATATCAGAACCAATGGGCAATAACATGGTAACAACAAGAATATTACAGCATGAGTGACTTGAGAAAGAAAAGTCATTAAAACAAAAAATATACGAAATCATAAAATGAATCCAAGGAGTCTTCAATACCCAGAAAACTAAATGTGAGAATGTGGGCAATTTTTTTTTAAATTTCACGTTGAAAGATAAATAATCGTTATAAGTTTTTATCGCTACGACTAATACATTTCATAATATAATCTATCTTGTGAAGTCATCGTTAGAGCCCGATTAGTATGCCTTGTTTTTGTACCACGCGACTCGAATAAATTTTCGACGCGTTAAACCGAGTCCAGACTGGTGTACGTATAATGTAAAGTCATGCGTATTTTGTATGTGAACGGGACTATGATGATAACACGTTCCACCCGTCTGGACCAGGCTTTATATTATGTAAAGTATTGGTGACAGAGAAAAAAAATATAACAACGTTTACTTAACTTATACTTAACTGTACACTTCCGCATAGGTTTTTACATCGGAATGATAACCTACCTAACTGCAAAGTAGGTAGTCGGGGCTGTAAGTGATGCAATTTGCTTAAGCCAGATGTCGCTGCCTGTACGTAATACAGAGAATAGTGTAAAGAGGTTCGATATTTCACTGATGCCGGTGAGTCGCCCATTGGCTCAATTGGAAGAGCGCTGGCACGGATAGCCAGAGGTCGCGGGTTCGAGTCCCGGCATGGGTGGAATTTTTACCCTCTAAATAGGTTTTTAAAATTATCCTTAGCACGGGTTAGTGCATTAAAAATAAAAATAGTATAATCATGTGGGTACAGCGATATCATTCCGATGTAAAAACCTAACTGCAAAGTAGGTAGTCGGGGCTGTAAGTGATGCAATCTACTTCAGCCAGATGTCGCTGCCTGTACGTAATACAGAGAATAGTGTAAAGAGGTTCGAAATTTCACTGGTGCCGGTGAGTCGCCCATAAGCTCAGTTGGAAAGAGCGCTGGCACGGATAGCCAGAGGTCACGGGTTCGAGTCCCGGCATGGGTGGAATTTTTAGTCTCAAAATAGGTTTTTAAAATAATAAATGTGTTCCCACATTATGGAAGAATTAAAATTATTTCGGTATGCCTATTAAGCCCATACCCTCTCTTTATAAGAGAAGGCCTGTGCCCTGCCGTGAAAAAGCCTTTATTAAAGTAGTGCTACTATTTACATAGCATTATTGGATCGCCCCGTAATTGTAACCTACCGTGCAGGTTTCTACGGCGAGCATTCCTTGCACAGCAGCGTCAGTTCGACCTGCGATTTCTTCTCCATGTACGATGTCTGGGACGGAAACACTTCGCAAGACGACTTCTACACGTTTCATTGTGAGTAAATCCTACCTACATATTAAGATAGTGTAAGTAAATCCTACCTACCTATTAAGATAGTGTAAGTAAATCATACCTTCCTCTCAGTGGTAAAGCATGCCTCTTAGTTAGTGTAAGTAAATCATAAGATAAGATAAGAATATTCTTTATTGTACATATTATCATACCTACTTCTAAGATTGTGTAAATAAATTCATTCCTCTTAGATAGTGTTAGTAAATCATAAGAGGTAGCTCTTAGTAGTAAATCATTCCTCTTAGATAGTGTTACTAAATCATACCAACATCTTAGTAGTAAATCATGCCTCTTAGATAGTGTTAGTAAATAATTCCTACCTCTTAGTTAGTGAAAGTAAATCATACCGTTTAGATAGTGTAGTGTCTGTGACATATGACGCGCGCTCGCCCATCGCTGAGCCACTGCCTTCGCCATTTCAGCAGGTGTGGGCTATTATGCCTTCGCTAGCTCAAAGATTTTTCTTTGGCAAAAGCACAAACCGTACAGTGCCATAACCATATAAAAAAAAAAAGATTTTTCTTTATGTTTGCACTGTGCCTTCGTGCTTGAAATAATCAATCCGCCCTGGTCACGCGTAGTGACTAACAATTCTAGTTTAACTTTCTTCTAGAGAAAGCAGATGGACTTTTGCAGACTTCTTTTAAACCGATGTTACGTATCTTCCAGCGCCGTCTGGTCGGAAGCTCAGCACCTCAAGTAACGGCAGCTGGCAGCGGCGCACGTTCAGAAACCTGGCGACGCGGTTCGACCTGGGTTCGCAGAGTTCGAACTTGTTGAGTGTACCGACTGTTACCAGCAATATCACCAGCTGCGATTCCCAGGTGAGTTTCTACTTCGTAAAGTCAGAAACTTGGCGACGTGGCTTGACCTGGGTTCGCAAAGTTCAAACTTGTTGAGTGTAGCGACCGCTACAAATAATACTGCACCAGCTGCGATTCCGAGGTACAGGTCTACTGTTTCCCGTGCCCTGGCGCGGTTGGACTAGGGTTCTCAAAGTTCCTTATTACTGAGTGCGCTAAAGGTTGCGAGCAACATCACCAGCTGAGATTCTCAGGTGAGGCTCTACTGTGTCACGTTCAGAAAACTGGCGACGTGGTTCGACCTGGTTTTTATAAGTACCAACTTTCTGTGTGTGCCCGTTGCTACGAACGAAATCCACAGCTGCTATTCTCAGGCGAGCCTCTACTGATTAAATGGGAATGAAGCTTGGCGACGTGGTTGGACCTGGAGTCGCTCCAACCTGCTTGTAATGAATGAATGATCCCCGCTCTAACAACACCACCAGCGATCACCACCAGTTCTAATGTGAGGATCTACTCTGTCAAGTTTAGAAACTTGGCGACCCGTTTTGACTTGGGTTCGCAGAGTTCATAATTGTTAAGTGTCCCGACCGCTACAGTCAGTATCACAAACTGCGATTCCTAGTTGACGAGTGCTGTTCGCGTGTCTGGCCGCAGCACTTACGTTTTCCCCTACTATTGTGGGACATTTGACTAAAGCTTTGGCATTTAGGGTTGTTAATGGCAATCGTGAAATTATTAGGTTTACGTATGGCAACTGATGTATTTGGTTTAAGATGATTTGAGAAAAGATGGTCGGAGTCGAGTTTTTTTTTTCCGCTGCCTTTTTCTCCACTACAATACGGCCCGAAGGCAGCGGCTTATATTTTACGTTGACATTCAGCAGACAGAATGTAAATTCTGTACGTTGAAATAAATTGATTTGAATTTTAATTCGAGGTTCTGCTGTATCACGTCCAGAAACCTTGTGACGCGGTTCGACATGAGGTCTAAATTTGATTAAGCCTGGCGATGTAGTTGGACCTGGAGTCGCAGAGTTCCAACCTGCTGAGTGTTCCCCGTTCTAACAATACCACCAGCAGCGGTTCTCATGTCAGGATCTAGAAACTTTTCGACCCGTTTTGACCTGGGTTCGCAGAGTTCGTAATTGCTAAGTGTCCCGACCGCTACCAGCTATGAGTTAAAACCTGTTTTGAAAAGAATAATTGTGAAGTTTCTTTTTTAAAAACCTATTTAGAGGCTAAGTTTCTTTGTTAGGTCCTTCTTCACATAAAATATAAAAATTATGAAACTAACAGTTACGACGTTAGTTAAGTAAACATTTAGTTTTTATAGTAAATAGGTTTTTAAATAGTGAATAAAAGTTAAGACTTTTACCTAAATCTGTAGTTATGTCCCTGTACTCCTTAGAAGTTTAAGAACCGAAGTATTGTGCTCGCGTCCTTATTTTGGTGACGCGGCCGACATTATAATGTCAACAATGGAAAATATATTTATTTGTGAAGAACGACAATAATATATGATTATTATCATGTAGAATTATCAGTTTATCAATCATGTGAGTGCACTCGTGTGACATTAGAAGTTAATGGGAGTCGTAAGCTTTGATAGGAACAGTGTGACAGCCGTGGAAGGCTACGTTAACATTAACCCTTGCTAGTTAGAAATACAATATTAACACTATTTTATTTTTACATTCATTACATAAACTTACGCCTGTATCCCAGAGGCATAGGCTGAGACCAGATACGGCCACTTGCCACGATCCTAATAGATCACCTTCGCTTCATCAACGTTCAAGTCGTTGCATGTACGACGCTGGTTTCGGGTACTTTTTATCTTGCCCTTTGCTAATACATACCCTGTTTAATTAGCTGGAAGAAAATACTCATAAAAACTAAGATCGCCTTATTGTGCAATAAAGAATTTTATAATCTAAATACATCCGCCTGGGCCGTCCCTTATTGGCCCTTCCACCCTCCTTCGCAATATGTATATATTTGTTCAGTAAAAATTTCTTTCTTCATGCTCTCCACAATGTAAACACCAACGCAACATTCCTTTCTCAATTCTTGTCACTAAATTCTCTTTTAGTCCAACTCCTTCTAAAGCCTCGAAAAATCTAAACAAAAGCATGTGATAAGCTGACTCAAGCGTCGTCCGTTCGTTGCATTATTGGTGAAGTGTTATAAATAGAACGACCTTTTTCTCATCTCTGAAAAACAGATATAACGACCGAATGCCAATGGCCCTTTTCTTTGATGCAAACATTTTTCTCTCGAAACTAAATCCGTGACAAAACGCAAATTTATCGACTTTCGCTCGTGCAGTCGACGGCACATCATCTTATACATCCATGCACTCTGCTCCGTTGTATTACGGGCGACTTTGCAACTAAAATGTATAGTTCTTCTGTCAACTGTACTCTTGTTGCGTGTGTTAACGTGCGTAAATCAGTCTCGGGCAAAATGTAATCTAACTACCTACTAACTACGATTACATAAAGTAGTTGATAATCACGATTACCTACAAACTACATGAAGTAATCAGAATAAGTAGTTAAACATTTTGATTACTAACTGCAAATTGTAGTTGCAATCACGATTACAAGATTACTTTTTATATCTACATTTTTAAATAAACTTGCGTATAAAAAAACAAAGGCATGGCGCGCGTGTCGTTCATGTATCGACTTGTCGTTTGCTACGTAGGTAGTTAGAGCGTTAGAGTTTTTTGGTGTGACGCATGCAGGGTAGTGTATTTAATTGTGTCTGATAGTGTGCACATCCGTTCGCTACGATTGTGCGAACGAACGGAAATAAGTAGGTATAAGTTTTCACAACTCAGCTAATCAGTAATCATAAGTAGTTATGATACAGCGATTACAGCAATCAAATTAACAACTACTTAATGTAGTTGGATTACTGTAGTTAACTACATGTAACCATAACTACATGTAACCATAACTACATGTAACCATAACTACATGTAACCATAACTACATGTAACCATAACTAAATGTAACCATAACTACATGTTAACTACTTTTAATCGCAGTTAGTAATCTGATTACAAAAAAGTAGTTAACTACGCCCAACACTGGCGTAAATACTCTCAGACTGAGGCCATTTGTAAGCGTTTTAACCGCTAGACAATAAAGCGGCCGTCGTGTAAATAGCCCTCAAGTCATGTTTTTTTTTATAAACCTTCAACTGCAAATGAAGTTCAACTCTAAACCTTCGCTTAGAGAGAAATTATGGACTTATTTACCAAGAGGTCCCGGGTTCGAATCCCGGCTGGGAACAAAAAAAAACCCAGGTCTTGGATGTTTACATGTTTGTGATGTCGTTGTTTCTGGTTCCCACGACACAGGGTATCCTAGTGTGTGGGGACAGAAGCAATGTATGCGCCTGTATGTAAATGTTATGCTATGTTACCACGCTTGACCATCGCGGATTGGCAATTGCTGAGGCATTTGAACATATCAGGTACTCAGGTTTTCTCAAGATGTGTAGGGTGAGCGGCGGTGGCGCAGTGGGCAGTGGAACTGACAAGAACTTAATCTGCGGATTTGCTAAAGGTCATTCGAATGGTGCCGTGGTGGCCGGGTCATCTATCTCCCTCCAAAATGGTTGAGACTGATGATGGCTGACCTCTGCGTTATGCTCGTGAACGAGTGCTGTTCGTGTGGCTGGCCGCAGCACTAGTCATGTTTTCACGGCCTATGTAAAACAATTGAATAATGCCTTAGCATTTCAAGTTATTAATGGCAATCATGGAATCTTATACGTATAGGTGGTATCTAATGTATTAGATTTAAGAGGACTTGAGAAAAGATGGTCAGAATGGTGTTTTTTCCACTTTTTCTCCACTACACTACGGCCCGAAGGCAGCGGCTTTTTGTTACATTGTACTTTGACATTCAGCAAACAGAATGCAAATTCTTTGTTTTTATTATTATTTATTAGCTACTCCAACAGTATTTTCACATTTCATTTAAAAACTACTTATTCTAAGGCACAATTCCGTGTGAAACACCTTTACGTTGAAATAAATTGAATTGACCCGAGAAACCCAAGTTCGATTCTCAGAGTATAGGTGTTTGCACACTTAGGCCCACTTGTGTCAGCCCGGGTTAGCTCATTTAACTCGAGTTAACCGGTTAAATCGATAATTTTGCATGCCAAATGACCGAATTAACCGGTTAACTCGAGTTAAATGAGCTAACCCGGACTGACGAGATAAAAAATTACTGCCTTAGAGTCAACAATCACTTTTCACTAAGGCCCACTTGCGTCAGCCCGGGTCAGCTCATTTAACTCGAGTTAACCGGTTAAATCGATAACTTTGCATAGCAAATGACCGAATTAACCGGTTAACTCGAGTTAAATGAGCTAACCCGGGCTGACGCAAGTGGGCCTTAGTGAAAAGTGATTGTTGACTCTAAAGCAGTAATTTTTTATCTCAAGTCAAGATTTAATTTTGAAGAAAAACAGATTAGCCATCATTTCGTTTTACAATTTGAGAATTGCATTAATGTGTTATAGAGCGGTGGTAACGGAGTAGAAGGCGGCATATCATACGGGGCGTCATGGGTTCGAATCCCTCGCATGTACCAATTACTTTGTTCTGAGTTATGCAAGTATTAATACGCCACCATAGGGGCCAAGTCCGGATTGGTGGGCTTGCAAGACTAGTGGCTGGTCTTACTATCAGAAGTTTACAAGCCGCCCTAAGGCCTCTGTCTTAGCTTAACAACTGCCATCTATCGACGGCAGCCGTCACCAACTGCTTAACGTGCCTAGCGAGCACGAGACCGCCCGGAAAAATGCCACTAGCGTTAGGCACAGACTGTCACCCATCCATGCACTTCCCGCGCCCTATGTTGCTTAACTTTCGTGATCGTTTAAGATCACTCAGGCAGCCGGGGCTACGAGGGATCGCGTTGTTCCTATTATTGTCAGGGTAATGCACATAGTTACCGTGACATTAATAGAAATAACGCGATCCGATAATATTCACATGACCGCCTCATGTGACGCGTGACGCGAGGTCTCGGTTTTACGTAGTTCGAGAGATAATAAGCGATCGTAAAGAGCATCATTAATGCTCCTTCAAACAAGTTAATCACGCCAGTGATATTCAGACTTAGCTTCTATGATCCAAACGCCTACCGTTTTAGATGTTTTTATACAATAAATTGGCTTACTCTTGACCTCTGTCTAGCCCGAGAGTGAAGATGATGTCTACGATGAAACGAGTTTGCCCAGCCTGTTCAGGCTTCTTCGGCTGTCATGTAATGGCAGTCGTTAAGCCATGTCAGAGGCCTTATGGGCGGCTTTATAACTTCTGACAGTTTAGTTGCCTTTTACGACACCCGCGGGAAGAATTTGCGTTGGTGCTATTCTCTAGGCTGACACCACACAGCATTTTTTTACGTAGCTCTATATTTGTGTCATCTACGTTTGTGTCCTGCTGGGCAAAGGTCTCTTCAATGCAGTCCAGAGTTTTCTGTCCTGGGCCACCTATCTAAATTATTAAAACTTGAACGATGAAGATAAACTGTAAATTCGTGTGACGCAATTTATGACTTTAATTCTGCTATGCCTTTGCATCTACTTAACGACATGATTTATGCAGCGTCCAGTGGCACCTTCACTCACACTAGATGGGTGAAGGAACCATTCGGACTCTGCAGTGCCGAGAAATTGTTTCTTAGATGGTGTAGATGGTGCGATATTGTATTGTGATGGTGATGGTTAGAGGCTGACCCAGCACCTATACCATCCGGACAGTTTAGTTAATAATATATTTGAAAATAATATATTTTAATATATTTGAGATAATAGAAATTTCAATCTCATTTTAAGATTATAGCTACCTATTCTGCCCCCGTTATTATAATTACAGTAAGTAGAAAAGTTGAAGTGTGGGAAATGGCACTTGTGTGTCAGTTGTTTACAATTGACAGTATCTGCGTTAATATTAGGGCTATAAAAAAGTTTTAAATAGACGTACGTGGGTCTTGATCTATGGATCATGTTACAGCGTACAAAGTCTTACAGTATTTTTTTCTTTTAGTATCTCGACTTACGGTGCTTATCATAACGGAACGGGGGCAGTATTGTCGGCACCGGCTAGTTCAATCATGCTTTCAGTTGTGGTGCCAAATGGGCGTCAGATCGATTTACATTCTGTTTCTGAAATGTCAATATGCAATGTAATGTACGCTGACGTGCGTCGGTCGGTTCGATTTGTAATGGAGAAAACGGCAGTGAAAGAACTCCACTCTGACCGTCTTATCTCAAAAGAGTATGGAAACGTTGTAACCTTTTTACACCATAATTATATCTTTTTATTCTCGCCTGTATAATTTTTAATCTCAAAATTATTCAATTACGGCCTACTCTAGATTTCTTTTACATTTCGACACTACTCGCCCCTGGGAACGATACAGTTGTTATTGCAATACGATTAAAATCAGTTAACGATTCCGTTGTGTTAGTTTTGAGCTACAAAGAAGGTTTTGTTGCTCATCTCGTTCTTGTATTGTATGCTACGTGTAATATAATTAAAGGTCATGTCTGTAAATTGATAACTCTATGTGAGAGATGAGGGATTCACAACAATTATCGAGGTTGGCCGTATTGTTAACTGACTTGCGGGATTAATTTTATGAGATCCCGCCGCTTTTCACTGACTCTTTCGTCCTCAGACCTATAGCAACAGTTCGACAAGCGGCACCAGCGATAGCCTAGCGAGCGGCGGCTCGGCCTCCCCCGCGCCACAGAAGAAAAATAAGCTGGGATTGGCGCTGCTGATCACCGTCGCTGATTCCGACGAGATGTGAGTCTGATTAGCACGTAAAACTACTTTGGACTGGAAGGTTAGTTTGGTCCAATGCTTGCAAGGTAAAAACTGCGTGGGCTGTAGAAGGTTAGGTAGGTCCACAGCTTGCATGAGAAAAAATGCTTGTTGAATTCCTAAAATTAAGATGAACGATGTTTGACAGAGATCTGTATAATTGGCTATAGCAAAACTGCTATATTTAAACTCGTTACATGAATTCCTAATAGAAGTGAGTGATGTAAAGTGACATTTCATGTTTGACATTACAGCTATTCTTAATTTTTATTTATTTAGTCGAATACAACGGTAATTTCCATTGGACGTTGTATATTATATCGAAGTCGTAGATTTTAGCACCTGTAATTTTAATTACATAAATAATTTTTAATTATACTTAGAATGACCTGTTAGAAAATACCTAACATACTGTACAACGTTCTAAGCAAAGCAAATACACTTATGTTCTTAGCCTATACAATTTGTTCATATACTCCAGCGCTTGAAATTGCCAATCCGCGGTGGGCACGCGTGGTAATTAAGCCCATACTCTCTCTGTCTCTGAGAAAAGGCCCGTGCCCCGTGGGATGTATAAAGCCTAATTTAAAAAAATCTAATTTATTATTGAAATGAAATGAAAAGGTTTTATTCAAAGTAGCGCAGAAGCTGCGGCTTAATGAACGTTACAATTCAAACTAGGTGTCCATTTCAAAATCTAGATCATTTTGGAGAAAAAATGTACAAAAAACTCCAAACTTAGTCTTTTCAAAGTCCTTAATTAACAGAGTTTACATAATTATTTTAAAACATAGAACTCATGCATTGTACTGACTTTAATTCCAGACATTATTGTCATCTAAATAATTTGAAATAACGTAAATAAAATTTAACGTCGCTCAGGGACCTAGTCCGCCGTTACCTGGAGCACTCGGCCCAGCTGCAGTCACTGGTGTGTCGGCTCCGCATGGCCACACTCGTCGCTGGCGGCGCGGCCGGGTTCGTTCACACGCTGCACTCGGCCTCGCTCGACGCAGCGCAGTGGTAAGGGAATTATACCGTCGCTGCATAAGCATGTAGCGCTGAAACCAAAGGCGTATTCAGACGCTTCACTTTTCTCTTATTTCTGTCTTTTAGTTCGCATTTTTCACCCAAACTAAGAATGGAATTCATCATCATCAGCCTGGTAAACAGCACGGTCTCGCGCTAGTCTCATCCACTGTTTGCCGGCTACTTTACATAGGTCATCTGACCATCTGGCTGCTGGTCTGCCTATTGAGTGGAATTCGAATGCCGATAAATTTATTAGTGGACAGATCCAACAAGGGAATTATAATAAAAAGGAACTTGGGGAAAAATTAAACTCTTGGTGATTTGGGGAAAAAGAATGACGAAAGAAGAAACGATTAAAGGTTAGTTGATATGTTAGCAGACAGCAGACCAGATGAACTATGCATATTGTTTGTATGAAATTATTACACTTGCCGTAATTAAAATTGGTAAGCTCAATTAAAATGCAAATATTCAAACTTTTTTTTAAATTACACTTTTTGACCAGGGCACCTGAAAAAGTGCCGAAACGTCGGAAAATTGTAAAAATTTAATAAACGAGCATAAATCCGTATAAAAACAGTTTAAATTATGATGACACTTTCTTTGTTTTTTAAAACTGTATTTCATGTGATGAAAGTCCAGTAATTCGTTTCGTGTAGGCGTTGACAAGCTTTCATTTAATGCCTAGTTTCCAGGCTCACAGACGTGGTGTACGGGCCTAGGCGTTTGCAAGCTTTACCTTAATGACTATCTTTCCAGGCTCACGGACCTGCTGTACGGTCCCCGCATTCAGCCGGTGTGGCTTAACCTGGTGGCAAGTGATAGGTCAAGTAAACTGGCGGAGACGATGCTGGCTGACCTTTGCAGCGTCCTCACCATCGGTGACACGAAGCATACCAACTTGTAAGTTTTTGAACTAAAACTTTCGTAAGCACAACGCATTGTAGACTTTTTTTAAAACCTATTTAGAGGCTAAAAATTCCACCCATGCCGGGATTCGAACCCGCGACCTCTGGCTATCCGTCCCAGCGCTCTTTCCAACTGAGCTAATGGTGGACTCACAGGCATCAGTGAAATTTCGAACCCCTTTACAATACACCTGCATTACGTACGTAATTTCGAGCCTCTTTACAATACACCTGTATTACGTACGTAATACAGAGTATATTGTTAAGAGGTTCGAAATTTCACTGATGCCGGTGAGTCGCCCATTAGCTCAGTTGGAAAGAGCGCTGGCACAGATAGCCAGAGGTCGCGGGTTCGAATCCCGGCATGGGTGGAATTTTTAGCCTCTAAATAGGTTTTTAAATTTGTCCTCAGCACGGGTTAGTGCATTAAAAAAAAGAATATTAACATTTTAGACTTTTAGTCCGGATCTACTTACGGGTGTTGTTATTTCGGAAGAGTTCGACCAGGTTTTGCTCCGATTAGTAGAGATTAATCATGGTGAGCAGAGACGGAGCTCGCGTCGTCGGTTGCTCGTCTCACACTGAGACGAGACTGAGTGGTTATACAGGGCGTCCCAAAGTTATGGGCCATGAAGGGAAAGTACCTTAAATATCGTAGATAGGGTATTTTGCTGAAAGAATACTTTATGTTATTTTTAAAAGATAGTAATTCTGCATTCAAAGATTTTCTAAAAATTTCTTGCCTTGTCTGGGAATCGAACCGACTTAAATAAAAAAAAAAACACCCCTACTTTTATGATTCCAATCGAAAAAATGGCCAAAAACTAATAACTCTTCTTAAGTAACATAGTATTTAAAAGAAAGGAACAGCGTGACATTAATCATTTTAATCAAATTAAAAACATACATGAAACTGCCGACAGAGAACCAAACTCACCGACATAGCCCACCTAATTAGCATGCTGAAGTGGCAGTGGGCCGGCCTTATCACCCGAAGAACTGATAACCGATGGGTTAGAAGAGTTCTTGAGTGGAGACCGCGGATCGGTAAACGTAGTGTAGGACGTCCTGAGACTCGGTGGAGCGATGATCTTCGCAGGGCGGCTGGGAAGAGCTGGATGAGAGTAGCCGAGGACCGTGCTCAGTGGCGTGCAATGGGACAGGCCTATGTCCAGCAGTGGACAACCGTAGGCCGATGGTGATGATGATGAACTGCATTGCCTGGGACGTTGTTCAGAGGGAGTAGGCTCGCTCAACACCTATACCATCCATCCATCCATCCATATCCCTCCTATATAGTCAACAGCAAATTGACCCATACATAATGCTGTCATCATAAACGCTCTAATAGTACATTACACAACTAGGGTGGTAATACAAAGAAAGGCCGAAATCGCAGAAGTTTGCGGCCCGAGCTGCAAGCGAGGGACGTATATATGCGATCGAGAGCTTTCTTTATTACCTCCCGTGTTGTGTACATCTTTTTATGTCTACACTTGGCCAGAAAGCGGCTTTTTCCGTAGGTACGCGCAGCGTGCGGAAAAAGCCACTTTATTGCCAGGTGTGGCATAAAATAATGAACTGAACTTTCTCTCTGCGCAGCGTGGCAAAATTACGTGTTAAAGACGTGCACGACGTATCGATCGTTTTGTATCTTCTTCTTCTTCAGGCTATATTAGTCCACTGCTGGACATATCCCTCCCCTAATGAGCGCCATAGCACAAGATTGTGCCATCATTGGGGGGGTAATGCCCATAATCCTCCCGCTGGGCATGCGGGTTGGGGATCGCAGATTGGTGGAATTGTACTGGAGGGGGCGCTGCTGCCCACCCCCGGGTTTACGTCCCTTAGTCGCCTTTTACGACATCCGCGGGAAGAATTTGGGTTGGTGATATTCTCTAGGCCGACACTACACAGCATTTTGTATAAATAAACCATACATCTCTCTCCACTTTCTAAAATTAAACGTGACACGCGATGAGTCTTTTGTCATGAAAGCAGAATGTGTCTCAAAAAAGCTTTCGTTTGTTTACGTCATTAGTTTTAAACGCGAGCGCGATGCGACACAACTCGTGACGGCGCAAATTAGTTGTGGCATATGATGCGGTTTCATATGCCACAACTAATTTGAAAATACAAGTAGTAGAAGTAGTGAAGCACTCGTGGCCTAGGCGAACCGAGTGATTGGAATCAATCACTTGGTTAAGCAACAACAGGCGCGGTCAGGTACGGGATGGGTGAGCGCCCCGTGACTACCGCTAGTGGCATTTTTCCGAGCGCTTCCGTGCTTCACAAGGCACGTTAAGCCGTTGGTGCCGGCTGTCATATAATGACAGTCGTTAAGCCATATCAGACGCCTTATGGGCGGCTTGATAACTTCTGACAGTAAGGCCCGCCACTCTCTTACAATCCTCCACCAACCCGGACTTGGCCCCCGTGGTGGAGTATGGCCTAACCTTTTGCTTCACGACACAGGGCATCCTAGTGTGGGGCCAGAAGCAATGTATGTGCTTGTATGAAAATGTTAATGTTATGTTAGATCTCCGGCCTAACCCGGAGACCAGTGCCCCAGCAGTGGCGACATAACGGGTTGATATCGATTCTTAGACTTCAATCTGGCTTAACAGGTTAGTTTTTCTTTGCCATTGTATTTTGTGTTTTTTCTTGAAATGTAAAATTTTACGAACAGTCGTACAAAGTATATTTGTAATTAATCTCGACGCGCCTCGTTCGCAGACTCGCCGAGATAAACGTTGGGTCTGCTGTATAAATAAAGTCTTTACTCTCGCGTTCAGGAAGAGTTAATTACGTCTTCATAAATCTCTCCCGAGTTTACGGGGGCATACGGAAACGGTAGCACGTGAGTTTAAGGCGCTTCTAGCCGCCGATGACCTTGGGCGCAGAGTTGGGCGCAAAGAACCTGGTCTAGTTTTTGAAGGTCGGAAAACAGGTCACCAATTGTTTTTCTCTCTCGGATCTGAGTAACGTTTTGTTTATAGTTTCTCATGTTTACGAGATTTTTTTCTCCTAAACAAATAAAAAAATCCATCAGGATTAATTGATATTTAATATTTTGTCTTAAGTGCCTATATTTTAAAAGCTATAAATCGAGTAACAACGCGTCGGTATAAAGGTAAAACTTATTAACTGCTTTTCCATTTTTTTAATTTATAAACTGATAATTATTTTTGCCCAAAAATAACACTATCTAGTTTAATCATAAAAAAATAACGATGGGTGAGCGTTTTTATTTCTGTACTAAATATTACATTTAGTATCTCAAATTCACATTAGCGCAGTTTCTACGATTAGGCTCATTTGCAGTTACTGAATTTTACCTTTATACCGACGAACGGTTGTTATCATATTCTAATAGTTTTTTTTAAGTTAAAAGAAAGAACTTTTTAAATAAGTTTTTTTATAATTAAAACTGTTTTTATACGGATTTATGCTCGTTTATTAGATTTTTTACAATTTTCCAACGTTTCGGCACTTTTTCAGGTGCCGTGGTCCCATCAAAGAAAAAGTCTTGAAAAAGGCACCTGAAAAAGTGCCGAAACGTTGGAAAATTGTAAAAAATGTAATAAACGAGCATAAATCCGTATAAAAACAGTTTTAATTATGTCTACTGCTCGTGTTAACCTTAGAAAGTTTTTTTATGTAAAATTGAAACGTGTTTTTTTTTTCAATTTTGTATCTGTAGTTTTTTTAAACATCTGTAGCTGATAAAGAAAAAAATAAGTGCATGTTTGTGATCAACTCCCCAAAATTAACTCTCAGTCTCAGAATCAGTTGCCGAATTCCAGAGAGGAACCTTCTATTTGCAGACCTATGTAAATAATTTTACCTAAAAATCAATCGCCCGTTAAATGTGTAACTTCCGTCAACGTTAAGAGGAGTGTTTCCTTCTATTATCCCTATACCAGCGGGCAGCACTGCGATATATATAGAGTCGCACATTTTTTATAATTGCAATAGAAAATATTTAATAAAGAAGAAAAAGCGGTCACGCCCCATAAAAAAAAAACCCAGATAAGGCAATATTTTGGTGCTAGCCATTGATTTTGAATATAAAAAATTACAAAAAAAGGAGATATGTCTCGTTTCTGTCGGGTCTGGGTCACACAGATGACCGTTCTTCTTTACTTTTGACAAGTTCGGCTCTAAAAAATAAAATTTTTAATTATAAATTTTTAATTATATTTTTAATTTTCAAGAAACAGAGAAAGATACTTAGTAATTTTTCTTGCCACTTTAAATTAAAAAGTATGTCTAACATTCAATATTTGATTATAATATTTTTATTTTAATGCACTAACCCGTGCTAAGGACAAATTTAAAAACCTAATTAGAGGCTAAAAATTTCACTCATGCCGGGATTCGAACCCGCAACCTCTGGCTATCCGTGCCAGCGCTCTACCAATTGAGTATCAATTGGTAGAGTGAAATTTTTAGCGTCTAATTAGGTTTTTAAATTCAATATTTGACATACCTGATGATGTACCGATAGCTGCCAAGTGTTAACTGATAGTAATCTTTAAAAATGGAAAATAAATTGTTTGAAGGTGATTATTATCATTAGTCTTTGCAGTTTGAGAGGACTAATCACGTTAAGGTCAAGCCGCTATTAACGTGCGCGTTGATTTAGTTTTTATGACTTTGACATTAAATTCCCGAGTGAAACGATAATCTTGGCAAAGTCATCGTCATGTGATTCTTTCGGTTCGAAAAATATTGCATAAGGTTGTAACGTTTATCATTTGAATATTTTTGGACGGTCGTGGGTAACGCGATTGTGTCAAGATAGGGTAGTAAAATTACTTATTGTTTACGCTAGAAAAACAATACAAAGAGTTGAAATAAGATACAGAAATGCAAAGTTAAAGTAAAATACAGAAATTATATTTATAGGGTTTATAGTTAAAATACCAACTTCTCGCCAGTTAAAACCATTTCTAATTCACTATTAGACTATATTGCAAAAAACATGTCTTAGAATAAAACGTATTGATATCAACCCGTTTGTATGTCCTCAATGCTGAGACACGGGTCTCTACCAGCATCGCAGGAACGTTAATCCATACTCGACCATAGGAGCCAAGTCCGGGTTGGTGGAGGTTTGACGACAGTGGCGGGCATTTACTGTCAGAAGTTATCAAGCCGCCCATAAGGCTTAACGACTGCCATTACACGACAGTCGGCACCAACGGCTTAACCTGCCTTGTGAAGCACAAAAGCGCTCGGAAAAAATGCCACTAACGGTAGTTACGGGACGGTCATCCATCCTGCACCTAACCGCGCCTGTTGTTGCTTAGCTCAAGTGATTGATTCCAATCATTCGGTTCGACTAGGCCACGAGCGCTCCATATGAACTGAAATTAATCGATTAACTTCAACGTAATTAAAATAAGATTATCTTAAAGAATCGAATCAGTAAATGCACAGAAAGTTATTAAATCGATTTGTCAAAAGTAAAGTTGGATGATATTGAATAAAATACAATATTATTAAAATCTAGAAAGCGGCAGAAACCTTGCCCTTTATTCAGCGTATTGTGACCTTCCCCTTAACGCCAGTTCATAACGATCTATTTGGGAGCTCGAACAATTAATCTCCACAGCAGTGTTGTCTGACATTGATCCTGTTTTCTTTTAACTTCTCCTGGATTCGCTCCAAAAAGCGTAGCGATTAATGAACGGAGCGGGAAGCGACAACGTCTGTTAGCGAGTTCGTTAAAGATGTGCCAGTGATAAATCCAACGGCGAAAGCAACGATGTTTTTCGCGAGTATGTACCTATGTATGTTTCATTTCATTCAGCTTTGTATGCATGTGAGCATTTTATTTACATTAGAACGATTTCTATCAACGTGAAATGTTGATAGGACATGTTGTAGGGTTGCTGGTTGGCGTTGAGCAACCCTACGACATATCCTGGCAGGGCAGCGGAGTCGTCGTCAGGCTATACTAGTCCACTGCTGGACATAGCCCTCTATCAAAGGGGGCAATGCCCATAATCCCCACGCTGGGCATGCGGGTTGGGGATCGCAGTTCGGTGGAATTGTACTGCAGGGGGCGCTGCTGCCCACCCCCTGGTTTGTGTCGCTTAGTCGCCTTTTACGACACCCGCGGGAAGAATTGGGTTGGTGCTATTCTCTAGGCCGACACCACATAGCAACAGCGGGGTGATGGAAGTGAAAGGGCTTCTGTTGTCGTATCAGAGTAGTCGGATATTGTAAGTAGTGCAAATATGAAGTGAACCTAAAGGACATAGGATTAGAAATTAAGAAAATACATGTATTAAAGCAACAGCTATACGAAACATATTGACAACTTAATACATCGAGACACTATAAAACCTAGGCTGACATTCATAGACGGATGACAGACCTATCTAAGTCCAAGTAAAGCAACAATATTGGCTTCCAGGGACGAGCCTTCATAAAGGAATTAGGGCGTCGCCTGAGGAACCGTGGCATGGACTGTCGCTCCGGGGCATACTTGATGCAGAGGATCTCCCTCGCTGTGCAGCGGGGTAACGCTGCAAGCGTTATGGGAACCTTTGGCTCGGGTATGTCTCGGGGCGGTTTGCTCGACAGTTAATTTTAGTTTGTGTTTTGCGTGCATATCATATTATTATTTTTTCTGACATATTTTTGTGCTTATATTTTATTACTCTGGACGAAATGTTTGTGGATGTATATTTTATGCTCTTATGTGTAAGATTGTGCTGTGTATTTTATTTTGTAAATTAATTAATTAAATAGAGAATCTATATTACAATATTGGCTACTTACACTTAGCTAAGTTCCATTTCATACTCAACTTGATAAGATTCGATTCTGAATACGAAATATTTCTAAGTACGTGATTTTGACATTTCTGAGACCGGTCTTAGCTTAGTTTTCGTCTCTGAATGTCAGCCTTAAAGTGGTTCGGGGTGCTGACTAGCGCCACCAATGGAATAAAGTCATAACTTGTATTATTATACGTTTTTATCTAATGGTGAACATGAGATATCTTTACAACTGTGACAACTATTAGCACCTGCAATCTAGAACCTAGGATCAACAATATAGGGTATTAATCGATTTTTGCCAAAAACGGCCGTTTTTAGCGGAAATCGATTAAAGTCCTAGGATATTATCTACATGCTAGCCTGTATTTTCTAAAAATAGTTATGACAGATATAAAAATTTATCATATTCAGTTTTAGATAAAAATGTACTTATTATAAAACATGTTACGATTTTTATTCCTTTTTTGGCGCTAGTTACCGCCCCTAAGCGCCTTAACTAAACCTTTACAAATCGTCACGGTGTGTCTCTGCTGCTGTAAAAGACATTACTCCTCAGCTCTGATTTTTAGTCAGCGCCTGAACCATGGGCGTTCCACACGCACGGTCTGGAGTTTTTTGTCGACTTTTTCTCTTTTTGGACACCTAGTTTGACTTGTAAGGTTCATTAAGCGGCAGTTTCTGTGCTACTTTGAATAAAACCTTGTCATTTAAGTTAATTTCACAGTCACTCACCATCATCACATTGTGCATTCGCTTATATTCTATGGTAAGTAAGTTCTGACTAAACAAAAAAGTGGAATTTATTGTAACTCGCCTACTAAAAAGAAATGCGTTAAAATAATGTTTATCAAGTACTTTGCTAGTGCAAGGTCATTCATTTATCTATTGCCTTTTTGTTGACATTGATAGTACATTAAAATATTGATTGTTGAATCGCTTACGTTTACAGATTTACTATACGTATTTATGATTGTTTGTGGTCACGCAGAGGCGAAAAGGCTTGGCTGATTCGGAGGATGACTACTATTTTTTTATGTAGCCTATATACGTTCTACTGCAGGGCACAGAGAGTAGGCTCAGAGAGAGAGAGAATATGGTCTTAATTACTAGCGTGCCCACCGCGGCATCAGAGTGCTTAGTGCGAGTTTGACAGATCCAATCGAATAACTTTACTACCGCGTTAATCGAGCATTGAGTAGTGAGTATGAGTAAGTTAACCGTTCGAACTGGCAAAACGCTGTCACAGTACAACTCGCACTCGCGTTTATTCGTGTTTTGGCTGGTAAACGTGTTCACTTCTCAACGTAAACCATTACAACTCGCACTCAGCAATTTAAATTTCCATACTTGTCGCTAGGCGGCGCTTCCTCGATGCCATAGAAATATGAGTTTACGTTAACGCGATCGACTAGTTAAAAAACTCGCACTAAGCACTCTGTTATAAATAAAATGCTACTTCGCATCGGGGACTGGTGTGAGTGTTGGCAATTACATTTCGTGACGTCACTGCATGTCACTCAAATAAAAAAAGAGTGTCTGATGTTGCGGCGTAAGGTTCGATCATTCCAAACTTACTTTTGTTTCACTTTCGAACGCTGTTTTAAAGTCTTGTCTCTTCATTCCAGCTTCATCAGCACCCTCCTCACCCACGTCCTGACCCACCACCTGGGCTGGGTGACTACAGTCAGCCCTTACGACGTGCTCGACCCTCAGCAGATCTACGTAGACACCGCCACTCGGCCCTACAACGCCCTTTGGGCCCAGCTCAGCGATCTCTGCGGCAGCATCGGCTTCCCGCCTAAGGCAGCCAGAACTATAATAAGTGGCGGAACCAATGCCCAGTTTGTGAATAGACTACTCGTAGTTTTAACGTACTTTGTGCGCTGCGGCGAAGTGAAACGAAACGCTTACCAGTACAGCGGAGAGTTCAGTGAAAATGTGACAGTGATAAACGTGGAGCGTAGTAGCGCGTCGTTGAAAAGGACGTCCACGCAAAAGGTTATGTCGGACAGTACTTTGAAAGTGCCCTCGTTCAATACTCATAGTGATTCTAGTGATACGCTCACGTCGGAGGTCAGCGTGAAGCGGTCCGCGACTCTCGCCAATATGCGCGATATGCTCTCTACAGAACAGCCTATGACGAGTCAGAGGAGAAGTTCTCCGGTGCCCCTATCTTTGAATTCCAACTCGAGTTCCAGTCTAAACTCCACGGATTCGGAGCCTGAAAAGAAAGTTGTGTTCGTGTTAGGGGACGACGAGAGGCTCGTCGGTTTAAAGAATAAGTCGATTGGGGGCAAGAGCGTGAAGAAGTCCACGCGTGTCGCGGAGGCCGTGAACCTCCACGTGAAAGATCCCACTGTAGTTGCCAAAGAGAACTGTGATGTGAAGTGCGCGCGGAGCGCCGAGTCTCCGTCGCGATGTTGCGCGCAGACGCTCCAACATTCCATGCCTATCAAACATTCCGGATTCAAATTCGAGTTCGATAAGTACCCGCAAATAGTTACCAACTACATGAAGAGCAAAAACCTGGAAATACTCGACCGACACTATATTGGCAAGCCCGGTAATCTGAAGCTCGACAACTTCCAGTTCGACCCGACCATCGTCCCGCCCATTCAGGAAGAGAGGTGCGAGGCCTGTTACAAATGCCAGCTCATGGAGTCGACTCTACAAACGCCCACGAACGCCTCCGAGTTGGAATTCATGAACGATATGCCGCGACAATCGGAATACGCTAGCGCTGTCGTCACGGAACAACCAGAGCAAACTCCCGTCATATCTCCGAAGCTGTTCACGAGAAAACTGAAAGAAAACACGGTTCTAGTCAACGTGACAACGCCCGAAGATGCCCCACCGACTCCGCTTAAAAGTGCACCTAAAGAGAAGGCATTAGAGGTGAAAGTTGAGAAGAAGGATAGAGTGAAACAGGTGTTGGAATTTCCCATGTGTAAGATGGACACTGACCCTCTTGGCTCGACACATTCGGGTTTTGATGCTAGTCTACTGGGTGGTGTGACAGACCACTATGTACCTGATTTGATTTTGCAAGGTTGGTACTATTATAACATAGGTACTATAAGTGGAAATTAAACATCAGATATGGATCTATTTTTGAACAAAGAACTAAGCTGAGTTAGAGCTGAGATTTCCTTACTTAGCCTCATAGTTGTTAACACTTGGACACTGGGTTTTCCTTACGATGCTTTCCTTCACAGTTAGCGAGTGGTATTGCTACTATAACTTCATTAATGTACAAGACTTACAAACAATGTTAATGGTACATATAGTTAGAATATTTTCGGGGCTTAATTGCGTAGTAGTTTTTTACCTCGACGTTTCGACGACGTTACAGTCATCGTGGTCACGAGAAGACTGATGGCTGGCACCCGTTCGCATTTTCGGCTGATGAGGTTTCAGACTACCCTCAATCAGCCATCACAAAGCACTATTAGCACTATTAGGGTTGTGACACACTACACTGACAATGTCGAACGATATTCTATGTGTACAAGTCGCGAAAGTTTAAAATATGTTAATGGTACATGCCGACCTTTGTATAGAATTCGAACCCACGACCTTCCGATTGAGAAGCCGGCGCGGCGTTCTAACGCTCCGCTATCACCGGTCTTCACCGAATGAAAGCTATGTGTAGGAAAAATTACACTTTATTTTTATATAGTTGGAATTGGTTAGGCTAACACCGACACTTTTTTAACACAGCCTATATAGTCCATTCCATAACTCTACATTCATGTAAAGCTATATTTCGTGGAATTTATTTTTAATTATTTTTAACTCTACACTATTCTCTGTATTACGTACAGGCAGCGACATCTGGCTGAAGTAAATTGCGTCACTTACAGCCCCGAGTACCTACTTTGCAGTTAGGTTTTTACATCGGAATGTCACTGATGCCGGTGAGTCGCCCATTAGCTCAGTTGGAAAGAGCGCTGGCACGGATAGCCAGAGGTCGCGGGTTCGAATCCCGGCATGGGTGGAATTTTTAGCCTCTAAATAGGTTTTTAAAATTGTCCTTAGCACGGGTTATTGCATTAAAAATAAAAATAGTATTTCATTCATAAATTAAGCCCTGTGAAATTCGTCTGGCTCGGCGTTCTTTCCCTCTTCTTGCCTTATTATCTCACATTCCTCTGTCTTTACTTGGTCTCTACCACAACACAATACAGTACATTTTCCCACGTAACTTCCAGGGACGCTCGCGAAGCCAGAGACTTGGGAATCGGAGCTCCGGCGAGATCTGGAGCTGACCTCCTACCTCGGCAAGACTTTGGAGGCACCCATACAAGCCATCGCTATTGTAGGAGATACCAGCACTTGGTATGTACTTGAAATACTATAGCGCACCGGACAATAACAGTGCGCTCAATCTCCGGACCGCGGAGGATCCAACTTAGTTATTTAAACGGGTCAAATCGCGATTATAATAAAATTAATAGTGACTACCTACCCACAATAATTGACTGTACTCGCCACTTCAGTCTACCCGAGACCACGGCAACTATAACGCTGCCGAAACGTCGGGAAATAAGGTAATAAATAATCGCGATAAGACCCGTTTAATATATAACTATGTACGAGTATCGCGAATCATTAAGAAATACGGATCCAACTTAGGACCGCCAAATATTCTTTAATATATAAATAAAGCGAGAAGCGCTCGTGGCCTAGTCGAACCGAGTGATTGGAACCTATCACTTGAGTTAAGCAACAACAGGCGCGGTCAGGTTCAGGACGTTTGACCGTCCCGTGACTACCGCTAGTGGCATTTTTCCGAGCGATTTCATGCTTCGCAGGGCACGTGAAGCCGTTGGTGCCGGCTTTCATGTAACGGCAGTCGTTAACAAGTCATGTCTGGCATTTTTCCGAGCGCTTTCGTGCTTCGCAAGGCACGCTAAGCCGTTGGTGCCGGCTGTCATGTAACGGCAGTCGTTAAGCCAAGTCAGAGGCCTTATGGGCGCCTTGACAACTTCTGACATTAAGTCCCGCCACTGTCCTACAATCCTCCACCAACCCGGACTTGTCCCCCGTGGCGGAGTATGGCCTAACCTTCCTGCGATGCAGGAAGAGACCCTCGCCCCAGCAGTGGGGACGTACAAGGGTTGATATCGAAGGTTATATGTTGGGTGCCTTCCCCAGGGAGGTGCGGGTGGTGGGGCGCGAGGGGTCAGCGGCGAGCGGCATGTCTGCCTTGGTGGGCGCCATGTTGGATGCGCTGCCGCACATGTGTCGGGCGAGGGTCCCCGCGCATCAGGTAAGACGCTCACGTGTTCACGACTAAACTATTCTTTTTTTATGTACAATAAAGTGTTCTCTCTCTCGCTCTCTCTCTCTATCTGCATAGAGACGAGCTTATTTTCTTGCTGAATTTCTTCAGCTAACCTTGGGTGTGGAGACCGCTACTCGGTAAACGTAGTGTAGGACGCCCTCCGACCAGGTGGGATGACGATCTGCGAAGAAGAAGAATGCCATAATTATCTCTGAACCGAAAAAACAGTTTAAAAAATATAAGATTCTATACATCCCTATATGTTTGGTGAACAAACTGTTGTTTACCAAACATAAAGGGGAAATAATGTTAGGTTTATTATTATATTATTAGATTTATTAATAGTACATAGTAAGGTGGGGCTTGATAATTTCTGACAGGCCCGCCACTGTCTTACAATACTCCATCAACCTGGACTTGGCCCCCGTGGTGGAGTATGGCCTAACCTTCCTGCGATGCAGGAAGAGACCCGTGCCCCAGCAGTGGGGACATACAAGGGTTGATAAGGATAACATAGTATGGATACTGTCCCTTACACCTTACGCAGGCTATGAACAACCTTCTAATAAGCTTTCACCTCTTCATTCCAGTGCCTCTCCTTCCTGGAAGCGAAATTGCGCGAGTTCTGCGTCCTCTCCAAGACGCTCGCCGATATGCTGATGTCCACCGATTTCTGCGACATCGCAACGTTGACCAAGTCGCTGAATATCGACATAAACGACGTGCCACTTCTGATGGCGGTCGCCACCACACACACGCCGCAGGTGGCGAGGCGTTACGGTATCAGCTACAGATAGAGTGTGCAGAAATATCATCATCAGGTGGTCATCTCACACTTAAGAGTGGACGGTCGGAGTCAGGATCTTCTCGAAGAATCTAGCGCTATCCGCAGGGGACAGGGCATTGAGTGGCCTTCCAGGCAGCGGTCTTTACTGCGGTCAGGATAATCTTCAGTCTTCTATGGTGCTCGTGGACTCGACCCGTCTTCGGCGGAAGGGTTTGTCAGGTGGTCGCGCGTAGAGTGGCGCTAGTGTGCAGAAAGTAAAGGAGTCTTATTTAATAGATTTGCGACGTCACGGCTGGCCCATGACAGACAAAATGAACAATCTGTTTATGTCTATGTTTGTTACATTCATGCAAGCACTACCTAGATATTTCTATATTATTTTTAATGCCCTACCCGTGCTAAGGACAATTTTAAAAACCTGTACGTAATACAGAGAGTATTGTAAAGAGGTTCGAAATTTCACTGATGTCGGTAGTCGCCCATTAGCTGAGTTGGGAGAGCGCTGGCACGGTTTGCCAGAGGTCGCTGGTACGAGTCCCGGCATGGGTGGATTTTTTAGCCTCTAAATAGGTTTTTACTTATTTATCTAGTTCAGCAACGTTGAGGTTAACTGGAAGATAATGCTGTTAGCCTTTGTACTTTTTAATTTATTTCAATAGTGCAATAAAGATTTTTTTATAATAATATTAACAAATGAAGTCAGTTGTATGGGCAGAGAGGAATGCGCGTGCGACTCACGCTCTAACGCTCAGTAGAGAAGATGGACGGTGATGGAAAGATGTGTACGTGTTCAGTTTGTATACGTGTAACTTAGTTATATATTAAACGGGTCAAATCGCGATAATTTATTAGGTGAAACGTAATTACCTTATTTCCCGACGTTTCGGCAGCGTTACAGTTGCCGTGGTCTCGTGGGTAGACTGTAACGCTGCCGAAACGTCGGGAAATAAGGTAATTAAGTTTCACCTAATAAATTATCGCGATTTGATCCGTTTAATATATAGCTATGTAAGAGTATCGCGAATCTTTATGATTTTTATGATTTTTTTACCACTGGTTGTTACGGATGAGGGGCTCTAGCCCCGATTAATTTTTACAACACGGTAGTGTTGTTATTATAAAATTAATCACAAAGTTCATATAGAGAAAAAAACACACCGAAGCGGGATGAACACGATACACAGATTGCAAAACTACGGTTTCTTTTGGTGGGGGGGGTAAAAGTAGAGGAGAGGACCGAAGTACTTTGTTTCGATCAGTATTAAAATTATGGAATAGTCTTGTAAATACCACTAGCCCCGTGCCCCAGCAACATACAAATATTGATATCGATACCACTAGCTGTTTAGTGGATTTCCCGGTATGGCACTGGCTATGCAGCGGCTTGGAACAGGCGTCGCGCGTCGGTTCCATCTGAAATTCATTTATCAAGTGAATTGTTTCAGGATTTGTGCATGTTAATCTGCATAAGAGACCAGTTAATAGACATTAACCCTTTAACGCAAAGAGGTAGTATAGTCTGTTAGCTTTTTACCTCGGCTACTATCGGATTGAATCGGACATATTGGTGTAATAGAAATATCGCAACTATTATGACACTTAATTTCGAAATCGGAACTAAAATGACACTTAATTTCGAAGAGCAGAGCGGGAAGAAGAATTAAACTTGTGTGCTTTCGGCGAAAACAGAAGCCTACGCTAAAACCCGTGGTATATTCTAAAAGCTAACAGACTGTATACATTTTGCATCCTTTTGGAGTTCATTGCCTGGTAAAGTGTTAACATAAAAAAATAAATAACATTTCGCACCCTCAGAACGAAAGAGGCCTAAGTAAAAAAATAGTGAAATTGAGTTACAATGATAGAGAGACATAAAAAGGTATGCCGTGGACGGAAGATTCGCTATGCTCTTTTTTTACAATAAGTGCCTTTGTTTATTCATCGGATAGAGCATACCTTTTTATGTCTCTCTATAATTGTAACTCAATTTCACAATTTTTTTACTTAGGCCTCTTTCGTTCTGAGGGTGCGATTTGATAAAGAATACATGCTAAGACAGAATTTCAATAGATCTTTTTTTCCAGCAGCCTCAAAATGCTATAACTTCAGAAATGTACTTAACTTAGAAAACAGGATCACTGGTATGTACCAGCCCGCGCTGGGAATCGAACTTGGGACTTAATAAATAAATTAAAGAAAAGTTAAAACGTCTGTGCACTGCGCATTTTATTTCTACAAAGTCAAAAAGCAATATTTGGTGCTCATTATTATTTTTAATGATATATCAAACTAGCATGATGCTAAATATCATTGAAGTAAAATTACGGATAGCGAAGCTTGGCAGCTTAGCTTAAAAACTATTTGTAAAAAAATAATTTATAGTTATATTATTTTATGTATATGTCGATGTTGTATGATTGTCGTTAGATGGCATTCTGTGATTTGCTGAGCAAAACCCTGTGTTTTTTTATAAATCTGAATGTGATATAATTGTGATGTACACGCGTTGCATGCAAACAATAGTTTTTATTGTGTATGAACTATATTTAAATTCCCTGTTTTTGTTACAAATAGGTACTCAGTTTTTGAAAAAGTGCGATCAATGTTCAGAAATTTAGGCCCAGTTTCCGAATTGAGAATTTCGCTGTAGTGCTGTCTCTACGAATTTCTCAGCAAAGAGCGTGACAGAACGTTAGTCTGTTAGTTTTTAGAATATACCTCGGCTACTATCGGATAGAATCGGATATATTCGTGTAATAGAAATAAAAATTGTATTCGTATTATAATTTATT
This sequence comes from Yponomeuta sedellus, assembly GCA_934045075.1. Lineage (NCBI taxonomy): Eukaryota > Metazoa > Arthropoda > Insecta > Lepidoptera > Yponomeutidae > Yponomeuta > Yponomeuta sedellus. Next base: position 4,044,612 of record OW203726.1, on the reverse strand, counting down.
GTATGGTGTACACTTTATGCTGATGATACCGTTCTTTTGTAGACCGGGAGGCCTGGAAACCTAAGATACAGATCTTTTTATCTAGTTTACGCTCCAGTCTTTCCACAAATAGTGCATTCTGTTGTATTGCATAAAATATCCAATGTTATTTTGTATACGAATGTAATTTGTGGACAGAAAAATAAACTATTATCTTATCTTATTGTTATTTATAACTTTACATAACTTTTCAAAATTGGGAAGATAACTTTTATACAGAGCAGGAAGTAGTATTACACTCGTGTGCTTTCGGCGAAAACCGAAGCCTACTCTTAAACCCGAGGTATATTCTAAAAGCTAACGGACTATTTACTAAGTATTTACTTAGTAAAATTCTCAATTCAGAGACCGGCCCATATAGTATTTATTGGATCACAGTAGTCAAACAGATAAGTATTATTATGTAAATAAACCAATCACAGTGATAACTTTATTTATCTACCAAGAACACTGTTTTGAAATAGAGTGCACTTCGGTTTAGGATTGTTTCAAGGACACCAAGTTGATTGGTTATTTTTAAAAATGTTGCCGGCAGTTGTACCTACCTATGATCAAAAAGGATTTATATTTGTAGCTAAACAGAGCGTATTTCGAGTTATTGTATTTTAGAAAACCTAACCTTAATACCCTTCCTAAACATTGTTATTATTACTAAAATGTTTTTATTTGAAAATTATTTCAACGTTTTTAACGGTACGTAATAGAGGTTAAGACCTCCATTATTTTTAGCCTCTAAATAGGTTTTTAAACCTCTATTACGTTCAAAGTAAAAGATGAATGCACTAAAATAAAAAATATTTATTGTTACATTGAATCGCCCTTGTGTTTCCGAAACTGGCTACGTAGTAGTTACTACTGCGATTATTTATTTGGCTTCGCGGTGCTCACTAACGCCACCAATGGAATAAAAATCATACCTTGTTTTACAATACGTTTTTTCAAAAACTGACCATCATAAATCTTATAAACTGACCACTATTTTTAGAAAGTACAGTATTTTTGAAGTAAAACTTTCGTAAGCACAACACATTGTAGACTTTTAGTCCGGATTTACCTACGGGTGTTGTTATATCGGAAAAGTCCGACCAGGTTCTACGAAAGTGCAGTGATAATGAATATCGAAATCGACACTGCAAGGACGAAGATGTCGTGAGCTGTGTCTGTGCCATCATGCCTAGTGGCATTGACGACGGGAAAGCAGTAGGCGCTGCGGCGCAAGCCAGCGGGAATCCCCCGCAGCCAGTGTCGGCATCCGCCCCGCCTATCTCGGCGCGGGCGCGCCGCGCGCTTGCCCGTAGTGTGAGACAAGCAACCGACGACGCGAGCTCCGTCTCTGCTCACCATGATTAAGCTCTGCGAATCGGAGCGAAACCTGGTCGGACTTTTCCGATATAAAAACACCCGTAAGTAAATCCGGACTAAAAGTCTACAAAGTACAGTATTTTCAAAAACTGACCATCATACATCTTATAAACTGACCACTATTTTTAGGATGTACAGTATAGAACATAGGATCAACAACCTAGGACTTTAATCGATTTCCGCTAAAACGGTCGTTTTTGGCAGTTATGCCACCAACCTTGGTTCTTGGCAGTAGGTTCTAAAAGAGCTTCTACATTTATTAGGTTAATTATTGTCACATTTTCCAGAGACGCGTTATAAAAAGCGCTGTGGCCTAGCGGAACCGAGTGATTGGAAACAATCACTTAGGTTAAGCAACAACAGGCGCGGTCAGGTACTGGATGGGTGACTATCTCGTGACTACCGCTAGTGCCATTTTTTTCCGAGCGCTTCCGTGCTTCGCAAGGCACGTTAAGCCGTTGGTGCCGGCTGTCATGTAATGGCAGTCGTTAAGCCATGTCAGAGACTTTAGGGCGGCTTGATAACTTCTGACAGTAAGGCCCGCCGCTGTCTTACAATCCTCCACCAACCCGGAATTGGCCCCCGTGGTGGAGTAAGGCCTAACCTTCCTACCATACAGGAAGAGACCCGTGCCCCATATCGATCGATATGATTTTTTCCATTGGTGGCGCTAGTAGGAACGAGATTTGAGAATGGACGCAATAAAGGAGGGACTTCAGCACAACTTTATGTATCTGTAATAATGAAACGTTATATTGGATAATTTATCTAACTTTGGCATACTTGTTTCTAAATAAACTTTTTTTCATATTGAAACGGTTTTTTGCTTTCTAAGATAACTTGAAATTTACTCCGCTCTTGATGCACTTTCCCTGGATATAAATAAAAATAATAATTTTTTTGGTTTATTAGACACATTATTGCTTGTAGCCCCGGCTGCCTGAGTGATCTTAAACGATCACGAAGGTTAAGGGCGCGTTAAGCGCATGGATGGGTGACCGTCTTTGCCAAAACATCAACCAAACCTTGCCCAAAATATCAATATAGTTCAGAGTCTTAAACATTTTAATTCAGGCGCTGGATCTAATCTGCTGGATATGATATTTAGGTTTCCATAATAGCTACGGGTGCGGAGTTTTAAAAATATGAAGGAAGCAAATGGGCACTAATAGCTGCCCTATGAGCTATTCAGTGATTCCACGAACGTTTGGTGATATGCCTAGGTGACCGGTCAATCTGACATCAGCATGTACGGTCACCCTTAAATGTTGTTTCTCTTCTAAAATATGAAGGGAGAAATTCTTTACTTAGAGGAAGCAAATAGAAGCAATAGGGCACTAAATATTCATCACAATTTCCGACGATAATACGAGTAGTGACGGGTCATTCTGACGCTGACATCCTGTTGTTGCTTAACTCAATTGATTGACTCCAATTAGTCGGTTAGACTAGGCTACGAGCGCTTCACTAGGCCACGAGGGCTTTACTTTGTTTACATCCAGGGAAATCCTTCTTCCCCCTTAATTGAAATACACAACTCGTGAAACTTTCGGCTGATTTGAATCTCTCGGCCAATTAAATTTATTTCACGAGAAACGTGCCCCGAGAACGTTTCCCGCTCTGTAATTTATAAAAGGGTCAGCCAGTCCATTATCCAGTAAAGTTGTAAACTGTAGCCGTAAGGATTGTTAATCAGGACTCATGTTTCCTCAGAGAATCTGCGGTCTGACAGAGTTATAATGCGTCGTCGGGAATTAAAGCTGGGGAGTTTTTTTTTTACTTTTATTGTTGCAAGAGCAATAATTACAATATTCGTGATGTAATAAATTGCTAATAAAAATAAGCAGGCGCTCTTGTTGATAGATAAATCACTTATTCCCATAAAACACACACACGCGTATAGTTAACTTTTATTTCTTTTTAGAGTTCCGTATGAGAATAGTGTCAGACGGGACCCTATTACTCTGCTTTCGCTGTCAGTCTGTCTGTCTGTCAAGTCCCTTAGATGTACCGAGTTGAAATTAAATCTGTATAGTCAGGTCTACTGACAAACTTGCTCAATTAATATACTCTTAAGGACATGTAAAAGTTTTTATCAGAGCTTTTTATAATACCGTTTTACTTATGCGAGCAAGACCCCTACGGGTCGAGGGAAATGTTGGGAACGCCTTGGAAAATGGGTGCAAAATTGCATGTTTTTTTTTTCGACAACAAATAATTCTGTTTTGCTCACGTTACTTTTCATATCACCGGGTATCCTAATTTGGGACCTGACACGTTGTATTGTATGGCTGTTATTTTTCTACCTTTATTAAGTTTAAACTAAAATCACTAGGTGGCGCGCCAAGCAAAGAATAGAGCTCTATTTTCACAATGTATGTACATGTGAGTATACCTATGCATTTTCATACATTTGTTAACACTCAAAAGTATATTTGCTTCTTAGAAGCATAATACAGTACGTTCATTACTGCTACTGCGAAACGTGCTCAAGTAAACTCTTTTTATTTTGTATAAATTACGAATCGCACCAGGAAAGTTTTTTTTAGCCTTAATTTATAAGCGGCGTCGATGTCAAATAACACGGGTGGGGAGTACCACATCTACGCAGGAACCAGTTGGATACCGCCCGGTATCACTGGAACACAGGGCGGGTTTAAACCCGGGCCCGGTTAAAATTCGTCCTAGGCCCCGGAGCTACTTCGACGGCCGGAAGAGCCATCACAAAGGACGTCTAGCGTTCAGTGAAAAAGCTCGGCCATCACAAAGGACGTCTAGCGTTCAGTGAAAAAGCTCGGCCATCACAAAGGACGTCTAGCGTTCAGTGAAAAAGCTCGAACCCACTGTGTAGAAAACTTGACTCCCTTTTGTATTTAAAAACCTATTTATTCTATTTGTTCCTTAGCACGGGTTAGTGCATTAAAAATAAAAATAGTGTAATCCCTTTTGTATTGTCCACGCATTAGACTCAACATAGACTCAGTAAAGAGCATATAATTTTTTTCACGGGTAAGATTTCTGTGCTTCGCATTTGGAGCTGGCTGTCATGTAATGGCAGTCGTTAAGCCATGTCATAGGCCTTATGGGCGGCTTGATAACTTCTGAGGGTTCTCCACCAACCATGTTTCCTTGATTGTTCCCAAGACTCGTTAAAACTTGTGCAGTCCGTTTGTATTGTACCTAAGCCTTGCCAAAAAAAGCTTGACAACAAACAAAAATCGACAAGTATAAATTCGAAAACAAAGTATTTTATTCAAAATTGCACAGAAACTGTGCCTTATTGAACGTTACAAAATAAACTAGGTCTCCATTTCCAAATCTAGATCATTTTGGAGAAAAATAGACAAAAAATCTCCAAACAGAGTCCTTTCAAAGTCCTTAATTAACACAGTTTAAATAATTATTATAAAACATAGAACCCATGTATTGTAGATTGTTATCTAAATTACCTAATTCTTAATATTATAGTAGCGCTTTTGGCACAAATTGCACTTGATATTTTTGAACCGCATTTCAGTCAAACTTATTAGGTATATCTTTCAGGATTTTATTATAGAAACGTGTACAATGCCCCATAAAGGATGTATTAACTCTTGCCAGCCTAAATCTTGGGAACAAAAGTTTATTTTTACGTGTATTTCTAGTATATTGTGTTGGCTACCTACAGTTTTAAAGTTAGTACTAATATTTTTCCTAACATACATAATACTTGTTGGGAGATGTGAGTGGAATGGAGTGGTGGTTTTCATTACTCAAAATATGAACACCATTGGTCGATTATACGTTGTATAATATCAGTCACTTGTGATTACATTGGATTTAAAGTAAAATATATTATTATACTAATATCACACAGCCGGTCATGATGGCGATGGCGGGCGAAAAGGGAAGGGAAGGGAAGGCGGAAATAAAGTGGTAACACTAACCAGTGTTGTCAGTATTAAAGTAAAGCATATTCAAGGAATACACACAGTCAATCTATCAATACTTTCACAATAGCGGCTGGCTACTGTCAGGATGTGAACGAATCTCTTAGCTTATAGATGAATCTGATCGCTTGATGAAACAACAGGCCTTAGTAACTAGATGTTACGATTATCGTTTAATGTGAAACAGACACACCTCATCCGTAGGCCTTTTCTGGAACAATTTTCCTTTGTTTTTCTAAGGTAGTCTAGACATGTTACCCAAAGGAACATGATATTTTTTGTGTAGCTTATAAACGTCTCACTGCAGGGCACAGGCCTTCTCTCAGAGAAAGAGAGAGTACGGGCTTAATTACCACGCGGATTGGCAATTTCAAGCGTTGAAATATTTGTACACCTCAGAGTGCTTAGTGCGAGTTTGACAGATCCAATCGAATAACTTATACCGCGTTAATCGAGCATTGAGTAGTGAGTATGAGTAAGTTAACAGTTCGAACTGGCAAAACGCTGTCACAGTACAACTCGCGCACTCGCGTTTATTCGTGTTTTGGCTGGTAAACGTGTTCACTTCTCAACGTAAACCATTACAACTCGCACTCAGCAATTTTAATTTCCATACTTGTCGCTAGGTGGCGCTTCCTCGATGCCATAGAAATATGAGTTTACGTTAACGCGATCGAGTAGTTAAAAAACTCGCACTAAGCACTCAGAACATTATGTGACAAACGTAAATTATACATACGTGCATACAGAAAATCGTGGGCTTTTAATAAACACACAACCTATTTCGCGTTTCGGCCGGGTAAAATGAGTGTGGGTTATTTTTTACCTACTGTTGTAACAAAGTGTTCTTAGCTTTGCTTACATTTTATTGGTCATTCTGACAACAAAACTTTAGCAACTAAACATTGTATTGTATTTAATGGGTTGATGGTGACTAATAAGCACGTAGGGTAAAGGCGCAGTAATGGCCCTCTCGGCTCTTCCGGATACGAGATCTGGAGCAAGCTGATTGCACTGGGAGATTAATTGCAAAAAGGCTGGATGAGGCGTGTTAAATTACCGAAATTATTATGTAATTTTTATTAATCCAGAGTGTAGTTATAACGAGAAGAAAGAGAGGGAGAATGAGAATGAGTGAGACGATCGGCCTAGAAGACAAGATAAGTAGGAAACAACTTTAGGCTGAAAAATCTGTTAATTACCAAAGTAAAATTTAGTAGTGTTTTGATAATAACGAATTTCTTTGTTAGTTTTATCTCCAGATAATCTATTAGTAGTTATGAAACATTACCTATCTCTTTTTTAATTAATTAATTACATAGGTACATACTTAACAACTATTGCTAATTATTTAGTATATGTAAACATCCAAAACCTGGGGGATTTTTTTCCCCTTGCCAGTTACTCTCGCATGGTATTCTGATGCACTGCCGCTGCGCCACAGAGGTCGTCAATATTGATATTAATATTATTGTAATTAATGTAATTTGTATAATATGCAATGGGTTATGTACATAGGCTGCTACTTATGTATGCGGAATCTGGGATTCCAATAATTTTAAACGCAATGTCTGACCTCCATGGTCAAATTCGTTCTTTTTTTAAATACTGGCCGCTAATATTTTTCTCTTACGTTAGTGTTTTGTTTTTGTTGGGTTTAAAATGTCATATCGCTGAAAAAATGGAAATCACTCGTGAAAATATTCGTGCTATGATTTATTATTAGTGCTTATATACTCTTTGTTTTTTACGATTTTCGACGTGGTTTAACGCAACAACAGTGCGTAGATCAATTAACTTCGACTTTTGGTGGTGAAGCTCCATCAAAAACGACTGTCGTATCACTGGTTTAGTTAGTTTAATCGCGGGCGCAGTAAGCTCACGGACGAAGTTAAAGAAGGTCGCCCGAAATCGGTGGTTGTGCCACAAAATATTGAAGCTGTGCGAAAACTAATAATGCAAGACCGCCATGTTACGTATCGCGAGTTAGAGGCTATTCTGGGCATATGTATGACGAGCATTCATAGGATATTACATGAACATTTGTTTGTAAAAAAAAATTGTTCGCGTTGGATCCCGCACAACTTAACTCAGGATCAAAAAGATGCTCGCGTCGAATGGTGCAAGAAAACCTTAAAAAAATTCAACGGAGGCGACTCAAAATATGTTTATAATATCTACACAGGTGACGAATCCTGGATCTACGCGTACGATCCCGAAATTAAACAACAATCAACAGTTTGGGTGTTTCAAAATGAGCCGAACCCTACGAAAGTGGCTCGTGCAAAAAGCACTGTAAGGCAAATGGTGGCCTGCTTTTTTGGTATTAATGGCCATGTGGCTACAATACCACTGGATAATCGCAGAACGGTTAATTCGGAGTGGTACACGACCATTTGTTTACCGGAAGTATTTGAAGAAATACGCGAAAACAACCAGCGACGCAGAATCATACTTCACCATGACAATGCCAGCTGTCATACATCTCAGGAAACAACTACATTTTTGGATGGTCAAAAAATAGAATTGATGGGTCATCCACCGTACAGCCCTGATTTGGCTCCCAATGATTTCTATTTATTCCCAAATGTAAAGAATACATTACGTGGTCAACGATTTTCGACCCGTGAAGATGCCGTAGAAGCGTTCAAACAGCACGTTTTGGAGATACCTCAATCAGAGTGGAAAAATGTTTTACAAATTGGTTTCATGGAATGCAAAATTGCATCGATCATAGTGGAGAATACATTGAAAAACAATAAAAGCATATTTAGCCATATACATTTGTTTATTTTTTCTATTCAGCATACATAAGTAACAGCCCTCGTAAGTATATTATTTTTAAGTACAAGAATGTATATCAATATTCACATTTGCACCAACTACGCGTTTCACTTTTCCTTCAGCAACTCTCCATCGTAGGATGTCCGGAAGAAATCGCTCTAAGCAATAAGACCGCCAATTGTACTGTATCTTTGAATTTATTTTGTGTTTGTTTTTGCTGGTGTACAATAAAGAATATTCTTATCTTATTTTATTTTATTCTGTTATTTTATCACAAGAGTCACCTGTCAATATATTTATGTGCTTAGGATACCTGGAAGGCAGTAATGAGGTACTTTACGGAACTCCAGCGTAAAAAAAATCGATTTCGACACCTACCTACTTGTTGGCCTATTAGGAGCAATACGTTACGATACGATAGTAAAATTAATTTCAGGTGACAATATGCTGATTATTACGTATTACGGAAGACGATCTATTGAACAATAGCAATGGTGTGGGTACAATAAAGAATATTCTATTCCACCAAAATGTAAAAACCTGGCCTACTTATCGTCTCAAAAAATTCCCCGTTTTCACAAAACAGCAGTACGTAAAACAAGGAAAAAATGCTTGAGTTTTGAATTTACAGACCAAATTTTTCGAGCGCTTCCGTGCTTCGCAAGGCACGTTAAGCCGTTGGTGCCGGCTGTCATGAAATGGCAGTCGTTAATCCATGTCTGAGGCCTTATGGGCGGCTTGATAACTTCTGACAGTAAGGCCCGCCACTGTCTTACAATCCTCCACCGACCCTGACTTGGCCCCCGTGGTGGAGTATGGACTAACCTTTCTGCGACGCAGGAAGAGATCTGTGCCCCAGCAGTGGCGGCACACAAGAGTTGATATCGATGCACAACATGGCTTGGCGCACTTTGTGTGCCTTCCATGGATTTGGATTTATGTGATACTGGGGGGCAAGACTCTAAAGTGCTAAGCTTTTGTTCAATAGAGCCGTATAACTGTAATAGTTGTTATATGGTGGTTTGAATGGCTTTTTAATAGAATACATTCTTTTTACTAGACTATTAATAGTGGCTTTTTTATTGTTGACGAAGCTTTATGCATATGAATGTAATAAAAAAGGTTTGGGTATTTTGTACGTGATTTTTATAATAAATATTTTTCCACATTTTAGGCAACACTAACGTACCCAACAGACCTTGTCCTGCCGGGCCTATTTTGTGAATCTTAACCATTCAGGGCGCCATGTAAATGCATCCAAAAAATCATTCAAATCTGTCGTCCAGCCGTTTAGGAGGAGATCAGTGACATACGCACGTACAGTACCTACAATTATATTTATAAAGATACGTACGTAGTAATCTCACGCCTGCTAGCCTGCCTGCCTGCCTGCAGCTACATTAAATAAAATCGTAAAATACTGTGGAGTAAATGCCATAAGCATTTATATAAACCGGATATCGTACGAGTATCGTCATCGTGACACCCACATCGGAATAGCCCCCCTTCCGCGAGCGCTACCGGTCTCGTAGCAGAAGTGGAGGGTGCTACATGCGCAGTGTAATGGTGCCACGGGCCTGAAGCCGTCGCAATTACATTAAAAAGTATGCTTTATTCGTCAGATCGTGCAAAAATTGGATGTAACATCTATTAACATCATCTAACTCTTGTAAAGTTGTACTCGTAGTAGCAATAACCTTCGCAATAACCTTCCTTATTATCGCATAGCGTATCTATTCACTAAATTAACTAAGTACCTAATTAACTTAGTCTATTTTCCGATAGTTAAACCATTTTTCAATTTCAATTGTGAAGGAAATCATCGTGAGGAAACCTGGGTGTCTGAGGTGTTCACGCAATAACGGCTGGCTGAACACAATTACATGAAAGCTACATTGAAAGTGGCGTCTGGATGTCGTGGAAAAGTTTTATTGAAGTTCAGAAAAATAAACTCGTAATGATAAAGTTGTTGCGGAGCGGTTGAGCAACGGGTTTATTGCTACATGGCTTCCATTGCTGCATTAAAACGAGCGTGGGAGCAAGCGTACGGTCAAAAACATTTGCCCATTTGATTCAGAATTTTTTATCCAATGTAAGGATAAATAAAAGAAACTCAAATCTAATAGCTTAGTTAACCGTACCATCCTTTACTGGAACCATTTCGCCGCATTTCGAAACGAACTTTTCTAGTTTGTCTCGGGTCTTGGATGTTATTATGTATTTATTGTATAATTATAGTCTATCGTCGAGTTAGCACCTGTATCACAAGTCATTTAGTTGTACTTAGTATGGGGCTAACGAGATCTGTGTAATATGTGCCTGAATATTAATTAATTAATAAAAAATATATATGGTACATGTCGAAAAGACGAGAAAGAGCTGCCTCACGTGCAGGAGGCTTTAAAAAATTACATTCAGCGCCATCTGACGGTGCGCTCTGGAAGTCCTTCGATAGCTCGATATCGGCTTTGACTGTAACTTGATGTTCTCTGAAGTTCAGGGTAGTTGCTATAGATGGCGTAAAATGTTTCTTCATTACACAGTTTTCCTACAAATAAAGTAATAGCGAAAACATCGTTAACAGGGAAGGGAAGTTAGTGATAAATAATAATAATCTATATTGCCAGAGTAATAAGGTTCCATACAAATTGAAGCCCATCGCGTCGCGTAATTCCATTTATTTATGGATCAAATTATGCAACATCCCCACGTGACAGGGGAGATTCTCCTCGTACCTAAATTGTGACGTAAAATTTACATAAAACGCCGGTATAGATGACATTTCCCTTAAAATTTCCCGGAAAATTCGACGTTATTTTGTTTTGTTGCTTTTATGACAGTCTTTTGTATTATGTTGATTTTTTGATGAAATGTCGTCCAAAATACACGTATTAAATTGACTTTATCTTCTAGGTGCGGGAAAGCAAATAAAGCCATTTGAACTGGTAATTAGCCATCATTTAATCTGACTACTGGGCTTTTCCTTCTTTATTTATTTTTAGATAGTTACAAAACAAATTTTATCTGACAAAAATACTGTGGCAAGCACATATCAACTCTGTGCTTAGCTCCAACGTTCCTGCAACGCGCAAGCAAAGTGTTTCACATCATCATCATCAACTTTTTATGTCCCCAGAGAGGGGAACGAGTCACTTCTCTGAGGAAGGTATAGGCCATACTCCACCACGGGGGCTAAGTCCGGATTGGTGGAGGCTTGCAAGACTAGCGGCTGGCTGGGGCGGATCTTGAATTTGTGGGGCCCTGGTCTGAAACTACTTAGGGGCCTATCTAAGTACTCAACTAATAGCCATGTCAAAAAACTGTTTCTGTAATGATATATTATTAAGTGCGGAAAAAAAACAAAATCACGTCAGATGTTACGTTAAGCAGCGCTACTGTTTTTTTCAAATTATCGCCTACTGTTTTTAGCGGGATCTGGGGCCCCTTGTAACCTCGGGGCCCTGGGCTGCAGCCCAAGCAGCCCTTAGGTAGATCCGGCCCTGGGGGCAGGTCTTACTGTCAGAAGTTTTCAAGCGGCCTCAAGACCTCTGACTTGGCTTAACGACTGCCATCCATCGACGGCAGCCGGCACCATGTGCATAGCGTGCGTTGCGAAGCATGGAACCGCTCGGAAAAATGCCACTAGCGTTAGTCATAGACGGTTACCCATCCATGCACTGAACGCGCCCTATGTTGCTTAACCTTCGTGATCGCTTAAAATCACGACGCAGAGTAGTAAAGTGTTTTACATGATATACCATAAATAATACGTCCGACTAACAACAGTTTGACCGGCCGTCTCCAGGCATACAGAGACCAACTAACCTAAAAAAATTGCTATTCGGAAGCTACTCGTTCGTGTACACCGGCGATCTGAATATATTGAAATTGAAATTAAAAAAAATGGTTTAATTATCGCAAAAAAGTACAAAAAACAGCTTAAATAAAATAGACAAAGTTAAATACATACTTAGTTACTTTAGTGAAAACTTAGTTAAATAACGCTATGCGATAATAAGGATATGCTCAGCTAAATGCTGCGTGTGTGAACATCAACGCACCGCTGATTTTCAGCACATCCCGAGTATTTGCTAGCAATTGACACGTTGGTAGCTAGACATGCAACTAGCCAATATTAGAAATAAAAAAATACTTTATACAGAATAGGTCTAAAAATACACTGCATACACACATGAGATATTGCGCAATTTAAGCACAATTAAGCAAGTAGGCACTATGATTGTTAAGAATAATAATTAAGACTGTAAGCAGCATGTAGGTGGCACCACTGGAATCGGAAAATCCCTGAGGAGAGGAAAAATACAAAATTGTGACAGGCACCCAAGTGGTTGTTAAAAAAACAGTTCTCATGTCGGATATTTACATAAGGTGCAGATTTTAGGGGTTATTGATCTGCTTATTGAGAAGTAACTTTTTTAATGCGTCTTTAAACGTAATTGGCGTCATATAGTTTCTGTTTCTGCGGGGCATAGCTAGTTATATACTCTAACTAGCTATGCCCCGCGGTTAATCGATTGTCCCAAGGCTATAAGATATTTCCCCACAGTAAAACGTAGCCTATGAGTAAATATAGAGTGTCAGCTAACTCCATACCAAATTTTATTAACATCGCTCCAGCCGTTTAGACGTGAAGAAGTAACAAACACACACACTGACCAACTTTGGCCTTTATAACACTAGTGATAAGTGTGATGATGATCTTTTTAAATACAGTTGCCCAAAAAGTGGCGTATTGCAGGGACATCTCGCGTTATTACATACTCCAGCTTTTTCTTAACCTTTTCCGCACTCGTGCGTTCTCTTTCCCAACTGTCAAAATAATGTCTATTAAAAAGAAAAAAAAACAACCACGAAATTTTTACTAAACAAAATTGATAGAAGTTTTTATGAACTACTAATTTGTATCAATATCAGATTTAATGATTTGATTGAATGAGTTAAGTTAGGTTTCATCTAGTTTTCATTTAGTTTTCATCTCATTAAATTTAATTTTAATTTCATATGAAATTTTAAAATGATTCGTGCAAATATTTCTAAGAACAAGCTACTTATTTGTTTCAATATCACATTTAATTATTTGATTCATTGAGCTAACTCAATGAATCAAATAATTAAATGTGTTAGATGGGTTAGGTTTCATTTTATTTCATCTCATTAAATTTTATTTTTAATAATTCATATCATCTAAAAAAAAAATCTACCGAAGACTTGGCTATATGGGCATAGTTCCCTTTGCCTACCCATAATGGGTAAAGAAAAAAAAAAATGTCTGCTTATTTATTGTTCTGAGTCTTATATTCTTTTATGCCACACCTGGCAATAAAGTGGCTTTTTCCGCACGCTGCGCGGTACGGAAAAAGCCGCTTTCTGGCCAAGTGTAGACATAAAAAGATGTAAACAACACGGGAGGTAATAAAGAAAGCTCTCGATCGCATATTTACGTCCCTCGCTTGCAGCTCGGGCCGCAAACTTCTGCGATCTAGGCCTTTCTTTGTATTACTACCCTAGTTGTGTAAGGTACTATTATGGTTGGCGCCATTTTCCAAAAATTTTCTTTATTGAATTGCTTCATTTTTCCGCAACTGTATTAAAAATAGTTATTCATTACACGTGCGGAACCGTCATTGCAACTTGTTCCGACTGTCAACCCTCACCTTCGGCGGCGCCTCGGCTCGGGTAGACATTTGTTGGAACTCTTTGCAATGACAGGCTTTTCGCACTCGAAATGAAATATACAATGGTACTAAAAGAATTAAAAGCTCAGCCTTTCTGTTACGTAACTATCGACGGTAATGGGTACCTACTTTATATATTGTTCTAGGCCTTTTCCTCTTGTAGTCTCATGAGAATTTAAGGATCATTATATATTGAAAGCGTCCCGCCCTCACGCCGTTGGCAACGTGGATAGAGCTTCGCTTTGAAATTGTACAGGTGCCGCCTATATTATACACAGCCGTCAAGTGGTGTCTTGGCAGGTCTTCGTTACAGATATGGAGTGGGGTGTGTATAGGAAATGGCGGAAAGGAATAGAAGTTGTGGAGGAGGTTGAAATTGAGGAATAGAATACGCTGAACTCGGTGGACGTCACTACCTTGGCGTAGGGCTGTTTAGATTTTTTTGCCATTTGACTGGATGCTAGCTTTTTTGTAATTAACTTGTCTTTCCCATTGGATTGACTGACTGGGCTATCAGGATCGCATAGGTGCCCCCTCTTAACCGTGGTCCCACCGCCATGCCCCACTGGTGGGTCTACAGGTGTTTTATTAATTTCCTCACTCATCTTACAATATTTATTTTAGCAATTGTTTTTAAATCCAGGGGAATTTAAGTAAATATGACTTTGAAATTACATATAACTTGACGCACCTGCTTCATGCTTCTTCATGTTAAAAAGTATATTATACTATAATCTCTTTGTATTTTCCTGTTTATTACCGAATAAACAGGAAAATACTTTTTCATTTCTACTCGGAAAGTTGTGTTGTTTTGATCTGATTATTGCCGCAACAATTACGCGGTGAGTTCCATATTTAAAAAGTCTACATAAATTGGCGGGATACTAATCTTAAAAAAACCTATTAAAAGGCTAAAGATTCCACCCATGCGAGTATTCGAACCCGCGACCTCTGGCTATCCGTGCCAGCGCTCTTTCCAACTGAGCTAATTCGCGACTCACCGGCATCAGGGGAATTTCGAACCTCTTTACAATATTCTCTGTATCACGTACAGGCAGCGACATCTGGCTGTAGTAATTTGCATCACTTGACAAATTTAAAACCTATTTAGAGGCTAAAAATTCTAACCATGCCGGGATTCAAACCCGCTATCCGTGCCAGCGCTCTCTCCGATACCGAACCCGCGACCTCTCGCTATCCGTGCCAGCGCTCTTTCCAACTGAGCTAATGGGTGACTCACCGGCATCAGTGGAATTTTGAACCTCTACAATATTCTCTGTATTACGTATAGTCAGCGACATCTGGCTGAAGTAATTTGCATCACTTGCAGCCCCTCGGAATATAACTCGGGAATTGATTCTTTCTACCCGGTTAACAACCTACTGTTCATACTTCATACTTTTCAAACATGACAGCGGTGGTGAGACCACGGTTATAAGACGGTTTTGTTTCAATTACTCTTAGACCCACTCGTGCAGTGGGAATAAAATTAAATAAAATAAAGTTACCTTTACCTGTAGACCCACTAGTAGGGCATAGTGGTGGGACCACGGTAAAAAGAGGTTAGGTGCAGGCAAGCGTACTCCATTTAAAAACAATGTCCCGGGCGCTGCAACAGCCGAGTGGTCCCTTCACCCATCTAATATGAGTGAAGGTGCTGTATAAACTATCTCATTAGGTAGATGCAAAGGCCTTCGAGAAACAGGGTCAGGGTCAGACGGCAGATTTACAATAAAAATAAATTATTTCCACTTTCACTACCATAGTGAAATGCTAATAAAGTAAAATAAGGTGTATTTTTTATCAGGTAACAATAAATCTATTTGTATTTGTATGTAAATGAACTCTCGGTAGATGGGAGAAAGGTTGAAGGGTAATGGAAAGGATGTTTTTCTAACCCTCGCCATTATTCGCGTATTTCTCGCCACCTTGCACCATACGACGTATCTTTTCTCGTACAAGACGCCAGGTCCAGTCTTTATTAACTTTTCACTTCAAAGTCTCGCTGACACTTTGTCCAGCTGGTTCTGTCTGACGACGTTGAAAAGGCAGTTTAATTTATTAATAATAGTTAGTTGACATTACCTCAGTATTTAGGCTTGTGTAATGCAGTGGGACGTTTATAGGCTAGGTACATACAAGAAGAATAAAATCACACATTGCAACATATTTCAAAAAGTACATGACAAATCTTCTATAATATAAAAATGAATCCCGGAATGTGTTGGTAAGCGCAAATCTCGAGAGCAGCTGAACCGATTTCGCTGATTCTTTTTTTAGAATATTCCTTGAAGTAGGTACGAGGATGGTTCTTACGGAGAGAAAAATAAAAAAATTAAAGAATCGACTGTTAGGCGGTACGAAGTTCGCTGGGTCAGCTAGTCTATAATAAAAAAATGAATCGCTGAATGTGTTGGTAAGCGCAAATCTCGAGAGCAGCTGAACCGACTTCGCTAATTCTAATTTTAAGCTAATTGTTTTAGAATAATCCTTGAAGTACGAGGATGGTTCTTACGACTGTTTGGCGGTACGAAGTTTGCTGGGTCAGGTAGTATGGTATATAAACGTGTATATAAACCAGTTGACATATACACGAGGTAACGAAAGGAAACTCACTGTTGATAAACTCCTTAAAACCATTCCTTAAAACACTCCGAAATCGCTGACTTAAACAGTCTGTAGTGGAGATTTTAAAAGTGGAAGACGACACCGATTAAATAAAACGCATCTAGAAGTGTTTTAGTGGAATCGTGGTTTTAAAAAGAAAGCTGTAAGTCTCTAACACAAACGGCCTCATTTATAAAATCTCGACTCCTTACTTCTTCAGAGGTAATTTTAACAGTCTGTGATAAATTGAAATAACCCAAATTCTTCCCGCGGGTGTCGTAAAAGGCGACTAAGGGACACAAACCGGGGGGTGGGCAGCAGCACACCCTGCAGTACAATTCTACCACACTGCGATCCCCAACCCGCATGCCCAGCGTGGGGATTATGGGCATTACCGCCTAATGATAGCACAACCTTGCGCTATGGCGCTCATTAGGGGAGGGCTATGTCCAGCAGTGGACTAATATAGCCTGAAGAAGAAAAAGTGATTCGTGGGTTCGAACCCCGGCATGTACCAATGATTTTTCTTTGTTTTCTAAGTTATGTACATTTGTGAAATTATAGTAGCAATACTACTCGCTTACGGTGAAGTAAAACATCGTAAGGAAACCCTAGTGTCTGAGGTGTTAGCGTACCTCAGCGCTTGATACGTACAATGGCCCAACCATGAGGCTAAGTGCGGAAATCTCAGGTCTAACTTACTAAATTGAAATCGTCAAAATGGGGCGCCACACGGCGCCCCATTTTGACTAGTGCCACCAATGGAATAAAAATCATAACTTGTTTTAAAATACTTAAAAAAAGGGAAAATCATAGATAATCCTAACACCTGTTACAACTATTTCAGAACCTATAGTCTAGAACCTAGCATCAACAATCTAGGACTTAATTAACAATCAACAATCAATCAACAATCTAGGACTTAAACGGCCGTTTTTAGCAAAACTCCTTTTATTAGATTCTTAAACGTGATGCCATAATCCACCACTGGAGCCTAGTCCGGGTTGGTGGAGGGTTTTAAAAACCTATTTAGAGGCTAAAAGTTGAGGTTTTTAAAATTGTCTTTAGCACGGGTTAGTGCATTAAAAATAATATAATCATGGTGAAGGATTCTAAGACAGCAGCAGTTCGTTAACAGATTGCTAACGTACGAAAAAACATAGGTTAACCTCGTATTCGTTGTTCAGAAACGGGGTGATATTTTACAGATTTGAGTAGAAATACACTAGGTCAATCCTATGAAGTACGAGTGAACCAATCTAATCCCTAACATGTTACCAACTAACGAACTTATTTTAATTGAGAAATTCCACGTGTATGAGTTGTTTGCATTGTATATGTCTTTTGCAAGTAAATCAGCTTCGTAAGTCATTTGTCAACTCTTAGGGCTGTAGCGCACTTACGGCCAGTCACCAGATAAATATCGCCATTGATACAATGAAGTAATCAGACCGCTGACTGCAATCCTTAGTACGTTTTAGTCCTTATTTTTTATCGTTACTATTGAAATACTAGTAACAACGTACAGTAAGAGGTAGGTACTTTTAACACGCTTTTTTTAGCTTCACTTGTGTGTTACTGATAAACAAAGGTTACATCTAAGGTAACGATAATATGCCCAGGTGGGGGTTTGATCGCTGGCAGGTCTCATCAGCGATAATTTGAAGCGCTTCACGCGTTTCACTCATATTCAACTAATTAATAAATTAAATAGTAGACCATCGAACATTAGCTGTATTTGTCCGAATCTAAAGATTGTATATAGTTTCATTCATGCTTTACTTTTTTATTACAAATTTGCTACACCCTTATAGGGTTCATGTTACTTGCTAAGTATGTTGAACTGTTCACGGGTTTTCAACGACTAAATGAAATGAAATTAACTGCACAGCAATTTGGCGACATTTATAAATCCAAAAAAGTAAAGATTTTTTTGCTATTAATAAAAGAAAATTAAGCGCTCGTGGCCTAGTCGAACCGAGTCGATCAATCACTTGAGCAACAACAGACGCGGTCGGGTTAAGCCGTTGGTGCCGGCTGTCATGTAATGGCAGCCGTCTCGGAGGCCTTATGGGTGGCTTGATAACTTTGGACAGTAACACCTGCCACTGTCTTACAATCCTCCACCAACCCGGAATTGGGCCCCGTGGTATTATGGCCTAACGTACCTGCGATGCAGGAAGAGACCCCTGCCCCAGCAGTGGGGATGTACAAAGGTTAAAAAAAATTTAACTGCATTCGACAAAAAATATATCTCTGGGGCAAGCGCAGACGAAACGCATGCCCAACTCAGTTCAGGAGGCTCGCTTGACGAAAAGAGGCCTATTTGGTCAGCGGATAAAAGTTCTGAATTCAATTTAATGGTGTCCGCATGTCTCGCTGTTTCCAGTGGATTTAAAGTGTGCTGAATACCTACAAAGCCACGTCGTGCTAACGATATCAACGTAACTACATTCATACAGTGTACCTAAATCCGATTAACGTCACAAAAAGCGGGTTTACTCTATAGAAACAAGACGCGCAAAATCGCGAAACAATTGTCATCGAGTGCGAGCAGAGTTCGAACCTAGTCTTAGTGAGCATAAACCGAGTGCTATTAAATGAGTTCTCATAGTCTATATAAGACTAGGTGGGATGACGATCTGCGAAAAACTGCCGGCAGATTCTGGATGCGGCACGCTAAAGACAGGGCGCTATGGCGCTCATTAGGAGAGGGCTATGTCCAGAAGTGGATTAACAGATAGCCTGAAGAAGAAGAAGAAGACGTCTAAATAATGTTTACTGGCTTGACTAATGTCCTATAATGTCCTCAGATGTCCTCCATCGCGATCGATCTTGAGCTTCAATAGCTTCACCTCGATGTAAACCCTTTGTATGTCCCCACTGCTGGGGCACGGGTCTCTTCCTACATCGCTGGAAGGTTAGGCTATACGCTTCACCTCGCTCCACGTCATTCCGCTGCTCACCGCTTCTGCCAACACGGTGCAACGCCAGGTTTAACAGACTGAAGGCTACAGGGCTGGAAATTAGGTCAGGTACTGCAGTGATATGTAAAAGGGCCGCCTATTGTACGTGCCCAGAGAGTTACCGCCGCGCCGCACATTCATTTTGGTAGAACGCCCCATCTACCGTCCTACTGTGAAAATAAGAAATAAAGAATGCAACACCGAGAGTATTGCTTTTAGTAACTGCACCCTCGAATCCTCCTGCGTCTCAGACATAGTCGCTTCAACACGAGTGTTTGGTAACAAACGAACCTGGTCGCCTCAAGTCCGTCGTCAACATGTCAAGATAATCAAAGTTATTTCTCAAAACTGTCAGTCCACAATCTTGAACGATTGACTCTCTGCCTAGATAGTTGCAAAACTTTCTT
This sequence comes from Yponomeuta sedellus, assembly GCA_934045075.1. Classification (NCBI taxonomy): domain Eukaryota; kingdom Metazoa; phylum Arthropoda; class Insecta; order Lepidoptera; family Yponomeutidae; genus Yponomeuta; species Yponomeuta sedellus. The sequence continues at coordinate 4,024,822 of OW203726.1, read as the reverse complement.
AGACTCCTTACCTAAATATATTAGGTGCAATTCTGTAACATTAGCTTTTCTTGTCCCCTTGCACACGTATCTATTTATATGTCCATGAATATTTTATCTGAATTTAACATGAGAAAACTGTAAGAGCGGTGGTAGAAGGCCAGCGTCTCAACCGGGAGGACCAGGGTTCAATACCCGGCAGGTACGAATGAATTAGTTTTCGAAGTTATGTACATTTGGGCTGTTATATTAGCAATAGCACTCGCTAACTGTGAAGGAAAATATCGTGAGGAAACTCAAGTATCTGGTGTGTTAACGTACCTGAGCGCTTGCTACGTACAATAGCTCAGATTTGGATCTGCGTAAATCTCTGGTGTAACTAACTATGACAAAACGGTATACACTCCAAATCGTGAAGCTTATCGTCAACTGAGCTGAGGGCTGTCGACAGTCAATCTTTAGGTATCTGTTGCCATATCATCGTCATCGTCAGGCTATACTAGTCCACTGCTAGGCATAGCCCTCCCCTACAGAGCGCCACGTTGAGCTATCATAGGGGGTAATGCCCATAATCCCCACGCTGGGCATGCGGGGTGGGGATCGCAGTTCTGTGGAATTGTACTGCAGGGGGCGCTGCTGCCCACCCCCCGGTTTGTGTTCCTTAGTCGCCTTTTACGACACCCGCGGGAAGAATTGGATTGGTGCTAATCTCTAGGCCGACACCACACAGCAACAAAACGGTATACACTCCAAATCGTGGAGCTTATCGCCAACTGAGCTGAGGGCTGTCGACACGACAGTCAATCTTTAGGTATCTGCTGCAATATCACCCGTAGCGTATCGGACTAGAGTACACCAATACCAAGGGTGCCCTGCTGTCGACTGTACTTACAGAGTAAATCCGATACAATTTATCATTTCACCACCAAAAGCCGTCGCGAAGTGTGAAACGCCCGCTTATTTCATATAATTTATGGCAGGTGAAATTGTTTTGTGAAAGCTGCTGTGAAATATTCCTATAGGACGCCTGCCGCAGTGAAACATGATACTAACACCTCGTTGGCACAGAGAAGTGGTTCTTAACCGGTGGTCCGCGGACCATTAGTGGTCCTTGAAGGCACTCGAAGTGGTCCGCAAAGCCCTTAAAGCAAAATAATAATTAAATGAGTGTTAGTCCCAAAATTATGCGGATCCTTTTTTTATGTAAGACAGGTTGACACTTTGACCCTAGTCACGCATCTTGGTAACCGAGGACGGGGTCTACGATGTTTCGTGCTTGCCTTTTAAATACCGGTTGACTCTTGTTTTAAAGACACCCAGGTATGTCTCCGAAAAGACATACAGATTTATTTGCATATAGGTACCGTATATTACCAATAAACCAACTGGGTGGTCCTTTATAAGACAGATATTTGGTACAAGGTCCTTTATGTTATGTATGACTAAATAAAAATAAATAAAAAATGGTTATGAGCCAAAGGTCTCGATGTATGACAATTGATTGACTGATATCGATATCTCGGTTCCCGCTGCATTTTTTCTCTAATAAAACCTCAGCGCATATATTGGGGAAAAAAATCCACTCCCACTATCAAATACGATGAATACCATAAAAACGTAGGTTAACATGCAAACATCAGTTTACGACTTTGCAGTATGAGCTTCCTGCTTACGCAGTTTAAAACAAATTAAAACATTGTTTTACTTTGTTGACATACTCTCTCCTCACGTATTATGGCTGCTCCGAATAGCGGAGCAAGTACACTTGCTCCGAAAACTGCGAAGGTACATCCTGTGCGCCGTACTGTAGAATTAAATCTTAGGAAAGTAGGATACATTCTCCCTCGATTTTTCGTTAAATAACATTGACAGGACGAAGCAATATTTTAACATCGTAACACCATACATCGGCACTAATCTAGCGTCTTAATAATGACATCACATCACACAAATATTATAGGTGCAAGGTGCAAGTTTGTGGGTGTGTATGTTTGTTACTTGTTCACGTCTAAACGGATGGAGGGATTTTAATAAAATTTGGTATAGAGTTAGCTGACACTTTGGATTAACATCTATGCTACGGTTTACTAAAATATCTTATTCCCATGGAAAAATGTATATACCGCGGGTAACACCAAAGGGCACAACTAGTTATTTACAAAAAAAAGGGATACACAAAGGGATAATTCGCAATAAATATTGTTTTTTTTTGTTATGTTAACTATAAGTTAAAAGGCAAGATAACATAGTATTAGAAATACAACAGAAACGTACGTAATACAGAGGATACGAAATTTCACTGATGGCGGTGAGTCGCCCATTAGCTCAGTTGGAAAGAGCGCTGGCACGGATAGCCAGAGGTCGCGGGTTCGAATCCCGGCATGGGTGGAATTTTTAGCCTCTAAATAGGTTTTTAAAACAACAGAAACAAAATGTGGTTAGGTAAAAGTGGCCAAAAGTTGAAGTTCCACTGCCCAATTGGACCAGAACTTCAAAGCAAGCCGAATTTATTCGTAGATTTGAATGGCTAAACAGTTTTCTCGGCAACTACACACTATAAAGTAGCTTGAACCCGTGGCTGCATAGCTGCGTCGAACCGAAATAATGCCACACCCAACAAATGTGGGAACCTTAAAATGCTGCTGGCTCTTATCCTCGGTTCTCGTACAGCAACGATATGTTAATCTACGTTTAGAAGCGTCAATCGGCAAAAGCTAGGCTTTGGTAAACATCGATATTTTTAATGAAATTGTCGATATAAATGTCGGCGATTTTTTTTTTTATATATCGCTTTTCGATATTTATATTCGGCTTCATAATCATGTTTACGAATCCGATTATTAAAGAAGATATGGAAGGCTCTATGATATAACTTTCCTTTCCCTCGACAAATATCGGTATATTAATTTTTGACGAAATTACATATCGATATTCGCAGAGTATCGATAACATATATATCGTCAACTGATAGCTGTCAATAGTACATTAACAGATTTTTCGTGTACGAGAAACGGGGGGTTAACAATTCGTAAAATCACTAATTTCACCGTAATCACAGTCCGAGTGCAATGAAATTGGCCGTTAACATCCAAGTAGCACGTCAGTAGTATCTGATGTAAACATAATTTGTAAATCTTACCTATCCATCTCACTAGCTAAAATAGGTCACTGGGTACGAAGAAGTGGAAATGCGGTTTTATTCGAGCAGCATTTTAGCCCCTCCTCAAATGAGATTATGAAACTTTCCGTTCGCGAGGAAAGCCGAAAGCACAACAGACGAGACGTGACACGTAACGTATCTTAGCTACAGAGTTTGGATTGACACAACAATGAACGATTACACATTGTGCAGTAGAAAATAATTTTAGTTCCAGTTCATTGACGACCTTTGTGGCGCAGCGGTGCTTTTGCCTACCATGCGACAGGTCCCGGGTTCGAACCCCGGCTGGGGACAAAAAAAACCCTCAGGTCTTGGATGGTTAAATGTTTGTGATGTCGCTTTTTCTGGTTCCTACGACACAGGGTATCCATGTGTGGGGCGATAAGCCATGTATATTATCAACCCTTGTATGTCCCCACTGCTGATGCACGGGTCTCTTCCTGCATCGCAAGAAGGTTAAGCCATACTCCGCCACGAGGGCCAAGTCGGGTTGGTGGAGGGTTGTAAGACAGTGGCAGGCCTTACAGTCAGAAGTTATCAAGCCATCCATAAGGCCTCGGACACGGCTTAACGAATGCCATTACATGACAGCCGGCACCAACGGTTAAACGTGCCCCGCGAAGCACGGAAGCGCTCGGAAAAATGCCACTAGCGGTTGTCACGGGATCGATCGGCACGATCGGTGACCACACCGATCCTGCACCTGACCGCGCCTGTTGTTGCTTAACTCAAGTGATTGATTTCAATCAAATCTCGGTTCGTCTAGGCCAAGAGCGCTTCATGCGCCTGTATGTTTTGTTATGTTATTTCCACAACGTTTAATTCTATCCATAAGACTTTCTCGTTCAACAAATCTTCGAGTCTACAGAGCAGTAATTCACAATAATAACAACCTCTATTTAGGCGTTCTTAATAGTCCACAACTTTTGCGTCCGATTTACGAGGATTTTCAAACGTTCCAATGGGTTTTACAAGTTATGTACATTGGTGAATTTTAAAGTGGTTCGGGGTCCAAACAAGCGCCACCAATGGAATAAAAATCGTAACTAGTTTTATAATATGATAACATGTTTTATAATATACCGAAATATCGAAAAGCGTTGTAGAAAAAAACAGCATTAGACTAGCATATCTAAAAGTGAACATGAGAAATTTTAACAACTGTAACAACTATTTTTAGAACCTGCAGTCTAGAACTTAGGATCAGCAATCTAGGACTTTAATGATTAGTTATCACAGATAAAGATAAGATGAAAAAAAATGTATTATAAGACAAGTTTTGATCTTTATTCCAGCGTTAAAAAAAACTTTACGAAGATGTTAGTTATGATATATCCGACTTACCTTCTTTATTGTAATGTTTGGTTTAACACTAAGATGTACCGAAGCCTGATTACTCGTATGTGTACCAAATTACTAATTATTTCAAATGTCTACCTGTCAAATTCCATGCTAATTGCTATCGCAAACCTGGTGATTCCGACAGGATAATTGTATAACATTACTTAGATTTAAGAATCATAGTTGTAATATTTTTCTGGTTGTGCCATAAAGTGTTCTCGTAATAAAGAGAGGGGCTGATCCCGGCTGAGCCGACAGTACATTTTATTGTATTTATTTTCCTGTGTGCTTATATACAATAATCGTATATTAATAATAGTATAGGAAAGAGCGGGTGATCGTGCTCTCCCGCTATGAAGGGAATTTTCCCGCCAGGCATATCGTATGCCCGGGGAAGGCCGGTCCGACTACTGTCCGGAGGACGTTATATCATATAGATATATTTAACTGTACCGTGAGCGAGTTCAAGAAAGCCATAATTCAGATTATAAGCTAAGGACTTGTTTTATTTTTGTAATGTGTTATATTACCTAAGTGTTGTCTTTTTGTTCAACGTTACTTAAATTTCATGTAACTCTATCGCATTAGGTCCCTGTAATGATAGATGTTAAGTGGTGATACAAATGAATAAAAAAATATTTATGTAAAAAAGAACGAAGGACATTAATTATACCACAAGACACATCACACCCGCATGCCCAGCGTGGGGATTTAGGGCATTACCCGCTATGATAGCACAACGTGGCGCTCTTTAGGGGAGAGCTGTGTCCAGCATTGGAATAGTATCGCCTAACGACGACGACACATCACACAAGAAAAAAAATAAACAGATAAATTGACAAAATCATAATAAATGAGCACAACAGAAATTTGGTATGTCACGTGATTACGTAACACTGGCTTGCGCGATGCAGAAATGTTGGAGGAATACAGTGAACGCGCGTTGAGGTGTGTAATAAAAAAAAGGAAGTTTTTTTTTACAATTTTTGTTTGTTTTTTGTCGTTTATATTAAACTATCTGCGAGTCTTAGTACGATTTTAACTAAACAATAGACTCAGGAAATAAACAAAACAGTAATAAAAGTGTGCATTGTTTGTCTATGTACAGTCGCGTGCACCAATATGTCAACTCCTTAGAACCTTGTCACCTTAACCTCTTCTAGCCTGATGTGTGAGAAATTGACTATTTTGACTTTGACAAGGTACTGAAGTCCATAACTGACCGCACATCGCAGGAAACAAATGCCGTTAGCTGACAAGACAAACTACATAAATACCAATTACAGAGCGTAGGTACAAACAACAGCATCTCGGATTCGCGGTGTCAAGCTAAATTCGCCTCTATGTCATTAAGTGCAAAGTTCAAAAAGAAAAGGTCGCTGTCGACTTTACGCTTACGTGCCTGCCTCATTACACTAATCAGCTAACAACAAAGCTTTTCCTAATTAAGTTATCCGATATCATACACTCATTCGTTATCAACCCTAGTACGTCCCCACTGCTGGGGCACGGGTCTCTTCCTGCATCGCAGGAAGGTTAGGCCATACTCCACCACGGGGGCCAAGTCCGGGTTGGTGGAGGATTGTAAGACAGTGGCGGGCCTTACTGTCAGAAGTTATCAAGCCGCCCATAAGGCCTCTGACATGGCTTAACGACTGCCATTATTAATATGACAGCCGGCATCAACGGCTTAACGTGCCTTGTGAAGCTCGGAAAAATGCCACTAGCGGTAGTCACGGGACGGTCGCCCATCTTGCACCTGACCGCAACTGTTGTTGCTTAACGCAAGTGATTGATTCCAATCACTCGGTGCGACTAGGTCACGGATACATAATTTTTTTTAATGAAAATGAACTAAAATTTTTACATACATATTTTTTTTTAATGAAAATGAAAATGAACTAAAAAATTATAAAAAAAAAAACTATTGATAATTTTACTATTTTTATTTTTAATGCACTAACCCGTGCTAAGAACAAATTGAAAAACCTATTTAGAGGCTAAAAATTTCACCCATGCCGGGATTCGAACCCGCAACCTCTGGCTATCGGTGCCAGCGCTCTACCAATTGTTCAATTGGTAGAGCGCTGGCACCGATAGCCAGAGGTTGCGGTTGAGGTTGCTAAAAAGGTTTTTATATTGATATTTTTTTATGTTAAAACCTAACTGCAAAGTAGGTACTCGGGGCTGCAAGTGATTCAAATTACTTCTTTCAATCCTCCACCAACCCGGACTTGGCACTCGTGGTGGAGTATGGCCTAACCTTCCTGCGATGCAGGAAGAGACCCGTACCCCAGCAGTGGGGACGTACAAGGGTTGATAAAATATCATATTTTATGTACTCTTTCTTTTGTACTTCTTCTCCTTCAAATAGTGTAAACCAGTCCGGAAATTCCACCCAATATTTTTTCTCACTAAGCCCCTTCCCGCTTCTTCGATAAATTTAATTAAGCCTCTTACCAGATAAAGGCTCTCTTGGCCTCCGGCAAATGGACGATTTCAAATTAGACCGCTTATAGGAAGAAGATCATAGTCGAGAAAGGTTTCCTCAGAAAGGGATAAATGAATTACTAGAGATAGGAAATATAAGTGGAGATGCTGCTTCGTTAGTCAGACCTGAGATTTCTGCACTTAGATAGATAGAGAACATCTAAAATAAAAAAAAATAATCGCTGAATGTGTTAGTAAGCGCAAATCTTGAGAACAGGTGAACCGGTTTCGCTAATTCTTTTTTTAAGAATATTCCTTGTACAGTGCGTTCACATTAACTTGACGCGTGAGAGAATTGGTAGCACTGAGATGTTTACTGTTACCATGTTAAATAAGAAATCATTCCCATTACTTGGGGAAAATAAAAGGATTGAGCGCTTGTTTTACCATCTTCCGATTAGGTCCAAAAGCTAATTCACATGTTATGTCCTTGTTACCAATTCTCTGACGCGTCAAGTTAATGTGAACGCACTATAGTACGAGGATGGTTTCACGGAGAGCAAAAAAAAAAAGAATCGACAGTTAGGCGGTACAAAGTTCGCTGGGTCAGCTAGTTGTACATAAATAAGGAAATTACACAGATATTTCTTAACCTAAGAGTACAGACTTAGCCTCATGGTTGGTCCATTGTACGTAGCAAGCGGTGGAGTATATTAACACTTCAGACACTAGAGTTTCCTCACGATGTTTTCCTTCATAGTCAGCGAGTGGTATTGCTGCTATAATTTCATAAATATACATAACTTAAAAGACAGAGTCTGGTACGTGCCGGGATTGAAACCCACACCCTTCCGATGGAGAAGCTGCCGTTCTACAGTTTTTAAATTTCTCATGTTGACTTTCAGATAAAATCGTATTATAAAAACCAGTTATGATTTTTATTCCATTGGTGGCGCTAGTTAACGCCCTTGAGTGCCTTAACTGCAATTGAACCGCCCATCCCCGAGCACACGACGGGAAATTTCTCTTTTGGAAGAGCGCGATTACTCACTCTTCCCTATTCATACATAAGAACATTTCACTTACTAGTTAGTAGCATTGCAGCTCACACGCGCGGCAAACCTTAACAATGTCTGAACGGACCTTTAACTCCTCATTAGCGAGCTCCGGCGAGTTACAGCGGAGGAACTCTGACAAAATGGGAAAAGTTCCCGCGAGCCGATAGTTGCTTGCGGCTGGAAATCTGACTGGAACTTTTAATTAATTGCGCTATCGGAGGTACCGAGGCGGGACTAATGAGCGGACGCCTTTATTCGGGCTGTTATTGAATTATCAGTTATTCTCGGGTCAAAAGGAGGGCATTACGAAGCAATTTGATCCTTAGTTTGGGTTAGACGCAGATGAGACACCAATTTAATCGTAATACCGGAAAATTTCAGCCATTCTAAGGTTTCCGGCGACGTTTTGGTTACGTCTAATGATGGGGGTGTCCGCTGGATGTGCCTCGTCAGCGCTACCTGGCATCGGAGACCCAGAGTCTGATATCAACCCTTTGTATGTCCCCATTGCTGGGGCACGTGTCTCTTCCTGCACCGCATTAAGGTTAGGCCATACTCCACCATGGTGTCCAAGTCCAAATTGGTGGAGGAGGGCAAGACAGTGGCGGGTCTTACTGTCAGAAGTTATTAAGCCGCCCATAAGGCTTCTAACATGGCTTAACGTCTGCCATTATATGACAACCGGCACCTACGGCTTAACGTGTCTTTCGAGGCACGGAAGCGCTCGGAATCAATGCCACTAGCGGATTCACGAGATAGTCATCCATCCAGCACCTGACTGCGCCTGTTGTTTGCATGTTACTTAACCCGAGTGATTGATTCCAATCACTCGGTTCCACTAGGCCGCGAGTGGTTCCGCCGCGCCCTACTGCTTGTTTATTTGTTGGTTAATCGACTGCGCAGTGTACATAAAATTGTCATAGTAAAACATGAATTGTAGTTCTATGACACAGTCCCCTGGTGGTTTGGTGATTGGATTTCTCCGTCTCGACATAAAATGAAATGGAATTGTGAAAACGTTGAACTGAACTGTGGTCAGACAGGTGAGCTGTTAAATTGAGAGTGCTAATGCATTTTGTACTACTGTTCTAGAAGGTAAAGTTTCCTCTTCCCAGTATCACTTGTGTGACACATGGAAACAGTTAATGGCTAGATATATCTTTAGAAATTTAGAATTTATTTAATTTTCTTGGTGCACAAAACAGATATAAGCCATTACACGATATTTATTTTGTTATTTTTTATATCTTAGGGGTATCAACAGCGAGCTTAATTAATGATAATACAAGTCATTAAATGCAGTTAATAAGGCCAATAACAGGTACTCACAATAATAAACAGTAAATAAAAGCGGAAAGCCAAATGCAAAAACTTAATTAAAATATTGAGATCAACAAATCACTGGCAACATGCGCCAAGCCAACATGCAGTAAAATTCAAAATGGCAATTACAATGGCAATATAATTAGGTACAACCAAAACGTCAACACATAACTTTTACCTGACGAGGTCCCAAACTACGCAAGGACGTCACAAACATGAAAATACACCCAGACTGCGGCCACTTGTACAAATGTATAAGTGGCCGCCCCCCAGTGGGATTCGAATCCACGACCTCTGTCTTGGTACTAAAGCGGCTTAGCGGTTAAACCAACGAGGCGGCCAAAATTAGTCCATTCTTTAAAAACCTATTTAGAGGCTAAAAATTTCACCCATGCCGGGATTCGAACCCGCAACCTCTGGCTATCCGTACCAGCGCTCTACCAATTGAGCCAATGGGCGACTCACGACATCAGTGAAATTTCGAACCTCTTTACAACATTCTCTGTAGTACGTACAGGCAGCGACATCTGACTTAAGCAAATTGCATTACTTACAGCCCCGACTACCTACTTTGCAGTTAGGTTTAACATCGGAACGATATCACCGTACCCACATGATTACACTATTTTTATTTTTAATGCACTAACCCGTGCTAAGGAACAAATTTAAAAACCTATTTAGAGGCTAAAAATTTCACCCATGCCGGGATTCGAACCCGCAACCTCTGGCTATCCGTACCAGCGCTCTACCAATTGAGCCAATGGGCGACTCACGACATCAGTGAAATTTCGAACCTCTTTACAATATTCTCTGTATTACGTACAGGCAGCGACATCTGACTTAAGCAAATTGCATTACTTACAGCCCCTTACTTACAGTCCATTCTGTCAAGAAAAGTTCGTGAAAACCTAAATTATTTACCTGTGTATTTTTTTATGTCCTCACTATTAATGTGGCTCACCGCTGGGCAAAAGCCAGACCAAATTTTCGATCATGGACCATCTTAAGCTTAAAGGTTGTCTGGAACAGATAACTTTTCGTGACGAGGCCGCTGTCTGTACCTTAGTCCACGGTTACACAGGAAAGACCTGATGCGAGGGTCTGGAAGAGACGCGTAGTTTTTCCAATTCACTTTCTTGCAAAATATACTAGAGGGATGGGACGAAGCCCACACAGAAAGGACTGGCGACTACAACGCGTCGTGTCGCATCTTTTCTGCGCCGCGTCCAATCCTTCATGTATGCCCCAGGCCTTAGTTATCTTGGCCGTTGCTAATACATTATCTATTTGGTCGAAGTATTCCCACCTTTCCCTTACCCACATTCGCTTAGTATATTTCCTTCATCAAATTTCTTCCTTCATCCTCTCCATACGTAAAACCAACGTAACATTCCTTAATCAATTCTAGTACATACTTATAGATTAAATGGGTCTAATCGCGATTAATTTAAATAACAAAATGAATGAGCATCACGAATCATTAAGAAATTCAATTCTTGTAATACGTAATTTTAAAGGCTACCATGATGAATTATCTAAGAGACTATTACGAGAAGTTCCGTCTGTTGAGGTATAAAATTCAACAGATGCATGCAGGCGAAGCTTAAGACTTTTTAGCAGTCGGTATTTTGTTTTCAAAATAGGTAGGGTAACTTAGTCGGTTTGCCGGCCACCTTCAGTTTTCGGCCATCACGCAGTTTTTACGAAATAATAAGAAAATAAAATACGCCCGAGTAAAAAATCTATTGCTACCGCATAGATTCTAATGATGTCTTTGCCTACATAATTAAGTATCTTAGTAGCGTTTCATTTGTTTCGTCAGTTTTCCCTCGCGTTTCAAGCAATGTGAGTGTGTGTCGAAAGCAGAGAAAAAAATAGTGCGCGCCAATTATTTGCATGGTAAGTTACGACATTGTGTATTGATTTATCCACCAAAATATTACTGTAATGCACAGTTAATATGTTAAACTGATGTTATTTTGATGAAAATGTCTATAATACTTAGTACTTATAATAAATATTAGGTGGACGGATAACTAACTTCAATTTTGACGAGCCAGTTGATTCTCGGCCGCCTGGCCGAAATCTGACACCGATCCTACGATTATAAATTCATTACTTTACCATTGAATAATCACTTTTTCCAAATCATATTGTTAAGATATAACTTAAAAAGTATCCTGATTTATGCAGTTAGATTTCGGCCGCATGTTTACTAATTGCATTCGTGCTTAAAATCCATTTTAATTGTTTTGTATAACGGTGGCCGAGAGAGGGACTTCGTAAATCCACTTTTCGGCCTAAGTGTAATAAAATGACCGAGAACTAAGGATATTTAGCTTATTTTTCGGTCATTTATAAAAGCGGTGATAAATACTAGTAAATCTATTTATTTCAATAAGTTTCTCTTATATTAACTAAGATCCTGATCTAAGAGAACTCTTTCATCCTTGATTTGTTCGAAAGAGTTTAATTATATATTGACATTGGCGGCCGAAAGTTAACTCCTTCAAATTAGGTTGTCGGCCATTTTATGCAAGGTGGCCGAAACCCGAGTTGACCAATTTTGTTTATCGGCCATGATTTACTGAGAGGCCGGAATTTGGTTAATGTTTTAGTTTTAAGTAAACAATATTAAAAGCTCTTTGATTTTTTTTACTCATTTTATTGTTATTTAAAAACGATACACCACCATAAAAATAAGAGTTATTAGAAAAAACAAAAATTGGCCGAAAACTAACAAAACAAGTGGCCGTAAACTGAAATAGGTGGCCGGGAAAGGGCAAAATCCACACCTCACGATATTTTTATTTTTTATAATTAAACGATAATGTTTTCTTAGCTGAAGGTTTGAAAAATGGAAATTGCAATAGTTTTATGATTCAAAAGTATTTTATTTGTCCATTTTTGTTTACTCTGTCATTGAAAAAAATCGCTCTGAATATGAAAATGTCCTTAAATGGCCGAAAACCGGCTAAACTACCCTAGTCTACTTATTATGACAAGAAGCCAAGTCCACCTTGAGTCGCCGCTTGCGAGCACTCAGTAGAGCTTAAGTGACAAATTTAAGAAAGTACCGTGTTTATTTCTACATACGTGTCCACTATTAAAACCACCAAACATAATGTTCTGTGATTAAAACGAATGATTGGATCGCATCACGCTCAGTTTGTTTCAATGTAGACACGTCCAAACTCTATTAATATTTCATTCTCATTACGTGATTCAAATGTGGTTTACTGAAAATCAGCGTTGTATTGATCTCTCACACAACAACTGAGTAAACTCCTTTTTATTATTACATTTAAATTCAAGCTAATGGTACAGCCTATAATGAAACATGCGTGCTTATTACAGGTCAACTGGCCGGCATTGCACCTCCGCATATCTGCAGGAATGTGCGAAGGATCCGCAGCGCTCGTGGCCTAGTCGAACGGAGTGATTGGAATGAGTTAAGCAACAACAGGCGCGGTCAGGTGCGGGATGGGTGACCGTCCCACGACTACAGCTAGTGGCATTTATCCGAGCGCTTCCGTGCTTCGCAAGGCACGCTAAGCCGTTGGTGCCGGCTGTCATATAATGACAGTCGTTAAGCCATGTCAGAGGCCTTATGGGCGGCTTGATAACTTCTGACAGTAAGGCCCGCCACTTTTTTACAATCCTCCACCAACCCGGACTTGGCCCCCGTGGTGGAGTATGGCCTAACCTTCCTGCGATGCAGGAGGAGACCCGTGCCCCAGCAGTGGGGATATACAAGGGTTGATAGCGATATTGACATCCGCCACGGACTGTGGCGAGCTCCATGGAAAAATCCAAAATGGACACTGACGCAAGACACCCCATGCACGGCTACGCCTCAGTATGACACAAGCTGCCACGCCGAAGCAGCTTCCTGAAATGCTTCGACCCTTTGACCACGAGGCCACGAGCGAGGTGCAAATACTGGACTCGGCAGTTTCCTTGCCTGCCTACAAGTTTTTTATTTGTAAACTAGTTGACCCAGCGAACTGCGTACCGCCAAACAGTCGATTCTTTAATATTTTTTTTATTCTCTCCGTAAGAACCATCCTCGCACTTCAAGGAATATTCTTAAAAAAATATTTTTTGCCTCTAAATAGGTTTTTAAAAATGTGATACTTATAAAATAAACTATTTCAATTTCAATCCTGTTTGGTATCCAAAATTTAATTTAATGCAGTCTCCGGGCTATAAAATTTTGTTGAGGGCTGCCAATTTTATTCATTTCGCAGCGAGGATAAACATTATTTCAAATTTACTACGAATAAATAAATAAATATTCAAGGACATACTACACAGATCTCGTTAGCCCTATATTAAGTACAACTAAATGACTTTGTTTTAGGTGCTAACTCGACGATAGATACAATGAATACATAGATAACATCCAATACCCGAGACGAACTAGAAAAGCCCGTTTCCTAGTTTGACCCGGCCGGGTATCGAACCCGAGACCTTCGGTTTTACACTCAGCGTGCCCAATTGCTGCGCCACCGACGCCGTCGTCGAGTTATATGCAAAAGCGCCGGTAGCCTAGCGGTAGAAGAGTAGGCTTCACGTTCGATAGGTCCTGAGTTCGAATGCCGTCAGGGTTTTGTTTTCTAAATTACGTACATATGTGAATTTTTATTAGCCATACCATTCGCTTACTGTGAAGAAAAATATCGAGAAGGAACCTGCATGTCTGAGATTTATACTTTACCGTTTGAAATGTGGTGGCGAATATAGTAAAGGGCGTTATATAGCACATATTTTGTAAAATGCCGATAGGTACCTAATACGAGCGTACCTATCTAATACGGTTCAAATATAAAGATTATAAATAGACGCGCCATTCAATGTGACTTGTGAGTGGCATGATTCCCTTCCGAGTATTCGACTTAAAATATGATAAATGCGAGTTAGAGATGGTTCGATAAACAGTATTGAATAAAATCAATAAACCCGACTGCAAGAAAAATTGTGATCCTAAAATTTTTTAAGTATGTTGTCAGAGACATCTGACTGCGTTGTTTTGTTCTGTTGTATCAGCTCTGCGGATACTTCTGTTGTATATATAGATAGATAGAATATTCTTTATTGTACACAGAAATTACAGTAACATAAATTATATAAAAATACAGTACAAAAGGCGGCCTTATTACTAAAAGCAATTTCTTCCCGGCAAGCATAGACGGAGACAAGAGAGTCTGCGTGTCGCTAAAAAATCATGGTCGATTTTGCTGACACTACCTACCCCAAGAGGTAGCTCTGAATTAGTTGCGACTAATTTCACTGGTTTAAATTGGCTACGCCGTCTATAACAAGATAAAGCGGATTTGAAACTACGATTTAGAACCCGCCGACTTGACATCAGGATGGCACTGTCAAGCATAATAAAAAAATATTTGTGCAACTTCTTTCTATCATCACTTTCAGTTCCTGTAGGTACTACATACATTAGAGAGTTTTAGGCTTACAATGTTTTACATAGTCGCGTTTTTATTGTTCTTATTATCAATATATAAAAAAAATATTTTTAAAAACCTATTTAGAGGCTAAAAAATCCAGCCATGCCAATCTGACTCGGATAGCCAGAGGTCGCGGGTTCGAATCCCGGCATGGGTGGAATTTTCAGCCTCTAAATAGGTTTTTCAAATTGTCCTTAGCACGGGTTAGTGCATTAAAAAGAATATAAAAAATATTTTGTAAAATTTCTGCTGTTGCTATTTTTAATTCTCATTCTTAATATACCCAGGGTCACTCTCACATTTGAGGCTACCAAGCATGCCAAAGAAATATACATACATACACTCGAAAACTTTATGTAAGTACTAGCTGACTCAGCGAAATGGGTACCGCCTAACAGTCAATACCTTTTTTATTTTTCTCTCCTTAGAACCATTGTCGTACTTCAAAGAATATTACAAAAAAAGAATTAGTGAAATCGGTTCAGCTACTCTCGAGATTTGCGCTTTCCAACACATTCAGCGATTCATTTTTATGTTATAGATGATGTCTTAAATTGTGTGCATTCTTTTTCCCCCGTACTTTTTTATGCACATCTACAAATTTGTCTGTCACCTACAGCGGGTGACTGCTGTTTAATGCTCATGGCATTAAGTCGTATTGCACATTAGTTGAAGTGCAATAAAAGTATTAATAAACAAATAAAAACATAACCTTGTTTCTAGACCGCAGTCGGGTAATAAACCTACCTATAAGGAGAGCTTATTTCCCATCCGTCATATTATTTCGCTTCATATTTGCTCAATAAAATTGGTTATAAAAGTGCGAAAGGCAGAAACAAACATTCTTTAGGGAAAATAAGCTATACGCGACTGCTTTGTGTTCAATCGTCCTAAGAGCTACGCTAGGTACACACGCCTGCTGGCGACTGTACCTACTTACGTATTTTATGTCGCATCGTTAAGTCTTCGACAAAATAGGTTATTTGATGTGCCAATGGTACGGGGCAACTGTAAATGTTGCGAAATTGAAAAAGGCAGGGCTAAAATGTATTTAGAAAGAAAGACACATTTCTAGCTCTCGTAGCCGTAGGAATCGAGTGATTGGAATCAATAACATGGGGTTAAGCAACAATAGACGAGGTCAGGTGCTGGACGGGTGACCATCCCGTGGCTACCGCTAGTGGCATTTTTTTCGAGAGCTTCCGTGCTTCCCATGGCACGTTAAACCGTTGGTGTCACGTAATGGCAGTCGTTAAGCCATGTCAGAGGCCTTATGGGCGTTTTGTTAACTTCTGACAGTAAGGCCCGCCACTGTCTTACAACCTTCCTGCGTTGCAGGAAGAGGCCCTTGCCCCAGCAGTGGGACGTTCAAAGGGTTGATATCAAAATAAACACATATTTATTATAATGACAAGACACACCACAGAGACAAAATGAAGGAGGCAGATAAGGGGTGCATGAAAGGACCCTCCCCGAACGAAGAACGAAGCGCACCCTGGGCAACAATCAGCTAGTCGCTTACGCTGATTGGCAAATTCTTTCACCACTATGGTTTGCCATCGACACGCTTAGAAGAAGACAGAAATATTATAAAAAGATAATTGACATAATTCATACGAACAACAACAGAAGAAAAACGTATTAAACAAAACAAAATAAACATAATATATTTAGCCTGTGGTGTGTCTCAATTGCCACAAAAGGCAACGTATAAATGTATGAAATGTTGACGATCGGTTTGATAATATGTGTCTTGTACATTTTACATACAGGTGAAGGTACGATGGGCACAGCAAAATAAAGGGACTCCACAAAACAAAGCGTCTTACTCTCAGAAGTTTTCAAGCCGCCCTAAGGCCTCTGAGTTGGCTTAACGACTGGCATTTCTCCACGGCAGCCGGCACCAACTGCTTAACGTGCCTTGCAAAGCACGGAACCACTCAGAAAGAGGCCACTAGTGTTGGTCATAGACGGTCACCCATCCAGCACTGAACGCGCCCTTTATTACCTAACCTTCGTGATTTTTTTTAAAAACCTATTTAGAGGCTAAAAATTCCACCCATGCCGGGATTCGAACCCGCGATCTCTGGCTATCCGTGCCAGCGCTCTATACAACTGAGCCAATGGGCGACTTACCGGCATGAGTGAAATTTCGAACCTCTTTACACTATTCTCTGTATTACGTACAGGCAGCGACATCTGGCTGAAGTAGATTGCATCACTTACAGCTCCGACTACCTACTTTGCAGTTAGGTTTTAACATCGGAATGATATTGCTGTACTCACATGATTATACTATTTTTATTTTTAATGCACTAACCCGTGCTAAGGACAATTTTAAAAACCTATTTTGAGGCTAAAAATTCCACCGATGCCGGGATTCGAACCCGTGACCTCGGGCTATCCGTGCCAGCGCTCTATCCAACTGAGCCAACTTCGTGATCTTTTTTAAGATCACTCAGGCAGCCGGGGCTGCGAGCGATTCAAATTAATGAAATTAAAAAATTAAATTATAGAAAATCTTCATAAAACAAACATGTTTTTCGCCGTTGTTTTGTTTATGCTCTATCGTAGAAACGGTAATACATACAGCCATCAAATTTGGCGTGATTGTGGTGCGTGTTATATGTTTTAACGACAAATAGTAAAAAACGGCCAAGCGCTAGTTGGGTCCACAAAATATCTTGCACATTTTACAAAAAAGTGTGGTACGCGAGTCCAAATAGAAGACTCCAGGGAAAAAGACAAACTAGTCAAGCAACAAACATTTGGAGATATTGCATTTTAAAAGTTTGACTTATGTCACTTTTCCCCGTATGCAATTTTTTAAGCGTCAATAACTCCGAGACTAATTTGTTCTTTACCCTGTTCGGTTTACTACCTTAGAGTAACGGAAATTCCCTACAAAACTGCCTTCACAGATTAGTTTCGAAAAAAAGTGACAAGTTCGTCTTTTTCCCTGGAGTCTTGGTGATACAATAAAAAAACTAAGTTCGTTTTTATACTTAGACGTCTCTATGTTTCTAAGAATGAATACGGGCCAACAGCAAATTAGACTGCCCCTAAGGGTTCCGGTTTTTTTGTGTAATTAGTTCCACATTATTATATCACATCACATCACATCATATCATATTATATTATGTTATATTATATTATATTATATTATATTATATTATATTATATTATATTATATTATATTATATTATATTATATTATATTATATTATATTATATTATATTATATTATATTATATTATATTATATTATATTATATTATATTATATTATATTATATTATATTATATTATATTATATTATATTATATTATATTATATTATATTATATTATATTATATTATATTATATTATATTATATTATATTATATTATATTATATTATATTATATTATATTATATTATATTATATTATATTATATTATATTATATTATATTATATTATATTATATTATATTATATTATATTATATTATATTATATTATATTATATTATATTATATTATATTATATTATATTATATTATATTATATTATATTATATTATATTATATTATATTATATTATATTATATTATATTATATTATATTATATTATATTATATTATAGTATATTATATTACATCATATTATACACGGTTATTTCTAAAATGCACAATTTTATAAATATGTCGGTTAGAGTTTGTTATTTTATTGTACCACTTTAATTTTTTTACTCAATTTTGCATTTATATGTTTATTCTTTTGTGATAATGCTTAACTATGGGTTACATGAGATGGCATTGTCGTACTTCTATATATTAAGACTTCTATTTACTAAAGCGTAAGACACGATTTTAATAAAATCAACCAAACAAATAAATAATTCACAAAAAACATTTTTTTTTAAAACAGTATCCAATTGGGGTGTTTGATTAATTGCGCATTCTAGTAGTAACTACTTCGCTGTTTGTTGGTACGGACACTGTTTAGAGTCAACAGCAGATCAACCTTTACATTTTTGTTGCAAAGTCACCCTTGACACGGGTCGACGTGCTGTCGACTGTTTAAGAGTCGGATCGCATAAATAAGGCCGGTGCTGGTCACGATTTCCACGTGAGAGAAGGAAATACTTAAATAGTATGAATGCAATGGATTTGGAAACGTAGAGTCATCTCCACCATTAAATCTAAGCTCGATTTGTCAGTAAACGGAGTTAACTAAGTATTATAACATAAATACAAAATTTAGGCCGCCAATTCCCAACAAAGATTGTTTTGATATGTATTTTTCTTTAATTTAATAACTTTTGATGAATTGAGATGAACTGTTAATTAAAAACTGCAAATATGGTTGTTATTATAATGTTATAATTATATATAACATTCTATCTCATGGAACTGTCTGTTACATGTAATTAACTTACTTTCATAAAACTACCATGATATTCACTACTGGTCGATCTTGCCCTACAAGCAGATATTACTGGCTCGCATTATAACATGATTTAGCTTAGTACTCTGACTAACTCGAAACCCTGAACTCCAACGGCCAATAGTGCAAAGGTCTCTCAAAAGTCACTAAAATCGTATACGGCCGTAGCGAAATATGGTGGTTGTGATCGGACTTTCAAAAACTGGCTGGGTTTCGCGAGCCACATCCGCGCCCGTCGACCTTCGCAAAAGTCCCACCACATATGAGGTCGCTGTCGTCGGATCATGATGAGGATGATCTCAACATATTGATTAGTTTAGTATAAGAGCCAGCTAACACCAGTTGTACATTCCTTTCTTCCACTGATCAAAGTTATTTATTTCATAAACTTTACTTGTGCACAGATGCAAAGTAAGTACATTACTTGCGTGAACAAGTCTAATAGTCGTGCAGATTTGATATTAAACTAACGCATTTCTGTAAAGTGACATAAACATCTGACGAACGATGATGAAGAGAAAGGCGAATGGTTTTCTGGAGAACTATGAACAATATTTTTATTTTATCTTGAATATTTAGGAGACATTTGGACAGGGTGGGCGGGACGGAGGTTGGTCTAAGTGCTGAGAGGACTTTGTGGTAGGTATCCTTTGCCATTTCAAAACACTATTTCTATAAAGGTGTTTCCCGATAAAACAAATATTCAATTAGCCGATGGGTCGGTTTGATGTCATTCGGGATACATCTTTCTATAAAAAGTGTTTCGAAATGGCGTAGAAAACCACTTTGTGGTCGACTAAACATCGACATATGACAAACTGAGTTTAGTTTCATTTGTGAAACTGAGCTGAAAAGTTGCTGAATTCTTGCGCAAAATATTGTCGATAAAGTTTGGCGATTGAGAGGTTTCGCTCAAAGAAATACCTGAAACCAGACAAAGTTTCTTTTCAACGCGGAAAGCAAATTTACTTTGCATAAACGGAATATTGTTTTAAGTTGGATAACAGAGTTGCCGGCCGTGTCGAAATGTCTATTTGATTAAATATCTTAAACAAGCTGACCCAGTGAACTTGGTAACACCTCAGAATTAATAAAATGTGACATTTTTGTTTTCGTGAATCTTTCCCTAATTGGTTTTTCTACCCATAGTGGGGCTACACAGGAAAACGCTCGTGGCCTAGTCAAACCAAGTGATTGCAATCAATCAATTGAGTTAAGCAACAACAGGCGCGGTCAGGTGCAGGATGTCACTAGCGGTACTCACGGGACGGCGCTTTCGTGCTTCGCAGACAGGTTAAGCCGTTGGTGCCGGCTGTCATATAATGACAGTCGTTAAGCCGTGTCAGAGGCCTTATGGGCGGCTTGATAACTTTTGACAGTAAGACCCGCCGCGGCCTTACAATCCTCCACCAATCCGGACTTGGCCCCAGTGGTGGAGTATGGTCTAATCTTCCTACGATGCAGGAAGAGACCCGTGCCCCAGCATTGGAGACGAACAAGGGTTGATTTCGACGCAGATCTTGATATTTTCAAGTTATTATTATTAATTCGAAAATCTTTTTCCAATACATCCTACAAAGAATTACGAGTAGTTTCTGTATAATAATCGTGCCTTCAATAAATTATTGTGTCGTGTGGAAGTTATTATAATGTTGTAAGCGGATGCCGCAAAAGATCTTTTGCCATATTAATTATCCTACTACCTATTCTCAGACCTACTGAATAAAAGCATTAAATGTGAAAATACATGGCTAAATTCCGCCAAAAATCCCGCAAGCACCATGCGGTTAGTTAATGCACCGCCTTCCCTCCCACTTTTTCAAGCCGAAGCAAGACTCGAACATACCTCTGCCGACACCAATACCGTTTTTTAATTACTGTTTACTTCTAATCCTACTAAAATGTATGCCTCTAACACGAGGCGTCCACACAAGTATTGGTGTCGGTGGTGGTGTGTTCGTGTCTTGCTTCTGCTTGAAAAAGTGGGAGGGAGGGTGGTGCATTAACTAACCGCAAGGTGCTTGTGGGATTTTTGGCGCAATTTAGCAAAGTAATTTTCACTTTTTAATGCTATTATGGATTTTCGCAAAGTAACGCCAGATTCTATACAACGACTAAATAAAGACAAAAAAAAATTATGAGAAAATGAAGCCGTTTCGGAGGACTTCGATAATAATAAATAATAATAATAAAATTCAAGGACATATTAAAAAATAGATCTCGTTAGCCCTATACTAAGTACAACTAAATGTCTTGTGTTATAGGCGCTAACTTGACGATAGATTTAGTACAATAAATACATTGATAACATCCAAAACCCGAGACAAACTAGAAAAGTTCGTTTCCTAGTTTGACCCGGCCGGGGATCGAACCCGGGTCCTTCCGTTTTACAGTCAGCGTGCTAAACCGCTGCGCCACCGAGGCCGACTGTAATAAACACTGTTAATGAATTTGGGTTCAAGTCCCGGCATGTGTGGAATTTTTTGCCTCTAAATAATGTAACTTTGTGTTTGTTCATGCTTCATGTTTATAATAAATTGCTATAATTATTATATGTAATGGTTTATGTAAGTATATTATTTTCAAGTATATGTATGTATATCACTATTCATATTTGCACCAACTACCCGTCTCACTTTTCCTTCAGCAACTCTCCATCGTAGGTTGTCTGGAAGAAATTGCTCTAAGCAATAAGGCCGCCAATTGTACGGTATCTTTATAATTATATTATAAAGAATAGTCTTATCTTATAACTGTGATACGAGATTTGCACGTGTCTTAAGTTAGATTCCCTAACTTAGGTAAGTCATAAGTATCCCCATATCTCAATATTAATTAATAATATATTATTATGCCCAACTAATAGTACATATAGATACATATAGGAATACTGATGATAACGGAACATTTGTTATATCGAAGTTTTAAGATTTTAGTTCATTTATGGGCTGTTTTTTGAACCCTCGAATAAACCTCATCTGTCTAATATGGTACTACACAAGAATATACAAATAGCACCGTGAAATAATGAAAAACAGGCAATTACAACACATTATTGAAATAAGTTTCATCCGAGGATTGAAAAATCAGCCCTTGGACCTGTAATTACTTAAGATAAATTACGAGTAATTTGGAGGTAATTCGAAGTAACAATCGCGTGGAATGATTTCGCAGTGCAGCCAGAGCCTCAGAGTTCCGGTATTTGCTGTAAACGACTTGAATTAAACATTTAATTCAGGCAATTTTTTTTCCAACCCAATTCGTCTGTCGAATTCAGCCAATCATCCAATTCAATTAGGAATGATGTCAGAAATACACCGGCACGGTTAATATTTGATCAACGCGCCCGGCCGGTCCGTACATCTGACAGCTGGGACGCGTATTTACGAAGTTGAGAACTATTAAGTAACGTAGAAAACACACGTAAAAAGCCTCCTCCATATACCATATAGATAGTGATTCTCTACAATGTCAAACTTGAACTTTTGTCTGACACTAGCAAACTTGGTTTTCCATATTAATAAATTACCCTACCACAATACAATACACAAAATAATTATAAAATGCGGCAAAGGAGTTGTGAATGAGAAAATTAGAAGTCCGATAATAAACACTGTGACGCAAGATTTTTATATATTTAATAAGGTCGCTATAAAATACTACTTTGACAAGTTATACAATAATCAGTATGGCCCAAATTACCTGCTATACTACTGCGCCATAGCCCTGGTTTTCGGAACACATCACCAAACGGGCTGTCTTATTTTTATCAATTTGTGATGAACAATAATTCAGAACGGAAACGGAAAAACGGAACGGAAATTCAGTTTTTTAGACGTGGATAGAAGTTTAAGTTATAGCCCATATAATACCACTTGTATGATTGACTTGAAAGAGCCAAAGGTTTGTCATGATCGTGGAAAGTAACAAACCCTGATCCAAACGAATGATCCAAATTCAAATCAAACGGACGAGTTCAGAATAAGTATTCAGGATAGAGATCAAGAGACCACTTGCATAGAGAAAACCTCAGATAAATGGATTTCCTTTCGTTGGTTTCCTTTAAGGTATGTACCGGGATTTGAACCCATGACCTAGTTAGTTAGACTATTGAATACACTATAAGTATGTTATTAAGAGATTCTTTAAAGGTTGATTCTACAAAGAAACTTTGTACATATACTCAGCTACCACTTTTCAGGTCCAAAACCCGGTCGATTTCAAATCCTTACGGATCACCACAATCTGAAGGACCTAAATACGCCTCAGTTTGTTTCCCCGGGCGCATAAATTATGCACAAGCAGCGGCTCCAGCGGTGGGTAGGCCGAAAAAGGTAGAAAAGGCGAGAGTGACCTAGATTCACCCATCTCGCTCTATCGAGCCAGAGTAATGAGTGCTGTTAATGTTACATCGATATTTTTGTATTGGCCTAGTCGACCCAAGTTATTGGAATCAATCACTTGGTTAAGCAACAACAAGCGCGGTCAGGTACAGGATGGGTGAGCGTCCCGTGACTACCGCTAGTGGCATTTTTCCGAGCGCTTCTGTGCTTCGCAAGGCACGTTAAACCGTTGTTGCCGGCTGTCATGTAATGGAAGTCGTTAAGTCATGTCAGAGGCCTTATGGGCGGCTTGATATCTTTTCACAGTAAGGCCCGCCACTGCCTTACAATCC
The DNA here is from genome assembly GCA_934045075.1 of Yponomeuta sedellus. NCBI lineage: Eukaryota > Metazoa > Arthropoda > Insecta > Lepidoptera > Yponomeutidae > Yponomeuta > Yponomeuta sedellus. The sequence goes on along the minus strand of OW203726.1, from coordinate 4,000,967 downwards.
TCCACCAATCCGGACTTGGCCCCCGCGGTCTTATGGCCTAATCTCCTGCGATGCAGAAAGAGACCCATTCCCTAGCCGTGGGAACATACAAGGGTTCATCGTCAACCTTTTCAAGCAACCTTTTCTTCATATCAACCTTTCTTCAAGCCTACTCTAAGCACTTACAGCTTTACTAATAAACTTGGTGTAAGTATTGTATAACTATTCAGTGTTTTGTCTCTTTTCTTCCAACTGAAAATTACATTCAAATGACGTGAACAAAACATTGTGTAACTATACCAGGCTTATACGGTGTTTATTAGTAAGCGCCTAAGTTAATTTATTTATTGCGTTGCCATGGAAACAAGAAACCTATAAACGAACTGTGTGGCACTACAAAGTTCCCCGGGACAGCTAGTGTGTAATTATTTATTGTGGAAGGCTTTTAAAATTTAAAGGAAAAGAGTACCTATGGTTTTCCAATAGAATAAATAACGGCTTAGATCTATGCAATCACTTTAATATTACGTAGATTTATATATTAATACCTCTGATATATAATTGATTATTAGTGTGTAAGTTTTCTATTTATTTAATTATGAATGCACGGTTTAAATTAAGTTTAGATAAATTTTCATCTTAATATTTCTTAATTGCACTGACTACGCGTCTCTAATTTCTTTCTTGTCTCCAAGAAATAGAAGGCCGCCAATTGTATTATATTTTTATATAATTTCCGTGCTTCGCGAGGACGTTAAACCTTTGGTGCCGGCTGTCATGTAAAAGCAGTCGTTAAGTCATGTCAGAGGCATAAGGGGCGGCTTGATAACTTCTGACAATAAGGCCCGCGACAGTCTTGCAATCCTCCACGAACCCGGACTTGGCCCCCATGGTGGAGTATGGCCTAGCCATCCTGCTATGCAGGAAGAGAACCGTGCCCCAGCAGTGGGGGTATACTTCTGTATATCCCCACTGCTGGGGCACGGTTCTCTGGTCCTCTGACCTTCTGGTTGATACCACCATAATATCTGGTACTGTAATTTCTGCGTAGAATAAAGAATATACTAGAGGTATATATCTATCTCACCTTATGTCGGCCTCTCTTAATCCGGACGAATTATTTGTACGTGTCAGCTCTAGCGCCGTAAAATATTTGAGCGGTTTATACCCCTCTAAGCTTGATAATACGCTGCCTGGCTTAGGTACCCATTTAAATAAAAAACCGTATAATATAATCAGTGTTTTCTCAATAATAACTTCTATGCAAAACAATCACTTGCACCTGGAAATTAGGATACTAACCAAACCAAACTTGATGTACAAAGGTAGTACGTACAAGGTTATCCAAACTAGGACACCATTTAAGGTATTTTATATTAGGATACCCTAAAGGTTATCCCAAACTAGGATACCACAAGTTATGCCAAATTAGGACACTCAATGAGAAAAACCGTTTAGAATAATAATGAGCATACTAGCCGTTAAGTAACTAATTTCGATCATCGTCAAAGAGCCGTTGTGAAAAGATTAAAAAGATAAAAGATAAAATATAAGTTTTGAGTGAAATGGTACCGCGTAGAATATTTGTCCTGCATGATTTGCTATTGCAGATATACAAAACTTACGCCTCAAACTTGTACTAAGTTTTACAAAAACAATGTAATTTACAAAATAATCCAAAATAAAATATTTAAAAAATAAAAACAATAAACAAAAGTCTGACTTAAATCTATGCCATCTTTCGATCAAAAAATTCTATTCCATTGTAATAACATTTTCCAGTTATATGCTGTTCAATTTATAGTTCATATGCTAAGAAAGTGACTTTGTTCAGTTTTTGTCATACGATTATAATCAAATATTACAATTTATAGTTAAACTTATTATCAAATTGTAGGTCCCATACAAAATATACTATTTTGCAACGAAACAGTATTGCCTTACACATGAATACTCTACTTGTGTCAAGTTTTAATCCATAACTTACGACTGACATCTGTTTAAAAATATCTGGACTAGAATTGACAAATATAGCTACTTCTAATTTAAACAATAGTAGTAGCGACAAGATATTGTATCTCCTAAAATATGGCTTAAAACTATCACTTGATTTTAGTCCAAACATGGCTTAATTCTGCACCTTTTTTGCTGTCAAATGCCATTTCTCTGTCCGTGGAAATTCACCAAAATATTAAACCGTATCGCAGCGCTGAGGCAGTAACCACAGCTTCAGTGTTAGTGACATGAGATAACCTGTTTAGTAAGTAGGCAATTCCTGAGATATTTGTGGCAATTCCAATTAAGATTTTGGTCCACTGTTAATCCTAGGAATTTTGTAGAAACTATTTCTGCAATCCATTCATTGTTGTGAAATGAAATGAAATTGAAATGGGGATTAAGCCTGTATTCTCTCTCTCTCAGAAGCGCACGTGTGTCACGTTGTGTGTTTTCTCCAATGCCTTGAGCAGCTCAGGTTTCAATTTACTCTGGTAGCACCATAGAATTTTGAAGGCTGACATCTCTTCTTTAGGTCTGTTTTGATGAGAGGCCGCCTGTGATTGGTCGTTGCATTGTTTGGGTTGCCACAGGAAATCTAGTTACCCCATTTCAGGGTTAAATAGTAACTTCAGGTATTGATGAATATCATTTATTTAATTAAAAGATAGAAAAGTAATAACATAATAAACAAAGACTAAATACAGCTAGTAATGAAAAAATACAAGTAAATGTTGTTCACACAATATGGAAGTTTTGGAATATTGTTTTCGGAGATAATAATTTTCAGATTATGGCTACCCAAGCATAAGATTGAGAGTTGTGACATGACTGGCTGCTTATATAAATTGGGCTAAATTTGTAGCTTGAAGCATCTGGTGATTGACGGAGGTCTGGTCCTACATGGTGAGCAGACTTGGCTCAGATGGCGTCGTGGCAGCCCATTTAAATCATATTTGGTAGCAGCAGGGACCCTGTAAGTAAATACTTATATGGAAAGCTGTGTGTAGAATCTTGTACAATTCAGGTTAGGTCATCTCTCATATTCGTGGCTATTTTCTGGGAATATCAGACCCATGCAAAGGGGTAAAGGCTTTGAGACAATCCTTAGTTGCTGAATGTCTTCGGTAAGATTTATCCTGATTTAATAATTGCCTGCCACATGCTTAAGCCATTTGCAATCTTCTAATAGAAGCAATTTTCTTTCTTTCAGCTGGATAGGGTTTATTAATTTATTCATTATTTATAGCTTTTAGTGTTTTTGTAACTTTTGGAGATTTCGTTTGGAGCAGTGTTCTCTTTTCGCTGTCGAGAAACAGCTGCTATTTTTTGGCTGCCGGATTGACTTCACATGAAGGGCGCTTCTTGGCAAGGTCTGTGAAACAATTTAAATTATTATTATAAAGTAGGGAATTAGGATTTAAAGTAATAAATATAATTATTGAAATTGATGGCAATCTGATTTTAAGTAGGGACTAACAACATTAGACAGTGTAACTTGTGAACCAATATAATAGCCACTTTCTGTAGCGACCCCGCTCTGCTCTGAGCTTTTCAAAATTTAATTAAGTAATTGTCTGGGTTTAGATACTAAGGTTTCACAATTATACTATTGCTACATGTAAATAAACGTTAGGTAATAAAGATTGTGCTTAATACTAACCGTTTTCTTTCATCCCCTTATATTAAGGCCCTGATAGCTCAAAGCTTCCAGACAATCTTCAGATTTTTGGTGGCTCCGTCCACATTTTCAGTGTAAAATTTATGTTCTGTCGACTACTGTTTCCTAACTACCGGGCAGGAAGTAGTTATGTCGCACGTGGTCTAGTAGAACCGAGTGATTGGAATTGGAATCAATCACTATGCGCGGTCAGGTGCAGGATGGGTGACCGTCCCGTGACTACCGCTAGTGGCATTTTTCCGAGCGCTTCCGTGCTTCGCAAGGCACGTTTAGCCGTCGGTGCCGGCTGTCATGTAATGGAAGTCGTTAAGCCATGTCAGAGGCCCTATAAGCGGTTTGATAACTTCTGACAGGCCCGCCACTGCCTTACAATCCACCACCAACCCGGACTTGGCCCCCGTGGTGGAGTATGGCCTAACCTTCCTTCGGTGTAGGAAGAAACCCGTGCCCCAGCAGTGGGGACATACAAGGGTTGATATCGATCGATAGATCTCTTTCTAAGAGAAGACCTGTGCTCTGCAATAGAGCGATATGAAATGAAACGGAATGTAAAGGTTTTATTCAAAGTAACGCAGAAACTGCGGCTTAATGAACGTTGCAATTCAAACTAGGTGTCCATTTCAGACTCTCGATCATTTTGGAGAAAAAATGGACAAAAAAACTCCAAACTTAGTCTTTTCAAAGTCCTTAAGCTTACATAATTATTATAAAACATAGATCTCATGAATTGTACTGGCTTTAATCCAGATATTTTTGTCATCTAAATAATCCTTTATGTGGACTTGCAAGCGAGAGACCCAGGTTCGATCCCCAGTGCAGGCATGTACCATTGACTTTGTTTAATTTCAAAGTTACGTACATTTGCGAATTTGTAGTCGCAATACCACACGCTAACGTTGAAGGACAACATCGTGAGGAAACCCGCGGCGCGGTTGGCTCCGCACGCATTGACTAGACCAGTCTTTCCTGTGGGCTAGGCCGACTAAGCTGTCAGGATGGTTTCGGTGCTGGGCAAGCCTTCACCATCTAAAAACATGTCCCAGGCACTACGGCATCCAAGTCGTCCCTCCATAGGTGGAGGGACGACTTGGATGCCGTAGTGCCGTGAAGTGTGAGTGAAGATGCCACTGGACGCTGTATAAATTATCTCATTACGTAGATGCAAAAGGCTAATGTTTATCCTCTATTGCACCCATGGAACGATACGATATCGACCCTTGTATGTCCTCACTGCTGGGGCACGGGTCTCTGCATCGCAGGAAAGTTAGGCCATACTCCACCACGGGGGCCAAGTCCGGGATGGTGGTGGATTGTAAGACAGTGGTGAGCCTTACTGTCAGAAGTTATCAAGCCGCCCATAAGGCCTCTGACATGGTTAACGACTGCCATTACATGACAGCCGGCACCAACGGCTTAACGTGCCTTGCGAAACACGAAAGGGCTCGGAAAAATGCGACTAGCGGTAGTCACAGGACAGTCTCCCATCCTGTACCTGACCGCGCCGGTTGTAGCTGAACTCAAGTGATTGAATACAGTCACTCGGTTCGGCTAGGCCACGAGCGCTTCATTGGCGCACCCATGGAACAAAACACTTTAATTAAAGTTACAATTAAAAAAACATCCCAGGGCTACTGAAAGTCTTCGAGAAGCGAATCCTTCCTGTGCCCTTCTCAAGTAAGCGAAGAAACTACGGTGCAATTAGAAACTTACGTTATTGCTGGAATAGAAAAGCCATTATCGAGTTACTCGGGAACTAAAAGTTGTCTAAGCCCGGCCGAGGCAATCATTGTAGTTAGCAAACTCCCAGCCCGGTGACTGACACAGATTTTGCTACGAATTGATGTTACCCTCTAGTTAGAACTCGTTCAGGGTTCTAACTAGAGGGTAACACCTACACATCCATTGCAACAAAGAGATTATTCCGCTGATTGCCCTTTTCATTTCAGTCTGGCTGGGCCGCGTTTTATAAAAATACAGTTCATAGTTTCATATGACAATCGATGTAGAGCGAAGCAAAGTCTTCCTACGTGTTAATGAGAGGCCTATTTTTTGCCAGCGTTGATTCAATTAAATAACTAAGTATTTGTTGCCGTTACTCGCATTTCGGCTGATAATGAATGTATTTTCTTTGGACTCGTATTTTGTTGTGTAATTTCTGTGTATTGTTTCGCCAAATAAACATATCTTTCTTTCTTTCTAATTTCGCAAACCAAATCCCCAATCCATCCAAAGGTTGTCTGGAAGAGATCGCTCTTAGCGATAAGACCGCCAATTGTATAACATTACTTATATTTAAGAATCATGGTTCTAATATTTTTCTGGTTGTGCAATAAAGTGTCCTCTATCTATCTATCTATCCCCCGAGAGATCACGTTTAGTGATAAAGCCGCCGTCTGCACTCTTAGGTTAAGAAATATAGGACAATAGATATTTTTTATTGTATACTGAAAAATTGATACAGAAACAGCAGATACAGAAGATACGATACAATTGGCGGCCTTATTAAATAGCAATTTCTTCCAGGCAACCTCAAATCGGAGAATATCTAAGTATCTGTGTAATTTCCATTTTTCTGCACAATATGTATTGGCCTTTTTTTTTTTTTGCATCTACTTGATGAGATGATTTATACAGCGTCCAGTGGCGCCTTCACTCACACTAGATGGGTGAAGGGACCACTCCGACGCTGTAGTGCCTGGGTCATGGTTTTATAGATGGTGTAGGCTTGCCCAGCACCTATACCATCCTGACAGCTTAGTCGGCCTAGCCCACAGGAAAGACTAGTCAATACGTGCGGAGCCAACCAAGCCGCGGGTTTCCTCACGATGTTTTCCTTCACCGTTAGCGTGTGGTATTGCGACTGCAAATTCGCAAATGTACGTAACTTTGAAACTAAACAAAGTCATTGGTACATGCCCGCACTCGGGATCGAACCTGGGGCTCTCGCTTGCCAGTCTATGGTTCTACCCACTGAGCTACCACCGCTCAATAACGTGTCCTCTATCTATCAATCCCCCCAGAGTCATGACGTTTGCGATAGCAATTGGTGCGGAGTTTGACAGACTATTCTATTATGATTTGGTGCGTGTAATATAGGAGAAGTAAGTGAACCGACTTCGCAACGTAGTTACGTTGCATTGATATCATCATCATAATATTCAGCTGGTGTCAGTCCACTGCTGGACGTAAGCTTCTCCCAAGACCTGGCACTGAGTCCCTACCTGGCACTGCCCACCGCTTTGCGAATGTCGTAGCTCTACCTGGTTACAGGGTGCCCTACGCTACGTTTGCCGATTCGCCGTCTCCACTCCAGAACCAGGTTACCCCAACGGTTATCGTTCCCCCGGCAGATTTGACCCACCCATTGCCGTTTTAATTTGCTAATCCGTCAGCTATATAGATCACTTTAGTTCTCTGGCAAATTACTTCGTTTTGGATTCGATCCCGCAGAGTAACACTGAGCGTAGCTCTTTCCATAGCTCGCTGAGCGACTTTAAATTGGTAGACTAGTCGAACTGTGTGTCCATGTCTCAGCTCCGTATGTCATGAAGGGTAGGACGTACTGATTGCGCGGCTTTCGCTTTCACTTTCATGTTACATTGTACTTTGACATTCAGCCCACATAATATAAATTCTTTTTAATACAGTTGCTCAAAAAGTGGCGTATTACAGGGGCGTATAGCGTGCGGGATGTGGGCTGTTACACTCGTGCTTTTTTTACCTTTATCGCACTCGTGAAGAAAAACCAACCATGAAGTTTTTACTAAAAAAATTCATAGAAGTTTTTATGAGCTACTAATTTGTTTCAATATCAGATTTAATTATTTGATTGAACGATTTAAGTTAGGTTTCTATTTATTTCATCTCATTAAATTTAATTTTCATTTCATATCAATAAAAAAAAATTCTACTGAAGACTTGGCTGTATAGGCATAGTTCCCTTTGCCTACTAGAATGGGTGAAGAAAAAAATCTCTGCTTATATTTTTACGGTTGGCGCTAAATTTTCCAAATTATTTTTCTTTATTAAATTGCTTATTTTTTTCGCAACTGTATTAGAAACAGTCGTTCAGTACACGTGCGGAACCGTCATCGCAACTTGTTCCGACCGTCAACCCTCGCCTTCGGCTGATGCGCCTCGGCTCGGGTAGACATTTGACGGAACTCTTTGCAATGACAGCCTTTCCGCACTAATGAAATATACTGTTACGTTGAAATAAAATAAATTGATTTAAAAACCTATTTAGAGGCTAAAAATTTCACCCATGCCGGGATTCGAACCCGCAACCTCTGGCTATCCGTGCCAGCGCTCTACCAATTGAGCAAATGGGCGACTCACGGCATCAGTGAAATTTCGAACCTCTACACTATTCTCTGTATTACGTACAGGCAGCGACATCTGACTTAAGCAAATTGCATTACTTACAGCCCCGACTACCTACTTTGCAGTTAGGTTTTAACATCGGAACGATATCACTGTACCCACATGATTATACTATTTTTTTTATTGCCATAAAATGAAACTATCTGATTGGTCGATTAACTTGCCGCATATTCAAAATTTGGTCATCTGCGCAGGTACATCCGCGAGACTTATTTCTTGTGTATCACTGTACATACAGCGGTACGTGTTAAAATCTAAAATAAAAATAAAATTGAGCTCAATTGGTAGAGCGCTGGCACGGATAGCCAGAGGTTGCGGGTTTGAATCCCGGCATGGGTGAAATTTTTAGCCTCTAAATAGGTTTTAAAATTTGTTTCTTAGCACTTTAATGGTTAGTGCATTAAAAATAAAAAAAATAGTAAAATAAATTGAATTAAATTCAATGAATTTAATTAAAGACTTTCTTTAGAGACGGGATATATAATAAAGGCAAATTAGAAATTAGAAATTTAAAAACATATTTGCCTTTACCCTGACTATTGTACATTGTATAAGCAATGTACAATAGGCGTGATGACAGTATCAAATAATCAAAGATTTTACGATATCAGGGGTAAATGGGGATTTAAAACACTGATTTAGTGTTAGAAAAAAAAAAGAAATTACTAATATTTTCAATTAAAAAAAATATACGCGTCGAATTGATAACCTCCTCCTTTTTTGAAGTCGGTTAATAAAATATTATAATACTGCTTTCTGCATTTTGACTGAATCACCGTGTGACGTCACACTTAAGTTAACATTGGTAAACTTACCCGTGCACTGTTGTGACTGCTTATGACGATTACGATGTTTGTTTACCTGGGCGTGACGTCAGATTTGACGCCATGACACTGCGAGTTGTTTACCCACAAATTTAAAATAATCTTAGAAAAATGGCTTTAATAACTTTCGTTAAACTTCAGTTTATTACTGAAATATAGTTTTTTGTAAATAATAAATGTGTCCCCACATTAAGGAACAGGATTTAAATATCTTTCGTCATGCCTATTGCTTGCTTCAAATGCTAGTCGCAGGAGCCGGAAATTATTTCACTGTACCAACAAAGGTTCAGGTGTTTCTAAACAACAATCTGGCCTTCGTGTATCATAAAATCATTGAAAAAGAAGCTCGAGGCGATTTACCCCCAGTTTCTCTTACACTAAAAATCTGCTAATTTACTGTCAAATGTTTTTTCTCTATGCACTTGGCGAACTGGCAGCTGTTAACGGTAGATTAACGACTTGTTAGTGTACCAAAAACCGGGGGTTAATCAGACGAACACGAAAGGACGTCATAAATATGGAAAAACACGGCGCACCAAGAGTACGGCGGCCTCTAATGTGAATCGAACCGACGGCCTTCGGCAGTCAAGCGTGTTACCGCTAGACGATCGAGGCAGTCGTTTTCACATTCTGCAGCAAATTGTAATATAGAGCAGATATTCCGTGCTCCATCGGCACTAATTGAAGCGGCGAGCCGCCACGATACGAAGCATAAAAAATGGGTCAAGAGTGAATCGGGTTTCGTCACCCTGCGCGCTGCGCTGTAAACGACACGTAGACATTTTTTTGATTAGGTGCTCCATAGAGTAATTAATATTGGCGCCACGAAGGTATAATAAATCCTTTATAGGGTGTTTTATTCATATTTTTTAGGGTTCCGTAGGCGTCAAAGAACCCTTCTAGTTTCGCCATTGCCAACCGCCTGTATGTCCGTCTGTCCACGGCCTAGCTCAGAGGCGATTAGACGAGAGTACTAGAAAAGTGGAATGTGTCGTAGCACTTTTTTTGGTAGCCTATAAACGTCCCACTGCAGAGCACAGGCCTTCTCTCAGTAGTATGGGCTTAGTCACTAAGCGTGCCCACCTCGAATTGTCAATTTCAAGCGTTGAGGTATTTTCTGACACTCCGATTTCGTCACGATATTTTCCTTCGTCGTTAGCATGTAGTAAGACTGCTATGATTTCAAAAATTTACATAATTTAGAAAACAAAGTTATTGGTTCACGCCCGCAATGGGAGTCGAACCTGATAGCATATGTAAGAAACTTAAAAAGCAAAACTATCACGGCTAAGTAAGCTTTACAAGAAGTAGCTGACAAATGAAGACAAATAAAAAATATTGCTACTCCAACAGTATTTTCACATTTAATTTAAAAATTATTTATTCTAATGTGCAAGTCAGTTAACGAGAAATAGGCGAAAAACTTATTAAAAGATAACTTCATAAAAAAATCCATTGAAAAATACGTCAATGAAGATTATAGTTCTGTAAAGCAGATAAAACCCCCTTTTTCTACGGAACCCTACACTTCACGGGGAACCCTACACGCTCATGACCGGTTTTTACCGCCCGTTCCATCCGATCCCGGTCCGCTGTAATGTGGACAGACCTTAATAAGCTGTATTTTCAGAAAGCGTTTCGGATAAAATTTGTCCTTGAAAATAACAAATTGCTAATGATAGTGACTCCTGTGGTATATGTCTTTACGAGTGGGATTAAACCGTTGGCGGCGTAAACCCTTTGAAATTTCGTACTGAATCCTAAAACATCTCATAGCGAGATGGAAATCATACAGGTAGCTGGGAACCCCACTAAGTGGACATGGAGTGGACGTCCCAATTTCAATATCTCACAATCCAACGGCTGATGGCTTAGTTTTTATGAATTTTGTGATTGTGCATTACTGAGATTTCTAAGTGACACTTAGACTAACATCTCCCCTAGTAGGACCAGGAGGGAGACCTATTTCTGTCTGTCTTACTATGTGCCTTAGTAGCAGTTGTCAATTATTTAAACCGCTGTTTTTAAATAAATATATTCAGAATTAGGTATATCTTGTTTTTTTTTTGTATCCTTCGTATATTGTACGCAATAAAGTGTTCTCTATCTACGAGTATTCTATCTATCTACAGGGCGTCCCACGGCTATGCCTCATGGATGGAAAGTACCTTTAATATTGTATACAGTCTATTTATTTTTACTTGTCCAATTTAGTAAACAAGATTCTAACCTTAAAATTGAGATTAGATGCCTAAACTAGACATTTTCTCGCAAATTCATGAACAATGTTTATAAAATTGGCAGCGTGTTATCTAAAAGAGTGTTCCAAGTTACTTCATTTATGGAAATATGGCAGTTTTGGACTAAAAAGTTACAGTTTACGGGTAGAATCTTGTTTACTAAATTGGACAAGTAAGAATAAATAGACTGTAGATAGAACATTTTACTGAAGACACTATTTAAATTTCAAAAAGGAATGTAAACTGCATTCATAGATTTTTAATAGTTACACGGTTGAACCGGGTATCAAACCCGCTACACGAGAAAAAAATTACCCTGTAGAATAAGGATAATTTTTTGCTAAATGCAAATTTCCATATGCAAAAGGAAAAGTTAGTTTTTTATAGCTGCTATCAGCATTCAATGCGTTAAAACTCCAAGGAAATACCTATTTATTTTTATTTCAAAACATATACGAATGAGAATACCATAAAAATAACAAAAAAACTATTTGCAATAAAAATGTAGTAGTTTGATAGATTTCGTTGACATGTGGTTACAACATGTTATTTGGAGAACAAAACCGTTTACAGGTAAAAAATAAAAAAATGGTACTTAGACATGCATACATTACTATTTTGAACATGAGTATGGCCTACCCTTCCTGCGATGCAGGAAGAGACCCGTGCCCAGCAGTGGGGACATATAACGATTAATATCGGATCTAATTGTAAATTATTAGAATATCTACATTTTTACCAATTTTTAAAATTGTAAAACTCCGAAAAAAATATTCTGTGATACTTTTCGTGCGTTGTTCAATGAAGTCATTCAAATGTATCTCGCAAGCATTTTCCTCGTTGTATAATAATTTACACTTCAGCGTATTTTCTCTCATAGCTCCTTTCTTTATTCCAGTGTACGAGACGACCGGGTGCGTAGCGTTTTTCCTACTGGTCAACGTTTTGGTCTACACCTTAGGCGATAAATGGCCTGACCCGAAGAATGACCCACTAATTTTCATCGCGAACCCCATAGAGGCGATGATGCCAGGTCACTGGGTTCCAGCCAGCATCGTGAAGGCCATCCTCAAGGGTACCACCACCACTAACACACCGCGAACAACGCGAAGGGTGACCGAACTCGTTGCGTCGGTGTCTAGGACAAAAAAACCTGTGACGTCACCATCTTCTTTGACAGTGCCGCCAGCAACAGATCCGACTAAAATAGAACCAGAACCTCTGCAGACTGAAACTCCACTAATAGAACCTCCTAAGACAGAACCGCCACCTACGGCACCTCCATCTACGGAATCTCCATCGACAGAACCTCCACCGACGGAACCCCCACCGACAGAACCTCCACCGACGGTACCTTCATCTACAGAATCTCCATCGACAGAACCTCCACCGACGGTACCTCCATTGACAGAGCCTCCACCGACGGTACCTCCATCGACAGAACCTTCGCCCACGGAACCTCCACCGACAGAACCTCCACCGACAACAACGCCAGCAACAGAGCCTCCACCGACAGAACCTCCGACGACGACGACAAAAACCACGACAACGACAAAAACCACGACAACGACAAAAACCACGACCACGACAAAAGCAACAACAACGACAACAAAAAGAAAAAGGAAACCACCGGACGCACACGAAAACCGACCTAGCTAAAGTGAATTAGTAAACGTCTAGTTTGGTAGTGATGTAATTTAGATTATAGTGTTGTTTAACCGCCACTTACAGGACAGTATTTCTATCGACAGAATCTTCACCAATACAAGCTGTTAAGACGGAACTTCCAAAAGCCGGGTACTAAGTTAGAGGTGTATCTCGAAATGTAACATATATAGGTACTATATCAATCTGCAAGTAAATATGTCTCATTGTATAAAATTCGGATATTTCTAATTTTACATCTCACTGACATTGGCACTTAGACTGTTATTAAAATGAAAACATAATTTATTTTAAACTTGATTAAAAAGAAACTATTCTAATTCTTGATATTTGCATGTCTAAAATAGGTAAAGTATGGAAACACTATTTAGTTAAAACATCTGAAAATGTTACATTTTATGCGAATAAATTTGACGCAAATAAATATCTTGTATCTTGCAGACTCGACGCCGTAATGCGCGCGACGAGCTCTCTTCTCCCTTCTGAAGCATGCGTTTTGTTTTTATTAAATTTAAAATTTATTACGATTTTTAAAGGTTCCACAATCACATCGTCACATCACATCACATTAATATTAAAAAGCCGAAAGTTTGTGAATGTGTATGTTTGTTTTAAAAGCTACGTTCATTTATAAGCTAGGCAGTAGAGATTCGTTAAGAGATTTCTTCAAAGAAACTAACATCCTGACAGTTGCCAGTCAATATATCTACGAAAACATTATGTACACCAGGAAAAATATCAGTAACTTTAAAACTGTAGGTAGCCAACACAATGTAAATCCGAGAAATAAACATAAACTTTTGTTCCCAAGATTTAGGCTGGCAAAGGTTAATACATACTTCATGGGGCATTGCATACGTTTCTATAATAAAATCCCTGAGGATATAATAAGCTTGCCTGAAGCATTGTTCAAGAAGTCTGTTAAGTGCACTCTGTGCTAAAAGAGCTACTATAACGCAAGGGATTATTTAGATGACAATGATGTCTGGAATTGACTTCTGTTTTATAATAGTTATGTAAACTCTGTTAATTTAGAACTTTGAAAAGCCTTAGTTTGGAGTTTTTTAGTCTATTTATTCTCCAACATCTAGATTATTTTGAAATAGACACCTAGTTTGACTATTGACTAGTAACGTTCGTAAAGTTGCAGTTTCTGCGCTATTAAAATTAACCCTTTTCATTTCATTGCATTCCACTCCCTAGGTACATTTCTTACCGGTATTTAAAATCATTGTTTTATCAAAAAAAGGCCCGCATTAGGATACTCTACCATTCCATAGCCAGGCTAGTCTAGTTTGTAGGAGTTACACTTAAAATAACATTATATTTGTAGCAAAATCCAATCCTCAGCTCTACCGACAAATATTTTGCGCACGATTGTTTTAAACAATTATTGTTAGAAAGGTTGCCTATAACACGATTAATTAAAGAATGTAATTGGACAACTGTTTTCCTCTCACAATACGACATTTTATTATTATACTTCCGTGCTTCGCAAGGCACGTTAAGCCGTTGGTGCCGGCTGTCATGTAATGACAGTCGTTGAGCCATATCTGAGGCCTTATGGGCGACTTGATAACTTCTGACAGTAAGGCTCGCCACTGTCCTACAATCTTCCACCAATCCGGACTCGGTTCTCGTGGTGAAGTATGGCCTAACCTTCCTGCGATGCAGGAAGAGACCCGTGTACCAGCAGTGGGGACATACAAGGGTTGATAACGATAACGAATGATTATTAGTTAGAATATTTTAGGGGCTTAATCGCGTAGTAATTTATTGCTATTTTACCTCGACGTTTCGACGACGTTACAGTCATCGTGGTCACGAGAAGACTGATGGCTGGCACCCGTTCGCATCTTCGGCTGATGAGGTTTCAGACTACCCTCAATCAGCCATCACAAAGCACTATTAGGGTTGCGACACACTACACTGACAATATCTGACGATAAGCCATGCGACTTTTTTCCACTCGAACACATCTTGATGACAGGATCCCACGTTTGCGACGCGATTAAGCCCCGGGAATATTCTAACTATGTGTACAAGTCGCGAAAGTTTAAAATAAAGAATGATTATTATACTTTATTTAACATTAAACAAGACGTTAATGCAGACTTATGCTGTTTGACGCGAAGCAGATTTTCAATTACTTTCTTTGAGTAATAATGGCACTACAATCGATATACTTATCATGTGGACCACATGATAAGAAATTTCAATCATGCTTGCTACGTTTATTGAATGTCAAAAAGAAAGTGCCGTCAATTTTTTTTCCTTTATGAGGACAGACGAGGACCGAAAAAGGAATTACTTTAATCAGGATGCAGCAGTGCTATTCACTAGCCCCGTTCGCTAGTGAGTTCGATCGAATTCGTATTCAGTAATATAAGCTACCCCAGCGCTACGGCGGTGAAGTGAACTAGTTGTGCAGGTGGGATATTGACCCTTATTTCTATGAAGTTACGTTTAAAACAAAGGGAGTTCGAATCTCGACTTTATTACATCTGTCAAATAACCCTTTCGCGGACAACGGCATAATAATTACTAAAATATTTTTTGCCGAGGGTAGTAAATGCTTTCAAAAAGAGCCTGTCACCTCAGTCATCCGAGACCACGGCACCTGGAAAAGTGCCAAAACGTCGGAAAAATGTAATAAACGAGTAAAATCCGTATAACAACAGTTTTGATTAAAATATGATCTTTTTTTCAAAAATATTTGTAAATTAACAGGTAGTTAGAGTGCTTTAATTTTCGCTCTCAGCACCGCTCGCAAACTCTAGGATTTATGCAAATTCAATCGAAAAATTTTACTGACTTTCACTATTCCTCCTTCTTCGTTAGTCTTTTTTTGAAGTCGATTTATCTAATTTTGCATTTTCAGCTTATGCAAGTTATTATTTGGGGATATTAACCCCATACTATCGGTAAAGGCGAAAATATTATCAATATTAAGCATTGATAATACTACTATAATAAGGCCGCCAATTGTAGTGTACTATGTTATTATTTAAGTCTCTTATGTAATTCTTGGTGAACATGGGATAAAGAATATTCTGTCAATTTCTATATAATATTGCATACATGTCAATGTTTTTCAAGTAGTTTAGATGACTGTTAGTACTCAATTAGACAATAATGGCTGAATGGAATTACATGAATCTTGTACAGATAGACAAAGTTCTGAATTGAGACAAAGGCTACTTGATATCCCGCCAACGCGGTCTGAACTAATTCCGCGCAGACGAAGTCGCGGGCATCAGCTAATTTACCATATTGGCATTGGCAAGAAGTTCGTGTACCCATGAAAGGGTTAATTCGATCGTGAGCTCATATCACCATTCACATCACACTCACTTGTGCGTGACGTTTAATTCGTATTCAGAAGCAAAATACCCACAAGTGATGTTGCCATGGGATACCTATTAGGGATGGAACACCAATGTTTGTCAGTCGAAAAGTCACATGTCACATTATTATTTTGTTCAGCTTAATTAGCTAAACGCTCCCAAAATATTTCTTACAAATAAATCGTTCTGCTTCATTTTTATAAAGTCTAAGCTATTTCGAGTTTACGTCTTATGTAAGAGTGGAAAAAATATCTTATATTGTTCACCTAAGAGTACCCACCGGCGAAGCTTTCTTCTTCTACAAATAAACAAAGGTAACCGCAAAAATGTATTTTAAATATTTACCAAGATTGGCTTAAATTTATCACACATATGGATGATTAATCAATTGTGTAGGTAGTACAAAATGCTTGAAATACGTTGTAACAAATTTTACATTGCGTGTCATATAACCTTCCCTGCTTAAAAAAATCACGAAATTTTATTCCAGTCAATCAACTATTTGAAGGCTCCTGACACCAACATACTCAGGTGCTCCATCAGAAGTAATGATCGCTATTGAGATATGTGCGGAAATGTATTTGGGACAATATGGCATGGTTAGCTCTACATTAATTTTGCACGATCTACATAAAGGGGATCTGAGAAAACCACAAAATCTGCAACGGTTGTTTCTTTATTTGGACACCTCTCTGGAGATCACGAATCCCAGACCAATATTCGTCTACCTAAGGACGAAATCAAAAACTTTGGCCAAGATTTTGAAACCTTTTATGAAAGAAACAGAAGGGATATTTAAAAAAAAACCATAAGGTTAGTACTCGTAGTAACGAAGAACCTCGCCTCAGCAAACGTGATTTGGTACATTAATTCTTGACCCTGCCATCAAAATGACATCTTGCAATCAAGATGAAACTAGTAGAAATACTAGTTTCCTATTGATATTAAAGTAATAACATTCTTAGATTTTAAAAACCTATTTAGAGGCTAAAAATTCCACCCATGCCGGGACTCGAACCCGCGACCTCTGGCTATGCGTGCCAAATTGTTTTTAGATTGTTCTACAAATGTTTTTATTTTAATGATGAGTCCTTGATGTTGTATTGGTAAACACATTTTGCGCAATAAATAAATGGTAGTTATCTTATCATCCATAAATCTTTTCCAGACTCCTGATGCCGACTGAAATATTTCAAGGATTGCTACTTCATTGAGAGATGTCTCACATGACAGCCATGTGTTTAGCAAAAACCCTTTAAGGCACCATCTCATCAATGTGCTGAGCTCTGGAAAGAGCGAGGCCTCACTGGGTAAACAATTAGCTAAATCTATTGCAATTTAGATATTTTAACAGCCTATACTTTTATTGTACTACTTTTGAATTAAATCTGTATTTTCTAGGTGACTCACGCTATACTCCGAGAGAGCATAGATAATGACAACTCTGGTTGAGGATACTCCAGCCCTCGGTAGAAGAATTAAACTAAAAAGCAATGCATAGCATGTAACAGTTCTTGATGACCCCCAAGGAATGGTCCCCACCATTCCCTAGATGTTAATAATCGAGAATTACAAAAAGAAATGCAGATTGTGCATCATCTAGAGATATATAAAAATAACGAAACATTGTTTTTAATCTGTTTTAGCAAAATGGTATTTTAGACCATACTCCATTAATCTAGACGGTGAATTTTAAAAATAATTATTAAGTTACTGTTACTTTAGAAATGCCACATATTTTTACACGAAATATCTGGAAGATTTATTTAAATTGATTGATTTAAATTTGAAATAAATATTTTTCATGTAAATAAACAATAAAAAATGTAGTTTGTACATTTATTAAATAAAACGAATTGATTATGGATTCAAATTAATTTTTTAAGTCACCAACATTATACTCATTAATTACCTGCAACAAGCAAGGATTTAATGACTATTAATGTACTGTGGATTGTACCTACGTAGGTAGGTACAATCCACAGTACATTAATAGTCATTAAATCCACACTGCATGTCGACCTTTACACGTATCATTCTGTACAGTTGGGTACAAATCGAAAATAGGTAGTACCTATATGGTAACACTATTATATGCCAATGAGAAAATTCTAATTTGGGCACAACCTCTATGATCTGAGGGCACAACTCTGTATTATAAGACCAGCACCAACATGATACATTTTTGTTATTTATTTGTTATAAGTGTCATCTACAAAACAACATTTAAAATCATTACCATTATTTTATTATGCTAATGCATAGAAATATTTAAACTATTAAGTGCCAATTCTTCTTTACTTGCTACTAGATTGAATTGTAAGCCAAGGTCGATAACACTATCAGGCATCAAAAGTTATAATTCATTCTAGTAAAAGAACTAGTTTTAGCATAACGAAATAAACTAATTTAAAAACGTCTCTTTAAATATGAAACTATAAAAATATAGCTTAATATTTGACCCCCGAAAACCTCTTGACGACCATGCAAAAGGTCTCGGGTTCGAATCCCGGCTGGATACAAAAGGGTCTTGGATGTTTACATGTTTGTGATATCGTTGTTTTTGGTTCCCACGACACAGGGTATCCGAGTGTGGGATCAGAAGCAGTGTATGTCCCTATATGTAAATGTTATGCTAACCCATTATGACCTGAATTATTTTAGAGGCATAAAAAATTGTAATTTTCACATACATTGCTTTTGACGGCTCCCTTAGCTATTTGTAATAATTATTTATTTTATATATCTTTTACTTTGTGAAAAAACAATGGGTGCCATATGGCACCGATCGGCAAATACGTAAGCAAAAATCCCTCTATTAGACATTTATTAGCGAACTATTTGTAAAATCATGAAGATTTTAAGTAATGTATGAATTAATAAATAAAAACAGCATTTGAGTAATTTATGTTAAAGGCATTTATGTACTAGTATACACACTTTTTTAGTTTTGAATGCGGACGTGAAATTGATAATTGATTGGAATTGATAACAGGATGCATAGAGCCCTACGTCACATTTATTGCATTGCAGTCTTGTCTGTCTCTTGCACATCTCCAAAGCACATTTGCGACGAAATTCGCTGGGAACTAAGAAGTGATTCCGTAATGATCCGACAGTATAGGAATTGCGATAAATGCTTTCAATTCTTCGGTGGATATTTTCGGTTCGGCGCAATTCAAAAAAGTTGCATACTTTTGCGGCTGGTTTGCTAAAAGGTTGTAGACACACAATCCAAAATATTAGTCCAGAAATTCAGTAGAAGACTTCCCTCGAAGGAAACTAAAATTTGCTTCGGGAAACATGGGTGGCTCCCGAAATAAATCAACGCAACGTCCGAGTAGATCCGGCTTCAGGTTGTATATTTGGTACCACCCGTACATTTTTGCGTTTTGTTATCGTGATTGGTGTGTTGACAGAGGTGAAGACCCTAATACCACTTCACACCCAGCGTTGAATTGTCGACCTGTCACATCATTACAAAACCACCCCTTCTTCGTCGCCCGAATCTTGATCAGAGTCGATTGCGGGTTCTGAAGGTTCAATGTATAGCAACTGCGGCTCAAATTCCTTATCTTCTAGCAGGGCTAGTACCTTATGGAGTGTATAACCCCTATCAAGACAAAAAAAAAACACTGTTAACCTACACAAAAACCAAACATAAACATTGCACACATTATTGGAATATACTACTAATCGGCCTAGGGCATCACCCGTAAATTTTGAGGTACGATAAAACAAACACGTAAACAAAACTAAATTATATTACAATATAATCTAGTCACACATGTATACAGGAATAAAACAAATTGCGTTTAAGTTATAGATTTCACGAAATATAAAAATTATGGCCCACTTAGGTACTTGAGATTGCAACACATGATTATACTATTTTTATTTTTAATGCCCGTGCTAAGGACGAATTTAAAAACCTATTTAGAGGCAAAAAATTTCACCCATGCCGTGACTTGAACCCGCGACCTATGGCTAACCACGTCAGCGCTCTCCCAACTGAGCTAATGGGCAACTACCCGGCATCACTATATTTTTTTTTCTTACATTAACTTCTGTGGTTATTTCACGCAAATATATACAATAATATACTTAAATAAAATACAATTTATACTGATATTTCCAACCAGATTTTACACTATTTAATCCGGTACGATAGCAGTTATGACTACCATACCTCAGCTCTCTTAGCGCTGCATGCCGCTCACACCGGGTACCGGCAGAATACCAGCGCTGAAGTTCTTCCTGAACTTTCAGCACATGCTGAGTCGGAGCCCATTCACATTTGCCACACCTACGTTGATCACTTCCAGTCCAGTAGGTACATTGCCCAGGTACACTACAGTACCGTGTATGCCTTATTTTCTGTGTTTTTTTGCGTTTTATTTATGCTACTTTTTTGTTTTTGCTTTGTTCGTGTTGTGACTTGTATTTGGTTTTGTATTGCTTTGCTTTGTATACGTGTGTGTGTCTTATGTGAATAAATGTTGTATCTATATATCTATCTAAAGTACAAAGTACTGCCAGAGGTCGTGGTTTTGTTTCTTTTTGGATTTCGCTGTACATTTGAACAAATACATGCCTCAGTATCAGTGTATTTACATCTTTGTCACCTAGCTGGTTTATCTAAACCTACTTCGTGATATCACAAACATAAGGCCACCCCGCTCGTAGCCTAGACGAACCGAATGATTGGAATCAATTACTTTGTATTAAGCTACAACAGGCGTAGTCAGGTGCTGGATGGGTGACCGTCTCGTGACTACCGCTTGTGATATTTTTTCCGAGCGCTTCCGTGCTTCGCAAGGCACGCTAAGGCGATGGCGCCGGCTATCGCGTAATGGAAGTCGTTAAGCCATGTCAGAGGCTTTAGTTAGTTTATCCTGTTGTTTCCGCACTCAGCCTCATAGTTGGGCCGTTGCGAGATCACTCCAGTCAGCCAATCTTTTTTCAGAAAGCCAGCAGTGCACCAGCACCAGCAGCTTTTCTGCTATCGATGTTCGTTGCACTTCCACGCTCTCACAGTGAATGGACACGTGGCGGGTCCTTCGTCTTCCTTGAGGCATCCTCGACATAACGGGATGTCGGTCAGTCCCATAGCGTGGAGGTGTTTATTCAGTGGTCAATGGAGCGTCATAAGTGCCACAGCTTTGCGCAGATCGCTGCATGTGAGGCGTTTCGATATTGTTAGCAGGGCCTCTCTGGTTTCTTTGCATTTTGTTTCCGTTTTCCATAGTTCAGCATGCTGGGTTTCTGTTTGCAACCTGAATGTCAGAGGCCTTATGGGCAGCTTGATAACTTAGGGCTCATGCAGACGAACGGCACGTGCCAACTGCAAGCGTCGACGGATGGCGTCAACTGCCGTCAACGGCATTCGACGGCAGTCGTTAGCGCGTCGACGGCAGCCGTCAACGTGTAAGCGGCAGCCGTTGACGTTTGTCGACGCTTGCAGTTGTCGCGTGCCACGACCGCCATTTCGTGTTAAGGCCCGCCTCTGTCTTATAATCCTCCTGCAACCCAGACTTGGCCCCGTGGTGAAGTATGACCTAACCTTAAAAGACCCGTGCCCCAGCAGTGGGGACATACAAAGGGCGGATATCAAAAAAGGGCACGCCTGTATCCCAGAGGGGTGAGCAGATGCAGGGACTGCCAGTTGCTATTATACGATCCTGGTTAATTACTTTCACTTCATCGCCATTCATTAGTCGTTGCATGCCAGACGGTTTTGGGTACTTTTTATCCCGCCCTTTGCTATCACGTCCCCTATTCGATAAATTAGGGGTCGAAGTATATTCGCCTGGAGCGTTCCTTATCGGTCATTCCACTCACATTCGCCATTCCACCCACATTATATTTATTCTTTCTTACTTCATAATAATTATTGTTCTTAAAATATACAGCATATGATATACATCCCACTGTAGAGCACAGGTCTTCTTTCAGAAAGAATATAGGCTTGATCACCACGCGTGCCCACCTCAGATATGCGAACAGCGAGTTAGTCAGGTTTCTTTACGATGTTATCTATCATTCACAGTAAGCGAGTGGTATTTCTACTTTAACTTCACAAATGTGCCTGAGTTACAAACCATTACTATAATAATACTGGTTTCAACAAAAAAATATGAGTTATCTTCTACATTATGGGATTCGATCGTGAGTTCACTTATAGGAGAGTAACTTTTGATTTTGACAGATGTAATCGAACTCATGTGCGAGTTCATGATCGAAGTGAGCTGCGAATCGAACCTTCAGAATACCATTTTCATTGACATTTGTAGTTCTCTTCACCGCCGTAGCGCCAGTGTAGAATTAAGTCTTGATTTAAAAGCAAACTATTCGTTTGTGTGTGTGTGAAGTGTGACCAGATGCTGGCCGGAAAATATTGCCAAAGTTTGGAAAAACTGGGTCTAACCATGACGGAGTAAAAATATGAAAAAAATACCTTCTATGCGTAAGTACGTTCATATAACACTTTCTATTTAACATGACATCGAGTGCAAATTACTGTGATTTCATGTTAAATAGAAAGTGATTTTATCTGTAAATAGAAAAAAAAATAAAGAAACGGTAAAGTCTACTTGAAAACACACTCAGTGTTTGCGTGCTAACTACCCAAATTATGTAGATGTCATATTTAAACGCTCCGAAACGCTAAAATATAAAAAGAAACAAAAGAGCCAAGAAACGTAATTTTTAAGATTTCTGTTTTTGATTTACTTATGGCGAAAGCATGTAACAAATTAATAATACAGTTCGGCTATGTGCGAAATTCCCCACTAAATAGTTTACTGAAATAAAAAAAACGCAGAATAGATTAATACGTCCCTCTTTGTATTCGAGTCTGACTCTCGCTTTGCTAGATTTTATCTATATTATCTGCCGTGTGTTTTTTTTATTATTATATTATATAACTATATAACATATTGTAAGAAGGCGAACATAGAGAAGCTGTTAATAGTGACTTATACAATGTTCTCTTTACAGTTCCATCGACGATTTGAAATTGTAATACAGGCTTCAACCATGAAGTTAATTGCGTATTTTGTTATATGAATGATTCGTAAATGAGTCAGTCAACTTGTTTAATGAATCATTTACAAAATAAAAAGGAGTAAGACGTCATGATTGTGTAACATCAAAGAGTGGACCGTCGTTAAAACCGCGGAAGAGCTATTCAGAATTGCACGGAACAGAGAACGCTGTAAAGAGCTGACTACCAACCTTAAGTAATGGAGAAGCACTTTAAGTAGAAGAAGAAAATCCACGGCAGCTAAACCCGTTCACCAAATACTTGCTAATGTATGTTAATATGACGCACATATAAAGCGTCTAATAAACAATGTTACTAACGGTGTGATATTAGTAGCTTGTCGATCACACGCAAAATACTAAAGATAATATGCTTTTGGATTTTTCCAAAGCTGTCGAAACTGTCTCTGTTCCCATTCTGCTGGATAAACAAGAAACCATTGGAATCGGAGAGTTGCCCTTTCAAGGCAATATAAATGAGCGACAAGTTAGGATTGGTGACTACACGTATGATATAGGCGTATGGCGTGCTCCCCAGACTTCCGTGTTATGTCTTGAAAGAGCTTACAGAGCTGTGATAAAAGTAATACTTAGTAGTTCAGCCAGATACTCGATTACACTTTTATATTGAGACTTGATTGATTTCCTCACAAAATTATTAAACAGAAACAACACATCTATGACCTACGTTTCCCTAGTACTTAAGAATCGACAGAGTATACCAAACGTTAGCCCATAGAACCAAACTTTCCCGGTGACATTTTTATGTAGTAGGTTCATACACTTTTAGTAAATAAAATAACGTAAAGCCCAAACAACAAAATAGTTCCTTCGTCTTAACTATTAAATAACGGAAAATCTACTAAAACCCATACAGTAAAACCTAGCCCACAAATAAAGTTATCGTACCTCATCTTTCTCTTCTCATTTGTTTCAATTTATTTTTCCTATACCTACAGACATACATAGCACGAACACACCCCGTTCACACGTGTTTGTGTGAACGGGGTGTGTTCGTGCTATGTATGTCTGTAAGGAATGTATTGCCTATATTTTTAAAGAATAAAAATTACTGAATTACTGAACTATATGTAAGCAAATAAATCAGTAATCGTGGCATTTTTATTTTACTCGTATGGTAACCCCACGAGAATTGCTTCTTATGCCAGCGACTTGGATACACTGTATACTGCCAATGATATAATCTTTTTTATACATTTCAATAGATTTAGGCTAGTAAATACTTAGACTGTACAATTTTAGACAGCGCAACATGTTTGTAAGATTTTTATATAGCATCGTTTTGCCAAAACATGCGAAACAAATTATAGCCTACGACTTCGACTGAAATAATATTAGTGTCAACCCCTATGCAAGGAATGTCATATTTTCGGGTTCTGAAGGTCAAATTAAGGTGACTCATAAGTGAGTGTGAGGTGAACGACGAGGTGACCGACGAAGTGACCGACGAAGTGACCATCGAAGTGATCAACGAACTTACTGAATCGACATGCAGGGACTACATAAATTGAAGCCCACTGTAAAATTAAGCACTTAAATTGCAATGATTCCGAAAAACACGGTAAAATTCTGTCAGTCCGAGTCACAAAGCGGCGAATTGAAATGTCCATCAACCTTTCAAACTTAGCGACAGTTTTGCATACCAAGCGCGCGTAGTCTTTTTTAGGGTTCCGTAGGCCACTTAACCAAACTTATTGCTTTACCTCCGCTGTCTGTCTGTCCGTCCACCCGATCTTTGACAAGTTCTATGTTTGAAATTTCGACTGGCACTTAATAGGTGCTGCTGTGTGGTGTCTGGAGAATAGCACGAACCCAATTCTTCCCGCGGGTGTCGTAAAAGGCTAAGGGTCACAACGACTAAGGGACACAAACCAGGGGGTTGGCAGCAGCGCCCCCTGCAGTACAATTCCACCGAACTGCGATCCCCAACCCACATGCCCAGCGTGGGGATTATGGGCATTACCTCCTATGATAGCACAACGTGGCGCTCTTTAGGGGAGGGCTATGTCTAGCGCAGCAGTGGACTAGTATAGCCTGACGACGACGACGACGACTTAATAGGTAGCCAGTTGAAATTTTGACACAAACAATGAAAAATAAGGAAAGTCTCAATCATTTCAATCAAAATTTTAGAAAGGAATTATTTAACTGGTACATTACATACCTGAGTATGAATTATACCATAGCGTTTATGTTTATGAAATGTCCCACGTGCACCATGCGGTTAATTAATGCACCGCCCTCCCGCCCACTTTTTCAAGCAGAAGCAAGACACGAACACACCACCACCGACACCAATACTTGTGTGAGAAAACACGCGACGCGTTTCGCCTCTAACAAGAGGCATCTTTAGGCTTCCAAATGCAAGTGCTAAAAGTATGTATTATCTTATACGGAAGTTTACTTTTTTAAGTTATTTTAAAGCACCCGAAACACGCTACGAGTAACGAATGTTGATGAAGCGAAATTGATCTATCAGGATCGTGGCAAATGGCAGTCTTAGGGATCTGTCTACTCCTCTGGCATACAGGCGTGAGCTTATGTTATGTTTATCTTAATTGCTATTTTTTTTAGATTGGATGTGATGTGACCAATGTGGCTATTGTCAGCGGCCGAACCACAATACGACTCATTAAAGAGAATAAAGAGATTTACGTGTACGGAACCCGCGTGCGTAAGCCTGACTCAAAATTGGCCTCGTTTTACGGGAAATGGCGGTTTCTCTCACTAAATGTCGAGTAGAGTCCATTGGCATAAAGAAGGCGCCGTCTCTGAGCTAAAATATGCGAAAACTATAATAAAAAATGGAGGAGTTAAATCGCATTCCAGGTTATTTATTTTGGCTTAAGTTTCTAAATGGCATCCGAATTGTGAATGAAGAAAGACCGGAAATAAAATGGATTTGCACTATAAAGACACAGCTATTTTAATCCATATTTTGACTATGTTCTCACATAACTTCGTCAAATCGTAACGGATTTTTAGATTTTTTTTTTCGATATGTTCTAGACCAGCACATATATTTTAGGCAACGACTCCAAAATATCTCTACAACACCTAGATATTCATATTCATGTATTCATTTAAATTATTATTCATATACATTTACATTATTTCTGCGTTTATAGTGGCTTAGAGTACTTTAATTTATTTTTTTAATTATAAATTCTATTTCGTTTGCAGATTAATTGTAGATTTATTAAATTTCAGATGAAATTTTGTTAATTTAAACTTAAACACTAGCAAAGGTTAATAATCTAGGCAAGGCACTTACCTTAAAAGCCTTCGATATCAACCCTTGTATGTCCCCACAAAGGCTTAATGTTTTATAATTACGACGTGTTAGTGTACCACGCTACTATTTACTAAGCTACTGCTTGTCCTAATTGATTATTTAATTAATAAATAAAATAAAATAGCGTGTTAAAAATACTAGCTTAACGCTCATATCGGGATTTTAATCAAGTACACCCAAGAACATTTTACCCAACATCCTTGATTGAGCAACTCATATCCTGTTAACACACAAACAAGAATGTTTTTTAAAAACCTATTTAACACGGATTAGTGCATTATAAATAATATATTATTATTAATACGTTTATTGCACATAAGTAAAGAAATACAGTGGCAATGTGGCGAATAAGAATGTTCTTGTACAGAGATTTGGCAGCAAAGCAGAGTAACTGAGTTATTAATCGTAGTTGTCACTCCCTATTCTCTGAGTGCTTAGTGCGAGTTTGACAGATCCAATCGAATAACTTTACTACCGCGTTAATCGAGCATTGAGTAGTGAGTATGAGTAAGTTAACCGTTCGAACTGGCAAAACGCTGTCACAGTACAGCTCGCACTCGCGTTTATTCGTGTTTTGGCTGGTAAACGTGTTTACTTCTCAACGTAAACCATTACAACTCGCACTCAGCAATTTTAATTTCCATACTTGTCGCTAGGTGGCGCTTCCTCGATGCCATAGAAATATGAGTTTACGTTAACCCTTCTAGCGCCCCGCGCGCTCGGAAAAAAGAAAGTTCAAAGGTACCGCATAGTGCAGGGTCATTTCGCACCGCCATTTTTTTGCATCTTTTTTGTGAACACAGTTCCGCATTTCTCAAATTAGAGAAAGTACTACGTAATTATTCAATAAGTGTTATATATCACTACAATCTGCATAAAATGCCCTATCCGGTTATTATACTTGTAATGCTAATAAAATTATCAATAAACTTACATGATATTCAAATGACGAGATGAATTTCACTATCCACGCCATTTTGACACTACTTTGAACTTTGTCTCACTATTTTCACTAATTACTCATTCACTAGCACTGAACTAACACTTATAATATGATCTGCATATTATCTATTACTGTTTACACAATTTTCATACTCTAATTCACCAAAATAAAGCTATAAATGAATAATTACCAGGAAGAGGTAAAATGACACTGACCGCCCATACAAGCGGCACAATCCGGGCTAAAAGTTCGAGGCTTTTTTCACTTTCTTTTCCATCAAATACAACGAAACTATTATTTGAAACATAATCTACACACTTTTCCCAGTAATTTGATATATAACACATGAACAAATACGCAGCGTTGCCTTCTCTAAATAACTTATAAAACTTTAGCGAGCGGAGCAACTCACGACGAAAACGCAAAATGGCGTCTGACCTAGCAAGCTCATGTGGTTTCGATGATAATTCAATTTTTTTCCACGTCACGTCATTTGATTGGTTGGCGAAAGTAATCCTTACTAACCATTGGCCAATAAAACAACAGATATTGTCCATAGAGAATGCACAGAGCATAGATAAAAAGAGTCCAATCTGAGCGTTGCATAGTGTACATACGTCTGTACACTAAGCGCTTGGGGGATTGCGCGCGGCCGGGCTGATTAGTGTACAGACGTATGTACACTAAACGCGAGAAGGGTTAACGCGATCGAGTACTTAAAAAACTCGCACTAAGCACTCAGACCTAACAAATCTATACAAAAAAAAAAACATAAAAAACGGTGAAACTGTTTCAGAAGAGTTTGATAACCAACCCTGTTACACGACATTGTTTTATGTAGTAGGTTAAAACAAGCTCTTGACATAACCTAAAACCGTGTGTTGAACCTGGAGAGCGAAAGACCTGGGAATTACCAGCGCAGAGAAGAAGTGTTTCCCGCATGCATAAAAAAAACAGTTGTCCAAGAGATGATAAAGGGGGATGGGGTTGATAACATGCCTATTGATCCAGGTGATGCTAAGCGAGTAGCATTGCTATTATTATTTCCAGTATTAAAAATCATGTTTTATCATAATACCATTTTGAAAATTGGCGTAGTTAAAAGTAAAACCATTCTAATAAAGAACTAGTACAGTTTTAAAAACCTATTTAGAGCGACTGCGACCGCGACTTCTGGCTATCCGTGCCAGCCTGGCGTGGCTATTTGGCACGGATAGCCAGAGGTCGCGGGTTCAAATCCCGGCATGGGTGGAATTTTTAGCCTCTAAATAGGTTTTTAAAATTGTCCTTAGCACGGGTTAGTGCATTAAAAATAAAAATAGTATACCTAGTACAGTTGCCATCGTAAGCACATAAATATCGTGTTAAGGTGAAACACTAGTTCATGTGAATAGGTACCTTATCATGTATCCCTATTTGTTATGAATAAATGAGTTATTATTATTAAATTATTATTTTATTACTGGTAGGCCTAGACCGCGGGTAGTAACCACCTACTAGGCGAAAACACGCCATCTAAATACTTATTCTTCTTCTCCTTCTTCAGGCTATATGTTAGTCCACTGCTGGATATAGCCCTCCTCTAATGAGCGCCATAGCGCCCTGTCTTCAGCTTGCCGCATCTAGCGTCTGCCGGCAGTTTTTCGCAGATCGGAGTTTTTCATCCCACCTGGTCGGAGGGCGTCATACACTACGTTCTAAATAGTACGATGAAACAATACAATAATGTCTGTACGTGCCACTTCAGTTTAGCCGTGCAACAGTAGCCACGGCAACTACAACATTACCGAAACGATGAGAATTAAGATAATGACTTTTACCTAAGAAATTACCGCGATTAGACCAGATAAACTTATAACTATAATTCCCATTTAAATTGTAAATTCCCATAACATTTTGGCCCCATGCTCATAAGTTTTTACTCGTTTTTAACACCAAATGATATTTTAACTTGTCCATTATATTGTCAGTCTATGAAATTATCGCTAAATAGGACCTTATCTACTGATTAGTTTTCTACTGAATACCGATCATGTTACGATTACTTAATGTAAATGGAAATAAATCTTTAGAAGTTATTTTTAAGCTATGTTAATTTTTTTAATTTTTTTTAATATATAAATTTTTTTTAAATACATATAGGAAATAATAAATATCCTTTCTTTATTAATGTTTTTTTTTCTTTAAGTAAGAACCAATGACGAGAAAAGTGACGGGCAATATAGTGGACTGGTTAAAATGTAACTCGGTGTGAAAATCGACTAAGAACTTATGAGGATAAGTCCAAAATGTTATGGGAAAATTTCTGCATAGTAAAAAGAAAAAATGGGGTAAAAAGGAATGGAAATTAAAATACGAGAGAAAATTAATTTCGGGGGATTAACCGCTAGCCGAGAAAATATATAAGTTTGCTGACTACTTGATGATCATTGCTTTATTTGCATAAGTCCACTATTATTCAGTACCTCAGTAGGTACCATCACTGTAAGGGTATGTGTGAGCACGTACTAAGGCCACGGTAAATAATACGGCCACAATAATACCATAATATGAAACAATCAGCCAAAGTATTTTTTTATGGCAACTCAAATTGGTCCTAATTTGGACGACTATTTCTGCCAATGACGAGTCAGTCATAAGAATGACACTTCGACTTTGGTCGGTTTAAAAAAGCCGCGAGACCGATGGGGAACCTAAAACCCAAAGGACGTCACACATTAAACTATCACCAGGGTTAAAATAAGCAGACGCTGTTAAAATATATACAGTTTAACATTGTTAGAACAAATAAATGAAGCTAGGGTTTTGACAAAGGGGGTATTAACATATTTCAGGACAGATTTAAACCTAGCCAGTCTTTGGACATAAGGAGTAATATTTTCTTATTGACACAGAAAAAGTGAGTGACATGTGTCACTTATCCATAGACACTAGTAGTCATATAGCATCAGATGAGATGCTAATCTTGAGTTTCTTTCATAAAAAAATAGAATATAGGTCCAGTCGCCTCACAGGTTGACTGCGGGTACTGTTAATACCCGAGCAGCTCATGAAAGTGACGTAAAAGAATTTTCGTCGGTAGGAGAATCTCAGACTCCACCGGAGCGGATTAGCTCAGATATTAAGTTGGCGATGCACTGAACGAACTTTTTGAAAATACGCTTAGGGGTAGAATGGTGGTAGGGAGTATCCTACTAAAAATTTTGGCTTGAGGGATTTGTTTAAATTTCAAATGTCATCTATATCGAGACAGTGTCAAAGCAGATGGGATAAAAAAAAAGGTAATATATATTACATCAAACCAGTACATTTTAATCTGATAAAACTACTAACATGTAAACCTGAACTCAAATAATATAGTTACCGAAATTGAAATTCGTAAATAAATCTAAAAAAAAATCAAAAAGTCTAATGCGATACAATTTGCTACGATTTTTATCTTTAGTGCTTCTTTACAGGTTTTCATGCAAGCAATCGCTCAATGAAACTTTAATAAACTTGAACCTACTTTGGTTACTGAAATTGTGGAACTATCTTATTGCCAAGTCAGTTAGTTCATAAGTAACCTGCAATTTATTAAACTTTTCCTGGTATGTACCTAAATACATTATCATCTTGAGTTCATATTAGGTAGTTTCGTAAAAACGTGCGCAGAAACAAACTAAACTGACTAAATTTTTTGTGTTTTAGTTACTAAAAACTCTAAATGTCGTGTTTTAAAAGTTACATAACATAACATTTACATACAAGCACATACATTGCTTCTGGCCCTACACTAGGATACCCTGTGTCGTGGGAACCAGAAACAACGATATCACAAACATGTAAACATATAAGACCTGGACTTTTTTTTTGTTCCCAGTCGGGATTCGAACCCGGGACCTCTTGCATGGTAGGCAGACGAACTACCGTTACGCCACAGATGTCGTCATGTGTGTGTCAAGTTAAATGCACGATTGTGATAGCTCGGTTGCAAAGAGAAGTATATTCGTAAATATGATGTTTAAAAGTCTATGACTCGTCCTTATCCATACTGTGCTTTAACCATACTTTTCTACCCTTTTACTTTTCTAAAGTATTCTCTACCTATTTACTTTTGTATTTTTCCTAACCGACGTTTTTCTACTAATATTATAAATGTAAAAGTTTGTAAAGATGTCTGGATGTTTGTTACACAATCAAGCATCAAGTTATCTAAAACTTGACGTACTGACATCTGAAATGAGAATTAGGGTGACGTTTGCGGGGTCAGCTATAACACATATAATTTGTAAATAAAAGAAAAAATTAACTGTGATAATTGTTTGTAGTATTAACAGACGACCGAACTTGGTTTGGGCCGGACAGCGGAAAAGACGTACCATCGGACCGAGCAAACACGAAATAGTACTAATTATATTCGGCAGACAACTTTCCAAACAAAAGGATAGCGAAAATAAATTCTTCTTTGGTAACTGGTTACAAAACCATGGTTACCAAAGTGGAAGAAGCCTATGGAGGGAACGTAGTGAATCCGCTGTACCGACCGCACAAAGTTCGATCGTCTATAAATAGTAAAACGGTCAACAGATAGGCAAAACGATGACAGACATTGTTGGTATTTTGAAAAGTACCAAGTGGAAGAATATTTAATTAATTTAAAAACTCCAATGCACTCAAATACTCTAAAGTTTTCGTGAATTTTTTCGCAACTGAAATATGTCAAGCCGTTAAAGGTATTTCCTTTGAGAATTTAGAGCCACTCCGGTGTTTTGGCTTCGATCCAATAAGTGCACAAACTAACTGGCGAACAGAAGATTTATTTGTAAATATAAATTGTATCTTTGTTGAATGTTAACACTTTCCGGGGCAGTCTGCCTGACGACGTAACTGTCATGGAGAGTGTTATGACAGCACGGCCGTCGATGTTTAACGTTGGTTCACTGTAACTGACAATAAGCACATAGCCGGTCCTTGTTAATAGCGCTACTATGAAGCACGTGACCTAGTATCATATCACGCTCCTCAATTTTGAGTCAGGTGTCGTATCAAACATTATAAGACGCATTCACTAACAAACACTTTTGCACAGATTAAAGTGGCATTGCGATGTGTTAGACCGTCGAGAGCCGTAGCCTTTTCATTCATTCGGTGCCGTCTTTGGGCGGTCAGTCACATCGCAAAATGTTCGATAGCCATGATATGACCGACCGCCTACAGAAGGTGCTCGGAATTATATGAGATATTTAAGAGTCATATCGCAATTTCTGCGATATGAAGCCAACTGCCCCGGAATATGTTAACCTAGGTGTACACCTTATTTTTAATGCTAAATAAATAAATACTTTGTACATAAGTTACATTGACATCAACGCGAAAACGGCTCTTCTGTACGGCTGCGAAACATGGAAGGTCACAGGAGCGGTGTCACACACGATCCAGGTTCTTTTCAACAACTGCCTTAGAAGCATTTTACGAAGACACTGGCCCGGCACCGTCTCAAATGGCATGTTTCAAAACAAAAACCCGTAGCCCAAGACATCAGGGAACGCAAATGGCGTTAGCTAGTACACACCTTTTGAAGGCCCCATCATCACATTCCAAAAATGGCTATCGACTGGAAACGCGCCGGAGGCTCACGACCGGATGACCGTCCCAGGCGTGGAAGAGATCTGTTCTCTCTGAGGCGAAGGAGAAGGGAAAAACATGGCTGGAGCTACCTTCCCCGCCATGAACAGAGATAAATGGAAAGCTCTTGTGTCAGCCTCAGACTCCACGGAGGAGTAAAGGGCCCAAAGAAGAAGAAGATAGAGACACTATCGCACAACCAGAAAAAATGAATTATAGTATTGTATCTAAAATAAACACATGATTTTTTCCGCTGTCTGTATAATATTATAAGCATTAAGGCTGGTTGGAAAAAAATTCTGAGGAAATAAGTCCGCCTAAGTTAATCCTGTTTTTAAGTGTTTCATTTTGCATTTTGTGCAATAAACTGTAACAAACGAACAAAAATCGTTCGCAAATTACAATTACTTGTTCTGGTCCCAAACAAGTATAACTGTGCAACCAGGCAAGGACTTCACAAGCAAAGAGATACACCCAGACTGAGGTCATTTGTACAAATGTACGGCGGCGGCCTCTAGTGGAAATCAAACCCATGAGCTTCGACATGGTAATCAGCAGTGCTATTCACTAGCCCCGTTCGCTAGTGAGTTCGATCGAATTCGTATTCAGTAATATAAGCTACCCCAGCGCTACGGCGGTGAAGTGAACTAGTTGTGCAGGTGGGATATTGACCCTTATTTCTATGAAGTTACGTTTAAAACAAAGGGAGTTCGAATCTCGACTTTATTACATCTGTCAAATAACCCTTTCGCGGACAACGGCAAAATAATTACTAAAATATTTTTTGCCGAGGGTAGTAAATGCTTTCAAAAAGAGCCTGTCACCTCAGTCATCCGAGACCACGGCACCTGGAAAAGTGCCAAAACGTCGGAAAAATGTAATAAACGAGTAAAATCCGTATAACAACAGTTTTGATTAAAATATGATCTTTTTTTCAAAAATATTTGTAAATTAACAGGTAGTTAGAGTGCTTTAATTTTCGCTCTCAGCACTGCTCGCAAACTCTAGGATTTATGCAAATTCAATCGAAAAATTTTACTGACTTTCACTATTCCTCCTTCTTCGTTAGTCTTTTTTTGAAGTCGATTTATCTAATTTTGCATTTTCAGCTTATGCAAGTTATTATTTGGGGATATTAACCCCATACTATCGGTAAAGGCGAAAATATTATCAATATTAAGCATTGATAATACTACTATAATAAGGCCGCCAATTGTAGTGTACTATGTTATTATTTAAGTCTCTTATGTAATTCTTGGTGAACATGGGATAAAGAATATTCTGTCAATTTCTATATAATATTGCATACATGTCAATCTTTTTCAAGTAGTTTAGGTGACTGTTAGTACTCAATTAGACAATAATGGCTGAATGGAATTACATGAATCTTGTACAGATAGACAAAGTTCTGAATTGAGACAAAGGCTACTTGATATCCCGCCAACGCGGTCTGAACTAATTCCACGCAGACGAAGTCGCGGGCATCAGCTAATTTACCATATTGGCATTGGCAAGAAGTTCGTGTACCCATGAAAGGGTTAATTCGATCGTGAGCTCACATCACCATTCACATCACACTCACTTGTGCGTGACGTTTAATTCGTATTCAGAAGCAAAATACCCACAAGTGATGTTGCCATGGGATACCTATTAGGGATGGAACACCAATGTTTGTCAGTCGAAAAGTCACATGTCACATTATTATTTTGTTCAGCTTAATTAACTAAACGCTCCCAAAATATTTCTTACAAATAAATCGTTCTGCTTCATTTTTATAAAGTCTAAGCTATTTCGAGTTTACGTCTTATGTAAGAGTGGAAAAAATATCTTATATTGTTCACCTAAGAGTACCCACCGGCGAAGCTTTCTTCTTCTACAAATAAACAAAGGTAACCGCAAAAATGTATTTTAAATATTTACCAAGACATTGGCTTAAATTTATCACACATATGGATGATTAATCAATTGTGTAGGTAGTACAAAATGCTTGAAATACGTTGTAACAAATTTTACATTGCGTGTCATATAACCTTCCCTGCTTAAAAAAATCACGAAATTTGATTCCAGTTTGAAGCTCAATCAGCTATTTGAAGGCTCCTGACACCAACATACTCAGGTGCTCCATCAGAAGTAATGATCGCTATTGAGATATGTGCGGAAATGTATTTGGGACAATATGGCATGGTTAGCTCTACATTAATTTTGCACGATCTACATAAAGGGGATCTGAGAAAACCACAAAATCTGCAACGGTTGTTTCTTTATTTGGACACCTCTCTGGAGATCACGAATCCCAGACCAATATTCGTCTACTTAAGGACGAAATCAAAAACTTTGGCCAAGATTTTGAAACCTTTTATGAAAGAAACAGAAGGGATATTTAAAAAAAAACCATAAGGTTAGTACTCGTAGTAACGAAGAACCTCGCCTCAGCAAACGTGATTTGGTACATTAATTCTTGACCCTGCCATCAAAATGACATCTTGCAATCAAGATAAAACTAGTAGAAATACTAGTTTCCTATTGATATTAAAGTAATAACATTCTTAGATTTTAAAAACCTATTTAGAGGCTAAAAATTCCACCCATGCCGGGATTCGAACCCGCGACCTCTGGCTATGCGTGCCAAATTGTTTTTAGATTGTTCTACAAATGTTTTTATTTTAATGATGAGTCCTTGATGTTGTATTGGTAAACACATTTTGCGCAATAAATAAATGGTAGTTATCTTATCATCCATAAATCTTTTCCAGACTCCTGATGCCGACTGAAATATTTCAAGGATTGCTACTTCATTGAGAGATGTCTCACATGACAGCCATGTGTTTAGCAAAAACCCTTTAAGGCACCATCTCATCAATGTGCTGAGCTCTGGAAAGAGCGAGGCCTCACTGGGTAAACAATTAGCTAAATCTATTGAAATTTAGATATTTTAACAGCCTATACTTTTATTGTACTACTTTTGAATTAAATCTGTATTTTCTAGGTGACTCACGCTATACTCCGAGAGAGCATAGATAATGACAACTCTGGTTGAGGATACTCCAGCCCTCGGTAGAAGAATTAAACTAAAAAGCAATGCATAGCATGTAACAGTTCTTGATGACCCCCAAGGAATGGTCCCCACCATTCCCTAGATGTTAATAATCGAGAATTACAAAAAGAAATGCAGATTGTGCATCATCTCGAGATATATAAAAATAACGAAGCATTGTTTTTAATCTGTTTTAGCAAAATGGTATTTTAGACCATACTCCATTAATCTAGACGGTGAATTTTTTAAAAATTATTATTAAGTTACTGTTACTTTAGAAATGCCACATATTTTTACACGAAATATCTAGAAGATTTATTTAAATTGATTGATTTAAATTTGAAATAAATATTTTTCATGTAAATAAACAATAAAAAATGTAGTTTGTACATTTATTAAATAAAACGAATTGATTATGTATTCAACTTATTTTTTTAAGTCACCAACATTATACTCATTAATTACCTGCAACAAGCAAGGATTTAAATTGTACCTACCTACGTAGGTACAATCCACAGTACATTAATAGTCATTAAATCCACACTGCATGTCGACCTTTACACGTATCATTCTGTACAGTTGGGTACAAATCGAAAATAGGTAGTACCTATATGGTAACACTATTATATGCCAATGAGAAAATTCTAATTTGGGCACAACCTCTATGATCTGAGGGCACAACTCTGTATTATAAGACCACCACCAACATGATACATTTTTGTTATTTATTTGGTCAAAGTAGTTTGTTATAAGTGTCATCTACAAAACAACATTTAAAATCATTACCATTATTTTATTATGCTAATGCATAGAAATATTTAAACTATTAAGTGCCAATTCTTCTTTACTTGCTACTAGATTGAATTGTAAGCCAAGGTCGATAACACTATCAGGCATCAAAAGTTATAATTCATTCTAGTAAAAGAACTAGTTTTAGCATAACGAAATAAACTAATTTAAAAACGTCTCTTTAAATATGAAACTATAAAAATATAGCTTAATATTTGACCCCCGAAAACCTCTTGACGACCATGCAAAAGGTCTCGGGTTCGAATCCCGGCTGGATACAAAAGGGTCTTGGATGTTTACATGTTTGTGATATCGTTGTTTCTGGTTCCCACGACACAGGGTATCCGAGTGTGGGATCAGAAGCAGTGTATGTCCCTATATGTAAATGTTATGCTAACCCATTATGACCTGAATTATTTTAGAGGCATAAAAAATTGTAATTTTCACATACATTGCTTTTGACGGCTCCCTTAGCTATTTGTAATAATTATTTATTTTATATATCTTTTACTTTGTGAAAAAACAATGGGTGCCATATAGCACCGATCGGCAAATACGTAAGCAAAAATCCCTCTATTAGACATATATTAGCTTTTTATTAGCGAACTATTTTTATAATCTATTTGTAAAATCATGAAGATTTTAAGTAATGTATGAATTAATAAATAAAAACAGCATTTAAGTAATTTATGTTAAAGGCATTTATGTACTAGTATACACACTTTTTTAGTTTTAAATGCGGACGTGAAATTGATAATTGATTGGAATTGATAACAGGATGCACAGAGCCCTACGTCACATTTATTGCATTGCAGTCTTGTCTGTCTCTTGCACATCTCCAAAGCACATTTGCGACGAGATTCGCTGGGAACTAAGAAGTGATTCCGTAATGATCCGAAAGTATAGGAATTGCGATAAATGCTTTCAATTCTTCGGTGGATATTTTCGGTTCGGCGCAATTCAAAAAAGTTGCATACTTTTGCGGCTGGTTTGCTAAAAGGTTGTAGACACACAATCCAAAATATTAGTCCAGAAATTCAGTAGAAGACTTCCCTCGAAGGAAACTAAAATTTGCTTCGGGAAACATGGGTGGCTCCCGAAATAAATCAACGCAACGTCCGAGTAGATCCGGCTTCAGGTTGTATATTTGGTACCACCCGTACATTTTTGCGTTTTGTTATCGTGATTGGTGTGTTGACAGAGGTGAAGACCCTAATACCACTTCACACCCAGCGTTGAATTGTCGACCTGTCACATCATTACAAAACCACCCCTTCTTCGTCACCCGAATCTTGATCAGAGTCGATTGCGGGTTCTGAAGGTTCAATGTATAGCAACTGCGGCTCAAATTCCTTATCTTCTAGCAGGGCTAGTACCTCATGGAGGTATAACCCCTATCAAGACAAAAAAAAAACACTGTTAACCTACACAAAAACCAAACATAAACATTGCACACATTATTGGAATATACTACTTATCGGCCTAGGGCATCACCCGTAAATTTTGAGGTACGATAAAACAAACACGTAAACAAAACTAAATTATATTACAATATAATCTAGTCACACATGTATACAGGAATAAAACAAATTGCGTTTAAGTTATAGATTTCACGAAATATAAAAATTATGGCCCACTTAGGTACTTGAGATTGCAACACATGATTATACTATTTTTATTTTTAATGCCCGTGCTAAGGACGAATTTAAAAACCTATTTAGAGGCTAAAAATTTCACCCATGCCGTGACTTGAACCCGCGACCTCTGGCTAACCACGTCAGCGCTCTCCCAACTGAGCTAATGGGCAACTACCAGGCATCACTATATTTTTTTTTCTTACATTAACTTCTGTGGTTATTTCACGCAAATATATACAATAATATACTTAAATAAAATACAATTTATACTGATATTTCCAACCAGATTTTACACTATTTAATCCGGTACGATAGCAGTTGTGACTACCATACCTCAGCTCTCTTAGCGCTGCATGCCGCTCACACCGGGTACCGGCAGAATACCAGCGCTGAAGTTCTTCCTGAACTTTCAGCACATGCTGAGTCGGAGCCCATTCACATTTGCCACACCTACGTTGATCACTTCCAGTCCAGTAGGTACATTGCCCAGGTACACTACAGTACCGTGTATGCCTTATTTTCTGTGTTTTTTTGCGTTTTATTTATGCTACTTTTTTGTTATTGCTTTGTTCGTGTTGTGACTTGTATTTGGTTTTGTATTGCTTTGCTTTGTATACGTGTGTGTGTCTTATGTGAATAAATGTTGTATCTATATATCTATCTAAAGTACAAAGTACTGCCAGAGGTCGTGGTTTTGTTTCTTTTTGGATTTCGCTGTACATTTGCACAAATACATAGCCTCAGTATCAGTGTATTTACATCTTTGTCACCTAGCTGGTTTATCTAAACCTACTTCGTGATATCACAAACATAAGGCCACCCCGCTCGTAGCCTAGACGAACCGAATGATTGGAATCAATTACTTTGTATTAAGCTACAACAGGCGTAGTCAGGTGCTGGATGGGTGACCGTCTCGTGACTACCGCTTGTGATATTTTTTCCGAGCGCTTCCGTGCTTCGCAAGGCACGCTAAGGCGATGGCGCCGGCTATCGCGTAATGGAAGTCGTTAAGCCATGTCAGAGGCTTTAGTTAGTTTATCCTGTTGTTTCCGCACTCAGCCTCATAGTTGGGCCGTTGCGAGATCACTCCAGTCAGCCAATCTTTTTTCAGAAAGCCAGCAGTGCACCAGCACCAGCAGCTTTCCTGCTTATGATGTTCGTTGCACTTCCACGCTCTCACAGTGAATGGACACGTGGCGGGTCCTTCGTCTTCCTTGAGGCATCCTCGACATAACGGGATGTCGGTCAGTCCCATAGCGTGGAGGTGTTTATTCAGTGGTCAATGGAGCGTCATAAGTGCCACAGCTTTGCGCAGATCGCTGCATGTGAGGCGTTTCGATATTGTTAGTAGGGCCTCTCTGGTTTCTTTGCATTTTGTTTCCGTTTTCCATAGTCCAGCATGCTGGGTTTCTGTTTGCAACCTGAATGTCAGAGGCCTTATGGGCAGCTTGATAACTTAGGGCTCATGCAGACGAACGGCACGTGCCAACTGCAAGCGTCGACGGATGGCGTCAACTGCCGTCAACGGCATTCGACGGCAGTCGTTAGCGCGTCGACGGCAGCCGTCAACGTGTAAGCGGCAGCCGTTGACGTTTGTCGACGCTTGCAGTTGTCGCGTGCCACGACCGCCATTTCGTGTTAAGGCCCGCCTCTGTCTTATAATCCTCCATCAACCCAGACTTGGCCCCGTGGTGAAGTATGACCTAACCTTAAAAGACCCGTGCCCCAGCAGTGGGGACATACAAAGGGCGGATATCAAAAAAGGGCACGCCTGTATCCCAGAGGGGTGAGCAGATGCAGGGACTGCCAGTTGCTATTATACGATCCTGGTTAATTACTTTCACTTCATCGCCATTCATTAGTCGTTGCATGCCAGACGGTTTTGGGTACTTTTTATCCTGCCCTTTGCTATCACGTCCCCTATTCGATAAATTAGGGGTCGAAGTATATTCGCCTGGAGCGTTACTTATCGGTCATTCCACTCACATTCGCCATTCCACCCACATTATATTTATTCTTTCTTACTTCATAATAATTATTGTTCTTAAAATATACAGCATATGATATACATCCCACTGTAGAGCACAGGTCTTCTTTCAGAAAGAATATAGGCTTGATCACCACGCGTGCCCACCTCAGATATGCGAACAGCGAGTTAGTCAGGTTTCTTTACGATGTTATCTATCATTCACAGTAAGCGAGTGGTATTTCTACTTTAACTTCACAAATGTGCCTGAGTTACAAACCATTACTATAATAATACTGGTTTCAACAAAAAAATATGAGTTATCTTCTACATTATGGGATTCGATCGTGAGTTCACTTATAGGAGAGTAACTTTTGATTTTGACAGATGTAATCGAACTCATGTGCGAGTTCATGATCGAAGTGAGCTGCGAATCGAACCTTCAGAATACCATTTTCATTGACATTTGTAGTTCTCTTCACCGCCGTAGCGCCAGTGTAGAATTAAGTCTTGATTTAAAAGCAAACTATTCGTTTGTGTGTGTGTGAAGTGTGACCAGATGCTGGCCGGAAAATATTGCCAAAGTTTGGAAAAACTGGGTCTAACCATGACGGAGTAAAAATATGAAAAAAATACCTTCTATGCGTAAGTACGTTCATATAACACTTTCTATTTAACATGACATCGAGTGCAAATTACTGTGATTTCATGTTAAATAGAAAGTGATTTTATCTGTAAATAGAAAAAAAAATAAAGAAACGGTAAAGTCTACTTGAAAACACACTCAGTGTTTGCGTGCTAACTACCCAAATTATGTAGATGTCATATTTAAACGCTCCGAAACGCTAAAATATAAAAAGAAACAAAAGAGCCAAGAAACGTAATTTTTAAGATTTCTGTTTTTGATTTACTTATGGCGAAAGCATGTAACAAATTAATAATACAGTTCGGCTATGTGCGAAATTCCCCACTAAATAGTTTACTGAAATAAAAAAAACGCAGAATAGATTAATACGTCCCTCTTTGTATTCGAGTCTGACTCTCGCTTTGCTAGATTTTATCTATATTATCTGCCGTGTGTTTTTTTATTATTATATTATAGAACTATATAACATATTGTAAGAAGGCGAACATAGAGAAGCTGTTAATAGTGACTTATACAATGTTCTCTTTACAGTTCCATCGACGATTTGAAATTGTAATACAGGCTTCAACCATGAAGTTAATTGCGTATATTGTTATATGAATGATTCGTAAATGAGTCAGTCAACTTGTTTAATGAATCATTTACAAAATAAAAAGGAGTAAGACGTCATGATTGTGTAACATCAAAGAGTGGACCGTCGTTAAAACCGCGGAAGAGCTATTTAGAATTGCACGGAACAGAGAACGCTGTAAAGAGCTGACTACCAACCTTAAGTAATGGAGAAGCACTTTAAGTAGAAGAAGAAAATCCACGGCAGCTAAACCCGTTCACCAAATACTTGCTAATGTATGTTAATATGACGCACATATAAAGCGTCTAATAAACAATGTTACTAACGGTGTGATATTAGTAGCTTGTCGATCACACGCAAAATACTAAAGATAATATGCTTTTGGATTTTTCCAAAGCTGTCGAAACTGTCTCTGTTCCCATTCTGCTGGATAAACAAGAAACCATTGGAATCGGAGAGTTGCCCTTTCAAGGCAATATAAATGAGCGACAAGTTAGGATTGGTGACTACACGTATGATATAGGCGTATGGCGTGCTCCCCAGACTTCCGTGTTATGTCTTGAAAGAGCTTACAGAGCTGTGATAAAAGTAATACTTAGTAGTTCAGCCAGATACTCGATTACACTTTTATATTGAGACTTGATTGATTTCCTCACAAAATTATTAAACAGAAACAACACATCTATGACCTACGTTTCCCTAGTACTTAAGAATCGACAGAGTATACCAAACGTTAGCCCATAGAACCAAACTTTCCCGGTGTCATTTTTATGTAGTAGGTTCATACACTTTTAATAAATAAAATAACGTAAAGCCCAAACAACAAAATAGTTCCTTCGTCTTAACTATTAAATAACGGAAAATCTACTAAAACCCATACAGTAAAACCTAGCCCACAAATAAAGTTATCGTACCTCATCTTTCTCTTCTCATTTGTTTCAATTTATTTTTCCTATACCTACAGACATACATAGCACGAACACACCCCGTTCACACAAACACTACACACATACGAAATTACCCCCCCCCCCCCCCCCCTCTTTCCCTCATACTTGCTACTTTACACACGTTTACTTACCGTCCATTACACTTCACCTATCGATTTTTTGCTAAGGTTAAAATAAGATAAGAATATTGTTAATTTTATTCATTTATAATTTCTAAGTATGTACAACTTATTGTGTAACCTTATTTAATAAATGCATGTCCTAATTATACAGTGTATATTATTATTTGAAATCTAATGGTAGTTGGCGTTGACGTCTGAGATACAGTGTTTAACATTAGTTCAGATGTCATGGTTTTTTTTTGTAATGTACGCACTAGTAGGCTCGATATTATTGTGTAAGGAATGTATTGCCCATATTTTTAAAGAATAAAAATTACTGAATTACTGAACTATATGTAAGCAAATAAATCAGTAATCGTGGCATTTTTATTTTACTCGTATGGTAACCCCACGAGAATTGCTTCTTATGCCAGCGACTTGGATACACTGTATACTGCCAATGATATAATCTTTTTTATACATTTCAATAGATTTAGGCTAGTAAATACTTAGACTGTACAATTTTAGACAGCGCAACATGTTTGTAAGATTTTTATATAGCATCGTTTTGCCAAAACATGCGAAACAAGTTATAGCCTACGACTTCGACTGAAATAATATTAGTGTCAACCCCTATGCAAGGAATGTCATATTTTCGGGTTCTGAAGGTCAAATTAAGGTGACTCATAAGTGAGTGTGAGGTGAACGACGAGGTGACCGACGAAGTGACCGACGAAGTGACCATCGAAGTGATCAACGAACTTACTGAATCGACATGCAGATGTAATATCGCTTGTAAGTTAGGGCTGCTACGCGCTACAAAACTACTAAACTATATTACGATTGATTTGATGGAATAATTTCCGCAATGTACGTTCTCTAGATACCATAAGCGGATTCTACATTGTTTCTGCCCCCGCACTATCTCAGACACAGTATTGTAGAGACCCACGAATCAGATACCCATTAATGCTGAAATCAAACAAAATATCATAACCTCACGCCTGTACCCCAGAGAGATAGATAGAGAACAGTGACTGCCACCACGTTCCTGACAGATCACCTTCACTTCATTAATGTTCATAAGTCGTTTCATGCACGGTGCACTCGCGCCGTTTCCGAGTACTTTGTATCTTCCCCTTTGCTAATACATCCATTATTTGGTGCCCCCTATGCTGAAATTCTTGCCATAAATTGGGGGTGGTACGT
Organism: Yponomeuta sedellus; assembly: GCA_934045075.1. Taxonomy (NCBI): domain Eukaryota; kingdom Metazoa; phylum Arthropoda; class Insecta; order Lepidoptera; family Yponomeutidae; genus Yponomeuta; species Yponomeuta sedellus. The sequence continues at coordinate 3,957,043 of OW203726.1, read as the reverse complement.
AGAGCCTACGTCTCGAAGTTCAGGCCGGTACACAAACAAGCTATGTCTCTTGTGGTAACTTACGGAAATAAGATAGATAGATAGATAGGTAGGTAGATAGGTAGGTAGGTAGGTAGGTAGGTAGGTAGGTAGGTAGGTAGGTAGGTAGGTAGGTAGGTAGGTAGGTAGGTAGGTAGGTAGGTAGGTAGGTAGGTAGGTAGGTAGGTATATAGATAAACAGATAGATAGATAGATAGATAGAGAACACTTTATTGTACATAAAAATGGAAATTACACGGATATTTTTTAAGAGCATAATATGGACGGCGTTTAAAACCTAACCAGCTCAGTGACCTTAGAGGCGAAAACTGCTATGAGATGGGAAGACCTCCAAGATGTCATCATTCATCATCATCAGTCAGTCATTCATTCAGTCATTCATTCATTCATTCATTATAACATATTTTAAACTTTCGCGACTTATACACATAGTTAGAATATTTTCGGGGCTTAATCGCGTAGTTATTTATTGCTATTTTACATCGATGTTTCGACGACGTTACAGCCATCGTGGTCACGAGAAGACTGATGTGGCTGGCACCCGTTCGCATCTTACAATTACTACGCGATTAAGCCCCGAAAATATTCTAACTACATTCATTCATTGTCGGTCAAGATTGCAGCCAGTGGTTTAAAAGCCATGGAATTGGTAATTGAAAATGGAATCCTTTTAAACTATTACTCTTAGAAGCAAAAAAGTCTATACTTCGATTTTTATCCCGTAGAATTCTGACAGCTAACATTTTTTGACTTATGTAGGGAAAACATAAAACAATATCTATATATATTTTTTTTTAATACATATATTTTCCCTTTTTCGAAGGAGAGCTTTTTTGATAATAATAGCTTCCTCACAGGTTCACACAAACCAATCACTTAGTAGCAAAACTTAATGTCAGAATTCTCAGGAATAAAAATCAGAGTTTAGTTGAGAAATCTTTTCTGAAAATAAAGCTTCAAATTCATAAAATCTTTGAAAAAAATGCGGAATAAATTAACAACGCCTCCCCATTTATCGGAACAATGACCCGAGGACCCGTGCACGCACAAACACTAATGGCTTAAATAGATTTCAAAAAAGAATCTAGTGTATTCCATAGCTTATGTATGTATTTTTTATGTATTTCCAGTTTTTTTAAGGCTTAATTTCTAACCCTGTATGTACCTACTAAAAGGCAAATAAATTAATAAAAAAATGAAAATGAAATGAAATATTTAAAAACCTATTTAGAGCCCAAAAATTTCACCCATGCCGGGATTCGAACCCGCAACCTCTGACTATCCGTGCCAGTGCTCTACCAATTGAGCCAATGGGCGACTCACCGGCATCAGTGAAATTTCGAACCTCTTTACACTATTCTCTGTATTACGTACAGGCAGCGACATCTGGCTTAAGCAAATTGCATCACTTACAGCCCCGACTACCTACTTTGCAGTTAGGTTTTTACATCGGAACGATATCACTGTACCCACATGATTATACTATTTTTATTGCGGGTTCGAATCCCGGCGTGGGTGAAATTTTTAGCCTCTAAATAGGTTTTTAAATTTGTCCTTAGCACGGGTTAGTGCATTAAAAATAAAAATAGTATAATGAAATGAAATAGCTTGTTATGGCACCTTCATTTTGCTATGGCTTTCGAAACACCCAAAATTCATGGTGTTACTAGTACCTTCATTTTGCTATGGCTTTCGAAACACCCAAAATTCATGGTGTATACTAGTAACTACTACCTTGAAAAGTCTACTAATACTACCTAAACGCAATTGAGAAGGTCTTTCTGTCTCTTTCCCTCCAGCGACAAGGCCTGAATGCGTCAAGCGACAGCGCTACCTGAAATCTCCAGCCCGATGACAAAGACCCGATAATTTCCGCTCGACTGCCGCGTCTGCCAGAAAGTAGCGATTAAATTGCTGTTTCAGTTTCCGTGGAAGTTTTGATTGTATTCGTGTGAACACGTCCGTTGCGCGTTCGCTGCGCAGGTGATTTTGTCTATCAGACTACTATAACAAAAGGGCTGCTGTAACGTAAAGGATTATTAAGATGACAATAATGACTGCAATTAAAGCCAGTACAATGCATGAGTTCTATGTTGTATAATAATTATGTTAACTAATAATTATAGTACGCCTGTCACCTAAGTCTTCCGGGACCACGGTACTTGCAAAAGTGCCAAGACGTCGGAAAATTGTAAAATGTAAAATTAAATTGGTAAATATCTGTGCAAATACAGTTTTTATTATGTCTAGTGTTGCGTGTTAACCTTAGTAAATACTGAACTCTGTTAATTAAGCACTTTGAAAAGAATAAGATTTGAGTTTTTTAGTAATTTTTTTTTTCCGAAATGATCTGGAATTTAAAATCGTCATCTAGTTTAACTTGTAATGTTCATTAAGCCGCAGTTTCTGTGGAGTAAATTTTTATTTTGGAATGAAACCTTTTTTGATTGAATGAGACAAGTTGAATAAGAGAGTTGCACAAAGCAATTTTCAACTAATAGAGAGAGATTGAAAGAAATAAAGAGGGAGACAAAGAGAGAGAGTTAACGAGAGATTTAAAAAGAGACAGAGTGATAACGATTAATCGATCATAAAATAAGCACATGCATTTACTTTTGTAATTAAAAATTTAAATAATAATTATATTCTTTTTATTGCACTAACCCGTGCTAAGGACAATTTTATCGAGTCTCGGAATGGGTGGAATATTTAGCCTCTAAATAGGTTTTTTAAAATTTAAATAATGACTTGGAATTAAAAGAACAAAGGAGAAAATAGGAAGAAAGAGATGGAGTGTTTCAGGAAGTTCCGGTGTAACTCGACAGTCAACGCAACTCCCAAACCAAACCGGACTTTAGCATAGCTTTATATTTCATGTTGTATTTATGATTTGGTTAAGGAAGCTTAAATGTTACACTATTTTTATTTTTAATGCACTAACCCGTGCTAAGGAACAAATTTAAAAACCTATTTAGAGGCTAAAAATTTCACCCATACCGGGATTCGAACCCGCAACCTCTGGCTATCCGTACCAGCGCTCTACCAATTGAGCCAATTGCGGGTTCGAATCCCGGCATGGGTGAAATTTTTAGCCTCTAAATAGGTTTTTAAGCTTAAATGTGTCAAGTCTATCATGAAAAATACATTTTCAGTGCATTCCATGTTCTACCCATCTGGGCATTGACGTTAACATTTTTATATTATTGTGTAATACGGATAAAATACGGATAAGTTTTATCTGAGGATTAAAAAATCAGCTCTTCCTCAAGTAAAGAGTATTTACTTTACTCGGGGTTTTGCACAGAACACAAAAAAGAGTAGAAGTAGTGACATGACCCATTATGTTCTGTGGGGGTTTGCTACGAGCTACGAAAATCTGCTACGAGATAGCTACGACCTACGATACTACTACGACTGCTACGTTCTTTGGTTTGTGATTTGCTGCGTTTCGCTAAAGTACTGTTTTGTATTCGCTCTGGGTTTTTTTTTGGAAATTAAGCATCATAATAAACTTTGAAAATTATAAAAAACCTATATAGAGGCTAAAAATTCCACCCATGCCGGGATTCGAACCCGCGACCTATGGCTATCCGTGCCAATTTGACAATTATGTTGTCCAGAAAACACAGTAATACACGTAACACAATTGAAAAGGATAATGTTTGAGCTAAGTAAACCGTGAGTGTTCCGGCGGGACTGACTATGCGCGTCAGGGGAAGTAGACAAATTGAGGACACTTCATAATCATCTTCAATAACCTAATATGACTCCACTGAGGGGAACAGGTCTCTTCCTTAAAGAAGGTATAGGCCTTACTCCACCAAGAGGATTAAGTCCGTATTGGTGGTGGCTTGCAAGTCTACTGCATGGTCATACTGTCAGAAACAGGTGTTTATACAAAAATTAAGGTATTTTGGAGTAAACTTCCTACATTAACATTCTGAACATGTCAAGAATCTGTGCGGTACATATTATCAAGATCAGAAATTCTATACAGAACTAAAATCAAACGTAAGGTAGAAAAGTTATAGCAGTGTTAGTAACTAGGGGTAGGCGCCGCGACCAAAACCAGTTTTTACATTATAGTGGGTGTGAATATTTTTAATAGCAAAAAGACAACCTATCGCCATTAGACCCAGCTGCCTGAGTGATCATAAGCAATAACGAAGGTTAAGCGACTAGGGCGCGTTCAGTGCATGGACGGGTGGCCGTCTATGACTGACGCTATTGGTCACTAAGCACGTTAAGCAGTTGGTGCCAGCTGCCGTAGATAAATGGCAGTCGTTGAGCCAAGTCAGAGGCCTTAGGACGGCTTGAAACCTTCTGACAGTAAGACCAGCCACTAGTCTTGCAAGCCTCTATCAATCCGGACTTGGCCCCCGTGGTTGCCAAATCCTTCGTTTAAGAACCTGCCAAAAACGTTTTGGCAAATATAAAGACACTTTTTTACAAAAAATATTTGTAAAGGAGATGATTTATTTCCATTCGCTCTGGTAAACCTCATGGATCCCCTTAATTGATAAGGTTTTTTTGCAAGTCATCATCCGATTACCACGACCTCCAATCTCGGAATTTCCCTGAATTTCACTACAGGCGGCTCCGCCGGGTATAATGGGGTATTCTATCCTTTGTACTCGACAACAATGGAGGGAATCGTTAGCCCAAACTTGCTTGCGGAATACTTGGCACACGTAGTGTGATAGGCCATTCGAGTGACTTGTGGGGAAACTTTGTTTTGCTGTAGAAAATCTCATTATGGATGTTTAAGTTCTGATTAACATTGGCCATCCAGAGTAGATGGCTAATTATACTATTTTTATTTTTAATGCACTAACCCGTGCTAATGACAATTTTAAAAACCTATTTAGAGGCTAAAATTCCACCCATGCCGGGATTCGAACCCGCGACCTCTGGCTATCCGTGCCAGCGCTCTTTCCGATATCTTAGCGATATCATTCCGATGTAAAACCTAACTGCAAAGTAGGTACTCGGGGCTGCAAGTGATGCAAATTACTTCAGCCAGATGTCGCTGCCTGTACGTAATACAAAGAATAGTGTAGAGGTTCGAAATTTCACTGATGCCGGTGAGTCGCCCATTAGCTCAGTCGGAAAGAGCGCTGGCACGGATAGCCAGAGGTCGCGGGTTCGAATCCCGGCATGGGTGGAATTTTTAGCCTCTAAATAGGTTTTCAGGTGGCTAATGTTAAGGCGTTTTGGGCCCATAACTAGCTAATTAACTAACTTGTTTTATAATACGTTATTATCTACAAGTGAACATGAGAAATTTAAACAACTGTGATAACTATTGTTAGAACTACAGTCTAGAACCTATGATCAATAGATTAGAGCTTTAATCGATATCCGCCGTTTTTGGCGGAAAGTGATTAAAGTCCTTGGTTGTTGATTGTAGGTTCTAAACTGTACTTTCTTAAAATAGTAGTCACAGTTGTTAAGATTTCTCACGTTTACTTTTAAATAAAAACATATAAGATAAGATAAGAATATTCTTTATTGTATACCGGAAAAATAGTTACAAAAACGGCAGATACAAAAGATCAAATACAATTGGCGGCCTTATTGCTAAAAGCAATTTCTTCCAGGCAACCTCAAATTGGAGAATTTGCCGAGGAGAAATAGATACGGGTAGCCGGTGCAAATACGAATATTAATAGACAAATACGTGCCTAATAATAAATTTACATAAATCATACATAACATATAACACAATTTATGATTTTTCAATTTATGACAATTGGTGGTGCTTTTTAGCACCTTAATCAGAACTCTTAGTTAAATCTTACTACTTCTTTAAGTGTAAATGAAATGGATGAATGAAGAATGTGGATAAAAACACCGGCCAAGTGCGAGTCGGACTCGTGCACCGAGGTTTCGTAGATTTTTTTTATAAATCGATTTACAACCCTTAAATCGAACCTCGATGTGTGTTCTTCAAATGCATACGCCAAGCTCCATCGTCGTTTGTAAATAAAAACCAAACCACGTTTATATGGAAATAGCTCCGTGAGGAAGACTCCTAATGTAAATTACGCACAAATGCCGCCCCACTGGCCAGCGTCCAAATATTTACCCCAGAGTGTACCTGCCCTTATAGTTTACGACTGGGCCGTTATTTTTACAGCCGCCATAATCCGCCGACGATGGTTCATCAAGAAAAGTTCATCGATAAAGATGCCCCACATTTTGTCGGCACTGAAAATTGAGCCTTAAGCGTTGAGAGTAAGGTATGGTTTCGAATAGAGTGATGGATGGAGGGCCTAGTCCTTCGTAGGAAGCAGCTGTAAAAAGATTATGCTCCTTTGTTGTGGTTTCCACGTGTGTCACTGCCATCTGCAACGTGTCAACGCTAAGAGAATGAATAGTAAGAAATAAACCTGGCAAGTGCGAGTTGAAGTCGCGAGAGGGTTCCGTGCATAGAAATTAAATAAATATCGTTATCAACCCTTGTATCTCCCCACTGCTGGAGCACAGGTCTCTTCCTGCATCGTTGGAAGGTTAGGTCATACTCCACCACGAAGGCCTAGTCCGGGTTGGTGGAGGATTGTAAGAGAGTGGCGGGCCTTACTGTCAGAAGTTATACTGCTTACTGCTTTTAACATGGTTTAACGACTGCCATTGCATGACAGCCGGCACCAACGGCTTAACGTGCCTTGCGAAGCACGGAAACGCTCGGAAAAATGCCACTAGCGGTAGTCACGGGACGTAAATATCGTCATCGTCAGGCTATACTAGTCCACTGCTGGACATAGCCAAACGGGACGTAAATATACTACGCATTTATTCAGCAAAAATGTGTTTCTTCGAATTCAGCTTTTTGGCCGGTTTTTATTAATTATTCATATACTATCGGAACAACAGAGCTAAAAACAAAAGAGCGTAGCGGGGCGGTAGGACGCCGGCTTCTCAATCGGGATGTCGTGGGTTCGAATCCCGGCAAGTACCTGCACCGACTTTGTTTTCTAAGTTATGTACATTTGTGAAGTTATAGTAGCTTAACCGTTCGCTAAATATGAAGGAAAACATCGTAAGGAGACCCTAGTGTCTGAAGTACATAATTCAACGCTTACTACGTACAATGGCCAACCATGCTAAGTGCGGAAGTGTCAAGGCTCACTAGAAGCACTATAGCATAACTTGGTACAGAATTATACTAACTTTTGCACTTGCATGTCTATTACCATTTTTTGGGATTAATTCAATTCAATTTCTTTATTTCAGACAAGTATTAGCATATACAAAGTAAATACTAAAATAAAGTAGCCGTCGTGTCGCACCACATTTATCAGATAATTAATTTTCTTCTTATTTCTCGACAACGATTGGTGCGTCTTAGGACTTCCAAATTCGTTACTCTATTGTGACCCTTTGGGTACGGAACCTTATAAACCAACACAACGGTATGAGTATAAATAATCTTCTAGACATACAATGTGTTCCAACTTAGAAACCGCTTTTACCTGACAGTTTTAGCAAAGGAACCCTCCTTTGCTTAATATTTACTTAGTGAAATCCGCTATTTGACACGTATCAAATTTGACGCGATAAATGAATATTTCCTATAGTAGGTATTTAAAGTAAGAAACCGTAATATATTGATTTTGCTATTTTGCTAATGCAGGATGGCTGCAAAATTTGCAAAGTCAAAAAATTTTTTCCTCGTTTAATTCGTAACGGCGAATCCGCCATTTTGAAAGCATCTAAAGTATGTAAACAAACATCTATCAGCCAGAGCCAGTGGACATTGATTATAGGACTTACATCAAAGTGATCTTCACATAAATACACCCGAGTTTCAATTAATAAAGAGTCGGGGTCTCTTTTGGCAAGTTTGAGCCAAGTTTTTCGAATGTTAATTTCACTGGGTACACGAATCCACAATTTCCCGGGGGTCTTATTGACGTGTTTTTTTTCATGCTCGAACAATGCAATAATGATAATTGGTATATTTTGGATGTAAATTCGATGAAATCATGGCTGCGTTGTTGTTATTTCACTATGCTCAGAGATCACTCACAGAAAATTTAATGTCAAACTTTGTTTACAATTTTTTGGACTTCAAATCATAGAAAAAAATGGCTGACCACGTTTTTGGCTGTTTAGGAAAATAAAGTTTTAAAATATGTTTTTATGTCGCTTTTAGGTCCTCAAAAATATACTAAAATATTTTTGGTCTAATGGAAGAGTTATTTACTGTTTAAGACTTACTTGAAAAGAGAGTCAAATAGCGAATTCTCAATTCAGAAACCAACCAGCTATCATGGGTCAATTTCTAAATTGAGAATTACGCTAAGTAAATAGTTAAATGTAGTGCTGTCTCTTCGAATTTCTCAGAAAACAGCTTGACAGAACGTTACTTAAGTATTCGCTTAGTGAAATTCTCAATTTTGAAATCGGAGCTATTATTCGTAAAAAATATTCCAACACTTAGGGCCCTACTTGTGAAAACGCAATTCCCAAAAAAAGCTGATTAAAATGGTCTGTGGTGGAGATTTTACACGGAAAAGACAAAACCACAGATCAAATAAAACACTTCTAGGAGTAATTAAAACTGTTACTTTTATACGGATTTCACTCGTTTATTACATTTTTACAATTTTTCGACGTTTCGGCACTTTCGTATAAAACAGTTTTAATTATGTCTAGTGCTCGTGTTAACCTTAGAAAATACTATACTTCTAGGAGTGTTTTAGTGGAATCGTGGTTTTATGATAAGTTCCTCACAACACAATCGCATGACCTGGTCCCAAACTAGGATACCTTGTACTCTGGTAACCAGGCAAGGACGTCACAAACAAGAAAATACATCCAGATTGACACTGCTTGAACAAATGTACGGCGGCTGCTAATGGGAATCGAACCCACGACATATGTCTTGGTAGCCAAACGCCTTAGCGGCTAAACCAACGAGCCAGTCAAAATAAGGCCAAAGGTCCTTGCATATCTCAACCGCTTACCAACAACATTAATTAGAATCAAAACTGTAAGTGCAATCTGTATTCTTGTAGCACTACTGTTCCATTAAAATGCGGTTTTGGCTCCGAAGTACGTGTTTAACTGTAAATCCAGGCACAGGCGAGGTTTAAGCAGTGAGATTAACTGTGCATATGCTACGTGGTTGCAACAGATTGTGTCTGCCGTGCGAGCGCCTTCTTACGTGGTATAAACCTGCGAAATAATACGAATAACATTGCATATGGCAGAACTTAGATATGTAATCCTTTTAATATTTTTTCTGGTGTGTACAATCATCATTGTCATCAAAAATCATGATACCAGTACATCCCGTGACTCGAACTAACGACCTCTTGAGTAAAAAGGATCCTATGTGATTTTTACTCTGTCGTAAACCATCCAAATGTAAATAGAAAGTAACTGTGCCAAATTTAAATTTTTGCGTGATTAGCAACAAACATTCAAACAGGCTTTAGAAAAATCGAAGTAGAGTACAGTAATATATTATTATAGTTGATTTACTTTATTGACTTTATTCTGGATTCACTTACTTTTGTTCGACTAGGGTCGGTCGGGTGGGTCCGACCAGGTTTCGCTCCGAGCCGCAGAGCTCAAGGTGAGAAGACGACGACTTTCGATAAAAATCAAGTAAGCGAATCCGGAATTAATTTCATAATGTGTATTGTTTTTTGTGTTATAATGTTTCTAGTTAAAAAAGAAATTGCCACCTCATCTAATGCAACGCGCCTGAAGTTAAAAAATTCGACTAATTAAGTCCAGAAATCTAGCACAAAAACACAATTTTAAATAGAATATATATTATGAAAGTTACGTATGTCACGGTGTGTTTTCTCCAATGCCTTGAACGGCTCAGGTTTCGATTTACTCTGGTAGCATCATAGAATTTTGTAGGCTGACATCTCTTCTTTAGGTCTGTTTTGATGAGAGACCATGAGAGACCGCCTGAGATAGGTTTTTGCATTGTTTGGGTTGCCATAGGAAATCTAGTTACCCCATTTCAGGGAAAAATAGTAACTTCAGGTATTGATGAATATCATTTATTTAATTAAAAGATAGAAAAATAATAACATAATAAACAAACACTAAATACAGCTAGTAATGAAAAAATACAAGTAAATGTTATTCACACAATATGGAAATTTTGGAATATTGTTTTGGGAGATAATAATTTTCGGATTGTGGCCACCCAAGCAGAAGATTGACAATTGTGATTGTGACTGAGTCTTTTTTTTAATCTGTGGTTGTGACTTGACTGGCTGCTTGTATAAATTGGGCTCCAAAATAAGGAGAGGAATTTTATAGCTTGAGGCATCTGGTGATTGACGGAGGTCTGGTCCTCCATTGTGAGCAGACTTGGCTCAGATGGCGTCGAAGCAGCCCATTTAAATCATATTTGGTAGCAGCAGGGACCCTGTAAGTAAATACTTGGAACGTTGTATAACTTTTATAATAATAAATAAACTCTGGAACGACTTTAGGTGTGGTTTTATTTGTTATAATATTGTAGTAATATTAACAGAAAACTGGATAAAAGAGGATAAACGGAGAAGCAGGTAAAAAGTCAGATCTGGTCAAAGCGTAAAGTAGTAGTGGATGAAAAATGAGGAAAATCGAAGATTGTGTGACGTACATAATTTAAATATTTGAAAATGATAGATGGAAAAAGAAATAAAAACGGTGTGAAGAGGTTTGCACCGTTACACTACCCGGGGGCAACCGGTAAAAAATAATATATTTATTAAATATATTCATTTAAAAAAATATATTTAAAAAAAAAATTTTTTTTATAAAAAATAAGTCAAGTTAAATTATAAAATTAAAATTTATAGTCAAAGGTCCAGAGTAAGGTCGATGAAGGTCGGGGATGTGGTATGGGTAAGTAAACTAAAATAAAATATAAAAGATGGGTGTGGGATGTGGCATGGTAAGTAAATAAATTTAAATATTAAAATAAAATAAAATATAAAGGATGGGCGATGAAAAAAAATTTGAGTGTGTGGGTGATATTTACAATGAATATTTACATTAGGCAGTTCCACTTTTATTCATCATCTATCATTCATCCCTAGCATATATCACCTAGCATTGTCTTCATCTAAAGTGAAGGTGAAGACGTTCATTCAGTATAGACAAAATCTATTTTTATTAATTAGATTTATCCAGAAACTGGCCTAAATTAGTAATAGGCTTATTTAGCCAGTTACCACCCGCTGGTATTCGGTAGTGGTAAGGTTTATTTATTGAGTCACAATCCGCTCTATGAAAGTTATTTACATTTTTCAATATTTATAATATTGGGTACATAGTACCCGACGGGGTAGAATCCGTCGTAGTAGTGCTCTCAAGAGCTATGGTGGGGTAAACACCGTAACGCGTTTAATTAGATAACGCGATTTATAAGTAAATTAATTGACCTAGGCTTATTTAACGTGTTGTCGCCGCACCTGATTAAATGTTTAGATGTTATAAAAAAAAATTGGTTAGCAAATGTCCTGGAGGATAGTGGTGTAAGTGTAGGTACCTATAGTTAATAAATAAATAGACAAATAGTATGAAGATGTGTCCGAAAAGTTGATGTGATTATATATACAGAAAATTAAAACTATAAAAAGGTGGCGTTGGTAGGTTTTGTACAAGTTGACAGTTAAAATATTTAAAAAGAATACGGATACTATAAAAAAAGAGGTTAAGAAATTATTTTAGTAATGAGGTAAGGATGGGGTGAGGGTGAGAGTTTTTTATTTTATTGCCAAAGAGTTCCTTGAAGATTTAACCTGTGGAGGTTTTGTTTTTAGAATTTTGAAAAATTTTAGAATGGTGTCAGAATTACTGACGTCCAGAAATTTGGTTTGCAAAGATTTTGTAAATAATTATAATTTAAATTTTAATAATATAATATTGTTATCAATAGACTGTATGAGTGCAGCTTCGCCTTACCTTCGAGTCGGCCTCGAAGACCTAGAGGGTAAAGCTCGGCTGTCTACGTGTAATTACCCAGGATACTCTCCTGAGGCAACGTAAGTTAGTAACCAGTCCCACCTGGAATTATAAATTCCAGGTTACCGAGGTCTATGGAACTGCTAGTGAGCAGCCTGTGGTTGTGTAACTGTCTGATAAATGCGTGTAGAAGTTATTGTATACTGTTGGTGTATACTAACTGTGGTATGTTTCGGTTGGGTCCCCTACGTAGTCTTTAGGTGGGGTGCAGATATATAGAATAAGACTTTTATTAGGGTCAAAAATTTGCTACTGTGGGTGAATCTACTTAGTGAAAAATGGTCAATGAGTAGTTATGATGAATTACCTTGTGGTCCAGAAGTCAAGCCGCACTTTAAAATTAATTTAATATTTTATTTATAAAACACTTAACAAAAAAAAAATCTTGCAGGTCTTCAGAACTGGAAGAAGTCCGACAGAACCCTTAAGCAAGGCTGGGAAGCTCCAAGGGATGCGTATGTGATGAATGAGGTCGTGGGTCGTGGGTATGAAGCAGTAGCAGCAGTTCGACGATTGTGCACACGTATAATCGTGGTAATCGTACTCGTATTCGTATTCGCCTTCGCACTCGCAGCGTAGTCGCGGTGGGTAGGCTTTGTCGTGTCAGCGTATCAAGCCGTGGGGTGACGTTGGGTTTCGTTATTATCATTGGGCGCCAGTGGAACGTTGTATAACTTTTATAATAATAAATAAACTCTGGAACGACTTTAGGTGTGGTTTTATTTGTTATAATATTGTAGTAATATTAACAGAAAACTGGATAAAAACGGATAAACGGAGAAGCAGGTAAAAAGTCAGATCTGGTCAAAGCGTAAAGTAGTAGTGGATGAAAAATGAGGGAAATCGAAGATTGTGTGACGTACATAATTTAAATATTTGAAAATGATAGATGGAAAAAGAAATAAAAATGGTTTGAAGAGGTTTGCACCGTTACAAACTTATATGGAAAGCTGTGTGTAGAATCCCCTCCGGAGCAACTGGACCGATTTGCAACTGGACGGATTCTCAGCTGGACAGTTTCTCAGCTGGACAGATGGAGCAACTGGACAGATTCGCATCTGGACAGATTCTCAACTGAACAGTTTCTCAGCTGGACAAAATAAAAATAACAGCTGGACAAAACTTGTACAGTCGCTTCATAGGCTTAGACATTGTCAGACTCAAGATTTCCGCACTTAGCCTCATAGTTGGTCTATTGTACGTAGCATTCGTTAAGGTATTTTCCTCAGTCACAAGGGTTTTCTCATGATGTTTTTCCTTCACCGTCAGCGAGTAATATTGCTACTAGAAATTCACAAATGTACGTAACTTAGAAAACAAAGTCATTGGTATATGCCGGGGTTCGAACCCACGACCTCTCGACGTTCTACAACGGTGTAGAGGCGGCGTTCTACACCGTTCCGCTATCACTGCTTCTGCGCTTCACCGCTTTATAGGTTGTGTGGGGAAAGAAAATATTAATGCAATCTTTATATATCTGCGTAATGCAAACTCTTTGATAACAAAAAAAAATGTTAAATCAGTTTTACATTATAATGTCATCAATATCATACTTCATAATATTGTTTTGTAGCTTTTGAACGTTTCAATAATAATAAAATTTCTCAAATCGATAAAATGGATATTGCTGGTCCAAGTCGGACAAAATCAAAGCTAGTCTTTGTAGACGGACAACGAAAAAGAGGGAAAGACCCTCTGCATGGGACTGTTCTATTACATGCTGGACATCGGTATAATTTCGTTAAGCGGAATAAATCGAATTCTACGAATTGGAGATGTAGCAACAAACGTGAGTGTAGTACGTCTATTACATTAAGTACAAAAAATTATATAATAAACGAAGGCAAACACTAGTGCACTACAAACTTTCGGCGGAATAGAAACGAGAAACGCTTAGACGAATGTAAAAAGGGAGTATGCAGTAATATGGAGCCTATTCAAAGAATATTTGAAAAGCATTTTATTGAAGAAAATGATTCTGATTCATCAGATCACTCACAGCTATCATTTAATAACAAAAAGGATACATTGTATAGACATCGCAAAAAAATCCTTTGTGTGGATAGATGCAAAAGCGATAAGATCGAAGAAATACTAAAATCACCTCAGTACTTATTCAACAAGCTATCAATGCGCGTGTACTCATCCATCCATAATTAGATCGAGTTGTATTTTAATTCATAAGGTTACTACAATAAACTTAGTCATTTTTTATCTTACAATTTCGTATCGTTTATTTCTACGGCCTATAACCGTACATGGTCCTTCAAGCCACCGAACTGGCGGGACTATTTGTACTCGGGTACGCGAACTGTATTCGGGTCAGTGGAACAAGTCAGTGACGTGAACAATCAGCGAGACATCAGGCACCCTGTGCAATCAAGAGCGCGGGTGTTCACCAGTCCAACCTCGTGCCGATCAAGGAGCACGACACACAGCTTCGCGACTGCCATGCTCGACAGCGAAGCCGGGTAGCAACAGGAACAGCATCCGTCCAAGTAAGATCTTTCCTTATTTTACCCATCATCATGGCCACCTCTACAGCGGAGGTCGTTGCGACTCAAAAGCAACTGCTTGGGGCCATCGACAAACTTTACGCTAAGTTTAAGAAGGACGGCGCGGACCGCAAAACATCGGATTACATAAAACGAATGTTGGAAACCCTAGATCAGAATTGGGTAGAATTTCACAACAATCACGTCAATTTGTTATCCCATGGGGATCCAAGTCATACCTACTTTACTACTCAGCAATATGAGCATGCTAAGGTTAAATACGCCCAAATGAGAGAAGCCATAAGGAGCTATGCCTCTACTCCGTTACTCAAACCGCCGGCTTTTGGATTAGGTTCGGCCGGAGCGACAGGATCGCCTAGGTCAGGGACTCCGCCTCCTATCAAGGATACCAAAGCTACGAGCAGTAAGACGGAAGATTTGCTTAGAAAGCAAGCGAGCAACTTCAAGGCTTTCCAGAGAACGGCGACCAGTATCAAGCTCGACGACGTAACAGATAAGTGGGAGTTTGAGGATTTGCTACGCAACTTGCAAATCCGCTGGTCAGCGATAGATTCCCTACACTGGGAGTTAGACATAGAAATCAGTGGCAGTAATCAACAGTATGAGCGACAATTTTCGGAATATGAGGCACATTACAATGAGTTGAAAAAGGCAATCAACAAGAAAATGTGGTCAGTAGCTCACGTCGAAAAGACTACGCCGAAAATAGAGATACCCACTTTTAACGGTAGCTACACACAGTGGATATCATTCAAGGATCTCTTTACAGAGACCGTACGCAACAACACATCTCTTTCTAATGCACAAAAAATGCAATTTTTAAAGGGCAAAGTGAAGGGAGAGGCAGAGAGACTTATCCAGCACCTACATATATCATCAGAAAATTTCACGGCATGTTGGGATATCCTAACTCATCGATATGACAACAAGAAGCTCATTTTTACAACGCATATTAATTATCTGATGAATGTACCAACAGTTCAGCATATGTCAGTGAACAGCATCAAAAAGCTACACGATACGACGAACGAGTGCTTGAACGCCATCAAAAACCTAGGTGTGGATATTCAGACATGGGATCCCCTGTTGGTTCACATCCTCGCCCAAAAGCTGGACGTGGAGTTATACAGCGACTACATGGAATCCTTGAAGCAGCCGAGGGAATTACCAGCATTATCCGACTTCATGTCTTTCCTCGAGACCAAGTTCACAACATTGGAAACCTCGCGCAAAAAACAAGAGAACCCAGCTCAAAAGCCAATAACCACCCACAATCCACCAAAATATAACATCCCTCTGAAGTCTGCTCATTATAACAACGCGGGTACCTCTAACGCAAAACCTATGCCGACGAGTAAAAAGATCAACAAACAATTTAGGTGTCCAGTTTGCAGCACAAACAATCACGCAATGTTCTTCTGCAAAGTCTTCATGAACATGCCACCTGGCCTCAAGAAAGATACGGTTCAGAAACATAACATGTGTCCTAATTGTCTTCATTACCATCAAGGAAAGGCATGTCTGTCAGATAACCTGTGCCGAGAATGTAACAAAGATCATAACTCACTGTTACACGATGCATTTTCGTCGAACGCAACGACGGATAGAAGCAAATCTGGGTCGAGTGCAGTGACCGTGCCAGCGGATCAACAAGTACAAAGTTCGCACGCGTCGCAAAATCCGCACTCAGAAACCCTCCTAGCGACTGCGCTGATCAAGGTAAAAGCAGCCAACGGTTCATACCTCACGATGCGAGCGCTATTAGACCAAGGGTCACAAACATCCCTTATTACCGAGAATGCCGCCCAAAGCTTACAACTTCACCGGCAGAAATGTATGGGAGTAATATCAGGGATTGGAGCTAAAGAGAGCGCATGCAAGGGCATGGTCAACATAGAATGTCTGTCAACAGTTGGCGACTTTACTTTCCAAACCAATGCCTACATCATGTCAAAGCTAATAAAGAATCTACCTCGTACGTCATTTGCAAAACCCGACTGGTCCTACCTGGATCACATCAACTTAGCGGACCCGGAATTTTACGCCAGTCGTCCTGTCGACATCCTATTGGGAGCAGACGTTTATTCTACCATACTCATGGAGGGTCTTTACAGGACGAGCACAACACTACCAGTCGCTCAACAGACCACATTAGGCTGGATTTTAAGTGGCAATGTAACAACGTTCCACTGCAACGTGATCATGAACGACATTAGCCACATTCAAAAGTTCTGGGAAATAGAAGAAATCGCGGAACCATCCGATCTATCCCAAGAAGATCAGCAGTGTATCGAGCTTTACAAATCATCCACAACAAGAAGGGAAGATGGCCGATACGAGGTAAAAATACCTCTGAAAACTGAATACGAGTTAAACATAGGCGAATCCAAAAAAAAGGCCATAGCTCAATTCAATCAACTGGAGCGAAAATTTCACAAACAACCAAAAATTGCGTCAGATTATAAATCGTTTATCGATGAATATGTGTCACTTGGCCATATGCAAACCAGCGACGAAACTACCGGTCAGCAAATAAATTGCTATTTACCTCACCATTGTGTATTGCGCAATGAATCAGCGACGACCAAGTTACGAGTAGTTTTCAACGCGTCATCGAAAACGTCGAGCAATCACAGCTTAAATGACGTCATGTGCAGGGGCCCAAATTTACAGCAAGATCTGCAAAGTCTCTTAATCAAGTGGAGACAATACCAATTTGCATTCACTGCAGACATCGAGAAAATGTTTCGGCAGATTTGGGTGCACCCTGAACATCAACAATTGCAAAAAATCGTTTGGAGAGACGACCCCTCACAACGTCTACAAGACTATCAACTGAGTACTGTGACATACGGCACCAAGGCCGCCCCGTTCCTCGCCATGATGACGCTTAAGCAACTCGCCTGCGATGAACGGCAGAACTATCAAGAAAGTTCGGCGACGGACGTTTTGGAACAGTCATTCTATATGGATGACTTGCTACATGGTGCGCACAGTGAGGAACAAGCGCAACAGTTGAAGAACGACATGATCCAATTACTGGCATCTGGAGGTTTCAATCTCAGAAAATGGAAGTCCAATTTGCCTCAAGTGCTTGACCAATCAAGCGGCACACGAAACTTCGACTTCAAACAAGCTGAGTCATCAAAAACTCTTGGTTTGGGATGGAATCCACATCAAGATAACTTTATATTCCACCAAATCGATCATTCGGCCAAAGAACCGACAAAAAGAACTTTACTGTCTGATATATCTAAACTGTTCGACCCATTAGGCTGGCTCACGCCCGTCACAACAAAGTTGAAGATCCTATTTCAAGATGTTTGGAAATCCGAAACTCAGTGGGACGAGCCGCTACCGAGCAACATTTCAGATGAATGGGCGAGAATCAAAGAGGACTTGCGTAAGGTAGGTCAGGTTCAAATACCCAGATGGCTGAAATTACAAGAACGATCAACGTTAGAACTCCATGGGTTCTGTGATGCCAGTGAAAAGGCCTGCGCATGTGTAGTATACTGCAAGACGAAGATCAACGACACCACATCAATTACCCTCATTGCAGGGAAGTCCAAGCTAGTACCTGTCAACAAACATGTCACCCTACCACGGTTAGAGCTCAGTGGAGCTCTACTCTTATCAAGATTGATGGCAAAGATCAAGGAATGCCTAAGAGCTTATGATACCAGAGTGTATGGATGGGTTGACTCAATGGTTGTTCTGGGGTGGCTCAACGGTGACCCTAACCGATGGAACACATTTGTGGCTAATCGTGTTACGCAAATCACGAAACAAATGCCTACAGAATGCTGGAACTACGTGAAGTCCAAAGAAAACCCAGCAGACTGTGCCAGCCGCGGGATATCAACAACGCAAATCCTGGATCTACCGCTCTGGTGGCAAGGGCCGAAGTGGCTCCAAAACTACGAGCCAAAACAAGAAACAATTCAACATACGACAGACCAAGAGTTGAAAAAACATAAACAAGTTCATATTACACAACTTTGTAATGATAAGGGAACCGTAATCGAACTAGTCAGCAAATATAGTTCGCTTACAAAGGCAAGCCGGGTGTTAGCGTGGATTTTGAGATTCTCACGAAAAGGAAACAAACCTCCGTTTCTCACACTTACCGAAATCAAAGAAGCTTCTGAGATTATTGTAAAGGAAATACAAAAGGAGCAATTTCCAGAAGAGCTAGAATGTTTGCGGGCCGGTAAGAGCGTGAGCAATAAGAGTCACGTGTATAGTCTCAATCCTATTCTAGACGACAAAGGAGTCTTGAGAGTAGGGGGTCGGCTGAAACATGCAAATCTAGATCCAGACATGAGGAACCCCATACTGATCCGAAGCAATACGCGCCTGGCAGACCTAATCATAGATCAAGCTCATGAGTTGTCATTTCATGGTGGAGCCAGACTGACCACGAGCTTCATAAGAAGAAAATACTGGCTACTGGGCGGAAACCAGGCTACCAAAAAACGCCTTCGTCACTGCGTGAGATGCAGAAAAAACGACCCCCGAGATCAACATCAAATCATGGGAGATCTACCAGCAGCCAGAACAAACCCAACTCGGCCGTTCTACCATACAGGGGTAGACTACACGGGTCATATGACAGTAAAGGCTAGCAAAGGTCGCGGCATCAAAACAACGAAAGGCTACGTTGCAGTTTTTGTTTGTATGGCGACCAAGGCCGTGCACTTAGAAATCGTGTCCGATATGACTTCCTCTGCCTTCCTGGCAGCACTACGCAGAATGGCTGCCAGAAGAGGACTTCCACGTCATATATACAGTGACCAAGGTACAAATTTTGTCGGGGCCAATAAAGTGCTACAACAGAAGTACTTCAACCTTCAAGAAATAATAGGTGAGAGCTCCATGAAAGAAGTCTGCGAGATGGGCATTCAATGGCATTTCAACGCGCCCTCCTGGCCGTCCGCAGGCGGACTCTGGGAAAGTTCAGTCCGCAGCTTAAAACACCACCTTAAGCGCGTAGTAGGAGAGCAAAATCTGACTTTCGAGGAATACAGCACATTATTGGCGCAGTTAGAGGCGTGCCTGAACTCAAGACCTCTGTGTCCTTTAAGCGAAGACCCAGAGGACTTAGACTTCTTAACTCCTTCGCACTTTCTGTCAAGTGGACCGACACTTACCTTGTATGAAACAGAAAAAGATTTGAGAACAAGATGGCAATTGACTCAGAGGATATTCAGAGACATATGGACGCGGTGGCGGTCAGAGTATCTAACGCAATTGTCATCACGTTGTAAATGGAGACAACAACAGCCAAATATCAAAATCAATGATGTTGTAATCATCAAAGATGACAATCTGCCCCCAGGAAAATGGGCATTAGGAAGAGTTATAAAATTACATCCAGGTAGCGACGGATTTGTGCGGGTCGTTACACTCAAGACGAAGAACGGGTCACTCAAACGACCCATAGTAAAGTTATCTGTCCTACCAATCGATGAATATGAACATGAGAGGATAACCAACTCAACGGCTGCCCAAGCGACTGAGAATAATGAAGTAAAGCAACCCCGATCCGCGCTACCAAGACCGCCAGGGCTTTACAAATTTACTTCACTGGTGCTAGCATTGACTGTGTTCCTGTCAACGTTCTCAAACATAACATGTTCCCCATTCAACATAACAAAGTTCAGAGACGATCAAGGACTCTACTTTGATAAATTACACGACATGCAAATAATAAAAGAAGACTGGACAATAGTAGTGTACTACGATATTCAACCTTATAGTAAATCAATAAAGGCTTTGGATGAATATCTACAATACTTAAAGAAAGTGTGCGATATGTGCGAAAACAGACAGAAGTACTGCGCTATCGTACTTAACCAACTACGTCATGATTACGCGGGATTTAGCTATAGCAATGCTATGCTTTTGAGGCAGCACTTTAGCAAGTCATCGTTACCGTCGAGCATCAAGCAGACTCAGACAAGGTGGCGCCGCGGACTTATAGATGGAGTTGGATATCTGGCGAATTCACTGTTCGGCGTGTTAGACGACAGATTCGCCGAGCAATATCAAAAGGATATATCGACTGTGAGAGGCAATGAACAACATTTACTCGCGTTATGGAAAAATCAGACTTCTATAATTGAATCGGAGTATAGTTTTCTCAAAAGAACAGAAGACACACTGAACCAACAACGCAAAATGATTCAGCAACAAACAATGTTATTTGAGAATGCCTTAAATACAGCGAGATCGCAAATACAAGAAATAAACAACATGAATGAGTTCGTCTTAGGAGCCCTTACCGCATCGAATATGCTCCAAAGTCTTAAGGATATTCAAGAAATGCTCATTGATACCTTAACTGACATCTACCAAGGAAGTTTCAATTTTCATATCGTCCCTCCGAATCAGTTAAGAAAAGAGTTGAACATCATCAGTAGTCAAGTTTCTAAAGACCTTTGCCTCCCTATCGATAACACTTTTACGAACCTTCAAGGTGTATATCATTTACTGAAGGTTAAAGCGAGAATCACTAACGACTTCGTGTTATTCGAAATCAAGGTGCCATTAGTCCTTAGAGATTCATATGAGATGTACAAAGTTATACCTATACCGCAGAGGGTACAGAACAATCTTATGATAACCAGTGTGCCCATATCCGAATACTTAGCAATAAACCTCAATAAAGATCTCTATATTGCTATGACAGAATCTGACATTAAGAGATGCCTGCAAAATGAAGAAACATTCTTTTGTCGACTATTTAGACCAATGTATCACATCAAGTCTAAGGAGAACTTCTGTATCAAAAACCCACTCACGGAGGAATGCATGTATACCTCTGACACATGCAAAATGAAATGGTTCGAGACAAACAAAGTGAATAGTCACCTGTTCTTCACCTGTAACGAGAGCCAGGCACGAGTCATATGCGCGGATCAAGTTACCGCCGCACAGCTGACTGGCGCGGGACTGATAACAATTAATGAAAATTGCATAGTCAGAACAGAGTCATTCACCTTGCATGCTCATAAATTCGAATCGAGTAGAGTAAACAATAGACCCGACGTACCCCTTCCGATATTAGCCCCAATAAACACTATGATAAATATATCAATACCTACGGTATTCATGGCGAATGATACTAGAGAGTCCAATCGAAAACAGCTAGAGTACATCGGAGAAAGTATTCAGAAAGTTAAAGAGAATGCAGAACTGCCCAACAACGTGTCATACCACGACGTCCACCACTATGTGGCCATCTACGCGTTGGTGTGCGCGGGAGGGATCGCGGCCGCTGTGGTCGCCTGCCGCCGCTGGCGCGGGCGCCGCCGATCGTCGCCATCACGTAAAAATCAGTGTCAGTGTACTCAGATGAAAACTATTAGTGGACGCATCAATGAAAGCTTTAACGAAAGCAGTGAAATAGGAAAAGTAAATAGTGCTACCTTTGAAATCAGTGATAAGGTCCAGGAGCCAGAAGTGTTACGTGTAAATTCAAACCATAGAGCCACCTCTCCGCTCCATCATAGAGTAGTTTTTCCTAGCATTGAAGCAATCATTTAGAGACACTAACAACTTAGTATTTAAACTCATTAAACGTGTAATTCATTCACATAGTTTAGTAAGATGATACGTCAATTTCAATAACCATGTTAAAAGTAAAATTTTCCATATCATCTTACCTTCTACTTTTCCCCTATTTCCCGCCCGGGAGCATGTACGGGCAAAGTACGCACATCATAAAATTGTCACCTCAGCATTGACACCAATACATTTTCACACTTACAATGTATCACTAAAATCACCTCAGTACTTATTCAACAAGCTATCAATGCGCGTGTACTCATCCATCCATAATTAGATCGAGTTGTATTTTAATTCATAAGTTTACTACAATAAACTTAGTCATTTTTTATCTTACAATTTCGTATCATTTATTTCTACGGCCTATAACCGTACAAGTTAAAGACTTCTTTTTATACGATGATGGCTATGCAGACAAAATAATTGTGTTTGGCAGTCAAGTAGCACGAGAATTAATTAAAAATACAGACATATACTATGGGGATGGTACATTCAAAATTGCACCGAAACCGTTTTACCAGCTTTTCTCGCTACATATTGACATAACGAAGGGTGGCGATTGTGTTAATTTTGTAACAGTATTGTTTATTCTTTTACCAAATAAGTCTCAGGAAACGTACACAAGGATGTTCAGAATTTTGAACGAGCCATTGTCTGTTAATATTAAACAGTTCAAGTGCGATTATGAATTAGCTATTGCACAAGCATTAAAATGTGTCTATCCGGATGTTATTGGCAAAGGATGCTTTTATCATTTTCAGCATGCGGTGTGGGAAAAATCAAAAGAATTGAAATTTTCTTCTACTAAAGATGGTCAGAAGCTACGCAATTAGCACTTTTGCCCAAGACATTAATACCTGAGGGATTTTTGTCAATAAATGAAATGGCTGCAGATAATGTAGAATGTAAAGCCTTTTTCAATTATTTCAATAATTATTGGATGACAAAAATTACGACTGAACAGTTATCATGTTACGGAGAAAAATTTAGGACTACTAACGCTATAGAAAGCTGGCACCGGCGAATTAATGCCAAAATATCGAAAAAACCATCCCTATGTTTGTTTCTACAATTATTAAAAAAGGAATCGAAAATCAGTGATACCAAAATAAACAGAAGTTCCTATCACTGTGAGGAAACAAAACGT
Source organism: Yponomeuta sedellus (assembly GCA_934045075.1). Lineage (NCBI taxonomy): Eukaryota > Metazoa > Arthropoda > Insecta > Lepidoptera > Yponomeutidae > Yponomeuta > Yponomeuta sedellus. Next base: position 3,933,781 of record OW203726.1, on the reverse strand, counting down.
CGGCCAAAGCAAATTTTGATTGATAAGCAGATACAAAATATATTATTGGACTGCGTTAACGATAAAATTTCAGTCATGACATGCTTAGAACGCATACGGTCGTTAAAATTATATCAAAATTAGTTTTCTCTCCGTAATCAGAAGTCACAAATCGAAAATGTTGTCAAATATACTACCTCGAAACAAATTCTGAATACAGCAGATTGCAAGACAGGTCTTATTGTTTAGTCATGCATTTGTGTAGTATAGAATTTCCTTGAATAGTCTTTTTAAATTTAATACCTGTTTCATAGTTTATAAACTTTTCTTCTCGACTATACTCTGTACAGATGCTAATTTGTCCTGCTGAGATACTGTCCAGCTGAGAATCTGTACAGTTGCGAATCTGTCCAGTCGCTCCGTTTGTCCAGCTAAGAAACTGTCTAGCTGAGAATCTGTCCAGTTGCTCCGGAGGGGTAGAATCGTGTACAATTCAGGTTAGGTCATCTCTCATATTCGTGGCTATTTTCAGGAAATATCAGGCCCATGCTAAAGGGTAAAGAAGGGATTACCAGCGTTGAGACAATCCTTAGTTGCTGAATGTCTTCGGTAAGATTTATCCTGATTTAATAATTGCCTGCCAAATGCTTAAGCCAATCTTCAATCTGCAATCTTTTGATAGAAGCAATTTTCTTCCTTTCAGCTGAATAGGGTTTATTTGTTTATTTATTGAATTATAATTTTTTTTATTGAACTTTTGGAGATTTCGTTTGGGGCAGTGTTCTCTTTTTGCTGTAGCTGCTATTTTTGGCTGCCGGATTGACTTCACCTCAAGGGTTCTTTTAGACAAGGTCTGTGAAACAATTTTAAATTATAAAGTAGGGAATTAGGATTTGAAGTAGGTAATAAATATAATTATTGAAATTGATGGCAATCTGATTTTAAGGAGGGACTAACAACTTTAGACAATGTAACTTGTGAACCAATATTAGAACCATATTCTGTAGCGACCCCGCTCTGCTCTGAGCTTTTCAAAATTTAATTAAGTAATTGTCTGGGTTTAGATACTAAGGTTTCACAAATATACTATTGCTACATGTATATAAACGTTAGGTAATAAATATTGTGCTTAATACTAACCGTTTTCTTTCATCCCCTTAAATTAAGGCCCTGACAGCTCAAAGCTTCCAGACAATATTCAGATTTTTGGTGGCTCCGGCCACAATTTCAGTTTTAACATTTCTGTTCTGTCGACTGCTGTTTCCTCACTACCGGGCAGGAAGTAGTTATGTCGCAGTATACGTATGTACATTAATATTCGATGAGCACCAACTACCCGTCTCAATTTCTCCTTCAGCAATCTTTCCGATTTAAGGATACCTGGAAGAAATTGCTATAAGCAATAAGGCCGCCAATTGTATCTCTTCTTTCGTACTTTTGTCTCTGTAATTATTTTCTGGTGTGTACAATAAAGAATATTCTTATCTTATCTTATGAATATACGAGTGGAATATATAATTACTTTTAGTAATAAGGCCGCCACTTGGACTGTACTGTTATTTTTTTAAGTCTTTTATGTAATTATTATTGCACATACAATAAATAATATTCTATCTATCTACAAAATACAAAATGTTTATTTTTAACCACAAAAAACAGCACTATCTTTATGCTGAGTATACAAACAGAAGGTACATTATAAAGGTATTAAAGTTTTATGGCAGAGTTTACTACGAATTTTCTGTGATCTCCACACTGGGTTATACCTGTATCGTGGAGGTCAATTGCTTTATCAACGATTTTATCAAGTCGTAGATACATTGGATTGCCAGACCTGTATATTATATATTAGAATTTAATTTTGCTTGCAGTTGCTACTTTTAATAGATAGATAGAATATTCTTTATTGCATGTGCACCAGGGATTATATAAGAGACTTAAAAAATAACAGTACAGTACAAGTGGTGGCCTTATTACTAAAGTAATTTCTTCCAGACAACCACTGACGGAAAAGAAGAAACGGAAACTGATCTACTGTTATGTATGATGGCACTTCAGCCTTGCCAATTTTCTAGGGCTTGAAGGTCTAATGATATTACCAGGGGCGCTCTACACCCTACGGAGGGCACTCTCTGCGGGCCCTAACGAGTGCCCGTGTGCTATTACATCCAGTAATTTACAGCTAATTGCGCGCTAATTTAGACTAGCTAGGGCGGCGTCCTAATTGAAGACGAAGACCTGTACAACGTGTTAGCAACCCAACAAAGCATAGTAACAGTCTGTTAGCTTTTAGAATTTACCTCGGGCTCTAGAGCAGGCTTCGGTTTTCGCCGAAAGCACACGAGTGTAATACTATTTTCTGCTCTGTATAAAACTTTTCTTCACTGTTTTGAAAAGTTAAGTGTCGTATTAGTTCCGATATTTCTATTGCACGATTATATCAGATTCTATCCGATAGTAGCAGATGTATATTTTAAAAGCTAACAGACTGTATTTTCATGTCTTGTACTACCCCCCCTTATTATAATTACAGTAAGACGAAAAAAAATAAGCGAGGCAAATGACGCTTTTGTGTCAGAGTGCTTAGTGCGAGTTTTTTAACTACTCGATCGCGTTCTCATATTTCTATGGCATCGAGGAAGCGCCGGTTCTCTGCCTTTTTGCAGAAACATTTTCGGCCGATTATCATTTGGCAACTAACGTTTCAAATAATATTATTTTGCGGAATAATCATTTGCCAACTATTCTTTAAGGACAAATTTAATTAAGGACGGATAGCCAGAGGTTGCGGGTTCGAATCCCGGCATGGGTGAAATTTTTAGCCTCTAAATAGGTTATACTATTTTTATTTTTAATGCACTAACCCGTGCTAAGAAACAAATTTAAAAACCTATTTTTAGCCTCTAAATAGGTTTTTAAATTTGTTCCTTAGCACGGGTTAGTGCATTAAAAATAAAAATAGTATAATCACGTGGGTATAGTGATATCGTTCCGATGTTAAGCCTAACTGCAAAGTAGGTAGTCGGGGCTGTAAGTAATGCAATTTGCTTAAGTCAGATGTCGCTGCCTGTACGTAATACAGAGAATAGTGTAAAGAGGTTTGAAATTTCACTGATGCCGTGAGTCGCCCATTGGCTCAATTGGTAGAGCGCTGGCACGGATAGCCAGAGGTTGCGGGTTCGAATCCCGGCATGGGTGAAATTTTTAGCCTCTAAATAGGTCTCTAAATAGGTTTTTAAATTTGTCCTTAGCACGGGTTAGTGCATTAAAAATAAAAATAGTATAATCATGTGGGTACAGTGATATCATTCCGATGTAAAACCTAACTGCAAAGTAGGTAGTCGGGGCTGTAAGTGATGCAATTTACTTAAGCCAGATGTCACTGCCTGTACGTAATACAGAGAATAGTGTAAAGAGGTTCGAAATTTCACTGATGCCGGTGAGTCACCCATTAGCTCAATTGGAAGAGCGCTGGCACGGATAGCCAGAGGTTGCGGGTTCGAATCCCGGCATGGGTGAAATTTTTAGCCTCTAAATAGGTTTTTTAATTTGTCCTTAGCACGGGTTAGTGCATTAAAAATAAAAATTGGATGAAAAAACATGGGTGAAATTTTTAGCCTCTAAATAGGTTTTTAAGTAACTAAACTTGACAATTTTACTTTTCATACATAAGTCACAATGATATGACATTTATCCTTGGTATTAGCGGATCGGTAGAACACCGGCTTCTCAATCGGGAGATAGTGGATTCGAATCTCGGGTACCAATGACTCTCTCAGAGAAGGATTGCGACATGCGGTGGGACTTACATAGGCTAAATAAAACAAATCGTAACTCACAAAGAAATTTTAATACCATCCTAATTTAATTCTAAATTAAACTTAATTTAAACTACTTTGGAGGAAGTCTTAAACCTTGGCCTCCCTCACCGGGTTACAGGCGTGAGTTTACGTAACGTATCTTAATTTTCCAGTTAGGACGCCGTGTAACTGGGTTCCGCAGGCAATTAGCTGGAGTTACACCCATGGGGCGGGATGTCCCGGATGCAATTCCGCGCCCGTTTCACGTTTTATTAAACGTTTATTTTAATTGAAACGGAATTAGTTTCTGAAAATAATGGGGGGCAGTTTGCGGGTGAAATTGCTTTTTTTTTGCGTGGAATGGAAAGTCAGGTAGATCGTTATGTAAACTTGACCCAAATAATATAAACGAATGTAGCAGAATTCACGAGTACTATAATGTAACGGATCTTGATGAAATGCTTTACCAAATTAATACGAACCAATAACGAAGAGAGCACTCGCTGACATTAGTCAAACAATCACTGACAACACTTTTAGCCATTTAGTGAATACGTGGTACGTGAAACTTATTATTAATACGTTTATTTCACTTAAGTAAGTATTGCAAGAGAAGCGCTAGTGGCCTAGCCAAACCGAGTGATTGGAATCGATCACTTGAGTTAAGCAACAACAGGCGCGTCCAGGCGCAGGATGGGTTAGCCTCCCGTGCTTACCGCTAGTGCCTTTTTTCCCGCGCTACCGTGCTTCTCAAGGCACGCTAAGCCGTTGGTGCCGGCTGTCATGTAATGGCAGTCGTTAAGCCATGTCAGAGGCCTTATGGGCGGCTTGATAACTTCTGACAGTAAGATCCGCCACTGTCTTACAATCCTTCTCCAACCCGGACTTGGTCCCGTGGAGTATGGCCTAACCATCCTGCCATGCAGGATGCTTCCCATTCCATGCCCTAGCGATAGGGACATACAAAGGTTGATATTGACAAGTACCAAAGTGTACTTTAATGTACAAAACATTTGTCTAAATATCTGGGGTTGTTAGTATAAAACGTGGAAGTTGTTGTACGTGGTACGGTCTGAAATAAGTGGATTAAATGATGTAGCGACATAGCGACAGCCACGTGAAATATAAGTATCTGTTGTCTAGGTCTTGTTGTTCCATTGACTAAGAACCATAGTTGTCACTGCTAGGTTTAAAGTATTACTTTTTCAGTCGACTTTTGTGTCCGAAAAAAATCGTGATTAGGAGGGGCAAGCAAGGTTTTTTTTGTAAAAGGAATGAAAGCCTTTCAAAAGATAGGGACATGCTTATTGTAAATTGCACACAATGCTCAGTTAATTTTGTTAGCGAACGTAGTAGACGTTTGGGACTGAAACCCCTATATATTTCGACTCATGTTTTGAAGGGGCGCTGGTACCGTATGCCGAAGGATTACCTGTCTCACGGTATAATGGCTTGAATAAATTTTAGTAAATGTGATTATTTTTCGTACACATCGAAAATTTACTTTTTTTTTTCCAAAATCTTCGTAAGTAACTTTACTAGATTTGGAGTAATTTGAACCTCCGGGGGGTCAGGAGGTAAAAGGTCTATTTCAGAGACTTTTCTATGCGGTCTTCTTCTTTACCTCCTGTGTCTTCTTCGGGATTAGAGACACTTTTTGTCCAGAATGCCGCTAGTATCCCTTGTACGTTGAACCTACGAATAAAAACTAGTACTTCTTAATATTAAAAGTAGGTAACGCTGCAAACGCTGTATTGCGATATTAGTTAAGATTTAGGATAGGATTTATTCTCAGACCTAAAAATATACATACAAAAGCACGAAAATTAGTGAAACAGTTTTGGAGGAGTTCGATAACAAATAGAGGATTTTTAGATATTGGATACCTAAATAAATCATTCATTCAGCAAACAGAATGTATGATTTCCGAGTAGGTTCTTATCTGGTACGTTATGCAAACAGATGCCAAAATACTATGCCGAGTGAAATATTACGGGCACCTTTGAGCAATCAAAGAGACAGGTACGACAAATCATCTGGAAAGCGTGACGGATTGGGAGCGAATGTGTGACGTCTTTTGAGGGCCCATCAAATATTAAGGCTCTTATTGCGTCAGTGACCTTGGGGATAGAATTCGGCTCATATTAATCTTACTCTTGACTGCCTCTTTGGTCTATTCTTAAACTAGCTTGACTATTATTATTCAATATCTGTAGTACCAAATAAAGATTTTTTATTTCCACTTCTACTACTAAACCACAGGTCTTGGGTTCGATTCCAACTGATGGCCACAGCACTTGATATGCTCATATGACCTCAGTCTGGGTGTATTCATGATGTTACGAAGAAGAAAAGTGATTGTATTTTGGAAGTTATGATTTTGAAAACCTATTTAGAGGCTAAAAATTCCACCCATGCCGGGATTCGAACCCGCGACCTCTGGCTATCCATGCCAGCGCTCTTTCCAACTGAGCTTTCCAAGTTATGGTTGTTATTATTTCTTCTCGCGTACGTCCTGGAAACAGTAATAGAAATACAGTAAATCACTACCAGTATAAACTCAATTTTCACCAATTAAACTCTAGCGTCCTCCTAAATCCATCTTAAATATTTAATTGAAAAGACATTTAAGAGCACACTTACCTATATATATTATATATTTATTATGTTTAGTTGTTACAATATTTTTTTTACGGACGACTGCGATCATTGTAGAGAGGAAATTCAACACGCAATCTTCTCAATATTGAAATTCAATTAACAGAGTTCAGGTTCTTATTTTCTACAGTTGAAACGGATTGCTGTTCATCGATAACCAGATTACTTTAGTCTACGGGAAAAACAGATTCTTTTTCGTTGCTTTGATGGACTCCTCATAAAATCCATTGAAGGAAGTTGGAGTTTGACAATAAAAGATAACACGGTTAGTCAGAGGTCGCAGGTTTGAGTCCCGGCATGGATGGAATTTTTATAAATATGTTTTTTTAAATAAAAGATAATTACATGTGAAGCTTGTTTATTACATTCAAATAAGCATAGATACTCTTGTTATTTCCGATTTTGGCTTAAAAGACCATAGCGCCCTAGTTTCAGCATTAGCAAATAGCCAGAAAAGTGTAGACACTGGACATTGGAATAAAGTGATTATATTGAAAATGATAAAAAACGTAGACATTACATCATGAAGAGGCTCGTTATCACTAGTAAGAATATAAACTATCTCATAAACGTCATGCAGTATTTGCTGAAAACAGAAAAAATATATCAACAATATCATCACGACTACAATTCTTGTATTACTCGCATTTCTACTGTTATTGCTTTTAACTACGGATTTAAATACAAGGACTAGTAAAACTGCATTGGCGAAAACTACGGGCCATTTTACGAGGAAAAAATACGTCATAAACACTTGAATGTATATTTTTCTCATGTCCAAGGCAATTATAGTTAAAGAAACGATGACCGCCGGGAAAAACCAGGCACAGAGACTAGTTTTCAGGAGATGATGACCGTCTCTTTTATACAAAACCTTGACCAGACTGTCATGCATCTGCTTACTAAACATGAACATCCATGTCACCAACGCCATCTCTGTATATAACAGCACAAATAAATCATAATATAACAACATACCATTTTTGGTCTTACATTTGCCCAGCACAGAGTTTGCGTCTAACAAATACCTGGCTAAAACGTAGAAAAACCTAGCTGTGATGAATTGAAGAAGTAGTATATTTTTGTAGTTTTCCCTCCATTGCTTGAACAGAATAGCTGTTAGAATAAGCAGAGCTACAGCCATACTGGATAGAGCTATTCCTATAGTACTTAAAAACAAAGTTCCCACTGTAAAGTTGCTGTGGTCGTTCGAACTGTATAATACAGTGTCGCAGACCGTTTCGTTGGTTCTAAGGACGTAATCCATGTTGCTATGGTGCACTATTTTTTGTATTTGCAAAATACAATTTTTTAAAGAAAGATTTTGGCTTCAGATTCATTCTTCACATTTCTGGAGGTACTTGAGAATACTCTTCGTCAAAGCTGTCGATATTTTATTCTCGCGCGAGCAAACTTCACTCTGTATTCCATAAGAAATGTCTATTCACAAACTGCACCAATTATTTAAAAAAAAAAACGAATTAAACCAGGAGCCGAACTTTTTTATCACAATGTAAGTCAATAACGGATGCATAAAAAATACGTTCTGATGTGTTATTGACAATCCGTAAACCATTATCGCGCGTTCATTTATCGTATTACAATTATCGAGATAAGGTATCGACTGAAGTACGTAATTAACCATCAACGTACTGTATACACCTGTTTGTAGACTTAACTTTAATAGAATAAAAAAAAACAGCTCAGTAATTGCGACTTGTGCCCTATAGGTATCGTGCCACTCACTCACTCGCATTTATCCAGAGAGAGAGAAAAAGATTTGTTGCTATAAAATATAACCTTTGTCACCCTGATCATGAAATAATGGATCGATAAGCAAACATACATGCATCATCATCATATTTATCAGCCCACCACTGAACAGTTTATGCCCAGCAGTGGCTTTGTACATTATTGTTTCCACCGAATGCCATCTCTCACAATCTAAAGCCAGCCGCATTCACGAACTATTGGCCGACTCAATGACTTCGTCCGACCATAGGACCGCTGGGCCCCCTACTGACCGTCCTTCGAGCTCTAGATTATGTTAATGCAATGTAAAACAATGCACGAACGGGGCGGTTTAATTCATTGCTGCTTTAAGTCTATACCTGCACACGTATCGAACCTTCTAGGCGCCAATGGCATAAAAAAACACGTCACGTAATCCGTTCTTTTATAAATAAATTGAATTGAAAATAAATCAAACTTCATTCATCACTCAAGTTCAAAACATAGAAGTTTCTTTATAACAAGCAACAACACAAGTATGCTTAAAATAGGTGCGTAAAGAAAAAGACAGAGGCTCAGCATAATTGCTGTTTTGCAGACTCTGTCATTGTAGTTCAATGCACTAACAGAATTAAGGCCCTGTTCTTGGCTGTCACTCTGTGATTAGTTGTCTTGTCGGTCTTCCTGCCTCGCAAGGGGTCCCGCTCATTTCCACTTCAGTCTCGAGACTCTTGCGCCAATGTCGTTGACTTTTGTCCGGCATACATACATAGACTGCAAAATGTCCCTACCTCTTTTTTTGGCTCTGCCACGGCCGGTAAAAGTAAGTTTATAAGAATCTACATCACGTTACGAAACACACCTGCAATATTTCTCTCCAACTTCAATATAATCTAAAAAGGGCGCTGGCGTATCGTTTCAGAATATCCTTCGGTAGAATTTATCTGCGGGAGATGTCAATGTTCGGTCCAACGCTGTATCTCTGCCGAGATCGTCCGGAAGAATAGGCCACGAGAAAACTGAGAATCGAGATTTGTCTATTAAAAAAACGCCAAATATGAGCCGGAGTCGTGCAGGTTTCTTACTATTATCCATAGAACATTACGATCATACCTTGATTAATTTCCTCTAAACGTATTGGCAAAGTTTAATTGCGATCCGGAATGTCGTTTGTAAATAAAAACCAGAAATACGTTTGTACAGTCTGTTCGCTTTTAGAATATACCTCGGCTACTATCGGATAGAATCGGATAGAATCGGATATACCTATTCGTGTAATAGAAATATCGGAACTAATATGACACTTAATTTTACATAAATTTTCAAAATAGTAAAGAAAAGTTTTATACAGAGCAGGAAGTAGTATTATTACACTCGTGTGCTTTCGGTGAAAACCGAAGCCTTCTCTAGAGCCCGAGATATATTCTAAAAGCTTATTCAAGGGCCAAATCTCATACAGACTGTATGGGATTTGCCCTTTGAGGAGCGGCCTTAAGATCGTTTTTGCCTTTATAAACTGTCGTTAATGGCGTCTAAAGTGCAAATCATCCAGTCCTATTTATTCGTCCTACTTACAAACATAAATAGCGCATAAAATTCAAGGTTTTTTAAATTACTTTGAGAATAACGCCACACTTTAATTACATTGGTTTCATGGCGTTGTTTTAAATACTTTTGAAGAAATTTCTCTTCGAAGATTTGTCTGTTCAGCGGGGCACTTTCGATTCATAATACTTATGTACTATTATGGACAATTATTTTATCAATTTGAACGCTTATGCATTATCAATTGAAAAGACGATTATTGTATTGTACAGTAATAAAAACTGTATTTACACGGATTTTACTCGTTTAATTTTACAATTTTGCAAGTACCGTGGTGCAAGCACCAAGTACGGTACTTGCAAAAGTTATTAGACTAATTTAAACGAGTAAAATCCGTGAAAACACAGTTTTTATTATGTCTATTGCTCGTGTTAACCTTAGAAAATACTAATATCAATATTGTTGCTGGAGCATTAGCCAGGATCTTGACAATTCAATTCAGGTTTTTTTTATTACAAGGGAATAAATAAAACGCCGCTTCTAAGAAACACAGAGAATATATTTTTATCAGATTTCGCACCCCAGGACAGGTCAAAACTAAAACATAAGCCCACACTCGGTGAGGAATATGAAACAATAAAATATATAAAATACTATACAAATAGTCAACAAGGTGACACAAGATTCTAAATATTATATTTTAATTTAGTATTTAGAGTTATTGCATAGCTTAGAGTAGGTATCTATGTAAGGTTTTGTGCAGGTGTCTTTGGCATTTTGTTGAAACTACAATATAAAGCGACTGAATATGCTGATTTGTGGTGACTATTACCTATATAAATTTTGCACCTATAAAACGCTTAATATTTCAATAGTATTTATTAATATGTGTAAGCGCGACTGGATTTACAACACCTTTTCTGTGACATTACAGCAACAGCAGCGTCATATTATACCGTGTTTTTAGGTTTAGCTTGGAACGTTGTATATCTTTTATAATAATAATAAACACTGGAACGACTTCAATTGTGGCTTAATTTGTAGATGTGTAGTAATATTTTACAATAAAACAGAAAACTGGATAAAAACTGAAGAGCAGGTAAAATAGTCAGATCTGGTCGAAGGGTAAAGTAGTAATGATGAAAAATGAGGGAAATCGAATAATGTGTGACGTAATTTAAATATTTGAAAATGATAGATAGAAACTGAAATAAAAATGGTGTGAAGAGGTTTGCACCGTTACAAGCTTACCAAATGAATCCACTTACGATCACACCCAAATTTGTAAGAATACTACTGAAATATCGAGGCGGCTCCTTGAGAAGCAATTCCCATGTAAACGTATTTTACAAACAACATGCCGGATAGAAATTAAACTTTGCCAATGCGTTTAATTTCTATCCGGCTGCCAAATATTTTATAAGCTTGCCGTATTGGTAAAGTTTCATTGCGATCCAATATATCGTTTGGAAAGAAAAACCAACCTACGTTTGTGTGAGAATTACTTCTTGAGGGAGCTCTGAAGCATTTCATTCAGTGAGTATCGCGAACGAGTAAAGCATCTATTTTGTTAGACATTTCGGCTCTAATGATTTTCTTTGCGCTTAATACACTCTAAAAGATAAAAGTCTTATTGAATATTGTTGTGTCAGATTGCCCATTTCTAAGCCTTTTTAGATTCATGATGTGCGTAACTTGTTCTGAACCAGGCTTATCCTTTAAACATGTTTGTGCCACTACTTATAAAATATTATTGCATTGCCTAACAAATATAACATCTACGACAATATAATAAGTATAGATTAATTTCTTCTACTTTACCTACTAATACAAATTAAAATGCTTTTACGATAAACTGTGAATACATTGATTTCACAAACGAATTTGGTTTGCATGATTTGGAATTAATTACTTAATTAAGACGAAACCTAAATTCAGATTAATAAAACATGTTGAACAGAAGTGAACGGCAATTCTACTAAAACTTTCAACTATTCTAGAAAGCTTACAACACTTAGCTAACTATGTGAGTTTCATGATTTACCTTTCGCTCAATATACATTTCTGTTTTTAAGAATTCGTACAAAGTTTAAATCGGTTTATTATTTGCAAAAGTTCCATTAAAATGGCACTTGTAGTGGTTTTTAGATGTAGATATCTTTAAATTTATTTTTTCTTTAATTGTACAGAAATATATATTTGAGTTGAAAGAGGAGAAGATAAAAATTTAATAACGTAAAGTTTATAACACACTCCGTGGCTACTAACATTTTATATAAATATAGTTAAGACAGTAGACATCACTGTTTATCATTAAACAACATACATTAAGGATTATTGTGTAGGTACTCTATGATTATCATATTGTGTACTTATGTAGAAGTCTTTATGAGGGATCACAGTTTGGAAAAACACTAGTTAGGTACTTTTAGTGGGGTGTATCAGAATATAGAAAATATATATAATACGTAAAAATTACAAGAGAATCTACTATAAATATGACTCACCAAATACGACGTTAAAAATTTATATAAAAAGTTCGTGTAAAAGGACAGAAAACTATAATTTATTAGCGCAGATCTGAGCATTGACTCAAATTAAAATCTAGAAATAAATACACCCCAACTAAAAGCTGTACATAATTGAAAGGTTAGGTACCTACCATTCTTAGTTTCACTAATAATAATCCTAATAATTTACTTTAGACTACATTAACTTTAATATTATAAAACTTTTTGCTCTAAAATAAAATACAGAATGAGGTTTCAAAAGAAATTTATTTTGACATGCACATGTCAATAAATATGCATCATTAAAAGAGTTTTCGTGGTTCGACTGTGACTGCTGTCACACACTATACAACGGCGCTATCTTGTTGTTAAAGCACTGTTAAGCAATGAAACTGGGCAACTATTTGACTGTCACCTTTACAATATATCGGTTCATATTGTGTGAGTGAGAGGTGCGTCAATAGTTTTTCCCTTTCTTTACCTAACAATGCCATACAGCACGAAAGAATAAGAACCGACAAAGGTCAAAAGGACGTTATCTTGACGGCATACTATAGGGAACATATTCTTAAATACCACTACCGTCTAGTTCTTTAGAATATAGCTTCACGTTTTACCTGAGATGACAGGATAAAGAATGGATTGGAACTAGTTTCAAAGTGTAACTAACTTTTGTCACAAAGTATAAACGATCCAAGGTGGAGTTCAAAGCTTACTCCATCGAGGCTGTGTAGAAACTTTGCTTCCGTTTACCTTAATGACACTTTGATAACACTTGCTATTATCTGTGCACGATAAGAGTTGGATGAGAACTTTTAAAACGAGGTGCCGTGCACGGGAATTTCGGGACCGTTCCCAAAATCCTCAGTGCCGATTATCATATTGAAATATCTTATTGATTATCGGTGCTCGAATTTAACTAACGTTAGCCATAAACAAAATAAAAAACTAAACTGGAGAGAAACTGAAAGATTATATTTCTGTTGTGAAGCAGAATGCTTCAATGATACAAAGTATCATATATCATATTCGGATTAGAACTAAATATAAACATATAAAATAAATACATATCGAACATCAAGGAAGAGAAATCCAGGTTTTCACTTCAGTCAACAACAAATAGGTGCTTAATTCTTAGTATGTACTAGTTCTAGGGATGTAGACATTTGTACTTCCCATAGGTCAATAAATGCGTAGTAATGAAGTGACCTTAAGCCTAATAGTTTAAATTAAGAAAAAAACCGGCCAAGTGCGAGTCAGACTCGCGCACCGAGGGTTCCGTACAAACCTGTATTATAGACCTGAGTATTTGGTATGAATTTCAATTTAATACCTCTACGCGTTTATGAGGAAATGGGTAGTAAGTTTAAAATTATTAAAAAAATATATATTATGTGATGTAACTAAAAATTTATGGTTTTCGTAATTTTTCATTTATCTATGCTATAAGACGTTGCTTCGTACCAAATTTCAAGATTCTGAGTTCACGGGAAGCACCCTGTAGGTTTTGATTCCCTTGCAAGTGTCGAAAATTTGCGGCATAAACGGCTGTATCTTTTGATTGCGTTGGCTTAGAAGTTTGATTTTTTCACAGCTTCAAGGGACAGTAGACCTGAGTAATTGATATAAATTTCAGCTTCATACCTCCACGCGTTCCTGAGAAAAAGGGTCTTGACAGACGGACGGACGGACAGACGGACAACAAAGTGATCCTATAAGGGTTCCGTTTTTTCCTTTTGAGGTACGGAACCCTAAAAACGAAGTTTAACGCTTTTATCGTCCATTTATTTAGGTAATTGAATAAATAAAAATATTCTTTGAAATATTCATTATGTGAATAAAAGTATTTACTTTTTACTTGAATTTCCTGAAATCACATTAAATTTCTGATCGAATTGGTAAAGATTTTGATTTAACAATTGTTTATTTCGATAAAAAGACGATCGAAATTCTTTAGAATTTTTAAGTACCTAAATAAATGGACTATTGATATAAAATTTCTATGAAATGCGTCAGCATTGTTTTGAATTCTTTATACCCATTCAGATTTTGCATATTTGCAGAATATGTCAAGAATATTTGTGAATCATCAGAATTCACTGGAAAAGTTTTGTTTTGCTGAGATATACGTTATTTTCGTTTAATTAATAAATAAAACCTGCAATTAATAAAATAATTACAAAAATCAAATCTACTATTAAGTACGCAAGATTACAACTGTTTTTATTTTGAAATTTTTATCATGCATAAATGCACCTAGTATAAAACAGTACGAATGCATCATTTTTTAATAAGTCGTATAAGTGTCCGCATCACATAATAAATAATAATATATCATATAGAAAACAATTTCACAGTCATACAGGAAGAGTTGCAAGTTGCTCATAAGTCTGGTAACTACAATCTATAGATCATAATATTATCATTACAATGTTTGAAAATAAATAAAATAACGTAGATACCTATATAGGTAATTAATATTAAATAAAAATAATTACAATTAACATAAATATTTAGTCGTATGTAATATATTGAGCCCGGCTCGATGTATGGAATTTTAATTTAACGTAAAGTTACAAAGTAATTATTTTAAATTAATTTAGAACGTTCGTTCCTCGTTGTGTGATTCTTCGTATTCACTCAACCATGTGTTCTGTAAAGCAATATATTTGGTCATTCTCTAACTGCCTGTGGTCGTTGTAAAAAACACAATATAAATACCCTATAAGTTTCACGGATTTATTTATTAGGGCATAAGGTATTTATTACAATTGCAATCGTCCACCAACCCGGACTTGGCCCCCGTGGTGGAGTATGGCCTAACCTTTCTGCAATACATGCAGGAAGAGAGCCGTGTCCCAGCAGTGGGGAGACAAAGGTTGATATCGAAAGGTTCTTATTATCTGCCTTTTTTACCTTTATGAACCAAAAAACGTTTAAAGCCGCGTTGTCACGGTCTAAGTGCGCTCGGTCCAAGTGCGCCATCCGAGTAAACTAATGTTTCTGATTGGCTATTTTGGTGTTGTCACGAAAAACCGTCCAATCAGGAGCATTAGTTTACTCGGATGGCGCACTCAGTCCGAGCGTACTAAGCCCGTGAAAACCTGGCCTAACTGATTGGCTTCCACAATAGTAAATAATTGAAGGGCTTGGGTAAAGTGTGGTGGATTTTGGGAACAATATATGGGCTCTAACATTATTAGGAAAGTCTGGAGACGAAAAATAAAACCTCATTCATTCGCTATGGGGTTTTTATTCCATCGGCCGCCTACGAAACCAACGTTACATAGCGTTACATCGATCGAAAATAATTGAGATGAGTTGAAATTAGTCGTCACTTGTTTCTCTGTAGCGGGAAAAGGTGTTATTCAAAGTTGATTCAAAGGCTGATCTTGAAAAGAACACTCGTTATTATACTATTTTTATTTTTAATGCACTAACCCGTGCTAAGGACAAAAAAAAATATTTAGAGGCTAAAAATTCCACCCATGCCGGGATTCGAACCCGCGACCTCTGGCTATCCGTACCAGCGCTCTTTCCAACTGAGCCGTCCATTAGCTCATTTGGAAAGAGCGCTGGCGCGACTAGCCAGAGGTCGCGGGTTCGAATCCCGGCATGGGTGGAATTTTTAGCCTCTAAATAGGTTTTTAAAATACTCGTTGTTGTTCAGAACAAAATTAAATTGTAGTTTACAGCAGTATAACTGAGATTCTTTTTAGCAGCCTATCAGCGTCCCACTGCAGGGCACATACCTTCTCTCAGAGAGAATATAGGCGTAATTGCCGCGCGTGCCCACCGCGAATTGGCAACTTCAAGCGCTGAGGTTTACTTCAGCCACTAAGGTTTACTCACGATGTTTTCCTTCACTTAACGAGTGGTATTGTTAACATAACTTCATCAGTAAAAACTCTAACTTAACCAGTTACCTGCCAAGAATTGTTTTTCTTACTTGTTTATTAATTGTTTCGTACAAAGAACTCTATTTTTCTTTCTGTGAAACCAGTTTCGTTTCAAGAATTTCCCGTAGAATATTTCTTTCAACAGGCTTTTACTTACTGCTTTAGTTGAAGAGATAAAAATAGCAATATTAGTAATAATAATCGATATCAACCCATTGTATGTCCCCACAGCTGGGGCACGGGTCTCTTTGTGCATCGCAGGAAGGTAAGGCCATTCGCAGACCTGGAAAGGGCCTGCCGGTAGGTTAAGAAGACCACAGCGAATGAAAAAGGTTTTATATTTCGTTTAGTCTAAATTTGTCAGTAGAGCAACTAAACTAGTTAAATTAGATTATAGTGAAACCCTTACCTTGCTCTTCCACCGGCGTATGTTCTTCATCAGAAGAATCGAACCTGGACTCGATCAGCGAGCTCTGTTTCGTCAGCGACTGCATGAGACAAACATTGTAGATTACGAGATGAGATAAGATAAGATAAGATAAAGATAAAAATATTTACTGCCTCGTAAGAAAACAACAATAACAAAATAAGATAGCTAGATAGATAGAGAATACTTTAGTGTACATAAAAATGGAAATTACAAAGATATTTCGGATTTATCACTAAAACTGATCTCTTGCAGACAACCTTTGGGTGGACTGGACTAATACAATAAAGAAGGAAGTAGATGTACCAACAAAATATGCAAAATGTTATTTTCAAAAGTATATAAATGCATGCCTTAATAACAGTGTGAATAAATGAAATTGTTAACGATATATGTACAAATAATGTACTTCAATAAAAATAAAAATGAGTGTTATACTTATATATATATAAGTATAACACTCATTTTTATTTTTTATATATAAAGACGTAAATAATTTACAAAATATACACGTTCAATTCCCGATTCTTCCCGCGGGTGTCGTAAAAGGCGACTAAGGGACACAAACCGGGGGGTGGGCAGCAGCGCCCCCTGCAGTACAATTCCACCGAACTGCGATCCCCAACCCGCATGCCCAGCGTGGGGATTATGGGCATTACCCCCTATGATAGCACAACGTGGCGCTCTTTAGGGGAGGGCTATGTCCAGCAGTGGACTAGTAAAGCCTGACGATGACGATGACACGTTCAAAGGACTTAAGTAAAACACGAACAACAGCAGAAAACTAAGTTGTATTATCAGCTTTCGGTAAGGCAAATAAATTCTGTTAAGACCAACATTAGTACCTCCAAGTATGGAAGAGCGGAGCTTCCTGATACAGGTATTTACATAAAAGGAAGTGGTGGTAGATTGGCGGAAAGTGATTTAAGTCCTTGGTTGTTGATTCTAGGTTCTAAAACGTATTATGAAACAAGTTATAAGATTTTTTCCACTGGCGGCACTAGATAGCACCCCGAAGCCCTTAAGCTTTAATGTCCTCCACAGTAAAAGATGCATTTGTGAAAGAAAAACTTTAAACAATTTGTTTTGGTGTAAGTAAGCATAAAAGAAATACGGTATCTAGTGTTATATAGTGATCTAACCTTATTGGAGCGGCGTCTGGGAGGTGATATCTTGTTCCACAAAGCCTCGAGTTGGTCGAAGTGCTGAGACTGAGCTATTGCCGCCTCCTCTGGGCCTAAGCTCACCTGTCAAAGGAAATTTAGTCTTAGGGCGAGATAAATAGTCGTTGCTTAGCCCAAACCGTACTCATGCTTCCCTAAGCATTACTTCAGGCTAACTTAGCTAAGTATCAATGCGTTACTAAAATATACGTTTGCTTAGCTAAGCATGTTCTTAGGCCAATGCTAAGAATTAGTCCGGGTTTCGCGACTTAGAGAGTGCCAAAGTACTGTCTATGATAGACAATTAAGAATCGATTTGCAAGTGCTTTCGCGAAGACTCGTTCTTAGAAGCGACTATTTATCCCTTAGTGCACATATATTGCATTTTTAGCATACATACACCAAGAGTCAATATAGGCTGCAACAAAATTTGAAGGATAGGATTTTCTCTGAAGGAAAGGATTCGTATCGAATGCTATTTACATAGGTCAGAGAATTAGCAAGCTGGAGTGGCAGTGAGCTGGCCATATCTCGCGAAGAACCGACAACCGTTGGAGTAAAAGTTTTCTTGAGTGGAGACCGCGACTCGGCAAACGTAGTAACTAACTAACACTCTCAGAATCACCATAAATTATTTACCAGTAAGTGAATTACGAGTAAATAGTTAAACGTTAGCGAAACATTAACAAGGTCGATATGGTTTTTTGTCTTATGTGTATCAGCTTTCTTACGTCCAATGGCTCAACTACGTAATTAAATAGCTATGGTACTTTGTCCTGACAGTTATTTATATTTGTTTATATGCTTCATGTGGTACATATATGGTCTTAAATATTAGATTCCAGATCACAACACTTAGACTACGGGTTCCCAACGTGTCTACCTGTGAAACTGAACATCGTGCCTTCCGCTTATTTTTTAGAAGACTGGCATGTAATGTCAGTCGTTAAGCTATGTCAGAGGCCTCATGGGCCGCTTGATAAATTCTGACTGTAGGGAGCGCCACTGTCTTACAATCCTCCACCAACCCGGACTTGGCCTCCGTGGTGGAGTATGGCCTAACCTTCCAGCATTGCAGGAAGGGACCCGTGCCCCAGCAGTGGGGACATACCAAGGCTTGATATCATTACTCGTTTAGAAGACTAGTTCGTTGTTTTTACGAGTTTTTGTATGCTTAGTGGCACTGTCCACTAATTTTAATTAAGGCACCGGCGTTGTCACAATAGCCTGTCAACGCCGCGAACTAAAAAAGTTTGGGAATCTCCTTTTAAAAACCTATTTAGAGGCTAAAAATTTCACCCATGCCGGGATTCGAACCCGCAACCTCTGGCTATCCGTACCAGCGCTCTACCAATTGAGCCAATGGGCGACTCACGACATCAGTGAAATTTCGAACCTCTTTACAATATTTCTCTGTATTACGTACAAATTTTTAGCCTCTAAATAGGTTTTTAAATTTGTTCCTTAGCACGGGTTAGTGCATTAAAAATAAAAATAGTGTAATCATGTGGGTACAGTGATATCGTTCCGATGTTAAACCTAACTGCAAAGTAGGTAGTCGGGGCTGTAAGTAATGCAATTTGCTTAAGTCAGTGTCGCTGCCTGTACGTAATACAGAGAATATTGTAAAGAGGTTCGAAATTTCACTGATGTCGTGAGTCGCCCATTGGCTCAATTGGTAGAGCGCTGGTACGGATAGCCAGAGGTTGCGGGTTCGAATCCCGGCATAGGTGAAATTTTTAGCCTCTAAATAGGTTTTTAAATTTGTTCCTTAGCACGGGTTAGTGCATTAAAAATAAAAATAGTGTAATCTCCTTTTAGGCTAGTAATTAATACAGTTTCCGTTCAACAGTTTTATTAGATCCAGCTACTCAGCGACAGACAATTGGATTGGCCTCCTATATTCCTCTCTCATCTGAAATTCAATTTCACTGATCCATATTCTCTCAAGTTAATAGGAAATTTAATTTGTACATGACGATGAATAAAGGCCGAAGCGATAATGGACTGTTTGGTGCGGTAACCTTGAAAAAAATATACTGCTCAAAACATGTAGGAATCAATTTAATAATAGGTATTTTAATGAGATTGAATAAAACTGAATAAGATTTAAAAGTGGAATGAAAGAAAATTTTGTTGTTTTTAATAATCACTTCACACTATTTTAAAGGCAAAAGTTTGTGAGTGTGCACGTTGGTTAGTTGTTCACGTCTAAACGACTGGAGCGATTTAAATAAAATTTGTTATGGAGTTTGGTGACACACTGGATTCACACATTGGCTACGTTTTACTGCGGGAAAATATCTTATTCCCATGGGAAAATCGATGAACCGCGAGGCACAGCTAGTAATACATAAAAATAAAAATCAAAAGAATATCAGGATTTTTGTTAGCAGTTCTTAGTAAGGTAACCAAATGTCTATGTACGCCTAAAACAAAAATGCCCGTAATCGAATTTTCCCAAATAAAAAAAATTAAAACCTGAGCAATAAGTTTAACGCTACTTTCAAATCTAAAACGTCTAATTGTTTTAAGCATAATTTAAGTTTGCGTAAAGTAATTCTTCATCACTTAATTTTACCTGATAGTGGCTATGTTGTTAACATGTACGGTAGTTCTAGTAGACATGAAATATTTAGTTTGGTGTTTTACTCTTTTGGTGTTTTAATCTCAAAAAACGTGAAAAATAAAAATAAATAAGCATTTATGAATAAATTTTCTTGCAATAGTATATTTCATTACAAGTGCGGAAAGGCTGTCATTGCAAAGAGTTCCGACAAATGTCGACCCGAGCCGAGGCGCAGCCGAAAGCGAGGGTTGGCAGTCGGAACAAGTTGCAATGACGGTTTCGCACGTGTACTGAACGACTATTTTTAATACAGTTGCGAAGAAATAAGAAATTTAACACAGAAAAATTATTTGGAAAATGGCGCCAAACGTAAAAAAATACAAGCAGAGATTTTTTTTCTTCACCCATTCTAGTAGGCAGAGGGAACTATGCCCGTACAGCCAAGTCTTCAGTCGATTTTTTTATTGACATGAAATGAAAATGAAATTTAATGACATGAAATGAAACCTAACTTAACTCATTCAATCAAATCATTAAATCTGATATTGAAACAAATTAGTAGCTCATAAAAACTTCTATGATTTTTTTTAGTAAAAACTTCATGGTTGGTTTTTCTTTTTAATAGACATTATTTTGACAGTTGGGAAAGAAAACGCACGAGTGCGGGAAAGGTAAAAAAAAAGAACGAGTGTGTAATAGCCCACTTCCCGCACGCTATACGTCCTTGTAATACGCCACTTTTTGAGCAACTGTATTAAAAAAACAATTTCGAGAGGGAGGCCAAGAGGAGGATCCAGCTGAGCTGGGCAGCGTTTGGGAAACTACGCCGAGTCTTCTCGTCATCCATACCGCAATGCTTGAAAACGAAAGTTTTTAATCTGTGCGTCCTACCTGTCATGACCTACGGAGCCGAGACATTTACACTCACGAAAGGGGGCTCATTAGGGGAGGGCTATGTCCAGCAGTGGACTAGTAAAGCCTGACGACTACTACATGCCATCTTTTAACATGATCTCTCCAATGAGATCAAAATATCTATCGAGTTAGCTCTTCCTCCATTATGGATTTCTCTCTGATTAATCGAACGTGTCACCATAGGCTATTTGCCAGTGTGAAAAAACGAATTATATACATTTACATCAATTATGAGTGTTTTGAAACCGATCTAAAAATGCATAATTTCTGCAAATGTACAGGATAAACCTTGATAATTTTTGTATCCGTAGCAATTTTATCAAAAACGTCCAGGATCGGTCGAATCTATAATGACGTCACAGCTCAGTAAATATAGGGATCCGAGAACCCGAGAGTTAATTTGTTTGTTTACTGAGCAGTTATGTCACTAACTCTTGTGCGACGCCATATTGTTCAAGAGCGTTTTAAAAATTATTTTAAAATGAATTTTAATTTGCTTCTATTAGAAATGCACGAATGAGAAATAAAACTTATCACTTTCAGAACACACCAACGAAAAATCTAAGTTGGTGTTTAGAATACCCTGTTTTCCTAGACCGGCGGCGTAGTGTTCACTGACCTGCGAGCCCAAGTCTTTCTGCTTGGCCTCTTGAATCTTCGAGATCTCCTCCATCGACGCCGATACAGAGAACCTGTTGAGAAGGGGAGAATTCATGATTCTAAAGATTTTTTAAAGGCGAAAGACACGCTAAAAATACACACTCTTGAATTTTAAGCCGATTGAAACTCTGATCAACTTTTGTTTTACAAGTTTTCTTATTTCGCGAAAAGAACACAAACTTTTTCGCTTAGTTTTTTTCCTGACCTCTATAATTTTATATTAAACTTCCTGACCCAGCAAATTTCGTACCGCCTAACAGTCAATTCTTTATTTTTTTTTTATTTTTCTCTCCGTAAGAACCGTCCTCGTACTTCAAGGAATATTCTAAAAAAAATATTAGCGAAATCGGTTCACCTGCTCTCGAGATTTGCGCTTACCAACACATTTAGCGAACAAACTTGTCAAAACAAACTTGTCAATATGACTGTATGAAAGGTTGAATAATTCCTCGAGCGGTTATATGTGAATCGTGTATGTACAGACGCATCTTGACAATACTAATTACGTTAATTAATTACAGACAGAGTTATTTACGTAAAAACGCCATTTATTTTAAGGACAAAGAATAGAATAATAATGTACTATCGTACAAAGTAAGACAAAACGGTCTCCTTTTTTGTCGCAAAGATACCATTTTGGTATAGATTATCTAAAAATTATTATTATAAAGTATTTCACGTCGTTGCCGACCGGCCAATCAACCTTTTTTAAGTATTACTCTTTGATATCGTTTCTTTATATTATTATGTTTACTTTTTAAAAATGGGAAAATATCATGGTAAAACAAGAAACAGACAGATTTAAAGATTCCAACAAGATATTCGCGTTTTCTCAATTTTTACGTGCATTCGTTTCACACGTAGACGTCAACCACGTACGTTCATAGCAAGCGCTCATAACAGACCAAGATCACTGACTAAATGCAGCCAGCATAATCGCAAAATTGGTATTGACTGCAACTTTTATGACACAAGAGAAGAGATATTTTCATAGTGCACTTTGCGCTCTTTTTGAACAGTAAATGAACTGTTCAGAAAGAGCGCAAAGTGCACTATGAAAATATCTCTTCTCTGTAGAGTAAATGAACTGTGACAAAAACGTTGTGACGAAACCCAAATATCTAAAGTCTTTTTGTTTCTGGGGAGATTAGCGTTTGAAATAGAAATCCGTGTTGTTAAAATGTTCGTGACTTGTAAGTCATAAAGACTTAAATCAAAGTGACCCCGCGAACATCGTACCGCCTAACATTTTTTTTTTATCTTTCCCCCGTAAAAACCATCCTCTTACATCAAGAGATATTAAAAAAAATAATTAGCGAAATCGTTTCAGCTGCTCTCGAGATTTGCACTTACCAACACATTTAGCGATTCATTTTTATATTATTAGAAGATAAAGTGTTCTCTATCTATAAAAAAATAATAATATAAGTACAACTAAACGACTTGTGTTACTGGTGCTAACTCGACGATAGATTTAATGCAATAAATAAAACAGTAAATTCGCACTGGAATTATGAGATTAACATTTAATGTGACGTAGAGATTAAAACTCACCGTCTCTTAAGCCTCTCGTCTACCTGGGCCATCATGGCGGCCGAGGTCAGGTGTCCGTACTTCCGCTGCCAGGTGTACGTATCCAGGGACACCTCCTTCTTGAGTAGTCGGCGCATGGGCCGCTTCGGAGCCAGCGGCCGCAGTTCTGGATGACAGGACGATAACGGGTAACAACCAACCAGTCATTCAATCAAAACACGAAGCGCTCGTGGGCTAGTCGAACTGAGTGATTGGAATCAATCACTTGAGTTAAGCAACAACAGGCGCGGTCAGGTGCAGGATGGGTGACCGTCTCGTGACTACAGCTAGTGGCATTTTTCCGAGTGCTTCCTTCCGTGCTTCGCAAGGCACGTTGCCGTTGATGCCGGCTGTCATGTAATAGCAGTCAGTAAGCCATGTCAGTGGCCTTATGGGCGGCTTAAAAACTTCTGACGGTAAGGCCCACCACTGTCTTACAATTCTCTACCAACTCGGACTAAGCCCTGTGGTGGAGTATCGCCTAACCTTCCTGCGATGCAGGAAGAGATCCGTGCCCCAGCAGTGGGGACATACAAATGCTTGACCTCTTTTATTATGTAAACGGTACTTGCGAACTTTATTTGGTGCATGCAACCTTATTTCAATAAATTACTCTATTGTTATTTCTTATTTTAATTATTAGTTCATTCGGCAATGAATCCGTGGATGACAGACAAACCGTTTGAGATGTCATTTGGCGAAAAAGACCTATACCTAGTAGTGGGCATAATGATAATGAGGTTTACTACGGCCCTGGCAGACCGTTGTATACAAAAGATGTTGTACCGTCAACTATTTTATTTTATTAGGAAACCAAACAGTTTCATGATATATATTAAATAGTAATTTTCTTAATTAAGTTATGTGAACACGTAACCCAAGACGTTGTCGACATGTATCTATCATAAAAAGTTTAAAATTAAACTTTTGATGAAAAGGTGTTGTGCTGATAACTATTTTATTTTATTAGGGAAAACAAACACTTACATGTTTTTTACATGTTTTTTCGTAACTAAATTATGTTAACATGTAATCCCATGACGTAGTCCTCATGGTATCATAAAAAGTTTAAAATTTTATTAAACTATGTGTCTGCGCTAGAACTCTTTCAAATTCTGACTACAATTGACTTACCATCAATCTCCTTCGTTGGGGCAGCGTAAGTTGGTATTTTGACGTACGTTGCCGGAGTGTTATGCAAGCAGATGATTGGCAGACAACCTGAGTGGAGAACAACGCCATAAATTGTGTATTATTACGGGTTATTCCCCATTGGCGTGTCTTAGTATTGACAATGGGGTTTTTTGATGGGGATCAGTGGAATAACCCATTATTACGACCTTTAGTTAGAATATTTTCGGGGCTTAATCGCGTAGTAATTTATTGCTATTTTACCTCGACGTTTCGACGACGTTACAGTCATCGTGGTCACGAGAAGACTGATGGCTGGCAGCCGTTCGCATCTTCGGCTGATGAGGTTTCAGACTACCCTCAATCAGCCATCACAAAGCACTTTTAGAGTTGCGACACACTACACTGACAATGTCGGACGATAAGCCATGCGACTTTTTTCCACTCGAACACTTCTCAATCGGGAATGTGGTTTCAAATTGTCGCAAACGTGGGATCCCGTCATCAAGAAGCGAAAATATTCTATGTGTACAAGTCGCGAAAGTTTAAAATGTGTTATTACGACCTTTGATCCACAGCAGTATAAATCAATATTAGTCGGCATCTATTAAATTTAAAAAATGCTTATTTAGTAGAATATATTTCAGAGTATCCTAGGTAGAGACCAAGGCCTTGATTGTGGCATAGAGACAATACATTAATGCATGGACGCGTCGATTCTATTTCAGTGCCGCTCCAAGTACGAGTATATGCATTTGCGATCATGATTATTAGAGTAAAGGAGACCATTCACGCTTCATACTAAGTTGGGCCCAAACATGTAAGTGCCGGCCAGCGAAAAAAAAACTATTCTAAACGATGGGTCACATTGATTTGTTCATTTCATACTAAGTATAGGGAAGAGCGGGTGATCGTGCTCTTAAAGGGAAATTTCCCGCCAGGCAGATCGTGTGCCTGGGGACGGCCGGTCCAACTATTGTTAGTTAGACATTGTATTTATGGTATGTCATTGAAACACTTTGATTGCGCGATGCAGAAATGTTGGAGTTTGTAGTGCGCGCGCAGACTTGACATGTGCTCGCCACATCACTCCCCTTCAAGACCGTAGCTACGCATAGCTAGGTCTGATAGTAATTGAAGTCTGTGCTCTAAAGCCTGCAAGTGCCAGGTGACGCTGAGTCAGTGAGTCGACTAGCGGTTGAGGGTGTTCGGCGGCTAACAGTCTCTTCACCGGCGACAGTACCATGGAGACCGCGTATGTGGTAGGAACCGGTGAAGGCTGCTGTACCACTGGCAACGTGTACGTGTGCTGTGTGGCTGCCGTGCCGATGGGTTGGGGCAGATCACCATCAGTCCCAGTAGTCGGTGCGTTGACTGTAGTGAAACTGATGAAGTGAGAAGGAAGAATGCTGGCCTTGCTTTGAGACTTATGTATGTGGAGTGCTGCGAGAGCGAAGGAAGGTTGACAATGTTCTGTCAGGGGTCACCACTATAGGGAAGAACGGGTGATCGTGCTCCTCCACTATAAAGGGAAATTTCCCGCCAGGCAGATCGTATGCCTGGGGACGGCCGGTCCAACTATTGTTAGTTAGACATTGTATTTATGGTATGTCATTGAAACACTTTGATTGCGCGATGCAGGAATGTTGGAGTTTGTAGTGCGCGCGCAGAGTTGACATGTGCTCGCCACACTAAGAAACCTATATCCTAAAATGAATACTTTAAGTACTAGTAGACGTTAAAGGTCAGATTTTTCTATACATTTTTAATAATGCAGAACAGACGCTATAAGCTTCTCCTTTTTTTATCTTGTAAAAGTGTTGAGGAAGACTCCCTACACAAACCCTAATACCTACGTATATTTTATAAACACGTTACAATAATTTTTGGTCCAATGTATGGGAATATAAGATTTTCAATGTCTGACAGTAGTTAAACTATAGGCTTCACCGCTTTGGTGCCATAATATCAAATGTTCTGGACAATGTGCGTAACAGTTTGGTAATGTTTTTTTTCGTTGGCCAGCACTTTGAGTTTTGGGCCCAATTTGATGGTCTCCTTTTATCGTGACCTTTATATTTACTTGCATTGATATAAGTACATATCTAATGTTTACTTACAAGTACTTCTGTACCAAACCTTCCAGGAATGAAAAACATGTCACGGGACCCAACTGTCAATATCTGCTTTAATTATGCACTAGTAGGAGGATCCAGGCCTGGAATTCTATTCTATTCCTCATTTACGGATTGAAAAACCAAAGAAATCCATACTATTTCTGGACCAAACCCTTTACTCAGCAAACGCACCTCTATCCATCAGATGCACGACGATCCTGGCACAGTCGGTGGTGATCTGAAAGCCGATGAGTGGCACGTGTAGTGCCAGTGACGTCAGAGCTAGACCTCGCTTCGTCTCCCATATTATCAGGGTCTTGTCTTCCGCTCCTATAAAAATTCATCATGGTCACAGACGTCGAAAACCTGTAACATCTGTATTCATCGTATGGGGAACTTAGATTTTAGTCATAGTATTTTCAAGTTTTATACTCATAAACGTCGCCAAAAATCACCTTTTTAGGGCACCTAAAGTTCAATATTTTATTTAATTGTTATTTTTGACATTTGGAGAT
The DNA here is from genome assembly GCA_934045075.1 of Yponomeuta sedellus. Lineage (NCBI taxonomy): Eukaryota > Metazoa > Arthropoda > Insecta > Lepidoptera > Yponomeutidae > Yponomeuta > Yponomeuta sedellus. The sequence continues at coordinate 3,906,590 of OW203726.1, read as the reverse complement.
ATCAGCTTGTAGTAAAATAATGATACAAAATCCCATGGGTTAGTCCCGTAGTTGGCACTAAATTTAAGAAAGGGGGTTCTAATTGTTAAAAACCTACTTTAATGTTAATTTTTTTATCCATTTAGATTTATATGGAGCTAGATCACGTTACTATCAGATTTAGGAAAAAGTCTTAAAGTATTTGAAGATATTTCTGTATCTAGAGAGTTGTTTACAGCCTTGACAAAGTTGTACACAAATATCCGACCAATATTTAAATTATTTTTTAGTCTGACTGAAAGTACTTAACGTTGACACTGTGAAAAGAGACATAAACACCAAATTTTACATCTATCGTTGAACAAAAACTTAGTGACCAAAAAAAAGTAGGTAGTTCTATTTAGAATCGGTTAAATTTTAGCGAAAATTTCCGAGAAGATTTATTATTGCCGACCGCTGATTGTTATATTAGCATTTAAATAAGGGAAGTTCTCGAGAAAGACATCTCGTTAATTATGTACTGTCGTGGACAAAAGTGTCAGCAGAATCTTTTGTTTCAGCCAGAGATATACTGCCCAGGAAGTAGATCTACCTAGTGAACTTAAATGTCAATATTTGTACTAGTGTGTAGCGCCGAACTTATACAAGCTTCATCTGTGTAACTGAAAAAGCCGAAAACAGTTGGTTCACAATCGCGAGTAGAATACATTAAAGTAATTTTAGGCAAATGTTAATTTTTTAAAAACTTTATTTTTACTTGTTTAAATCTAAATCTTGCTTAAATATAAATCTTTAAGGCTGTGGTCCGAAGTTAGGCACAACTTTATAGGTATGTCACATTTAAGCCACTGTACATGACAACAACATGCCATAGAATTAAGGGTATAAAGTAATAGACGCAAGTGTGACTAGTAGGAATACATTTAAGCGAAAGCTGAAAATGTGCCTGCTATCCCTGCGGAAACACCCTCCTTAACCGAATCCCCCTGCAGTTCGCCTTTTAAGTATATATATATATATATATATATATATATATATATATATATATATATATATATATATATATATGGATTTTCTCCTTTATGTTATGTTATGTGTACTTATTTGTTATTTCTTTGCTTATAATTTTTTATTGCTACATATTTTTATTATCATATTATGTGCATTGTTACTTAGATATTCTACATTTAGTATATTTCACAGCATATTCTATTCTATTGACATTGTTTTACAAATATTATTTTTTATGTAAGATCTGTATGTAGGTATATTCTATACGTTATGTATAAATTGAAGAATAGGTGCTGACTGAAAATCAGTGTTGCAGGCCCAGCCTGCAGCAAATGCTGAGTCAGCTACCTGTTTGTGGCTGCGGGGATACTCGTACAATGCCCTTCTAAATTGTAAATGTTTGTTTTATATCGTATTCTTTGTTATATAATATTTTTCTTTGTTCTTTCTTTTCTTATTTGTCTGTATTATTTTAATATCGTTATGTGTGTTATGTGTATTGTATCTTTGTGGCTTCAATTAAATGTCTCTCTCTCTCTCGCTCTCTCTCAAATAATAACAGTTAAATTATGTTTACTAAATTTATTTCAATAACGGTATTTATAGAGCAAGGGAATTTATCACAAATTAAATCACTTGGATTTAATTAGTGATTGTGATTGTGAATGTAAATGTTATGTTATTAAAAAAAATTATGTAATTTTTATGTTCACTTTTAGAAAAAAACGTATAATACAACAAGTTATGATTTTTATTCCATTGGTGGCGCTAGTTATCGGCCCTAAGCGTCTTAAACGGGTCTAATCGCGATTAGACTTGGCGAATATATAACTATTAACGTTAATGCAAAGAAAGAGTAAAACCCTTAGGGGTCTTATAGTGTAGTGTGTAACGTCTAATGTATGGGTTGAGAATGTGTATAGGAAGTTAGTGTGTATCTGTGTAATTGAAAAACCTTAGATACAAAACACTGCATAGTTATACAATACTTACACCAAGTGTATTAGTAAGGCTGTTAGTGTAGAACCTCGGATCCACAATCTAGGACTTTAATCGATTTTCGCCTTTTGCAGCAGCAGGGACTTTATGAGTTAAGTTTTTTTATTATTCTTTTTTGGTTTTTTTATGTCATATCAATTGTATTTTGTATGAAGGTTTTATGTTGTAACGTGGTGTATGTTTCTGTTGATGTAATAAATGGTTTATTCTTTTCTTTTTCTTCTACCTATCAAGGTATAAATAACTGAATGACTGGGTTGTGAGTCTATGGATAGCTCTGCAAATGTCATAGTGCAAGAGGTTTGGATAAAGAGACCGACAGAGCATTCAGTTAGCGTTGGGGCTAGCCAGCTCAAGTCGACTTACCCGACACAGCTGTACTGCCGTCAGCCGTGACCTTTACACAGGTGACCTTCCCCAGGTGTCCGGACAGCAGATGCAGGTCGGAGCCGGTGTTTATATCCCACACGATGAGGTTACAGTCCCACGACCCTGACACGACCTGCGTCTTGTTAGTGATGGAGACAGCCACGCAGGTCACTATGTCAGAGTGGCCGACGAGCACCTGGCATGGGGGAAGTAACATTAATGGAGTATAATAATGCAGCCTGTATTCATGCCGTAGTGTAGTGTAGGACGCCCATCGACTAGGTGGGGTGACGACCCGCGAAAAACTGCAAGCAGATGCTGGATGCGGCAAGCTGAAGGCAGGGCGCTGTGGCGCTCATTAGGGAAGGGCTATGTCCAGCAGTGGACTAGTATAGCCGACGACGACGACGACGATATTCGTCTCACTAAAGGGCACAGGCCTTCTATCGAAGCGAGTGAGTATGGGCTTAATCATCCGCGTGCCAACCGCGGGTAGACGATTTCAAGCGCTGAGGTATGTGAACGCCTTAGACACTCAGGTTTCTACACGTTATTTTCCTTCAAGGTTAGCAAGTGGTATTGCTACTGTAAGTTCTTAAATGTACGTAACCTAGAAGAAAAAGTCGTGGGTACATGCCGGAAATCAAACCCAGAATGAGAAAAGCCGAGGATCTACCGCTGCGCTACCACCGCTATCTACTGCGTTTGGATAAATTAACTTTGTTCGAAAACATTTTACGTGACATAAACTGAAAACTACGGCTGGCTGAACTCAACAATTGTAATTTTTTTATAGCTTATAGACATCTCACTGCAGGACGCAGGTTTTTTTTTCAGAGAGAAAAGGCCTCAAATATGACGAAGAACTCATTTTGCATCACAATGATAAACCCGAGCTGAATTTCTTTCGCTAGTAATATTGTAGCGACGGTCAACTTATTTTCGTATCAGTATCGATCCCACTTCCTCTAAGAAAGCTTCCCTCCATCCAGCCACCGGGCCATGAACGCCATATTCATGAAGCCGGTAACTATTTTTTTTTAATATTAATGTAGTGCTTTTAACTGTCACTGGATTTTTGCTTTAAGAGCTTAATTAAGTGCTAAAAATTTTTTTCTATATATTCTATGAGTGGAGACTTATAATTGGCCTTCTGTATGTTTAATGTTTTTGTTACTCTTTGTTATGTGCTGTTAGTCTTCCCAATATTAAATAAATAAAACAAATATAATAAATGCGGAGAGTAATAAGGTAAAACTTTTCACGTAGTAATATTCTACAAAATTTAATGCAATGTATCTGTTGCGGAATCATCGTCATCATTATCAGGCTATATTAGTCCACTGCTGAATATAATATCCCTTCCCTAATGACCGCCATGTTGGGGAATGGCCTGTATAAATAAAAAAGGTAACGGAAACGGGTAAAGCAAAGTATAACATGGTTCTACTGAGTGCGTCAGTGGGTGGTCTCAGAGAACTCATAAGCATCTGCGAGGAGTTTGCCCGTAGTCATGGACTAAAATATAACATAAGGAAGAGCGAGTTTATGGTGTTCAAAGCTGGGACCAAGTGCCCAACACACGTACCGCCTGTAAAGTTAAATGGTGTACCTCTAAATCGGGTTCAGCGCTTTAAATATCTCGGCCATGTGGTGACTGAGGACATGCCCGATGACGCGGATATTGAACGAGAAAGGAGGGCGTTGTCGATTAGAGCAAATATGATATCCCGCAGGTTTGCTCGTAGCTCTAGAGAGGTGAAAACCACACTATTCAGAGCCTACTGCACAACTTTTTATACGTGCAGCCTGTGGGTGTGTTATATGCAAAAATCGTGCAGCGCTCTCCGCGTTCAATACAATAACGCATTTAGGGCGCTGATGTGGCTGCCCCGCTACTGTAGTGCGTCGGGAATGTTTGCTGATGCACAAATAGACGGGTTTCACGCAATCACGCGCAAACGGGTCGCCTCCGCGCGGGAGAGCCGCAACACCATGGTGCGGGCGGTGGCTGATCGTATGGACGGTCCGTTTCTGAGACACTGGATGAACTTACACTCTCCAGTCTCTCAGAAACGAGATCGAGCCTATTAGTAAAGAGTTGCTTGTATCATTTCATTGTTTAATTTATTGCATTTTGTTTTATTTCCATCTTTTATAATGTGTTATTTTTAATATGGATTGTGATTTATCTGAAATAAAATATTATTATATTATAATTATTATAATCAAATACACTAATGATAGCTGTAACAGATTTTAGGGAGACAAATAAAACGCATTTCATTCGACTGACACTCTTCCTCACTTTCATTGAGTCACTATAAAAATGTTGTTTTCACTGACCTGGGAAAGTTTCCCGCCGTCCAGCTGCCAGACCTTGAGTGACATGTCCATGGAGCCGGTGACCACGTGCTGGGAGTCCGAGGTGAGAGCGAAGCAGGTGATCCTCTCCGCGTGGGAGACTTGGCGCCGCTCATCCCCGCTGTCTCCGCCGGCTAGTTGCCAGATGCGGATGGAATTATCGCCGTCCGAGAGGACCTGGGGGAAGCAGTGTTGGTTCAGTGATGTCTGTTTAAGTTTAAGCGTGTCTGTCATTGTTTTAGATTCAAAATAGCGTTCAAAGGCTAAATGATCACTGCAGAGAAAATATGGAGCAGAGGGGACTGTCCTAAAGGTATTGCATCTGCGTAGTGAGATGATTTATATGGCGTCCAGTGGCACCTTCACTCATACTTTAGGACCCTGCATTGTCTGGAACATTGTATTTTAAATGGAGTATAGGCTTACACATTTTTCCGAGCGCTTCCGTGCTTCGTAAGGCACGTTAAGCCGTTGGTGCCGGCTGTCATATAATGGCAGTCGTTAAGCCATGTCAGAGGCCTTATGGGCGGCTTGATAACTTCTGACAGTAAGGCCCGCCACTGTCTTACAATCCTCCACCAACCCGGACTTGGCCCCCGTGGTGAAGTATGGCTCAACCTTCCTGCGATGCAGGAAGAGACCCGTGCCCCAGCAGTGGGGACATACAAGGGTTGATAAAGATAGGCTTACACTGCACCTATACCATCCTGACCAATTAGTCGGCCTTGCCCACATGAAAGATAAGTTAATACGGGCTTGGATAAGGAGAGAGACACAATAAAAAAACTACTGATTCGTGACAAATTCAGTGGCCACTTACAGCGAACTTCATGTTCAAGGTGACGCCCAAACTAGCTGAAGGGGCAGCGGTGGAGTGCAACACGATGCCGGAGTCGACCAGCCAGACGTGCACCTGCCGCATGCGGTCTCCGGACATGGCTCGGCGCCCGTCCATCATCAGCAGAGTCTGAAGGGCTGCCGAGTGGCCCTGGTGGAAAATGATCATACCGTGGTATCGATTGGTGAAGACAAAGTAAACTAAAATAGAAGTGATACACTTACAAAAAAAATATATATGAAAACCGACATCAGTCATACAGACATCATGGCACTAAAAAGAGCAGATATAATCTGTGTATAGTTTCAACGAATATAAAAATGAATTTTGAAGAATATTTTGGAGTCCGTACCCAAAGAGTATGAGCTGTTCTGGAACTGGGTTGGATAGATAGATAGAAAGTTTCCTAAAAGTTTTCATCAGATTTCACCAAATTAAAATAGCGCCAATCAATGGGACGTTATATATATTCGAAAAAAAACCAAGCATCACAATCAATTAAAATTATGCGTTACGAAGACTATGCGAAGTTATGCGTTACGGGTCGGTTTCGTTATATGTTTTATAAATAAATTTTCATTTCAAAAACCTCCTGACGCTTGCTGCATCGCTCGCATCTCTGACCAAAATGGTGGATCTCTCCAGATACTGTAGAGGCCTCCATGTTACCCTTCAGGCGAGAAGCCCCGAACAACAATATACGATAATCTGATTTAACAAACCTTATACGTCAACGAGGGCGAGTTATCTGCCAGTTGCCATACGACCACCGTACGGTCCTCGCTGCCACTTAGCACCATCAGATTATTGGGCGAGAAAGTGACGCAGGTGACATGCCCCATGTGACCGTTCAGGGTCGCTTGGAGCCGATGTGTGGAGAGTTGCCACACTCGGACTAGGCCGCGAGCGCATCCTGAGGCGGCCAGCTGGCCGTCCCGGGAGACTTCCAGACAGCTGATCGGAATCAGCTCGCTTTGCTCCGCCTGGGAATGCAGGTTTTATTGGTTGACAGGCACCTGATATGTCTGATAAAACACGGTGACAAGGACTGACTAGTGTCAATAAATCAGCATGTTCAATTCCACTGCTAGATGTAGGCTTCCCACAAGACACACCAGTTCTTTCTGTCTTCGACCATCTACATCCAGCCGCTGGTAGCATTTGTGATCTCCACTGGAGAAACTATGGACCTTATTATTAAATCCTATTGTGCAATCTGACAAAGGTATGGAAAAGTAACAAATGTGCTGTAAAGCGACACGCATTAAAGTACAAAGCTGTTGCCGCTTAAAAGCTTAAATTATTATAGTTCTTAAAAACCTATTAAGAGGCTAAAAATTTCACCCATGCCGGGATTCGAACCCGCAACCTCTGGCTATCCGTACCAGCGCTCTACCAATTGAGCCAATGGGCGACTCACGGCATCAGTGAAATTTCGAACCTCTTTACAATATTCTCTGTATTACGTACAGGCAGCGACATCTGACTTAAGCAAATTGCATTACTTATAGCCCCGACTACCTACTTTGCAGTTAGGTTTTAACATCGGAACGATATCACTGTAGAGCGCTGGTACGGATAGCCAGAGGTTGCGGGTTCGAATCCCGGCATGGGTGAAATTTTTAGCCTCTAAATAGGTTTTTAAATTTGTTCCTTAGCACGGGTTAGTGCATTAAAAATAAAAATAGTGTAATTATTATAGTTCTATTTTTTTATTTGCAAATGACGTAATACAGATGATACGAATTACGTTTGATGTCTAGAAAAAGCTACTAACTATTACATTTGTAACGGTGCAAACCTCTTTACACCATTTTTATTTCTTTTTCTATCTATCATTTTCAAATATTTAAATTACCTCTCACATTTTTCGATTTCCCTCATTTTTCATCATTACTACTTTACCCTTCGACCTGATCTGACTATTTTACCCGCTTATCCGTTTTTATCCAGTTTTCTTAAAATATTACTACATTACACTATTTTTATTTTTAATGCACTAACCCGTGCTAAGGAACAAATTTAAAAACCTATTTAGAGGCTAAAAATTTCACCCATGCCGGGATTCGAACCCGCAACCTCTGGCTATCCGTACCAGAGGTTGCGGGTTCGAATCCCGGCATGGGTGAAATTTTTAGCCTCTAAATAGGTTTTTAAATATTACTACATATCTACAAATAAAGCAAGAGTTGAAGTCGTTCCAGTTTTTTTTATTATTATAAAAGATATACAACATTTCACATTTATTTCCTTTGTATTTTCCTACGTCCTAAAACGACAAGTCATCCCCGTAGGGCGGAAACTCACCAACTCGAAAAACACCGTTTCGAGAAATCACGTTCAAAGTTTTGAAAACGAAAAAAAAATCTAGCGTCTGTTATACAGGAGACATTTTGAATGTTATTGTCTTAATGCATTTTCACTACAACAAAGCATTGTTTGATTTCCCTTAAAGGTATAAATTTACATCAATTTAAAAGTTATGATGGATAAACAGTTTTTCCCTTTAATATTTTGATCTTAATCCCGAGTTAGTGATTTTCTACTTAAAGTTAGTTAATTTCTACCCAGATTTGACTATTATAAGCAGAAATAACTCGTTTTTGTGAACTTACAACTAGTCTCTGGAAATGCATAACAGTCTCAGACATAACTAACTAAATTTGTTTTTTTTTGCGAACCAAAGAAGAAAACACTACAAAAAACTTTATTCAAAAAAGAAAAAGAATAAAAAGTGTCATAAATGACCGTAACAAAGAACAATAGCTAAATGTCTTCTTCATCGTCTTCATTAACATCGGGCTTGGCGAGTCTATGAATGGTGAATTTAACAGTAGGAAGAGAAGCAAAATGAAATGAAAAGGTTTTATTCAAAGTAGCGCAGAAACTGCGGCTTAATGAACGTTATAATTCAAACTGGGTGTCCATTTCAAAATCTAGCTCATTTTGAAGGAAAAATGAACAGAAACCTCCAAACTTAGTCTTTTCAAAGTTCTTAATTAACAAAGTTTACATATTTATTATAAAACATAGAACTCATGCATTATCTTTAATTCCAGACATCATTGTCATCTAAATAATCGTTTATGTTATAAAAGTTCTTTTGGCACAAAGTTTGCTTAACATTTTTTGAACCGCATTTCAGGTAAGCTTAATATATCTTCAGGGATTTTATTATAGAAGCGTATACAATGCCCCATGAATGATGTGGTTAACTTTACCAGCCTAAATAGAGGTAACAAAAGTTTATGTCTATTTCTAGTTTTACATTGTGTTGGCTACTTAAAGTTTTAAAGTTACTGGTATTTTTCCTGACGTACAAATTTTTTCATAGACATAGGTACTGACTGGCAACTGTCAGGATGTTAGTTTCTTTAAAGAAATCTCTTAACGAATCTCTAGTGTCTAGCTTATAAATGAATCTGATCGCTCTCTTTTGCAAAACGAAGATGGTCTCAATGTCTGCTGCCCGTCCCCACAGAAGTATGCCATAGGACATAACACTATGGAAGTTACTAAAATAAACAAGCCTTGCAATTGCGACGTCAGTAAGTTCCCTAAATCTTTTAACTGCATATGCTGCTGAACTAAGCCTATTTGCATTTTTTTCTGTATGTGGACCACATTTAAGCTTTGATCCATTGTGATACCTAGAAATACAGTTTCATTCACAAGCTCTAATTTGTTATTCCCCAATATAACATTGCTATCAACTGTTTTGACATTTGGAAGAGTGAACTTTATAATTTTTATCTTTTTTGAATTTAACAGTAATTTATTAGAAGTAAACCAATTTAGCACCCAAGAGAGAGCATTAGGTATTTGTATTGTCGAAGTCATTCTCTTGTATCTTAATTTTAAAAATAAGCAATGTGTCATCTGCCAATAACACTATCTCTGACACATTTTGAACCATGAACGGCAAATCATTTACATATACGAGGAAGAGGAACGGCCCCAATATCGATCTTGTGGCCACCTCTGACCCTGAAGATTTAGTTCTATTTATTTATATCAGCTCTTTGAAATCTCCTTCTAAATATGATGTCATAAGTTTTAGCTAAAACCATAGACCAAAAAGGTATGTTAAGTCTATGCCAAAACTAACTAAAGTGGCTTAGGTGGCGACGAGACTGTACTTTGGGTAGGCATAAAATAATTAAGTACATTTAATTAATTGTTCCTTTCAATGTGGCTGTAAAACATTGTAGTTAGTTAGTTTTTGAAGTTTTTAAATTTGGAACTATGGCCCCTATGAAAAAACTGGTTAGACAGAAATGTAGAGAAAAAAAATGCGATCCTAATGCTACTAAACGCTCATTTTCTCCTTAAGTCGACTTGGTGAGTTTCCGCTCTACGGGGACGAAGTACTTAATACTAACAATATAGAAGCAAAACAAAACAAAAAGACGCAAAGAGGAAAATCTTCCTAATCGAACGTATTTATAACCCTTCTTCTCTACAAAACCGTTCTTGCTTCGTATAAATAACAAACTGTTATAAATAAAGAAACAAGACATTATAAACCTATTTAGAGGCTGAAAATTTCACCCATGCCCATTGCCCATTGGCTCAATTGGTAGAGCGCTGGCACGGATAGCCAGAGGTTGCGGGTTCGAATCCAGGCATGGGTGAAATTTTCAGCCTCTAAATAGGTTTTAAAGTTTGTCCTTAGCACGGGTTAGTGCATTAAAAATAAAAATAGTATAATCATGTGGGTACAATGATATCGTTCCGATGTAAAACCTAACTGCATAGTAGGTGGTCGGGGCTGTAAGCGATGCAATTTGCTTAAGTCAGATGTCGCTGCCTGTACGTAATACAGAGAATAGTGTAAAGAGGTTCGAAATTTCACTGATGCCGGTGAGTCGCCCATTGGCTCAATTGGTAGAGCGCTGACACGGATAGCCAGAGGTTGCGGGTTTGAATCCCGGCATGGGTGAAATTTTCAGCCTCCAAATAGGTTTTTAAATTTGTCCTTAGCACGGGTTAGTGCATTAAAAATAAAAATAGTATAAGACATTATAATTCAAATTGCATCGAAAACACAAAGTAAAAGAGTAGGTGAATAAGCAAAATATACGAAATACATTTTTGTGTAACAAAAACAAAACAATCGTCAAGAGAACATTGTGAGTCGTACAGAATCACCATAATATTTTCGATATTGCGCACTTTATAAATAACCGAGTTAGGATGAGCTGAAGTTGATGAATGGATATATTCTGCAAAAACTGTTACCACTTAAGATTAAACCAGCTCGCTAAGCTTGTAAAATTGTTAGCAGAGTTTTGAACGCTTTGTGCACATAACTTATTGCTGTGATGATTAAAACAAATTAGGCTTTAGCTAACCCTCTTCTACTTAGATCCACTAACAAATTCTAAGAACACCAAAATTAGTTTGCAGACCAACTTTTCGCTTACCCTAGCCAGACTGAAAGTTACCAAGTTCGTCAAAGTTGTTACCAAAAGATTTTAACCAAACAAAAATATTGCTCTTTTCCCCGCAATTTAAAAATAATAAATGTCGTTTTGCTATGGCCGTCGCCAACATTGTGGCTTTAATACGAGTAGTCTGAAATAAAGACCTCAGTTGTCAAACTTGTGATACAGAACTAGGGGTCACTAGTAGGCTTATGAGAATTCGATAAAGGTGAAATCAGACGGTTTATATTGGTTTTCATTAATTTGTGTCATTCATTCCGCGATTCTACTGGAAATGAAACGTCAATAACCAGCATAAACGTCAATTGTTGAATTAACTATTTGTAAAGGTATTCAAAAAAGTATTTTTTTTATTGATATAACCCGTTTGGATCAGTATAACCGGAATCATTCACTGTCACAGACTTAAGAGAGACTTAAGACAACTGTCACAGAGTGAAAGTTGTGAATGAACGGTATTTTTTTCGGATTGTCATACGCATCACCATCAACAGGATAAAAAAAATAATGGGCGTAATTTTTACAACGTTATGACACGTGTGCACAACGAACGAATAAAAATTATGTTCAGTCGAATGAACCCTCATACAAAATAAATTGTTTGATGTCGCCTTAAACTAAAAGCAACAGATTTCGGACCTATACAAAATTTGATAAATACGAAAGCACTTAAAGAGAGGCCTGTCTCTTAGTCAAAAGGTCTTATTGATCTCTCGTTATTGGCAAATCTATCACCAAGTTCAGTATTTTTTTTCATGCAAAATGTCTACGAAATGAAAAAGGTTAAGCCTTCGTTTATGGGTTTTGTGAAGTCTACTTATTTGTGGAAGTTACTGAAATTTCACAACATTTTTTGATTTGTCAAATGGTATAAAAATATTATTGGGAATATTAAGATTTGCTAAGATTTGATTGACAGATTTAATAAAATTTATATTTTACAAACACACTTATTATGTTTTTTTTTTCTTTGACTGATATTTTTTAACATAATTATTGTATAAAAACCGGGTTTCACGTACTCTATCAAAGGTATCGCAGCCTTCGATAAATCGTTGTCCCATATAGAAACTGTGCATTTTAGAGGTAATCTTGCAGTGGGTCGATGTTGAACGTTGCATTTCGACCAATATTTTGATAAAGTGTCTATAATACTATAATATAGATTTAAAAAAAAAAACAATCGGAGGCTAAGAAACCGGTAGTACGTCATGCACGGAAGTCCGTCATAGAAACATACAAAACTAAAAAGCTACATATGATACAATCAGTTACTGAATCCTAAAATTTCAAAATTATACAGTGCTACACAAGACATAAGTCTCGCGGATGTACCTGCGCAGATGAGCAAATTTTGGATGTGCGGCAAGTTGATCGACCAATCAGAGAGTTTCATTTTATGGCAGGCCGCGCGCCTTTGTTGCTATTGGTTGATTCAACGTTATCGATTAGTTTGGCAATATTAGCGTGAGCGAAATAGGTACGAAATAGTTAGCGTGAGCGAAATAGGCAATCAATTCTGCACCTTAACCGTATCGGTTAGAGATCATGTTGAATGTACATGCTTCGGGTACTTTCGTTACACTTCTTTCTAGTCTGCGCGAACGTAGATTCCCGAAGGGACTTTTATGACGTATGTATGTACTGTACCTATATGTTTTTTCGACCACATACATGTTTCGATATAAAAGGAATATTTTCATACTGCAGGGTACAAAACAAAAAGCAATAGAGGGAACTTGTTACCGGAAATAGCAGTCTCGTCGTAAATAACTGGCTAGGGGACTGGGAACTTATATTTTATGGGTGTTGCAATAGCTAACAATGTATTTAGTCGTGGAATGAAAGCTACGAGTATTTTAATGGCACTGGTTAGCAATGTTGCTAGTGGAGAAATTATACAGAATGTTGCGAGTTTTGCGATGAGGTGAATTTTATTAAACTACAATTTTTTATGACTATGGCTGTGACAGTACAGTCGAAGCAAGTCAACCTTTACATTTAGTGGATTGGTCTCGTGTGAACTGTTCATGTGCGGAATTGATTCGAAATCCGTTCAGTATGTAAAACACGTACATAACAGAATATGTATTTAGGTACTTATGCGTAACTCCAGTAAATAATATAATTTTACTAACTTTAAAATAACTTTAATGATATGAAGATTCCTTAGAGTTTAGGAACACATTTTTTAATGTTTGCCCTTTTTCCATGAAGCCTAGTCATTCCATCGTGCTCTTTCCTACCTAATGATATAAAGAGGAAAGTTTTTATTATTTTTCTAACGTTTCCTTCGTTTACTAATGTAAGCAAAGGAAACGTTAGAAAAGTAGAAAAAAAAGGAAAACATAAGTGTGCATTATAGTATTTTCTAAGGTTAACACGAGCACTAGACCACGGCATCTGTAAAAGTGCCGAAACGTTGGAAAATTGTAAAAATGTAATAAACGAGCATAAATCCGTATAGAAACAGTTTTAATTGTAAGTGTGCATTATTAAAACTGTTTTTATACGGATTTATGCTCGTTTATTACATTGTTTACAATTTTCCAACGTTTCGGCACTTTTTCAGGTGCCGTGGTCCCGGAAGTGTGCATTATTTAATTTTAACCCATTGATTTTCCACGCACAGTTCGCTTGGTAGAAATGTTGTCCTGTCAACATTATTGGGTTACACCAAATACATTTGAACTTACCTGCAGTAAAGTAACATTCGTGGTCGACTTGGTTGGCTTCCTCTTCGTCTGTTTTGTTGGTCGGAAATTGGTCAGATTGTCCTCCGTGTGGAACGAATATATCGTCACCCGATTGCCCCCTGGGAATAAATGAAAAGCTTAGGGAACTAATCCACTAGCGTATTTATTGAGACTTGGTAGTTCCCTAGCCATGTCTCAATAAATACCGGGGGGAACTTAAAATTTGATTGAGATGGTACTACTTCAATACTAATCTTACCTACTAGTCTTACCTATATATAAAAATCCCGTGTCACATTGGTTTTTATCGAATTCCACCAAAACGTCTTCACCGTTTTTTTTATTGATTGAAGATTTATTCGAGACTTTCAAACATATATCCAAAAAATACAGAAGTTGGTTTCTGCCAAACTGCATAACAGATGCTCTTGGATTTACAATTTAAAGTACTCCTATTTGTTAGGTACATACGAATACTATAAAAAATATTTGAAAACTCCCTACACGCTTCCCTGTTGCTTTTCCTACGCCTAAACAAACATAAACTTTTAATCCCAAGATTTAGGCTGGCAAAAGTTAATATATCCTTCATGGGGCATTGTATACGTTTCTATAATAAAATCCCTGAAGATGTATTAAGTTTGACTAAAGCGCGGTTCAAAAAATGTGTAAAGTATACTTTTTGCCAAAAGAGCTAATATAATAATTAAGGATTATTTAGATAACAATGATGCCTGGAATGAAAGCATGTAAAATTGGTGAAAATTGTTTAAACTTTGAAAAGACTAAGTTTGGAGGTTTTTGTCCATTTTTTCTCCAAAATGATCTAGATTTTGCAATGGACACCTAGTTTGACTTGTAACGTTTACTATCTGCGCTACTTCGAATAAAACCTTTTCATTTCATTTCCTAAGGCTGGGGTTCGGTCAGTCACATGACATTGCCATAGCAAGATGTCACTGTGCCGGGCATAATCAAAACTAGCCAACTACCTACACACGGTATAGTTTGAACCAAACATGGCAACAACAGTTGACACAACGGAAATTGTGTAACTTTTTCTTATATGTAACTTTCCAGAAAATCTTACATCTTAAAGAAAGAAAGTAAGTAAATAAATAATTTTTTGTGTATGTATTTTTTTGGCTGTAATACACTATAACCTACATATTTTAAAAGACTGAATATTTATAGAAAATAGCAGAATGTGGAACGTTAGGTCGGGCAAGCTGAAAATAGGCGAAGTTTGACCTATAAATTATGCTGGATGAGAACAGTTTCATCGAACTAGCTTAGTTCAAGATTTATGTGGCTGAAATGACTCTATATTTGATAACTTTTTTTTTGACACACACCAAACATAGCGGCCAAGATTCTCAGCATTGAGGGACCGATTGATTGACTGAGTATATATATGTGGTAATTTTCTTTTTTTATGTACAATAAGGTGTTTTTATCGCTATGTAATGGTTTTCTACTTTTATAAAAATAGATTTTGGCATTTAGAGATATTCATAGCACTAATCGAATCTTATCGACTAAGTAGCAACTGAAGCATTTCCATAGTCGGTTGTCTGGAAGAAGTTGCTTTAAACAATACTGCCGCGAATTATATTGTAACTTTGTAAATACCTCATGTTTGTTTTGTCCTCGTGTATAATAAAAATATTGTTATCTTATGTTTATATTATTTGAGTTAAGATGGTAACGCCAATACAGAGTTTTTCGTTGCTATTTTCTCTATTGAAAACCGACCCAAAAACCGCTAAAAATACATTATGAAACGTATTGACATTTAACAAATACAACGTAAATTCTTTACGACGAAATAAATTTCTCCTTCCTGTATGTTTAAGATTAGCTCACCTGCTGCCAAGAGAAAGTGGTCTCTATCAGCTATGGCCAAAGCTGCCAAATCGTGTGCCACGGCCAGGGTCTTCAGCAGCTGGGCGCTGTGCAGGCTGTAGAGGTACACCCGCTGGTCTGCGCAGCCGATGGCGGCACGAGAAGAGTCATGCGCCACTGAAAAGCACTTCACCTGAGGAGGAATGGTTTGTTGAGGAGACTTTATAGCTAGGGGTGTAGGGATAGCGTTTCTTATCTAATCATAATATGCTAAATTGTTTTATTAGCATGCACTGTTGACAAATGTATTGGGTTAGTCTTAAGTAGACATCTTAAATACATTCATCCATATATCATTGTTTGTCCATTTTACTAAACAAAACGCATGGTTGGTTTTTTAGTCGAAAACTGCCTATATAAATGAAGTGATCGGGATACTATTATGGACAACACGCTGCCAATTTTATAAACAAAGTTTAAGAACTCCCGAGAAAATATTTATTTTGAATTAGAATCTTATTTAGTAAATTGACCATATTATGTTACGATAAATAGACTGTTTTATTTTACGTAATCTTAATCGGTGAGTCGCCCATTGGCTCAATTGGAAGAGCGCTGGCACGGATAACCAGAGGTTGCGGGTTCGAATCCCGGCATGGGTGAAATTTTTAGCCTCTAAATAGGTTTTTAATTTGTCCTTAGCACGGGTTAGTGCATTAAAAATAAATATAGTATAATCTTCATTGCAATATAACCTAAATTTGTACGCCAAAACCAAAACACAGAGCGACTTTCCTATCGTACAACAAGTTGTATAATTTACTTATGTTTATAAATAAAGAAATTGATTCATTGATTAATGACTCCCGAGGCTCATACTATAGATTATAGATAGATTTATATAGATAGAGGCTCATACACAGTTTTATGTAAAAGTCTATAGTTAAGTTTTACCTAAATGTGAAGGAAGACTTCGTTAGGAAACCTGAGTGTCTGAGCGGTTTACATACTTCTGCACTTGAAAACGCTCCGCGTTGATACGCGCTGAGCACACACCAGAAAAGGCCTGTGCCCTGCAGTGGGAAGTATATAGGCTGCTTTTATTTACCTAATAAATAATCCCAATTAGACCCGTTGAACCCGTTGACTTACTATGTAAAAGATAGTCCAAAATACTCTATCAGAACTTTCTTTTAAATAGGTGCTACTTGTGGCTGTCTATTTTGCTTTACAAAGAGAAGGTAAATATGGCTTGCTTCATCGATTATTTGCAGTGTGAAATATATTTTTTTACGTAGCCAATATACGTCATTCTGTAGGGCACACGCCTTCTCTCAGAGAGAGAGTATGGGCTTAATAACCATGCGTAACCACCGACGATTGGACGGCCTCGGTGCCGCAGCCGTTTGGCACGCTGACTGTAAAACCGAAGGTCTCGGGTTCGTTCCCCGGCCGGGTCAAACTAGGAAACGAACTTTTCTGGTTTGTCTCGGGTCTTGGATGTTATCTATGTATTTACTGTATTAAATCTATCGTTGAGTTAGCTCCTATAACACAAGTCATTTAGTTGTACTTAGTATAGGGCTAACGAGATCTGTGTAATATGTTTATCAATATTTATTATATTTCTATTTATTTATATTTCAAGCGCTGAAACACGCGAACACCTCAGACACTCAGGTTTCCTCACGACGTTATCCCTCGACGTTAGCGAGTGTCATTGCTACTATGACTTCACAAATGTACGTAACTTACAAAACGATGTCTTTGGTTCATGCCGGTTCGTTAGGCCGGCGATCGAGATAGTTAAAGAGGCACAATTTTAAGTTTAAATTATTGATTACAGACCTTCAGGAAATATATATAAGACTAGATTAATACGCTTTATTGCACACCATACATTTTGAGAGTACATAAAAAACTTAAATATCTAAGTTACATAGTATACAATTGGCGGACTTATACCTTTGGTCTTAACCTTAGGATGGATAGGACTGAAAGATGAAGAGAGAGATATTTTACTAAGCAGAACTTTAGACATTCCGTGGAGTTTAAATTAAAACGATTCTCCAAGTAGCTGGAAGTATTTTAAAAGAAAGCCAATCCGAACCGGAATGGAATATCTCAACAGAGACGAAAACCCGCAAAATTGTTCTTCTTGCTGAGAACAATACCACTTTTCCGCGAACTTTCCAAAGCAAATAATAAACTTGTAATAACTAGACTAGAAGCGGCGGTAGGCCAGGGGGTAGGATTTTGGACTCCAAAACGAGAGACCTAGGTTCGATTCCCAGTGCGGGCATATACCAATGACTTATATTTGAGATTATACTTGAGAAATTATGGTAGGGTAAAGTTTTTCTTCCCTCCACCTTTTTCTTCACTACACTACGGCCCGAAGCGGCTTACATTTTACATTGCATTCAGTAAACAGAAAAAAAACTATTTACGTTGAAATATATTTTTCATACTCGGAAAGTAGTGTTGATTTGATCTGATTATTGGGTGGAAAATGCTGTTTCCCTGCATAGAGAGGGAAAAACTCATTCAAATTACTACCCGCCTACGGGCCGGAATGAACTTCAAAAATAGAACTATTGTCAGCTGTGAAAAGTTTTTTATAAAAAAATGCTGCGGCCATGTGAGTTTCTAAACAGCCAGTGTAAACTTAACACAAAACTTCTTTGAGCGGAATAAGCTACAACAATTGCGCGGTGAGTTTCATATTTAAAATTTAAAAAGTCGACATAACTTGGCGGGATACTAATCTGTCATATATAATATATCTGTGACGGAATTCAAAAAAATAGGTAATAATCTTTATGCCACACCTGGCAATAAAGTGGCTTTTTCCGCACGCTGCGCGTACGGAAAAAGCCGCTTTCTGGCCAAGTGTAAACATAAAAAGATGTACACAACACGGGAGGTAATAAAGAAAGCTCTCGATCGCATATTTACGTCCCTCGCTTGCAGCTCGGGCCGCAAACTTCTGCGATCTCGGCCTTTCTTTGTATTACCACCCTAGTTGTGTAATGTACTATTAATAAATCCGAATAAAAACAGTTTTAATTATGTCTAGTGCTCGTGTTAACCTTAGAAAATACTATAATGTACTATTAATGTTAAGATTTGAATATTAAAAATGAGTTTTTATTTTCCTCATATTCGAAATGAAAAGTAGAGTGTTTAATAGCTGAAATACCCCGTCTAAATACCTCGGAAATTGATTTTTTCGACCCTTCGTTAACAATCTACTGTTACACAATTTTTATCTTTAATGCACTAACCCGTGCTAAGGAACAAATTTAAAAACCTATTTAGAGGCTAAAAATTTCACCCATGCCGGGATTCGAACCCGCAACCTCTGGCTATCCGTACCAGCGCTCTACCAATTGAGCCAATGGGCGACTCACGGCATCAGTGAAATTTCGAACCTCTTTAAAATAAAAATTGTGTAATCATGTGAGTACAGTGATATCGTTCCGATGTTAAACCTAACTGCAAAGTAGGTAGTCGGGGCTGTAAGTGATGCAATTTACTTAAGCCAGATGTCGCTGCCTGTACGTAATACAGAGAATATTGTAAAGAGGTTCGAAATTTCACTGATGCCGTGAGTCGCCCATTGGCTCAATTGGTAGAGCGCTGGTACGGATAGCCAGAGGTTGCGGGTTCGAATCCCGGCATGGGTGAAATTTTTAGCCTCTAAATAGGTTTTTAAATCTACTGTTACTTAGTTTCTACTTTATGTACATTTGTGAAGTTAGCGTAGCAATATCACTCGCTTGCAGCGAAGGAAAACATCACAAGGCAACCTAAGTGTCTGAGGTGTTCAAATACTTCAGCGCTTAAAATTAGCGTGGTCATTACCTATGTCCGTACTTTCTCTCTCTCTGAGAGAAGGCCTGTCGTCCCCTGTGGTGGGACGATTATAAGTGAAAAAAAAACTTGGCCTAGACGCATTTAAAAAGATAGCAAACACCTCTTCGTAATGAAGTTTTGAAATTGTGAAAAGCGTGATTGATTGAAAGAGGGACATTGCTTTATTACTCCGCAGTGGATGGAAATCCTATAAATTAGCGATCAGAGGGATTTTGTCAACCAGTGCAATATTTAGTTTGGTTAATACCTCACAACTCACACCAAAACTTTTTAGATGGATTTATTTTTAAGGTAAGTGAACGCCTGTGGCGGTTTATATTGACGTATGACCTGTAAATAGTATTAATATATTCATATTTGCACCGACCACCCGTCTTTCATCTCCTTCAGTACCGTCCCGTTATAAGGTTGTCTGGAAGAAATTGCTTTCAGCAATAGGGCCGCCAATTGTACTGTGTATCTTTAAATGTATAATAATATGCATTCTGGTGTATAATATAGAATATTCTTATCTTATTTTATCTTATGTCCCTGCCAACTCATTAAATCAGCCGTGCAATTGAACGATTTGGAAGTTTATCAAGCGGAGGCATTCAATTACAATGCTAGCCTTTTAGTTATCTACCGCGTTGTCTAAAACGTTTCAGGACTTGGCTGACCAAAAACTAGCTTCTTTATTAAAAGGCTGAATGTAGAGCCGCCATTTAGTATGGAAATTTATTTTAATTTATTTCGTTTAATTTCGAAAATGCTCAATTTTAGACCCACAAAGACTAATAATGCTAATAGAACGAAAGGGATCTGACAGGATCGTGGCATGTAGTAGCCCTTGGTCTGGGATGCAGGGGTGGGTTTATGAGGTGGGCACGCGTGGTCATTAAGCCTATACTCTATCTTTCTGAGAGAAGTCTTGTGACCTGTGTAGTGGGATGTATACACGCGACAAAAAAAATCTACCCACTAAAAATAGTATATCAATTTCATTACAAGTGCGGAAAGGCTGTCATTGCAAAGAGAGAAGTTTTTACTAAAAAAATCATAGAAGTTTTTATGATTCATTCAAATTCGTATATTTCTAAAAAGAAGCTACTAATTTGTTTCAATATCAGATTTAAAGATTTGATTGAATGAGTTAGGTTAGGTTTCATTTCATTTCATCATATAAAATTTCATTTTCATTTCATATCAATAAAAAAAATCTACTGAAGACTTGGCTGTATGGGCATAGTTCCCTTTGCCTACCAGAATGGGTGAAGAAAAAAAAATCTCGGCTTATATTCTTTTTTAATACAGTTGCTCAAAAAGTGGCGTATTACAGGGACGTATAGCGTGCGGGATGTGGGCTATTTATTACACACTCGTGCTTTTTTTTACCTTCCCCGCACTCGTGCGTTTTCTTTCCCAACTGTCCAAATAATGTCTATTAAAAGGAAAAACCAACCATAAAGTTTTTACTAAAAAAATCATAGAAGTTTTTATGAGTTACTAATTTGTTTCAATATCAGATTTAATGATTTGATTGAATGAGTTAAGTTAGGTTTCATTTCATTTCATTAAATTTCATTTTCATTTCATATCAATAAAAAAAATCTACTGAAGACTTGCCTGTATGGGCATAGTTCCCTTTGCCTATTAGAATGGGTGAAGAAAAAAATCTCTGCTTATGTTTTTTTACGGTTGGCGCCATTTTCCAAAGTTGCGAAAAAAGCAATTTAATAAAGAATTTTTCTTTATTAAATTGCTTTTTTCGCAACTGTATTAAAAATAGTCGTTCAGTACACGTGCGGAACCGTCATCAGTGTTGCCAACGTGGGCGATTTTTCGCCATTTAGGCTACTCGGATAGAAAATCGGCGACGAAAAAATGTGAACGGCGACCGGTCGCCTTTTAGGGCCTCAGAGGGCAACTGAACAAAAAAAAAGAAAAAGGTAGTGTCGAAATATCGACATTATTAATGCGGCCAGTACACAATGGCCCATTCTGGCCCACGGCTCGCCATTGCCATTGTGTACACGGGAATTCTCCCGTGGAAGTGGAAGAAGGAATGGTGTGTAGTCGCGGACAATTGCCTATCGTGGCGCGCAATCGGACAGTTGTCGGTTTTTTGGGCACACTTTAAAGGAATCCCTGTTGACACAGTGGCCCATAGTTTAGTTTAGTTTAATTGACCTTCAAGTTTTTTTATTTATATCAATCTGAGCCCGTAATTTTGCGCCTTTTGCGCCATTTTTTTTTAATAACTTTGTTGTTGTACATACTTCTGTAATACTAATCAGATAAAATAAATAAATAGTAAATAAACAAACAGCTGCGGCCGCTACTTCCACGCCCATCGCAAGTGGTTTGCCAGACAGCAATGAGCCACGCGCCATTGTGTAAACAGCAAGTGATCGTGGCCTACAGTTGGCAATGGCGAGCAGTGGACCAGCATGGGCCATTGTGTACTGCGGGCTTAAAGCTAGAAGATTCTTTGCTGTTGCTAATAGGAGATGAAGCAGTATCTGTTGTGTAAATTATTTTTATTTTAATTAAGTAATTTGCTTTAAAGATATACTAGTGTTTAAGTGTATAGTCTTTAAGAATAGTATATTTTTAAAGCAAATTACTATGTTTTAAATTGTACAATACAATAACAACTTTTTTTAAAAATACCTAGTAAATAATTTTTCAAAACTACCTTTGTATTTTATTTTTAACGTTTTGAGTTTAGGCTACTTCTTTAGGCTACCTCGGCAAAAATTGGGCTACTTTAGGCTACTTAAGCTTTGAAAAACGGCGATATCACTCTGTGAGTCGTTGGCAACACTGACCGTCATTGCAACTTGTTCCGACTGTCAACCCTCGCCTTCGGCTGCGCCTCGGCTCGGGTAGACATTTGTCGGAATTCTTTTCAATGACAGCCTTTCCGCACTTGTAATGAAATATACTATTAAAAGTATGTAAGTATCTGAGAACTTTCGGTTTATCCACGATGTTTTTTTTACGCTTAGCGATACTGCTGTTAGAAATACAAGATTTAAATTTAGTCCCGCTTTTCTTACATTCATATATTGTGAAAGAAACAGGATTCTTACGACTATTATAAATAATAATGAAATGAAATTAATTTTATTTCAACGTAAAGAATTTACGTTCCGTTTGCTGAACGAATGTCAATGTAAACGTACTATGAAAAACTGTACTATGTACAATGTAAGCCACTGCTTTCGGGCTGTAGTGGAATGGTAAAAAAAACTCCACTTTGCCCGAACTATATGTCCGAATATATGTGTACAACCTCAAAAGATGTATTATTCTCTATGTTGAAAATTTGCATTACATTTTTTTTCAATACTAATATCTTGTTTGGACTCAGGCGCTACTTTGCGGAAATCCATAATACCATTAAAATGTGAAAATTAGTTTGCTTATACTAAAATCGTTGATGTAATATGAACCTACTATCCAGCTCAAAGCAAAAAAGTCGATTCAATAACGGCAAATATCACGCTTTATTTCATTTTCCCTCTCGGAGATATTGGACTAGATTGACGATTAACTGAGTGTGGTAGCCGCGTAACGAAGTTATAGGAATCGAACACTTAGAAAAAAATACCTTCGTTTTTGTGTAGTGTGTGACAATATTTTTATAAAAAAAACGGATTTGTGCGCGTGGGATTCACCCACCGAGTGTTTCGAACAAATTTGTAGGTACTTACATAAATTAATAAAATAAAAATCAAACCGAAAACTGTTTCATTCAAAGAAGCAAAGAAACTGCGAGTTAATGAACGTATAAGTTAAACTAAGTGTTCACTTCATAATCTAGATAATTTTGGAGAAAAAATAGACAAGAAATCTAAAAAAGTAGACTTTTCAACGTCTTTGATTAACAGGATTTAAATTACAGCTTTAATTCTAGATATAATTATCATCTAAATAATCTTTTATGTTTAAGTAGTATAGTAATAGTTGAGAGTCTCGTTTTTTTATGGTTTAATTACAAATTGTATAGTTTTCACACTTAAGCCTCTACTTTTTTTAAATTTAAAGTATCGCAGAAACTGCGGATTAATGACTGTTACAATTCAAACTAGGTAACTACTTGTGGTTTGAGATAATATTAATTGTCAAGTTTCATAATTCTAGGTTAACGGAAAATACCCTATAAATTTTGATTCCCTTGAGCGTCGAAATATACCTAAGTATTAAGCGGCACAAACGGCCGTATCTTTATTTAAATTATTTCTCGAAGCTTCGAGGCAGTCCTAGTCTTGAGTATGTAGTTTTAATTTCAACTATATATTTTAACACTTTCCTAAAATAAAGGGTCTTCACAGACAGACAAACAGACAGAGAGGCAGACAGACAGACAGAGAGACAGACGAACAAAGGACAGACGGACAACAAAGAGCTAAAAATGGCCTCTTACAAGAATTATTAAAATAAAACAATGTCTATTTGCGCAGCACGTTTAGCCGTTGGTGCCGGCTGTCATGTAGTGGCAGTCGTTAAGCCAGTCAGACGCCTTATGGGCGGTTTGATAACTTCTGACATTAAGACCCGCCACGGTCTTACAATCCTCCACCAACCCGGACTTGGCCCCCGTGGTGGAGTATGCCCTAACTTTCGTGCGATGCGGGAAGAAAGCCGTACGCCAGCAGTGGGGACATACAAGGGTTGATATCTGTTTACAACCACGACAGGTTTTAAAAGTAAAACAGAAGGCAATTTGCCTCTTACACGATTGACATTTACGAGTATTTCATATTTTACAACGCGCAAAATGCCTTCATTCCAACGCGCGGTGGAATGAAAAAGTACCGTTGCCTAATATTAAAAATGATATGACAGATGACATTTTCAATTCATCCAAATGTCATGTCGGAGAAATTACTTTTAATTCCAATGGTTTTAAAAAAGGCGGCAAGGGTGTTAGTATTATTAAGCCGTATGTGTGACGTCAATTGGCGGTTACGTCCTTTTAGAATAAGACGAAATTGAAACAGAAAATTATGGATAAAAATCATCGAATTTCCGAAGATAAAAAAATATGGGTCGTTTTATTTCGTATCTAGTTTCCTTTAAGACAGTAAATTACGTATGCTAAAAAATTCAAATGTTGTCAATTAAAAGAGACAGTATGTAAGTATTTCAAATTCTTTCTACACAGTAAATATATTTAATATGGAACAAACTTCGCTACTACTTGCACTGTTAAGTCGAAATATCTTTGCCTGGGATGTCTCTTACCGGCCCTTCTACGGACATACTTCTAACAAATAAAGGATGTACACTTATTAGCAATGGGCAAGATAAAAGGTATCCGAAAGGCGTGCGTGCATAAAACGACGCACGACGCTACAGAAGTCTGTTAGGATAGTGACATGTGACAAATCCTTGTCTCTACCTACCCTTCCGGTAAACAGGCGTGAGCTTATGTAATGTAATGTAGTCAATGTACGGTACCATGCATGATTAAAGTAGGTACATTCGAAGGACTATCAGAAAAAAATATCGCTAGGCATTTGTATCACAAATTATTGACTCACGCACAAAATAGGGAACTTGCCTCAAACTTAGATTGGAGTGGATAACAGAAAACAATAAAACCAGTGAAAAACACATAGAGAAATTCAGAAAACAATAAAACCATAAAAATATTTTTGGAGCTTATGCGAAAAGTCAATGTACCTAATGTAATAATAAAAAAACGACTTTTTTCTTCTTTTAACATTTTTTTGTTTTATTTTACTTTGCAAATTAGGAAAAAAGAATTAAAAAAATTACTTAAATACAGTAAATTACTTAGGGCCAGTTTCTAAATTGAGAATTTCGTTACGTAAATAGTTAACTGCTCCTGTTATACTCGTATAGTGATGTATCTTCGAATTTATCAGAAAAGAGCATGACACAACGTTACCTAAGTATTTACTTAGTCAAATACTCAAGAAACCGGCCCTTAGCTTACTCCACTTTGTTAATTCCTAAACTTTCCTCACCGCTAGATAAGAGCGTAGTATACGACCAAAGTAAAACACATGCCGTATATATCTAATAGTACAATAGCCATTAAAGCATTAAGCCATTAATGAAACAATACAAAAGCATGACCTCTCAAACTAGATTAAAACATTTCTTTCTTCACGTTCTCTTTTTTTATTTCGGTGGGAATTTCACGTCGGTCCTCGTACACCTGATTGGTCAATAAATACAATCGATTCATTTGCGTCAGTAAATTCACAGCGTAGTTGGCGTGTTTTATTATTCTATCAGCCGTTGGACTCGAAAATGTCAATTATCTAATGGCCGTGACCTAAAAGTAATTACGTTGAAAGCTTTGGAGGAGTAGGTACAGACCCTTACATATTCATTTGAAACGTCAGACATTTTGGTAGATACGAGAGATAAAACATTTATTTGCATCTGCATATACACACATATATAGCAATTAAAATAGCCCTACAAGTAAAAAAAGCAATGGGGGTATGTTTAAGTGATATTTCATTCACATTTAATTACTAGAATAATCAGTTTTCTCAAAATCACATCACATCATCACATCACACTAATAATTATTCGATATCGATATCAACCCTTGTATGTCCCCACTCTCTTCCTGCATCGCAGGAAGGTTAGACTGGAATAATTATTACAAAGGCGAATGTTTGTGAGCGTGTACGTTTTTTAATTCTTCACGTCGAAACAGCTGGAGTGATTTTAATAAAATTTGGTATGAAATTAGCCAATACCCTGGATTAACACATAGGCTACGTTTTACTGCGGAAAATTATCTTATTCCCGTGGGAAAATCGGGGCACAGCTAGTTACATAATTTTTTTTGGCGTACTGGTACACCAAAGGATTTAGAAGGTTCAGTGTAGATGTGAATAAAAGAGTCACGAAAGTAACGCTCACAGGCACTATATTATAGTTCACGTCACAGGATTACATACACGGAAAAATACAGAAAAAGATACCGTCACTTATGGCTCTATCAGACCGACTGTCTAAGGGCGCTTGGCTGCAAGCCGCGCGGCCCAATCTGATAACTAAGCACAATGCATTACAATGTGTCACTACAATTTCATTAAGCATAGGAAGTAAATCACATCCAGTGTACTACAGCATCAGGATCGGTAGGAGCAATTGATAATTACAAAACAGTAAGACTGCCACTTGAGCCGTATTTAGAGCCACATTCAATCTCTTTGGATGCCTTACAAATCCTTGCCATCCCAAATCTATGTAGATTTATTGTAGAAAAGGAAGAATAAACTCACTCCTGTATCCAGGGTAGACAGAGACCAGAGTCTACATATGTAAATAAATATGCATTTGACGGCCTTGGTGGCGCAGCGGTTTGGCACGCTGACTGTAAATCCGAAGGTCTCGGGTTCGATCCGGGTCAAACTAGGAAACAAACTTTTCTAGTTTGTCTCGGGTCTTGGATTTTATCTATGTATTTATTGTATTAAATCTATCATCGAGTTTGCACCTATAACACAAGTCATTTAGTTGTACTTAGTATAGGGCTAACGAGATCTGTGTAATATGTCCATGAATATTATTTTTTTTATTTTTATAGAATGCTTTTCAGCCAGTCGTGCGTGACGCAACGTGAGCCGATGAACAGTTGAACGATAGTGAAATGTGAACTAATAAGAAGAACTACTTCTTTGATGGCAATGAATTAAATTATTGTTTGCTATTCAATGCAGCAATAACACCAAATGCAGCATTTACACCAAATGCTGCATTGAAGGAAAAATAATTAGTCTAGTAAATAACCGCACTGACCTTAGCCTTGTGCCTCTTCAGTTGATGCAGGTGCGTGCCAGTGATGAAGGTCCGCAGATGCAACTCGTGGTCGCCCTGCAGTGTCAGCAGGAAGACGTTGTCATCGGTCACCTCCATGGCGTGGACCGGGGCGCCAACCGACACCGTGCTGTGCGGCATAGGTGAAATTTTTAGCCTCTAAATAGGTTTTTAAATTTGTACAATTTTTATTTTTAATGCACGGGTTAGTGCATTAAAAATAAAAATTGTATAAACACACATTTTTTTAGTCCTAGGTTGACAAAAGATTTCTCAGCACATTTTTTAGTTATTTTACAAGACTAACAGTCTCAATAGATGGCATTATTAATTACTAATTATATAACCGCGGTCGTATAGTTCCAAACTACTTAGATTTCGCCCGAAGAAATAAAAAAGAAAAATATAAGTAAGTTGTTAAAAGCGCTGGCACAGTATGAGCGGCTTCGAGCCCCGATTCAACCCAGAATATTTGGTAGGAGGTAGGTAATTCACTAAGTAGATTCTAAAGAAAAAAAATCGGGAAAAAAGTATTTGTTTCGAGTAATCTGAAAAGACCATTACGTATAATCCCAAGAATTGATTTAGTCAAGAACTTTCACTAAATGTCGATGAAAATTACAAAATTATATTTGAACGGTCACTTAAGTAGGAGATAAGAGATTTCTTAATGTGGATTAGTTTTTATAAAAAAAATATTAGGTACAAATAGGGCCAGTTTCTGAATTAAGAATTTCACTAAGTAGATACTTAGGTAACTTTCTGCCACGTTCTGCAGAGAAATTCGTAGAGACAGCACTACAGAGAAGTATTAACTTAGCGAAATTTTCAATTAAGAAGCTGGCCTATAGAAACGGAATTGCTTCAATAATTTTCAAGCACTACTATAAAAAGGCAATACACGATTCTGAATTAAACATTACTAAAATGCTACATAGGCAACATTAAGAGAAATGACTGCTCAAGACAGGGAGGAGTGGAAGCTGACGGGGGACGCCTTTGCTCTAATGCTTTAAAACTCGCAATCTCACCTGAGTAACGTGAAGTTGTCGACCTGCCACGTGCAGACAGTGCCATCTTGCGAGCAGGTCACGAGAATGTCCCCATCCTGGACCACCTTCACGCCAGTGATGGAACCGCGGTGATGGTCCAGTTTTGTGACCTATAGGAATAGAGGAAGACAGTGACTGGAGTTACTAAAAATCGGGCAACATAAGCTTGGGAAACTATGAGGGAGGCTTATTTCCTGCAGTGGGCGCCAAATGGCTCATGATGATGATAATGGGTAAATAAAACAGTAAAATATGTGCAATTCTGAAACCAAAAGTAATATTTACCGAACTAGTTACGAGAGTTTTGGTTGGAACTCGATTTGTTAACCAAAATTAAATATTTTAAAAACCTATTTAGAGGCTAAAAATTCCACCCAATAAGTAAGGTTGTCTGGAAGAAATTGCTTTTAGCAATAAGGCCGCCAATATTCTATGTATATTTGCAATTGTTTTGTATTTGTTGTTTTTCCAGTGTACAATAAAGAATATTCTTAGCTTATCTTAATACAGAGAGTAGTGTAAAGAGGTTCAAAATTTCACTGATGCCGGTAAGTGCTCATTAGCTCAGTTGGGAGAGCGCTGGCACGGTTAGCCAGAGGTCACGGATTCGAGTTCAGGCATGGGTGGAATTTTTAGCCTCTAAATAGGTTTTTAAAATATTAAATTTCGGTTCTATGAAAAGCTAGTGTCTAATAGAATTCAGTTTGAATAGTGAAATTAGAGCTCATACATTTCTAATAGTCACTACAAAATAACGTGTTTCGTTAGCAATTAGAGAGTTAATGTCCGCGTTACATTTAAAATTCTAAACCCATTTGCTAGTTTAACAGCACTTTGCTGCGCCCGGTAAGCTACAATGTACGAGTAGCTTAGAGGAATGTCCCAAAGTGCCGCGATTTGCCGGATTTATAGTCCCTGCTGTGCACGTAACTGCTACGTTTTAGCTCGAGCGTTCACTATCTATCAGGCCACCCAGACCTCTGTAGCAATTTAGATTACTGCGTACAATCTGACGCTGGACGAACAAACTGAGCAATATTGAATCAAGCTTTTTCTTACACCTACACTCTTGTTTGGTTTAATATTAATCGGAAATCTAAACATATTAAAAAAGTAACATACTATAATAATAATAAGTTTATTTCTATAAAAAAAAGCATTACAAGAATTATAACATGAAAACATTTTCGATCTTACACACTTATAAAATAATATTGAACCCTGACCCCTGAACTAGGTTTTAGGCCTGTGTCTCAGGGGTCAATATCAGAGACCTTGTTGGTGGCTTGATAATTTTTTGAAAGTAAAGCCCGCCACATACACACATACATAACCTCACGCCTGTATCCCAGAGGGGTAGGCAGAGACCCGGGACTGCCACTTGCCACGATCCTGATAGATCACCTTCGCTTCATCAACGTTCATAAGTCGTTGCATGCACGCAGCCGAAACCGGGTACTTTTTACGGCCCGCCACTGTCTTACAATTCTTCACTAACCCGGACTTGGCCTTCGTGGTGGAGTATGGCCTAACCTTCCTGCGATATATGAAGAGACCCGTGCCCCAGCAGTGGGGACATGCAAAGGTTGATATCGGCTATAATATAAAGTTTCACAAAAATCATGAACCATAGATATATAAATAATTAGACCTATAGTTAAGCGAACTTAAAAATTAATATTGTAATGAAAATCTTGTGTCACAGTAGGTATTTGTAATCGAATCTCCACCAATTTTTATGTTTTTTTTGTGCATATTTGGTAAGTCAGAGAACAAGAAGTAGGCTAATTAATATTTCAAAATGATGTTTGACGTGTCAGCTAGAAGACTCATAGTCCGAACTTACAAATTATTCTATCTCTTGAATGAGTGAATGAAAATTCTTTATTGCACTAAAAACGAATTTGTACAAAGGCGAGCTTAATACTAGATAGTATTACTGCTATCTCTTCGGCTATCTACCAGTCTCCTTCGTTCATTATCTCTGCAAAAATGCCAGTGTGTGTTAGGGACTCACCAAAGCGCCATCGACAAGTGACGTCACAATGACGGCGGAATCCTCGCCGCCGCTGATGACGAGCGACCGGTTCACGATGGCTGCCACGCACAGCACCGGGGCTATGTGCTCCCTAGAACAGAAAACTGGATTTAGAAGTAGTTTCAATGCCCCGAATACTAAACCAGAGATACAGGGCCAGTTTCTGAACTGAGAATTTCGGTAACTAAATACTTAACACTAGTGCTGTTTCTTAGAATTTGTCAGCAAAGAGCGTGACAGAACGTTACCGAAACTGGCCCTGTAGGTTCTATTGCCAATGGAAGTCGCCGTACTTAGTTTGTACTAATAGATATATGGTTGTAGTATCCTTGCCTAGTTTTAGACCGGAATAAGCGATTGTGTTGTTGGATTATTGATTTATTTTCGAATTTATATCCCAGGCTGACAGACTATACCCAAAAAGGGGATGTATTAGCTGAGAGGAAGATTAAAAATACATGAAACTTGCGAGAGATTATGCAAGGACTAATGAATGTTGATAATGCGAAACAAATCTGTCAGGATCGTGGCATGTGGCAAACCCTGGTCTCTGATTACCCATCCAGGATACAGACGTGAGTTTAGGTAATGTCGTGTTCCTTTTCATTAAACTATCCACAAACTGCTTAGCTGACCAATTGATGAACCAAGTGAAACTTTTTAGCCTCCTTTAGCACCTGAACATAATATCACAATGTCATCTCGAGAAATTTACCACCGATCATTCGCCGATACAAGATAAGATAAGAATGTTCTTCATTGTACCCAAGCGCCTAGAATATGTAACTTTTACCGTATCTGTGTGCAAAAGCGGAATGTTTTTAGCTTTGCCGCATAGATTTAAGGTGTAAGATATATCACACACAGTGGTAACCGCATTCCAGTAGATATCTGGGACATGACAGTGATATTGAGCCACATAATGACGACAAAGTCCATTAGATATTTCGTTTTCCATAAGTTAGAATTAACATGTGAAAATTACTTTTTTGAATTCCACCAAAAATTCTACAAGCACCATGCGGTTAGTTAATGCGGACGGTGCATTAATCCCTCCCACTTTTTCAAGCAGAAGCAAGACACGATCACACCATCACCAACACCAATACTTGTGTGAAAAAATGCGCGACGCGTTTCGCCTCTAACACGAGGCATCGAGGCATCACAAGTTTCACATTTTAATCCTATTATGGATTTCCGCAAAGGAACGCCTGATTCCATAAAATATCATAAGTTAGAAGTTACATTACATAATGAAGGCGCCGAGCACATAACATAAAAGAGTTCAAATAAATAAATCGTGGTAAGAATCACGAACCTTTTTTAGAGTAGATTGGTGACATTCGTGAAGCAGCTAATAGATAGATAGATAGATAGAGAGAGATAGACAACACTTTATTGTACATAAAAAAGGAAATTACACAGATATTTCTTAACCTAAGAGTACAGACGGCGGCAATAGTTATTTTGAGAACTCTACGGATAACCAGATAATGTTTATTGGACCAATAACTGTCTTTCAATAAAGTCTAATGCAATTAGCGCCCACTAGAATCCTCGTAATGAAAAGAATATTTCGCTAGACACAGTGTGCGTGTAATATTCTCTGAAAGTTTATGAAGAAAGATTGCTTCGAAACAATACATGCTGAGTCGAGGATTTACGCGAGATAACTTTTGTCGATAAGGGATGTTCGCAGACAATACAGCAGATGTGACCCAAAGTTTGGTCAAAGTTGTATCACGTGTTTGAATCATTAGGACCACGGAGTCTAGGAGAAAACAAACTTTTGCTACAAAGTTTTTGCTAAAAAAGAACATTATTAATATTTATGGTGGCAATACTCCACGATGCTCCGGATCACCTGGACCGAAAAAGTGACCAACGTCGAGGTCCTTAGATGGATGGACACGAAGGTGGATCTTGTTCGCACCATCAAGCAGCCGAAAGTAGATGACTTTGGCCATGTGCTGCGATGCAGTAAACACCAATTACCAATTACGTCATGGTTGTGCAACATCAAAGAGTGGACCGGTGTTAAAACCGCAGAGGAGCTGTTCAGAATTGCACTGAACAGAGACCACCGTAAAGAGCTGACTGCCAACCTTCAGTAACGTAGAGGCACTTTAAGAAGAAGAAGGTGGCTATCGCTATTAACACCTTCAATAGAGTGCCAAGAATATAGAACTGTAATTGATAACCGCAAAAATGGCTAGGCTCCATTAGGCTATAGGTTCTGAAAATAACTGTTAGTATTATTGAGATAAATAACTAACTTTTCCCAAAAAACATTTCAAAACAAGATATTATAGTAGCACAGCTTTGCAAGTTAACGATAAAAAAAAACTTCATAATATTTTTGAACTAAAACTTTCGTAAGCACAACACATTGTAGACTTTTAGACGATATAACAATACCCGTAAGTAAATCCGGACTAAAAGTTCATAATATTTCTTTAAAAGGGCCCTTTAAGGAAAAAAACATATATGAGTTAAACAGTAGTATACTATATTATTACGGTTTGACTCATAATACATTCATAAAATCAGCAAAAAACCCCTCCTTTTAAGTTCGCATATTAGTCTGCCCACTTCGGAACCCTACACTGGGCGTGTTCCAATACGCACTATGCTTATTTTTATTGCTTGTCCAAATTAGCTCCGGGCAGCGGCATAGCCGAAGTATTTCCCAACCTCACTTACGAGACAGTACTTAAATAAGTTAAGGACGCACCTAAAACTACAAAAATCTGAAGATAAATAGGATAGGTATATCATCAGATTTTTACAGTTTTAGGTCTTAAAAGGAGGGGTTTTTTGCTGATTTTATGAATGTATTATGAGTCAAACCCTCAGATTCTATGATCTGAGGTCAAACCGCAATAATATAGTATACTGTTATTTAACTCATATATGTTTTTTTCATTAAAGGGCCCTTTAAAAGAAATATTTTGAAGTTTTTATTATAACTTTGTCGACTGTGACTCGTTAACTTGCAAAGCTGTGCTACTATAATATCTTGTTTTGAAATGTTTTTGGAAAAAGTCAGTTTAATTATCTGAATAATATAACAGTTATTTTCAGAACCTGTAGCCTAACGGAATCTAGCTTTTTTTGCGAAAATCGATTACAGTTCTATATTCATGGCTCTCTATTCAAGGTGTTAATAGCGATAGCGATAGTTTTAACGCCAGTTGAGGCTCGACCGAAAATGTCAAAGCGCCTCACGCGCAGCCTGCTGCGTCTGAGGAAATGCAATCTGCGCATAGCTGTGGCACTTATGACGGGCCACTGCCCACTGAATAAACACTTCCACACCATGGGACTGACTGACAGCCCGTTGTGCCGAGGATGCCTCAAGGAAGATGAAACACCCGCCCACGTGACTATCCAGTGTGAATGCGTGGAAGTGCAACGGACAGCCATCATCGGAAAGCTGGGATCCCTTCGGGAGGCCAGCAGTAACATTGGTGCACTGCTGGCTTTCTGGAAAGAAATTGGATGGCTGGAGTGATCTCACAGCCCTGCTACGTACAATGGCCCAACTATGAGGCTAAGTGCGGAAACCACAGGACAAACTAACTAACTAACGCCAGTTGCAGGCTGTGCGTTGTTTTACTTCATCAGTCATTTTAAAACTACGTGGGTACTAGACCACAGCGCGTTTCACAGTTGGCTTGATTGGGTGCATGAAAGGAACTTCCCCTAATGACGTACTGACTAAGCCTGTATACCCTGGCGCACTCTGGGATGCAATCAGCGAGTCCCTAAAGCTGATGGTAGTATACGGATGAAAATAAATGTTTTATCTATCTATCTATCTATCTCGATGACAGCCTCGGTGGCGCAGCGGTTGAGCACGCTGACTGTAAGACCGAAGGTCTCGGGTTCGATCCCCGGTCGGGTTTAACTAGGAAACATTTTTTTCTAGTTTGTCTCGGGTCTTGGATGTTATCTATGTATTTATTGCATTAAATCTATCGTCGAGTTAGCACAAGTCATTTAGTTTCACTTAATATAGAGCTAACGAGATCTGTGTAATATGTCCATGAATATTTATTTATTTTATTTATCTACCTATCTATATTTATAACTTAAATTATCTTATTCCAAATGTTATGTGTTAAACGGATATATTATTATAAAGCCTGCCGTGGGATGTGCGTTATTTTGCTTAATCAATAATTTTAAAACAAAATGTGGATTCTAGACCACGACGCGTTTCACAATCGATCTGATTCATAGGGTGCCTCCCCGAACGATGTACTCCCTGAACCCGTACGTCTGGCGCACCCTGGGCTACAATCAGCTAGACCCTGATACTAATTGTAGCAAATTTGCAAAATGGCAAAACCTTTCACCACGATGGCTTGCCATCGACACGCTAAGAATACAGTTGGTCTCATAACAAAACCTGTTATATATGTTAATTAATATATAAGTGTGTGTATGCAGATGCAACACACGCCGCCAACAGAGGCGGCTTGATAACTTCCGACAGTAAGGCCCGCCACTGTCTTACAATCCTCCACCAACCCGGACTTGGCTCCCGTGGTGGAGTATGGCCTAACCTCCTTCAATGCAGGAAGAGACCCGTGCCCCAGCAGTGGGGACAAACAGGGTTGAAATCGAAATCGATGCAGATGCAAATGTTGTTATCTATCTATATTTATCATAAAAAATATCTCATTAAAAAAAAGACATTTCTGTAATACTCCGTAAAAGAAACAGCTACAAATGCGACAGTATTGGGTAATAAGTTGCGAAATTGTAAAACTTTTAGTAAATAATAAAACAGGAACGACTTCTACTTTGTGATTTATTTAAAGTATTTTTATTTATTTTATTTGCAACTAGCTTTTGCCCGCGACTCCGTCCGCGTGGACTTTAGTTTTTACTCCCTTAAAGGTTAAATATAACAAAACGGCGAAACACGTGTTCAATCAATTGTGTTGACGAGTATTTATTCTAAGTTTCAAGAAAATTAGACAACATTCTTTTTACCTCCCATACAAATTTGGGCCACCCTTTTCGCCCCCTTAGGGGTTGAATTTAAAAAAATCCGGACTTATTCCTTGCTTACATTGTATAGAGACCCTCTGTGCAAAATTTCAGCTTCCTAAGTGCAACAGCTTGGGCTGGGCGTTGATAAGTGAGTGAGTCAGTCAAGACTTCGAATTTTATTTATAGATAGATAAAAACAGAAAACTGTATAAAAACGGAATAAGCAGTCAGTAAAAATAGTCAGGTCTAGTCAAGATGTGAAGTAGTAATGCAAAAAAAATGGGAAATCTCAAAAATAGGTGACATAATTTAAAAATTTTATATCAAAAATGGTCTAAAGAGGTTGGCACCGTTACAAACTTACAATATCTTCGTCTTGACAGCCAAAGTGTGTAGGTCCCATACGATGACACTGGTGTCCTCGGATCCGGTCACCAAGTACTGAGATTCCCGCGTCACGCACATGCAGATTATCCTCCCTGAGTGACCTGGGAACAAGACACTAGTTATAAATAAATAAATAAATAAATAAATAAATAAATATTCATGGACATATTACACAGATATCGTTAGCCCCATACTAAGTACAACCACCCAGCTGTCGGCGAATGTTCCATTACACCTCGTAACGTTGGTCAGTACCCAGCTTAAAAATCTTATTAATTAAAGTGAAATTTCCAATCATTAGACTCCGCTTATAACTACTTTTACTTATATAAATGTAAGTAAATTCAACCCAAATTCTTCCCGCGGGTGTCGTAAAAGGCGACTAAGGGACACGAACCAGGGGGTGGGCAGCAGCGCCCCCTGCAGTATGATTCCACCAAACTGCGATCCCCAACCCGCATGCCCAGCGTGGGGATTATGGGCATTACCCCCCAATGATGGCACAACCCTGCGCTATGGCGCTCATTAGGGGAGGGGTATGTCTAGCAGTGGACTAATATAGCTCGAAGAAGAAGGAGAAGTAAAAATACGGGCATGCCGGCATTCTAGTGCACTCTGTTAGCTTTTACAATATACATCGGCTACTATCGGATAGAATCGGATATATTCGTGTATTAGAAATATCGTAACTAATGTGACACTTACTTTACATAACTTTTTAAAATAGTGAAGAATTTTTTAAACAGAGCAGGAAGTAGTATTACACTCGTGTGCTTTCGGCAAAAACCGAAGCCTACTCTAGAGCCCGAGGTATATTCTAAAAGCTAACAGACTGCATGTGTGTTTCCATCATTAAGCCTATCGATGGCAAACCGAACCTGGTTTATAGGCCTCGATAGGCTTTGAGTGCAGCATAGTGAATGATGCACTCAAAGTTAATCTTAAGCCAGCCCACAATTAAGAGTGCAGAGTAATTTCCCGATTAAAAATAAGTTCACGCTTTTACCCGACTCTATTTTTACTTTAAACAATTTAATTTTTGAGTGACACAAACGCTACACGACACGCTGCCGTGTCTTGATTTTACGAACACGAGGTTTTTTTCAAATGTGCCAAAATTGATTGGCAGATTGTGCAAACAGTTCAAAAGGCATCTGAGGACATAAAGCACGAAGAGTTAACTAATGATAAACAAAAACGCTTAAGTAAAAAAAACAACTGATCAATTGCTCACAAATCGCTGTGATCGACGGTTGTTTGAAAGGAACTGTGGACATAGCCACCATTAATCAACGTTTGAACTCAGCCACTCCTGTGGCCTTATTCTTGCAAATATACCCAGTCGATAACCTACTTGTTTCAGTTCATTTCCATAGGAAATTATAAAGGAGACTCATTTATTTTCCGCGAGGTCATGAAAATATATTTTATAAGCGGATTGTTCTCTCTTCTCAAAGTCTGTATAGGCATAGAGACTTCTACAAAATTTATTTTTAACCGAGACAAGGAACATAGACGAATTGAAAGTGCCCTGTCGTTTAGAATATTGTCTTTATTTCTATTGCCCGTAAAATTTACCTCACAAATAAATCATAAACGTAGTTCAACGTAAAGAATTTACATTCTGTTTGTTGAATGTCCATGTACAAAGTTATCATTATTTCTGTCTTCGGGTCGTGATGGAGTGAAGAAAAAAACAGCTAGAAAAATCTCCACCCTGACTAGCTTTTCTCAAAAATTGTGCAAAATTAAACTCTCACAAAATAAGCAACACTAAAGATAGGTAAAATTTTCAATGGGGCCCCATGAATCATAAAATTTACATTCATAGATTTACTAAACTTGAATAAGTGCAACCTTAGTAAATGTATGAGTATAATTACACTACACTAATAAACTTACATTCCTATAATGTATAATAAACTGTAAACGAAAATTATTCATCATTAACCCATTTTGACCCCACCGAGGGGCACGGGTCCCGTCCTTGAGGAAGGTATAGGCCTCCCTCCACTACGGGGACCAAGTCCGGATCGTTAGAGGCTTCCAAGACTAGTGGCTGGTCTTACTGGTAGAAGTTTTCAAGCCACCCTAAGGCCTTTGATTGGCTTAACGACTGCCATCTATGGACTGCACCAACTGCTTAACGTGCCTTGCGAAGCACGGAACCGCTCGGATAAATGCCAGTAGCGTTAGTCACAGACGGTCACCCATCGATGCTCTGAACGCGCCTTATCCTTCTTAACCTTTGTGATCGTTTAAGATCACTCAGGCAGCCGGAACTACGAAAATTATTATACACCTGGATTTCGCGATGACCCCAAGTCAACCCTCTAAGTACATAAAAACCGCTTCTTTTCGATCACAAAATCTCTCAAAAACACTTTGGAGCTTTTGGGACAGAACGTGATTAATCTTGCCAAGAGACCACTCGATCTGGGTCTGTAGAGAATACACCATAATTTACAATAAAGTAAAGTTGTCGTCAATTGTCGAGTGAAAGAGCAATTCATCATTCCTTTCTTCCCATTTTGTTGTTTGACAGTGAACTTCGTTAATATAACGACCAAGTTTACTTTGTTCAAGTGAAACTCGACTATCGTATTAATAACAGCGCTATTACAGTTCAGTGTCCAATAATTGCTCTTGCTTTCAGTGGACTTATTTAAAGGACGGTTGATCCTTTTAACTTTATAATAAAAGGACAAACTACATAGTAACTTTCATTATGTTCGTATCATACACATTTAGTAAAAGAAAAATTAGAACTCAGCTCTGCAAGATCGCACACATGGGTGTGATCTGCAGTACCTGCTTGTTGCTAACTGCAGCTACGTACTAGCCGCTAGGTAAGAAAAATAGAAAAATAAAACGAGAGTCAGGAGACAGCTAAGCTTTTTGGTTTCATTTTTCACATTCTAATTATGTATAGCAAAATAAGAACAAAATTGCCATCTTGTGACTATCAAGAGATCTTCTTGAAAGATTTTTTTTTATAACGTCTTGGTATTTTGTTATATTTTTGCTGATCCAATGTAGGAAGCCTTATGACCCGTGTAATAATGATTAATTCTATAGTCCCAGAATGTGTTTGCCAGAATAACTTCTTAGTTGATTTGTACATTTTAAACCGATTGAGGGGTCATTGAGAGGATCAGTTGAGACGGAGCTTCCTGGTGATGAGATACCCCGTGAAATCCTTTTTGGAAAAAAATTTTTTTTTTAAATAAATAAACGAATAAAATAAATACTGGTGGACATATTACACAAATCTCGTTAGCCTCGACGATAGATTTAATACAATAAATACATAGATAAAATCTAAGACCCGAGACAAACTAGAAAAGTTCGTTTCCTAGTTTGACCCAGCCGGGGATCGAAAGCGAGATCTTCGGTTTAACATTCAGCGTGCCAAACCGTTGCGCCATCGAGGCCACCGATAAAATCCAAAATATCAAAAAAAAACCTTTTGTTAATTTTTTTTTTACATTAAAAAAATATTACGCTAATAGCCTATCATAAAATCTCACCTTTGAACGTGTGCACCCGAGAATTGGACATGACGTGCCACAGCTGTGGATCGCCGATCGATGGCGCCAGCACCAGGTGTTGCCCTGACGGAGCCAGCTGCAGCAGTCGGGCCCCAGATGAGCTGCTGGAGCCTACGGACACCACGCGCACGGTGGAGGCTATCGGTGGCTGCAGCCTGTGTGGGAAAATATTAATTATATTAACTAACATCAGTGTTTTCTATTCATTCATTCGTCTGTCAAATTTCATATTAACACAGTTAGACGATTTGGATTGCTCAAGATTTGGTAATACGAGTATAAGAAAAGGAAAGCTTTATAATAATAGCGGGCTGTCTGGTATCTGGCTCGCTGGAACTTTTTTGAGAGCATAAATGTTTAGTGTCTTTGTCAGCTTCCTCTGCATATCAATTGAGAAACTCACAACTTTGATGTTCATTGAGGAACATAACAACATTTTGTTTTTCTTACGAATAAAAATATTCATTTTCATATTAATTTATTGGCGATCATAATGGTGTAATACAATGATGTTACCCATATACATATCGAGAGAGAGAGAAAAAAATATATCAGTTCTTAAACTTTTTAGGTTGTGGAACAAGGGGATTTAACAAGGGAATAACTGCGTGAGGCACCTCCTAAAACATATTAAGGAGCTCTCTCTTTACTACACATCAGACATAATAAAAATTCATGAATTTTTCATAATCTAGATCTCTGTGGAGAATTCAAAAAGAAACTTCATATATTTTAAGTTGACTTCGGACTACTTACTTGATTTTTTTTGCAGAGTCTCTTCCTCACCATGTTTAGAGCGAAGCCTGGTCGCATTCTTCATACAAAAAATCAAAGTTAATCCGGATTCAACTCAATAATGTGTAGTGCTTAGGAAAGTTTATTTCCAAAACTCCCAATTTTCTTATTAAGACATAGGTCTGTGAATAGCACCACAGCTCAGTACTTTCGACATTTGAATCCACTAACCGTATTACAGGCATTGCGCAACATTAGGCTCTAACTGAATTCGCTGAAGCTTAGATGCCTAACTATTGCTTCTACTGGTGGCCTATCCATCCGTACCGTACTAAGCAAACTACATATCACCTGAAAATCGATTGAATAGCTAACCACAGGTACGTTTGCGGTTCGCAGCCGCCGTAATGTAATTTCTGGAAGCTCCCACAATAATGTAATTGATACGTTTGATTGGTGAATGTTAATCTCTGCGTGATATGTGTACTATCTACTACATACATGTAGGAATGTATTATTGCTTTCCTTGAGAGCTTAGAGTCTCTTTGAACAACGAATAGGTTATGTTGTTTTTGTGGTAGAATCAAAATACTTATACTCGTAATGCTTTTGTTAATGCATCCTGCAGGATATACCCTCCACTATTGGCAATCCCACAACCCGCACTATTGGCCCCCGTGGTGGAGTACGGCCTAACCTTCCTGCGATGCAGGCAAAGACCCGTGACCTAGCAGTGGCGACATGCGAGGGTTGATATCGATCCTGTAGGGCACAAGCCTTCTCTCGAGAGAGTTTAGCTTAATCAACACCACCGACACTCAGGTTTCCTCACGATGTTCAAAATACCTATGCTATAGGTACGCTATGCTATACTCAAGGTAAAGTAAAATGACTTTGTTCCAGTATAAATTACAGTCAAAGTCAATCTCATAGTTTTGATAAATATAAAGTCTTAAAATAATTCAATTCATTTGAAATATATATTACAAAAAAATCCGCATTGATTTAAGTCCATTCAATTGGCTCATAATTACAAAAAGTCACTGCGCTTATAAACATATTTATCAATCACATATTCCGTTTTGTTTAATAAACAGAAATTCAAGTGTCAATTACAAATGTTTTAAATTGTCAATGGCGTAATTAAAGCGCTCTTCAGCCCTTGTCGCGTTTTGTCATTGCTGCAATTCATCTCGTTTTCACTAATTAATTAAAACAAAAGGGGACGAGGGCCAAAAGACGTATCTTATCAAATTAAGATTGCAAAAAGGGGTAAGTTAAGCTGCTTCATTTGAAATAGGTAATGCCTTTTTCTACGTGATATAATAAGTTTTTACTACTTTTGATACCGAAATTTCCAATATATTTATGTGGACATCAAAAGAATTCCATTTGTCACGGCTTATATATTTTTTTGTTTTTCCTTGGTCGATCATAAATCCATTATAAATAGCTCTAGGTGACGACAAGATATCTACCAAACAGCGCTAATAAGAGAATGCGTTTCAATGAGCTTCGCACAATGATATCAAATGGTACTCATATATCTGTATATACATAAATTCACAGATATAAACAAAAAAAAACTTTCCAGTGTAAAAAAAAAGTATTAATCATATACTTTATCAATAATGTAACGAGTTGAAAATAAATTTAAAACCGATATAAGATATTTTAAGTAAAAAAAAATGGATTATTTCTGCAAAGAACAGGATTATTTTGTATGTTTAGCAATTTTGTCAGTCAATTTTGTCATGACGTCATTATAGATCCGGCCAGGATTGGCCGGATCTATAATGACGTCACAGCTTAGTAAATATAGAGATCCGAGAACCCGAGGGTTGACTTGACATTTGTTTGTGTTTATATTATTTTTAATCCACTAACCCGTGCTAAGGACAGTTTTAAAAACCTAAGTAATACAGAGAATATTGTAAAGAGTTTTGAAATTTCACTGATGCCGGTGAGTCACCCATTAGCTCAGTTGGAAAGAGCGCTGGCACCGGATAGCCAGAGGACGCGGGTTCGAATCCCGGCATGGGTGGAATTTTTAGCCTCTAAATAGGTTTTTAAAATTTGTTTGTGCACTGAATTCGTGTGCAAAGCCATATTCAAGAGCGGTCTGACGGCTTGTTTTAAAAATTAATGGTTATTTGCTTTTTTTAAAAAAAATACACGAAAGATTTTAAAATTATCACTTTCTAAGCACTTAATAAAAACCAACGAAAGATCTGAGGTGGTTTTCAGAAACCTATCAAATAGCTAAATAGGCCATAGACGTCGACTTTTTTTTGCATCCTCAGTTTCCATCATAATCAAATGTCACTTTTGAAGAAGCCGTTTTCATTTGTGCTTTTTACTACAGTTTCTAAAGTATATAGTTTCGCTTGATTGTTCGAGAATAACACGATCTTTCGACGGTGTCGCGGAAATTGACGAAGTTTCTTATCGCGATTATTCGCGGTCAAAAACTCGCAGAAGTGTGATTTTTTACCCCAAGTCTGTTTGGGTGATTGGCCAAGTCACACAACATTAAGTATTATTATACTATTATTATTAAGTATTGATATAAAGACATCGCAGTAAGGAACCTAAGACTTGGTACAACTTTGTCTATATTTCATTACTTTTTAGAGATAAACGAGCAGCTCCATCGAGACTTGGCTAGTTTTTACAGAATGTTTTTGGTGGGCTTTCACTGCTTTTGTAGAAACATATTGGCATATCCATTTATTTTATTAGATTTTCTTATAAAATAAATCAATCCCCGCCCCCTCCCAAATCAAGGGCAGTAAAAGAATGTCGTAAACGACTATAACGCGACCGGTTGTCACTGCGCCATATAAGGTTACCGGATAAACAAAACGTAAGCGCGTTTTAAATACAGTCAGCGACGTGTGCGGGTAACACCGCCACTCTTAGTACAATGCATTATATTTTGAGCGTCCTAATAAAATAAATAATAATCTTCTATTAGTTTGGTTGGGCTCTTGTGTTGTGTGTTCTGTCAGGGTCACCAGGTACTCAAGATATTCGATTTTCCTAGTTTTTATAGTTATCC
This sequence comes from Yponomeuta sedellus, assembly GCA_934045075.1. Taxonomy (NCBI): domain Eukaryota; kingdom Metazoa; phylum Arthropoda; class Insecta; order Lepidoptera; family Yponomeutidae; genus Yponomeuta; species Yponomeuta sedellus. The sequence goes on along the minus strand of OW203726.1, from coordinate 3,863,538 downwards.
CTTTATGTGGCTATTAAGCCCTAACTCTGTACCAAATTTCAGCTCTCTGAGTTTATGGGAAGTACTAGTTCTATCTTGATGATCATCAGTCAGTGAGTGTCATAAATGCAAAACTTTGATGTCGCTTAACTTCGGAACTAAATGACCTACAGACTTGAAATTTTGGATTTTATGTATGTGACTATAGCTTACTCGATGACGAAAATTTGTGCGTTCTGGTCTTATCCAGAGGTTCTCAAACAGGGGCCTAAAAATGCGGCGAAATGGTTCCAGTAAAGATGGTACGTCAGTGTTTGCTTCGCGCTCGACTTGGCGGGGTCACTGCCGTGCCCCGTGATATATGAACATTTACATAACTTAATTCTGATTTAAATCAATAATATAAATATCTTATATGAATGTGAATCGCTCGTAGCCCCGGCTGCATACGTGATCTTAAACGATCACGAAGGTTAAGCAACATAGGGCGCGTTCAGTGCATGGATGGGTGACCGTCTATGACTAACGTTAGTGGCATTTTTCCGAGCGGTACCGTGCCTCTCAAGACACGTTAAGCAGTTCGTGACGGTACGTGGCAGTCGTTAAGCCAAGTGAGAGGCCTTAGGGGCGGCTTAAAAACTTAATCTAACAGTAAGACCAGACACTAGTCTTGCAATCCTCCGGACTTGGTCCCCGTGGTAGAGTATGGCCTATACCTTTCTTAGGGAAGAGACCCTTGCCCCTCGGTGGGGAAATAATGGGTAATGATGATTTTTGCAACGTTTGCAACAGATAGTTTACAACTTATTACGAACTTGATAAGCCCATACTAGCTGTGCCCGTAGGGTCAATGTCAATGAAACATAGGGTCAATGTGAAAATTTAGCTCGTGAAACATACATACATCCATACCTGTATACCAGAAGGGTATGAGAGATCACTGTCTTGTAATAAACCCGTCTTGCACTTCATCAATGTTCATTTCGAGAACTTTTTACTTCGCCGTTTACAAATACATCCCCTATTTGGTCAACGTATGCCAGCAAGGAACGTAGAAAAGATCCCTAAAGTGGAGTTTTTTTCCTGTTCACTTCTTCTTCAGTACAAATATGGTCTAAAGGCAGCGTCTAAAATAGTACACTGATAACCAGAATTCTTCGAAATAAATTACTGATTTCCCATTCTAAACTTTTTATTTTCAAACTATTTACTTTACTTCTAACGACTTATTCCCATCTTCCAACCTAAACTTCCACCCTGGGTTGGAGGTTGGGAATTGTTTGTCCCATCTTCCAACCTATGGCAGGTTGGAAGATGGGAATATATTATCTGAATTATTTTTGTTCCCATCTTCCCAACTGACCTTTATGTACAGTGGCCCAATCATGAGTTTGGTCTATTATCGAATCGAGAATAGTATCGAGTAAAAATGTATGAAAAAAAAGTAGCGCCGCTATTTACCGCTAGGATCGCTGCTTTTTTTTCATACATTTTTACTCGATACTATTCTCATTTAAAGAGGTTAGATAATAACACTCTTGAAACAAGAGGTGCTCAACATGATTAATTGATAGAACCCTATAGGTCTGTCTGCGTGATAAAACCATATCGGAAAACGAAATCATTATTTAGGTATGTACTTGGATTTAAAGATTGTATACACATTACTTTGTACAAAATTACATACTAACCCATTAATTTATTGACTGTACCTCATTTATGTCAGTTCGGAAGATGGGAACAAAAATAATTCAGATAATATATTCCCATCTTCCAACCTGCCATAGGTTGGAAGATGGGACAAACAATTCCCAACCTCCAACCCAGGGTGGAAGTTTAGGTTGGAAGATGGGAATAAGTCCTTCTAACCAACTCTTTAATATGACATGCAACAGAGCTTTCCTAGATGCAAACGAAACGATAAAGGCTGCCTTGGTAATAAAATCGGTTTTACGGTGGAAAATTATTCGTATTCCCTTTTGAATCAAAGGAGCGACGATTCAGACGGGACTTCTTTCAAAGGATCTGCCCTAGCACTTTTTCTTCAAGCTCTCAAATTAAAAACGATTGGAACGGATTTGTATACTTCGTCATCGCAAAAGTGGATAGCGGACAGAAGGCTCAGCTATGAAGCTATTTCAAAGTGAAAATAAAATATAACTAGTTCCTATAATGTTACCACGTTAATGAGGAAATTATGTGCAGCTATCGTAGGCTACCTGTCCTACGATATTAACCCTTGTTTGTCCCCACTGCTGGGGCACGGGTCTCTTTCTGCATCGCAGGAAGGTTAGGCCATACTCCACCACGCGCCGAGTCCGGGTTGGTGGAGGATTGTAAGACAGTGGCGGACCTTACTGTCAGAAGTTATCGAGCCGTTCATAAGGCCTCTGACATGGCTTAGCGACCCTGTCAGAGGCTACCTGTTTTATTTTATTTTAGGCGTTTTCCCCATCAAGCCATCCTTCGCAGTCTCTCGCCATTCGCATTCACGGGCTCCCTGCCGACCTCAAATTTTCTAATCATGTAAAATTTATACCTACCTGATTTTTATGTACCTAAGTGCATTAATTAAAAGGTGATCTGTCAGGATCGTGGCAAGTGGCAGTCCCTAGTATCTGCCTACGGCGTGAGGTTATGTATGTATGTATGTATGTATGTATGTATGTATGTATGTATGTATGTATGTATGTATGTATGTATGTATGTATGTATGTATGTATGTATGTATGTATGTATGTATGTATGTATGTATGTATGTATTTATGTATGTATGTATGTATGTATGTATGTATGTATGTATGTATGTATGTATGTATGTATGTATGTATGTATGTATGTATGTATGTATGTATGTATGCACATGTACGTTGCTGACCACAGTATGGACCCGATTGAAAATCAGCGTTGATACTGATGTCTCAGTTGCAACACTACGCTGAGTCGGTCTCATTTTTGGGACTCAATTACCGGGAACTTTCTGATATTAAATTTTTTTGTGTATTGTTATAACTATATATTAAAAACCTATTTAGAGGCTAAAAATTCCACCCATGCCGGGATTCGTACCCCGCGACCTCTGTCTATCCTTGCCAGAGGTCGCGAGTTCGAATCCCGGTATGGGTGGATTTTTTAGCCTCTAAATAGGTTTTTAAAATTGTCCTTAGCACGGGTTAGTGCATTAAAAAGAATATAATAACTATATATTGTTTGTTGTTGTTATCTGCTGACTTGTATTTTGACTTCTATTTTGTTGTCTGCTTTAATGTTTTTGAGAATTTTGCTGTCAAATAAACATAGTTATATATTAAACGGGTCAAATCTTATTTCCTATTTCTTAATTACCTTATTTCCCGACGTTTCGGCAGCGTTACAGTTGCCGTGGTCTCGGGTAGATTACCCGTTTAATATATAACTATGTATGAGTATCGCCAATTATTAAGAAATACTATCAAATAAACATATCTTTAACTTATATTCTTTCAAACAAAAAATAATGTAAAGTGAACTACGAGTACTTATGAACGTTACAAATTAACATAGGTATCGAACACACGTTTTCCCTTTTGCGGTAGCGAGGGACTCCGAGAGACAGGCTAATAGTTCACCGTACTGTTAAGTATAATTAATTTGTACTGATTTCAATTAGCAAATACACTCTCCAATGACGCTGTCTAAAATAGTCTGTGGTGGAATTTTTATAGGGAAAATACGTAATCACAAATTAAATAAACAGACTCTAAGACTTCGTTATCAACCCTTATATGTCCCCACTGCTGGAGCACGGGTCTCTTCCTGCATCACAGGAAGGTTAGGTCATACTCCACCACGGGGGCCAAGTCCGGGTTGGTCGAGGATTGTAAGACAGTGGCGGGCCTTACTGTCAGAAGTTATCATGCCGCCCATAAGGCCTCTGACATGGCTTACGACTGCCATTATATGACAGCCGGCACCAACGGCTTAACGTGCCTTGCGAAGCACGGAAGCGCTCGAAAAATGCCTCTAGCGGTAGTCACGGGACGCTCACCCATCCCGTACCTGACCGCGCCTGTTGTTGCTTCACCAAGTGATTGATTCCAATCACTCGGTTCGTCTAGGCCACGAGCGCTTCTTAAACAATATTAAACTTTTTAAATTTTGTATTTACTTAGTGGAAGTGCCAGTTTTGTTTTACTCTATTTAGCAATCGCATGTATAATGGGAGACTCGTGTTTTCGCCACTCTCAAGAGATCCCTAATCTCCTCTTGGAAAAATCACTTTCATCTGCTTAGCCGAAAAATGACTTTTTCGTACTTATTATTATTATTATTATTAGTTAGGTATTTTCAATGTTTTTCATGTATAAGTCCGCTACTTTTAAATTTTGTATTAAGTGGAAATGCAACTTTTGTTTTACTCTACTTCACAATTGCAGGACTGATGGAAGACTCGTATTTTGGCGTCTAAGCCTGATTTGTTTTTTCACTCTCAGAAGATGGAAATCCTAATCTCTTCTTAGAAAAATTACTTTCATCTGCCTAGCGCAAAAATGACTTTTTCATACTTATTAGTTAGGTATTTTCAATGTTTTTAGTCTAAGACTTTTTCTGATTATCTTTTCTCCCGTGCAAATAATCCACCCTACTCTGTAATGTTAAATAACAAATGTTTACATCTCAAAACACTATCTTGAAATTTCACCGCTGTATTTGATCAAAGACCGAAAAGTAGACATGAAAAGGGATAAGCCCTTTTCATGTCTCTGAGAAAAAATTCTAGACCCATACTTGACCGAGAGACACTCAAAGCTAATAAACGAGGTCTTACTAAGCGATCGGGCTATTTATCTACACAGCAACCCCAAAAAAAAAGGATTTAATTGGAGAGCCTACTCTTCAAACAGATCCTATGAAACCGAGGGTCTACAGATCCATTTCCACGGATAGAGTTTTCTGTCCATTACTTCCAAGTTATTTGTACAGCAATTTGATCTCTATTGCCTGCTGATAAGATTAAGTGAGTGGCTAGTGGCTATCAAGACAAGTGGTGAATCTGAATTAAGAAAGGTAGAAAGAAACTTATGGTTATAGTAATATGGATCTTATAGTAGTTATACGGATAGGAGTAACGTTTCCATAATACTTTCTTCTGAACTAAGGAAGATAGATAATGGTTTGGCTTATTTTGTTTAGTATAAATTCTATGAAATACCTACTTTAGATAGTTAAAGGTAAAGTACATTTTATTACACAAACAGAAAAAAAGTAATATGTGTTTATTACACTATTTTAATTTTTAATGCACTAACCCGTGCTAAGGAACAAATTTAAAAACCTATTTAGAGGCTAAAAATTTCACCCATGCCGGGATTCGAACCCGCAACCTCTGGCTATCCGTACCAGCGCTCTACCAATTGAGCCAATGGGCGACTCACGACATCAGTGAAATTTCGAACCTCTTTACAATATTTCTCTGTATTACGTACAGGCAGCGACATCTGACTTAAGCAAATTGCATTACTTACAGCCCCGACTACCTACTTTGCAGTTAGGTTTTAACATCGGAACGATATCACTGTACCCACATGATTACACTATTTTAATTTTTAATGCACTAACCCGTGCGAATCCCGGCATGGGTGAAATTTTTAGCCTCTAAATAGGTTTTTAAATTTGTTCCTTAGCACGGGTTAGTGCATTAAAAATTAAAATAGTGTAATCATGTGGGTACAGTGATATCGTTCCGATGTTAAAACCTAACTGCAAAGTAGGTAGTCGGGGCTGTAAGTAATGCAATTTGCTTAAGTCAGATGTCGCTGCCTGTACGTAATACAGAGAAATATTGTAAAGAGGTTCGAAATTTCACTGATGTCGTGAGTCGCCCATTGGCTCAATTGGTAGAGCGCTGGTACGGATAGCCAGAGGTTGCGGGTTCGAATCCCGGCATGGGTGAAATTTTTAGCCTCTAAATAGGTTTTTAAATATGTGTTTATATTTAACCTGAATCTGCTGCATTGAATTGGGTTTAATTTCAGACATTTTTGTCATCTAAATAATCTCTCTAGCTATGTTATAGTAGGCCTTTTGGCACAAAGCACTCTTTACACACTTTGTGAACTCGCTTCTGGTAATTTTAAAAACCTATTTAGAGGCAAAAAATTCCACCCATGCCGGGATTCGCCCATTGGCTCAGTTGGGAAAGCGCTGGCATGGATACGGACACGGCACAGAGGTCGCGGGTTCGAATGCCGGCATGGGTGGATTTTTAGCCTCTAAATAGTTTTTCAAAATTGTCCTTAGCACGGGTTAGTGCATTTAAAAGAATATAATCATGTGGGTACAGCGATATAATTCCGATGTATAAACCTAACTGCAAAGCAGGTACTCGAGGCTGCAAGTGATGCAAATTACTTCAGCCAGATGTCGCTGCCTGCACGTAATAGAGAAAATATTGTAAAGAGGTTCGAAATTTCACTGATGCCGGTGAGTCGCCCATTAGCTTAGTTGGGAAAGTGCTGGCACGGTTAGCCAGCACTTTCCGGGTTCGAGTCCCGGCGTGGGTGGAGTTTTTAGGCTCTAAAGATGTTTTATGCAGCCTCCAGTTGCACATTCACTCACACTAAATGGTAAAAGGGTCCACTTGGACTCTGCAGTACCTGGGTCATTGTTTCAGATACAGTAAGTAGGTTTGCCAATCACCTATACCATCCTGACGGCTTAGTCCCTAGTCAGCCTAGCCCGCAAAAAGACAAGTCAATACGTGTGGAGCCAACCAATCCCGGGTTTCCCCAAGATGTTTTCCTTCATGGTTAACGTATGGTATAGCAGATGTATTTACTTATATCTGAAAATAAACCAAGTCATAGGTACGTGCCCGCACTGGGAATCGAAACTGAGTCTCTCCTTTTCGAGTCCGTAGCTCTACCCACTGAGCTATCGTTTTTTCGCACACTTAAAGTGATGTAAGATATCTGAAGATACAATAAGCCGAGACAAACTAGACAATTTCAAAAACCTATTTAGAGGCTAAAAATTCCACCCATGACAGGATTCGAACCCGCGACCTCTGGCTATCCGTGCCAGCGCTCTTTCCAACTGATTAGCTCAGCAATGTAAGAGTTTTTAAAAAAAACCTATTTAGAGGCTAAAAATTCCACCCACGCCGGGACTCGAACCCGCGACCTCTGGCTAACCGTGCCAGCGCTTTTCCAACTAAGCTAATGGGCGACTACCCGGCATCCGTGAAATTTCGAACTTCTTTACAATACTCTCTGTATTACGTAAAGGTTTTTAAAAACTGTCCGGGAGCACGGATTAGTGCATTAAAAAGAATATAATAAAACATCTTATTAAAGAGATTCAAAGGTGTTTTTTAAGGATTCGCCATACTCATACATAGTTATATAATAGGGGTTAAAGTATGAAATTGCCGTTTTATTGCAATAGGTTCTTTGAATTGACATAGAATCTTCATGGTTTGAGGTTTTCGAATGAAACTTTTTTCAAATGGTTTCTATGATGTTCTTTTTTTAAAACATGTGAAACATTTGAATATCGACTTTCAATTGTTTTTGTTATTCAATTTAGACAAGAAAGATGGATACTGCGAACCTAGGGGTTTTTTCCCCAGCCGGGAATCGAACCCGGGACCCCTTGCATGGTAGGTAGATGCGCTGCGGCTGCGCCACAGAGGCCGTCTGAGTAGCAGGTGCGTATAGAACTAAATGGCCGCTGAAATGGCTAAGACAACAGCCTTAAGGCGTTTATTGTTTGTTAATCAAGCGTAGTGGTTCTTATTTACGCAGCCGGGAGCCGTGCGATTATCACTCTTAGCGGGACGTAATAAGGTTGCTTTCATTTACCGTCAACCCAGAAGCGCCTAACCGTCTAGTGTAGTCATCAAAGCTACTCGATTAGCACTGTTACGACGGAGCGCATATATATGAGCTCATGTTAAGAGTCTTGACTGCTTTATTGGTTAGCGGTTAACACGTCTCACTGCCAAAACTGGGGTCGTGCTTTCTATTCACACTGGAGGCCATCAAGTGCGAAGTGTATTTTCACGTTTATGATGTCCTTGCCACGTTGCCATGGCAAAGGATATGCTAGTCTGCGGCCAAGACAAGTGATTGTTCTGGTCCTAGTGTCATAAATATGATAATGATCATGTAAATGTTACATATTGTATGGCTAAATATTGCAGTAACAATTTCACGCTGTTGCTTCATCGCGTCGTTCACATGTGCTGACGAAGGTAGTACGGGGCTTACTTTCCTTGGTAGAATTTTAGGAAACTCTTACGGGTTAGGTTAGTTTTCTGTCCTACTGAGTGTAATATAAATTAAAGCTTCTAAAGGTTGCCACGGAAGAGTAAGTTTTAATTCCATAATTTTGTTATACTTGAAAAGAGACAAAAAAATAAAAAGGAAAGCCATAACAATATTAATAATATCATCCTTAATTAATATAGTAAATAAAAAAATATCAGGTTTCAATTCCAATTTTTACTCTTCTTTGTCAAGCTGTATTGGTGCTTAATTTTTTTAACTTCTATAATTCATTCAGAGGGAACGAAGTTGATGTTCACATGTGCTGCCGTTCGCTACTAAAACGCAGCTCAGCTTCACTTGGTGGTATTTTACTTTTTTATGTAATACTACTTATACGTTACATTTCATATTCGATGTCAACCCTTGTAAGTCCCCACTGCTGGGTCACGGGTCTCTTCCTGCATCGCGGGAAGGTTAGGCCATACTCTACCACAGGGGCCAAGTCCGGGTTGGTGGAGGATTGTAAGACAGTGACATGGCTTAACGACTGCCATTACATGACAGCCGGCACCAACGGCTTAACGTGCCTTTTCTTAACGAAGCACGGAGCATTTCATATTCATTCAAAAGATAACATAAAAAAGCTACAATTATATAACCTTCCAAACTGCTAATGCGGTTTATCGGCAAGCTCTCGGTAACGATGTTTATATCTACAAACTTACAAAATCTATAGAACCAACAGTATTGTTAGTCCTTTCTGAGTCTAAAGCATTTTATGGGTTACAAGCTGTTTTAAAAAAACACTTAATCATTCTGTTAAACTGTGCTTTTTTGAGCATTTTATTACATAATTCCTCCTAAAATCGTTTGGTCTATGAACTATGTTTCTAACATTATCAGTTTAGGAGAAACAACATGTTGTGTTAGAACTTAAACCGCAGCTTTAAGTCAGTTACTTCGTTACCAAGCGGTTATACCACAGTACCTAGCTTGGCGGGAGAGACTAGTTCCATAACTACCAGTTGACGAGATATTTTTTGTGATATATATTTCGGTAGACGAGATATAGATTTTTAGCGACATCAATTCCCAACTTTTCGCAGTTTTCTCAATAATCATTCCCTACGTAGTGTTGATGCATTGTAGTACAATGCATCTTGCACTTGTGAGCCTGAGGGTGCCTCGTGTTAGAGGCAAAACGCATCGCGTACTTTCTCACACAAGTATTAGTGTCGGTGGTGGTGTGTTCGAGTCTTGCTTCTGCTTTAAAAAGTGGGAGGGAGGACGGTGCATTAACTAACCGCATGGTGTTTGTGGGATTTTTGGCGGAATTTAGCAGTCATTTTTACATTTTAATGCTATTATGGATTTCCACAAAGTAACGCCTGATTCCATACAATATTGTAGTACAAGGACAATTACACGAATGGCGATTTAATTTTATTGCTGCTTTGAGTATCAAACCTTCTAGGCGCCAATGGTATAAAAAACACGTCACGTGACGCGTCCATTTATCTAACATTGTAGTGTAATTCACTAACAGAATTAAGGCCTACATTTGTGACTTAGCTGCTTTTTAGGTAATGGACAGCAGTTTTAGCGAATTTGGTATCCAATAGTCTTTGGCGAGCACATGTCAACTCTGCGCGAGCACTACAAACTCCAACATTCCTGCATCGGGCAATCAAAGTGTTTCAATGACATACCATAAGTATAACGTCCGACTAACAACAGTTGGACCGGCCGCGGCCGTCCCAAGGCATACGATCTGCCTGGCGGGAAATTTCCCTTTATAGTGGAAGAGCACGATCAACCTCTCTTCCCTATAAGTTCATAGGCGGGAGCCTATGGATATGGCTAGCTATAGGGATATAGCTAGACATAGGGATATGGCTAGCCATAGGCTATCGTTCGAATGTACTCTTATCGAATCGTATCGTATCGAATGGCTGTCGTTTCTTTCAGCTAGAATGTATGCTAGGATTGGATGAGCAGAAGTTTCCTAGGGGCAAATAACTCACCATCCATTGAGTGGCACCAACAGAGGCTTGTCGTAACCATCGCACCATGCCATGGCGGCGGTCACTAGTGTGGCCAGCACGCCACGTCGCGCCACCGCCGGTCGGAGCCATGCAATGATCTGAAAGAGGTGGCTTACTTGAGTTGGTGTTGGATATAATTTAAAGTTGGTCTCGGATATCAGCAAGAATATTAGGTATCATTCAGAAATAAAAGTTTTTTGTATAGCTACTTGTGGTCGGAAGAAGCTTAATTGGGTAGCAGAAAATAAAAACTTGTGTTCTCGTTGTAGACTTTTAGTCCGGATCTACTTACGGGTGTTGTTATATCGGAAGAGTCCGACCAGGTTTCACCATGATTAAGCTCTGCGAATTGGAGCGAAACCTGGTCGGACTCTTCCGATACACCCGTAAGTAGATCCGGACTAAAAGTCTACAATGTGTTGTGCTTACGAAAGTTTTAGCTCTGTATTATTTCTTTTGCCTATCAAAATTCGTAGCAATAAGCCTTATAGGCCGATCACATCTGATAATCGACGCTATTGGAGCGACGACATTCGCAAAGTGGTGGGCAGTAATTGGAAGAGGAGAGCCGAAGATCGGGCTCAGAGACATGTCTTGGGAGAGGCCTATGTCCAGCAGTGGACTGACACAGGCTGATAGTCAGCCTGTGTCGATGACGATGACGATATTTCATGACTAGGTGTTATTTCTCATTTATATATTCTACTAAATAATTCATGAAACGGCTAGTTTGCTGATCTTTCCTGGCTGATCAAATATTGATGTTCATGATAATTTTGTTAGATTCGGTTGATTTTCTGGGATTTTCCCACCATATATCAATCGATCTACAAAACTTTATGTTGTACATGATTGTACGTAGATAAATATATGATTTATATATCCACTTGGACACATACAAAACAAAGAAGGAACATAGAACAAAGAGTACAAACCTAAGCAGGATAGAATGTCGTTTGTTTTGTAAAAGTTAAAACGTCTTTCGTACAAAAAGATTGATTTTGAATTGATGGTTATTAAGACATTTTATTAAGACACGTGCCTCAGCAGTGGGCACATGCAAGAGTTGACATCGAAGACGTTTTCATCGTCATCGTCAGGCTATACTTATAGTCCACTGCTGGACATAGCCCTCCCCTAAAGAGCGCCAAGTTGTGCTATCATAGGGGGTAGTGCCTATAATCCCCACGCTGGGCATGCGGGTTGGGGATCGCAGTTCGGGGGAATTGTACTGAAGACGTTTTATTCAGATGTAATATTTTTTGCAATTTTTGTAATTTTTCTGAGATTTTGTGGCCCCACTATGACAGACTGAACCTCCTATTGGGGTCATTGTAAGTGGAAAGCGCTAGAATTCACTCATGATGTGAAGTGCGAACTTCACAATTAGCAAGTGTTGCTACTATAACTTCAAAAATGTACATAAAGTTAAAGCGATACGTGCTACCGCTCCGCTACCACCGCTCTTTAAGTGTAAACCGCTATAAAAACACAAAGTACGACGACGTCACCCAGTTACGACGACGGGTACACGAACCAGCAGCAGCATCGTTTGTTATTGCATTTCTGAACGAATGTTCTGTCGCAAAACGTCTAATAAGCTCCGGCGCGCACAGGTGATTAAATTAAGCTCGCAATCTCCCCGAGACCGCCTGCACCTAGCTGTGTCACCGTTGATTATGTACGTGACGCCTATTGTCCGAACCCACTGTCAATGGTGCCATCCCAATAAAGGAGGCGCAGCTGTCTCTGCTCCCTTCACAATAGATTCTGTTCCCGACAGAGAGAACCTTCGATCCAGTTGTACAATAATAGGAGATAGCCAATCGATCTGGGGTGGGCGTCTTGCTGAACCGAGCGTAAAGGGCTGTCCACATTACCTCTACAACGTGCGCCGGATCAGCGAGACGATTGCTCAAAAGGGCTCGTTTCGTTGCGTTTGTATCAAATCAATTATGTGTTATTCATTATAAAAGTCTCACCAAGACACACTGGCCAACGTGGAGTAGCATGGCTGAAAACTTTCCCCATGAAAAAAGCTATAAAAACAAAATGTTTATTTAATGAACGTAAAAGTTGTTAGTTTTACAATTAATAGCTTATGTGATGAAGAAGTTAATAAAAAAATCCACATATATTCTTTTCAAAACTATTACTCATGTGTTGAACACTAGACAAAATCGTCTACAATCTACTGATTAATACCAGACTTCTTTGTCTTCTAAATAATCCTGGTTGGTTAGCTTTTCAGCACAAAGTGTGCTTAACACATTCACAAATAACTCCAAACTAAGTCTTTTCAAAGTCCTTAATTAACTGAGTTTACATAATTATCCTAAAACTTAGAATCCATCCATTGTACTGGATTTAATTCCAGATATCATTGTCATCTAAATAAGCTCTTTTGACACAAAGTGTACATCACACATTTTTCGAACAGTGTTTCTCGCAAGCTTATTATATCTTTAGGGATTTCATTGTAGAAACGTACACAATCCCCCACAATGAATAAACCTATGCCAGCTTAAATCGTGGGAAAGTTTGTCTATGTTTCTCCTATTTGCATCGTGTTGGCTCCCCATAGGAAATTGATTAAGGTCCCCGGTTGTGATGCTAGATTAGAAATCTGTCAGTCAGATAAGAAATCTGTTCGAGAGATATTTTGCACTGAGAGTAACTCGGGAAAAGAGAGATATCCGATGAAAAGACTGCATCTTATGGATCGAGTAGTGCAAATTCATGGAATAAGATTCGAATCAGATTCGAGTTCGAAAAAAGAATATACGTATATTAGACTTACCACCGAACGCGGTTTAAAAAATGTGTTAAGCATAGTCTGTGAAAAAAAACCTATTGTAACATTAGGGATTAATTGAAATACAAAGATGTCTGGTATTAAAAGAATATTACGAGGACGATTATGTAGAGTGTAACTTGAAGTTGAAAACTCTGTTAATTTAGTTAAAACCAGTTTTGAAAAGAGTAAATGTGGAGTTTCTTTGTTAGCTTTTTCTCCACATAATTTATTAATTGTGAAATTAACAGCTTTGATGTTCATTAAGTAAACCTTTTTTTTTATAATGAGTTATTTTTTTTTTTGTATTTGATATTTCATACCTTTCGTCGATAAAGTTTTCGAATACGAGGATTTTATTACACCTTCGTCATCATCAACCCATTATGTCCCCACCGAGGGGCACAGGTCTCTTCCCTGAGGAAGGTATAAGCTATGCTCCACCACGGGGGCCAAGTCCGGATTGGTGGAGGCTTGCAAGACTAGTGGCTGGTCTTACTGTCAGAAGCTTTCAAGTCGCCATAAGGCCTCTAACTTGGCTTAACGACTGCTATCTATCGACGGCAGCCGGCACCAATGATTAAACGTGCCTTGCGAAGCACTCGGAAAAATGCCACTAGTGTTAGTCATTGACGATCCCATAGACCCATCCACACACTGAACGCGCCGTCGTAATCGCCGCTGCCTGAGTGATCTTAAACGATCACTCAGGCAGGGGAGCGATTATTACACCTTGTATAAAGTAAATTGTATAGTTACAACTTTGGGATTTAGCTCCCGCCTGTACCTTCTACATACACCAGGTCCATTTTAAAATTACACATTTCAGTCCCGTTTCAAAAGCTGCCTTGCAAAGAGGCATCATTTCGTTCGCTATCCCCTCGGGCGTTCAATAAAATGGCTTAATCCTTTCACTGAGCCGAAAACATTTATATTTACATTCGGATTGTTCTTGAGGATTGAATTTTAATCAAGCAAAGCGAGTTTCGCTTAATTAGTCTCGTTAATATATTCAATTAACTAAGTAATTGAAGGAAGAGCCTCCATTGTGCTGTGGGATAAAAGCGTGAAATATTCCTCGCTGATTTTTGTTTCATATTACTTTCACTGCTAACTTTTGGTTTCACACCGGGAAGGAAGTCTTACGTAACAAACCACAAATTTTAAATACCTATTTAGACGCTAAAAAAATCCACCCATGCCGGGATTCGAACCCGCGACCTCTGACTATCCGAGGGTCGCGGGTAAAAATAGAGGCTAAAAATTCCACCCATGGCGGGATTCAAACCCGCCACCTCTGGGTATCCGTGTCAGAGGTCGCGGGTTCGAATCCCGGCATGGGTGGAATTTTAACCTCTAAATAGGTTTTTAAAATTGTCCTTAGCACGGATTTTTTATGCACGGCATTAAAAATAATATAAATTGCAAATTACTCCATAGAACCGATACTTTTTAACCCGTGTGTATAGTGCCTCTCTATCTGTTGGAGCCCTACGTCACTGAGTGGAGCTTCGCTTGTCGCGGGCCAAAACTGGAAGTAAAACTTTAAGGCCGGTCGGGGGTGCACGCCGCAGCACATGGCACAATATATTAGTATGTCCCCACTGCTGGGGCACGGGTCTCTTCCTGCATCGCCACTGGGGCCAAGTCCGGCGGTCCGCCCGTAAGGCCTCTGACGTGGCTTAACAACTACCTTTACATGACAGCCGGCACCAACGACTTAACGTGCCTTAAGAAAAACGGAAGCGCTCGGAAAAAATGCTATTAGCGGTAGTCACAGGATGGTCACCCGTCCTGTACCTGACCGCGTGTTGTTGCTTAACCCAAGTGATTGATTTCTATCATTCGGTTCCACTAAGCCCGTGCGCAAATGTGTCGATACACAATCTTTTTCATTACTTTAATTCTAATTAAACTCCACCAAGTTGCAAACCTACAATCTTCTTGTTATTTATCCCACCAGTAAGACCTTAAGCCACCTGAGCCACCATCACTGGAGATCGGCAGTCAGTTGATTACAGCGGTCTCTGTTCAGAGCAATTCTGATCAGCTCCTTCGCGGTTTTAACACCGGTCCAATGAAATTTTTAGACGATTCCAAGAGCTTTGTCTGTTTCTTACGCTTTATTACACAAATATTAGAATACAAAGAACTTAAATAACCGTAGATGTACAAAGGAGGATATATTTCAAAAGATATTTCTAGGGCGCTTTCATTCGATTTCAAATAAAATTTCTTTACTACCACGCACTGTGTTCGAGATATAAGCGAAACCTCAAAAAAACGGGACCTCCTCTGTTGCCTGTTATTTATTTCTTGCTGTTTCTGGTAAACAGACACAGTACATTACTTCTGGCCCCAGACTACTTTGCAGTTAGGTTTTAACAACGGAATGATATCGCTGTACCCACATGATTATACTATTTTTATTTTTAATGCACTAACCCGTGCTAAGGACAATTTTAAAAACCTATTTAGAGGCTAAACATTCCACCCATGCCGGGATTCGAACCCGCGACCTCTGGCTATCCGTGCCAGCGCTCTTTCCAACTGAGCTAATGGGCGAAAGCCAGATGTCGCTGCCTGTACGTAATACAGAGAGTAGTGTAAAGAGGTTCGAAATTTCACTGATGCCGGTGAGTCGACCATTAGCTCAGTTGGAAAGAGCGCTGGCACGGATAGCCAAAGGTCGCGGGTTCGAATCCCGGCATGGGTGGAATTTTTAGCCTCTAAATAGGTTTTTATAATTAGATGTCTGTAAATAGTGGCTCTACAAGTCGAAACAGTTGCCAGTGTAATGTCACCGTTTGAAAGACAAATACTATAACAAAGAGAAACGGATAACAGCAAACTTAGATACCGTTTACTTTTAAAATAAAACAGTCCACGATGAATGCCGATTAAGAGAATTTCTACGCAAAATCAAACGGCAGACTTGAGTTTGCTCTTTGCGAAGCGAAAGTTTGTTCAGGATTATAAGAGGATTGAAAGCTTCGATCAAAGTCAACAAAGGAAGAAGCGTTACTGATTCAACGTACACACATAAATCGTTCTAGCGATCGGAATTTGACTCCACAATTTAGCTTCAAAAGTCTTTATTAAACTATTAAAACAGTTACATATTTCAACGATCTGCCCTCTTTTAGTAGAGATTTATTTTATTTACTGGTAACAAAAGCCACAAAAAAATTAAATATTAGCTGTGCTGATGGCGGAAATCATAGATTATAGACAGTTACGTTACGTTATCAACCCTTTTATGTCCCCACTGCTGGGGCATGGGTCTCTTCCTGCATCGCAGGAAGGTTAGGCCATACTCCACCACAGGGGCCAAGTCCGGGTTGGTGGAGGGTTGTAAGACAGTGGCGGGCCTTACTGTCAGAAGTTATCAAGCCGCCCATAAGGCCTCTGACAGGGCTTAACGACTGCCATTATATGACAGCCGGCACCAACGGCTTAACGTAAACAAAAATAAACAGTAAACAGTTAACTCTTAACGTAAATAGACAGTGAACTCGAAAAATTGTTATATACACAGATATTATGATTTTTGATTTTTACTATTAGGAATAAAACAAGTTGTGATTTTATTCCATTGGTAAATAAATAAATATTCATGGACATATTACACAGATCTCGTTAGCCCTATACCAAAGGTACTCTATGCCCTATACTAAGAACCACTAAATGACATGTGTTATAGGTGCTAACTCAACGATAGATTTAAAACAATAAATGCATAGATAACATCCAAGACCCGAGACAAACTAGAAAAGTTCGTTTCCTTGTTTGACCCGGCCGGGGATCGAACCTTAGCACCCCAAAGCGCCTTAATTCCTGATCTTGATCGCGAGTGATTGACAAACAGGTACTAAAGATAAATAAAAAAATTATATGAGCGTGCATTTTATGTTCCATGATTCACTGCTTGACTTAGAACAATTCTATTATTAACATAAAATGTATTAGGTAATTAATTTATTTACTTTTTTATTTATAAAATTACTTAGCTAGGTAGACACCACATGTCGTAGACATCCAAAGTTCGGCTAACTTTGCTAAGACGTCCTTCAACTGTAACTTGCTCGAAGTATGGTTAGCCAACAAGGCTGGTTTATATGATTACGATGAAATTACGAGCAGAAGTTGCAAATCGAGGTCTGACGAACTGTGCTAATTTTCGGGTACTTTAAGAATAAAGAAATGAAATGATGCTAAGCTCAAGTCCAGTTCACTGGTCCTGGGGATCTAAGGGAGATTCAGATCTAAGGCATCGGTAGTAAACCTGCATTTAGTTGGGGTAGCCAACTAAATGCAGGTTCCAACTAAATGCAGGTCGTATTCATAATATTGTGTACCCCTCAACGGCCAAGTCACACAACATTAGCTCTAATAACTGTTAGGTTGATTACATACATGAACTGTGTCTTGTTAGTTATTAATCTACTTATATTATTTATCATCTGATAATTAAAATTTAGGTTGTTGGATGGACTTTTATCAAAGTATAATGTGTAATAATTATTTTTCAAAGTTGTGATTAGTTCGGTCAATTTTATTTTTTTTAATGTATTTGTAATCAATATTATTTCAACAATAAGTTGATTTATAAATTCTGCCGGAAATGGCGAAGTCCATAGCCGAATTATTAGAACGGATATCCGTTTGACTTGTTTTGGTTTCCTGTTTGTCTTTTTAGTTTTGTATAGAGTGGGAGAATGGTGGCAGAGGGGATAAAGTATCAGTGTACGCTTTGGCATTAGGCTCGTAGCTACGAATAAGGCAACAACTTGGAAAGTTTAAATAAAATATTGAAGTTTGATTTCGTTCGAAATCTACGTTTTATTTCTCGTCGGACCTTCCCCAAAAGGTCAGAAGTGGGATGAACGAGATTAAATAAAACTATCTTCACACGCTCACAGCTCGAAAAACGTAAGTAAATGATACCCAATGAATATTTTGGTCTAAAAATATTCTAAAAGACGCGTTTTATTGAACATAGACTAGAATTTAAAGTGTGATCTTTTTTTTTTTTTTAAGCAAATATTGTTTATCACGCTTGATTAGCTAGACAAAAGTTGAGTTTTATTTACGTAATTTTCGTTTGTCACAAACGGCTTTAATCAGAGTGTTGCCAAGTTTGCGTGGATACCATGCTATAGTAAAGTTTGGTTGGTTTAACGACCGGGTCAAGTAATAGCTTCTGTATTAATTTCTCAATCAAATTATTAATAATGTCAAGGGATTTTGTTAAAAAAAAAAATTCGCTGATCTCACATGTTATATCGAGATATTTTTAGTTTTATTTGTAGTTTCTAAGCTTTTTAAAAAGTTTCAGATAAACTCATGGATAACGACAATCCCCTTGGTCAAGGGTCAAGTGGTCACAGGATAACCCAAGGTCGAGGGTTGAGTGACGGAAAAGATGGTCGAGCATCTAGTCGAGGGGAAGGACTGATGCAGGATAAAGGAGAGCCCAGGATAGAGGTTCAGAGCCGTGACGTTAGTCCGGTTTTTATGGTTCGGAGGATGCCTAGCTCAAGGTCTGAGCTAGCCGCATCTAGGCTCACGGAACATACACGAAGGTCGAGCAGGCTTCGACGACGTTACGCATCACAGAGCTCGGATAGTGATGATGGGAGAAAGCCTACACAAAGGAGACATACGGAAATCGATACAAACACTCGAAGGAAAAGGAGACGCCAGCCTTCGACTTCGGAGTCTTCCCAGGATTCGCCGCCACCACCTAAGAGAGGTAGATCAAAGGTACCCCGAAAAGAGTCTGATACATCTGAGATTCTAGATAAGTTCTTGACCATTTTAAATCAAGTCAAAAGCTCTGATAAACCAAAACTCACTTTTAATGCAAGTAATGTTATACCAGAATTTGATCCCATGTCCAAACAGCAAACTGTACTAACGTGGTTGACAAAAGTGGAGGAATGCGCCCAAATTTATGGGTGGGATGACAAAGAAATCATTCACTATTCCTTACCTAAATTGTGTGGAGTTGCTAAGACATGGTATCAAGGGCTGCCTACGTTATTGTTTACTTGGCCCGAATGGAAGAAAAAACTAATTGAATCTTTCCCTTGCCGTGAGGATTATGCAGAGCTGTTGACTGAGATGTTGGCAAAAAAAGTTAGATATGGTGAATCCTTAGAGCACTATTATTATGCGAAAACGAATTTGCTTAATCGCTGTAAAATATCTGGGAGGCAAGCTGTGGATTGCCTTTTGTACGGTGTCGAAGATCGCGCTGTTAAAGTAGGTGCTCAAGCAGCACAATTTAGCGAGCCTGAACAGGTACTAAAATATTTTAGAACTGTAAAAGTAGGGCCAAGTCGAGAGATAGGTTACGAAAAGTCTAATGAAAGAAAGTTTCCGCCTGGCAAGCCCAATGCGATCAGATCTGGTAGTGTTAACAACAACATACGGTGTTTTAATTGTGATGAGATCGGGCACCCCAGCTTTAGGTGTACTAAACAGCTTATAAAATGTACAGTTTGTGACAAATTAGGGCACAAGGCAAATGATTGCTACAGAAATAGAAATAAACCCACAAACGAACAAGATAAAAGTCAAACACAAATTAAAGATAAAAATGAAAAACAAGTAGCAGAGGTGTCAACTGATAATACTACTGATGCCAATGCTAAATACATCCTCAACATAAAGATCAATGATTCACTTGTCACTTGCCATGTTGATTTAGGGAGCCAATGTTCCTTGATTAGGGTGACTGATGCTAAAACTATAGGCTTGCAAATAGCTTCAAGGGATGATTTGCCTGTACTACGAGGAATAGGAGCCAACTTAGTTTACCCTCTAGGCGTAACAGTAGTGGATGTAGAAGTTCAAGGCTTAAAAGAAGTAATAGATTTGTACGTTGTTGAGGATTATGTTTTGAATCACCCCGTCCTATTGGGTCATTCTTTTACTGAAAAACCCGATGTTTTGATCACAAAAACTCCAACTGAAATCATATTTCAGAGAATAATTCAAAATAAAGTGACCCTGATTGCTAAAAACTCTTGTGATGTTCCAAGTAATACGATGCGAGCTGGCCCAGTAACAACAGATACTCAAGGAAACTATTATGCTAGTGTTTTTGGCTCCTTGAGAGGCTGCAGTGGTAAAGAATATTACCTTTTTCCGGGCATTTACAATATTACGGATGGCTGCGGCATGCTTTTGATATATAATGTATCATCAGCCACTATTTGTATCAAGGAAGGTACTTTATTGACGAGAGCTTTGCAAAAGCACGTGCTGCCATCCGATAATATTTTGAACTCGTGTAGTGTAACATTTGATGATTCTACGATGGATGATGAGATCCATTGCAGCACTGAACTAACTAAAGATGACCGTGAGAAGTTAAAAAGTTTGCTAACAAAATATAATGATTGCTTTTCTAGTGGTCTCAAAGATCTCGGGTTCACGAATGTCACAGAAATGGTAATAGAATTAGACGATTCTGAACCGGTTGTTTACCGCCCATACCGCATGTCACACGCCGAAAGATCGTTGGTAAGAGATATGGTTAAGGAGATGTCAGATACCAACATCATCAGGGAATCTTCTTCTCCGTATGCTAGCCCAATCGTGCTGGTCCAGAAAAAAACAGGTGAGAAACGTTTGTGTATAGACTACCACGCTCTGAACCGGAAGACTAAGAAGGATCATTATCCTTTGCCAAGGGTTGAAGACCAGCTGGACTTATTAGCAGGTAATGTGCTTTTCACTTCATTAGACCTGGCATCTGGTTACTACCAGATACCTATTGCAGAAGAATGCCGCAGCCTCACAGCCTTTGTTACTCCAGATGGGCAATATGAATATAACCGCATGCCCTTTGGTCTAGTAAATGCTCCATCAGTTTTCCAGCGTGCCATCAACAAAATACTCAATAATGCTAAAGTAAAATACGCTCTAGTCTACATGGACGACGTGCTGATACCATCCAAGGATTTTGCTGAAGGTTTGCAAAGGTTAGAGGAAGTGTTACAGCTCCTTAGGAACGGTGGATTAACTTTGAAGTTAAGTAAATGTCATTTCTTCTTCAAGTCGATAGATTTTCTGGGGTTTGAGGTGAGTTCGGAAGGGATTCGGCCGGGCAGTCGAAAAACTGACGCTGTGTCCAGATTCCCAACACCAAGGAACCAGCATGAGCTTCGCCAATTCCTTGGTTTGTCCGGGTTTTTCAGACGCTTTATTAAAGGTTACGCCACGATTACTACACCCTTAACCGATCTACTCAAAAAAGACTCTTGTTGGGTTTGGGGCACTTCTCAAGAGGAGTCGTTTCAGAGGGTAAAAGAGATTCTAACTACTAGACCGGTTCTAGCTCTTTATGATCCCAAAGCTGAGATAGAACTTCATACGGATGCGAGTAAAGTGGGTTTGGCAGGAATATTACTACAGCGTAATTCAAAAGGTGTCCTGCAGCCGGTTTCATTCTTCAGTCGCAAAACCAGCATCGATGAACGTAAGATGCACTCTTATGAACTCGAAACTCTAGCAGTCATAGCATCGTTGAATCGTTTTAGAGTGTATCTTGTAGGGGTACCGTTCAAGATCTTCACAGACTGCAACGCACTTAGATCAACTCTAACAAAGCGTGATTTAATACCTCGTGTCGCTAGATGGTGGGTCCAATTACAAGAGTACGACTGCACGATTGAGTATCGACCCGGTGCTCGAATGTCACATGCTGACGCACTAAGCAGGAACCCCGTTGGCCTGCCATCAGGTGAGTCGCATGTTTTGGACATATTACCGGTACATCAAACAGATCGAGACTGGATTACAACAGTTCAAACTGCTGATAGTGAGGTAAAGAAAATTAAAGACATATTATCTGATCCCAGATCTGCTGAAACCATAGACGTGCATACAAATTATAAGCTTAAAAACGACTGCGTATATCGTATCGTGGGTGACTCGACAAAATGGCTGGTTCCAAGAGGCGTGCGGTGGCAAATATTAAAAAGAAACCATGACGACGTGGGCCATTGTGGGTTTGAAAAGACTTTTGAACGTATCCGTGAACATTACTGGTTTACCAAGATGCGGCGTTTTGTTAAGAAATATGTTGCTTCCTGTCTAGAATGCGCTCACCATAAGGCTCCAGGTGGTAAACGTGAAGGTCAGCTGCACCCAATCGAAAAAGTGAGTATACCCTTTCACACAGTGCATGCCGACCATCTAGGCCCCTTCGTGAGAAGTAAAAAGGGGAACTGCTACCTACTAGTTCTTGTTGACGGTTTCACTAAGTTTGTCAATATCACCCCCGTCAAGAACACCAAGTCATTGACATCTGTACGTGTTATGAAAGATCATGTAAGACACTTTGGTGTTCCAACACGCCTCATCACAGACAAGGGGTCCAGCTTCACAAGTAAGACATTTAAAGATTTTGTTATTACTTACGGCATCAGGCACATCGTTAACGCAGTCGCAACGCCCCGGGCAAATGGTCAAGTAGAACGATTTAACAGGACCATATTGGACGCTTTGTCAACATCGGGTCATGGCGGTGATGAAAAGTCTTGGGACGATCTTATTCCAGACATACAGGTTGGTATAAACACCACTAAACACAAAACGACACAAAAAAGTCCTTCAGAATTACTGTTTGGGTTTAATATAACGAGTAGATCAGAGGGGATATTGAGTTCAGTAATTGGCGACACTTTAAACAGAACACCAGTTGAAGAATTACCTCTGGTAAGGCAATGTGCTAGCGATAACATTCGTCGCCAGCAAACCAAAGATGCAGTTAACTTCAATCAACATAGGAAACCATCAAAACTCTATAAAGAAGGTGATCTAGTACGGGTTGAAAGACAAGTCCCCCATGATGGTAAATCTCAAAAACTTGTAGTCAAATACCAAGGGCCGTATCGCATAGTAAAAGTGCTTCCTAATGACAGGTTTCTAGTTGAAGATACTCCTTTAACGCGTAAAAATGGTAGGAAATATGAGGCTATTGAGTCAATTGACAAAATTCAAGCATGGATGAATTATAACCGAGATTTTGAATCCGACGAAGACGTTCAAAGCAACATGTGTTCTAGTGGTAGTGAATAAGTGCACCGATTCTTATTTTATCAAGTAGTATAAGTTGATTTATTTAAATACCTGCTAATTGTCAAAATGATTCACTGCGTAGGTAGTTCGGCATACCTATATATTAATATACCTTATATTCATTTGGAAAAGTATATGTATAACTGTATATTTGTTTTAATACCAATGAAAATCAAGAAGTGAAATGTACTTGCACTATACAATAATAAATTTTTCTCTAAATGTAAGCGAAGAGACTCGCTTATAACAGGATGGCCGAACTGTTAGGTTGATTACATACATGAACTGTGTCTTGTTAGTTATTAATCTACTTATATTATTTATCATCTGATAATTAAAATTTAGGTTGTTGGATGGACTTTTATCAAAGTATAATGTGTAATAATTATTTTTCAAAGTTGTGATTAGTTCGGTCAATTTTATTTTTTTTAATGTATTTGTAATCAATATTATTTCAACAATAAGTTGATTTATAAATTCTGCCGGAAATGGCGAAGTCCATAGCCGAATTATTAGAACGGATATCCGTTTGACTTGTTTTGGTTTCCTGTTTGTCTTTTTAGTTTTGTATAGAGTGGGAGAATGGTGGCAGAGGGGATAAAGTATCAGTGTACGCTTTGGCATTAGGCTCGTAGCTACGAATAAGGCAACAACTTGGAAAGTTTAAATAAAATATTGAAGTTTGATTTCGTTCGAAATCTACGTTTTATTTCTCGTCGGACCTTCCCCAAAATAATAAAGAAATCGCTGTAAGGAACCAAAGTCTAAGGACTCACGAAGCGGTTTTCACCCGTGCCCGCCGCGGTTGCGGGCCCGCAGCCTTTGTAGAATACAGATATTTATGTAAAAAATTAAAGCACCTTTCACGACGCGTTTTACGCCCGCGGCGTGTGCGATTGTTTGCGGGTCCCGCTGCGCCGGCGGTCATCTTGTACCGGCGGGCGCGGGTCGCGGTCCGGCAGCCGCGGCGGGTTGCACCCGCGCGTTCTGCGGTCGGCTGGCGGGCTTTTTTTAATTCTTCTTTGAAGGAAGTATAACGCAACAGCTCGTTTCTGGTGTGTGTTTATGACGGTCTGGAACTCTACTGATCGTTTAACCGCCCGTCTTGTAACCGCCCGTCTTGCGATTATCAACCGCCAAGTTTGCGAGCGATAATCGCAACCGCGACGGCTGCGTAACCGCACAAAACTCCGGTCTCGTGAGTTTTGAAAATAAAACTCCAATCCGCCACCGCGGCGGGCACGGGTGAAAACCGCTTCGTGAGTCCTTAGCCTTAGACTTGGCACAACTTTGTCTAGATTTCATTACTTTTTAAGCTCCATCGAGACTTGGATAGTTTTTACAGAATGTTTTTGGTGGGATTTGGTGACGTCTCCATGGCACGTTATTACTGTGACCCAGGATACCCGTATGGCTCGGAACACACCAAGTGCTGTTCGTGTGTCTGGCCGCAGCACTTATGTATTCTCTACATTTGCAAGACAATTGATTGTTGCTTTGGCATATAAAGTTATTGATGGACATGGAATCTTATCATATGTATAAGTGGCAACTGATGTACCTACTAGGTTTAAGATGATTTATAGGTGGTCAGAGTGGAGTTTTTTTTCCGCTGCATTTTTTTCCACTAAGCAGCAGCGTCATACATTTTACATTGTATATTGACATTTATCAAACAGTCAAATAAATAAAATTTATTTGATTTGTTGAAATGAAATGAAACGAAACGAAATGAAACCTAACGAAATGAAATGAAATTAAATGAAATGAAAAGGTTTTTTTCAAAGTAGCGCAGAAACTGCAGCTTAATGAACGTTACTAATCAAACTAAGTGTCCATTTCAAAATCTAGATCTAGATTGCATATCTGGAACCACTCAGCTCGGTTTTATAGTCAGTGAGTTCTTCCACGGCCAGAGTGCTTAGTGCGAGTTTGACAGATCCAATCGAATAACTTTACTACCGCGTTAATCGAGCATTGAGTAGTGAGTATGAGTAAGTTAACCGTTCGAACTGGCAAAACGCTGTCACAGTACAACTCACACTCGCGTTTATTCGTGTTTTGGCTGGTAAACGTGTTCACTTCTCAACGTAAACCATTACAACTCGCACTCAGCAATTTTAATTTCCATACTTGTCGCTAGGTGGCGCTTCCTCGACGCCATAGAAATATGAGTTTACGTTAACGCAATCGAGTAGTTAAAAAACTCGCACTAAGCACTCTGATCTTCTGCGGCGTTTTACCTACTTATTTTTTATCTATGTTTAAAACTGCCTAAACTGGACTCACCTGCGCTCCTAGCTGCATGGGATCCCTGGTGAGGATATCGCTGGCCTTCCTCACGGCTCCGTACACCAGTTCCACGTCCCGGTCTAGGATGTAGCACCGCACGTGCTCCAGGATGCAGCGGAGATACGAGATCGTCACTGTTTGTACCTGGATGAGAGATTTGGTTTACTGTTATGGAGTTGGGAATTAAGGAGTCCCTTAAGAAATAATTCTCATACAAACGTCACTGATCATACAACACTCAATATGTGATACCACCTAAAGTAATGATGAAGAAGTTTAGTAGTTTTATCATAACTCTTAAGACTAACGATATTAGATTAAATTAGAATAAATAAGATGATATTAGATTAAAATTGTTTATTGTACACACCAGAAAAAGATATATTAAAAGGCTTACCTAAGTTTAGCTTTTATCTCTTGCAGAGAAGGATGCAGGGAAGGAAGACTGAAGGATGAAGAGAGTAGGTAGAATATTGTAGTGGAGGCAATCTTAGACTGACAAAATATACCAATTCCCGTTGTATATTTCATCGTATGAATAATTTAGCAATATAGAATAGGTAATGAACAAAAAGTACTCCGGAACTTGTAAAACTGTTCTTGATATTGTAAAGTTAAATTCTAAATTCGAAGGCCATCTTCGTGGTCGTGTTGGCCTAGTTAGAGGATGTTTGTATTGTTCAACAAATATCTTCTATCACAACAAGAGCGTTAGGGACAAATGACATGGAAACGTGTCAACAAGCAATAACTAACGAAAAATGTATACGGCACCGAGGAAAATGTTTTAGATTATGGTAATTAATAAACCTCTATTTTCACCCCCTAGTCGGAGATCAAGATTAGCGTACTAAAATTACAATGTAGTGCCTACTTATTAGCCGTTTAAAGCGGTTGAAATACAGTTGGAATTATTTTTTACTGCTATCGCTACAATAATTTCACCGGAATACCTATTTATATTTAACTTATCGCTGGCTTGTGAAACAAAGCCACTATAGGGAAGATCGGGTGATTGTGCTGTGGAACTATATAAGGAAATTTACCACCAGGCAGATCGTATGCCTGGGGACAGCCGGTGGAAATTTACGCTTTACTTTAAAAACACGTAGTCGTCGTCGTCAGGCTATACTAGTCCACTGCTGGACATAGCCCTCCCCTAAAGAGCGCCACGTTATGCTATCATAGGGGGTAATGCCCATAATCCCCACGCTGGGCATGCGGGTTGGGGATCGCAGTTCGGTGGAATTGTACTGCAGGGGGCGCTGCTGCCCACCCCGTAGCCCGTGCCCAAAACACGTAGTATTATCGTCTATTCTTTAGCATTTCTTTATGTAATGCTCTGTAACGCTTGCGGAGCACATGGCTCTGACTGAAAATCAGCGCTGTAGGCTTGCCTATCAGCTTAAGCTGAGTCAGCTGCCGTTTATAGCGGCAGTGACACGCCGTAACCTTTAGTGTTCTTTTATTTTTTTATTTTTTTAATGTTATTTAGTAATGTGTTTTAAGTTTGCTTTGTTATTGTGGCGTGTGTACTGTGGCTACAATAAATGTTTCTTCTTCTTCTTTTTCTCACTTCTTCTAATATTAACTCCTGTCAGAGCTAGACTACTCATCGGATAGACAAAACACTCACAGCAGCCAACAGGAAGTCGAAGTTGCAGACGGTCAAGTCCTTCAGCTTTGTGAAGTCCCCGGCCAGCAGGAGGTGAAGCCAAGACTCTTCGACATGTCGCTGAGTGAAGGCAGCAGCTGTTCTACTCGCTGAATGGAAAGGCGTTGAGTCTAGCAGCGCGTCGTCATCTTCCACACAGCCTGGGGGCAAAAATCGTCATACGGTCGCGGTCTAAAAATGTTTATCAGTTTTCAAATTAGATTCTTTAGTACACTGTGTGCAGTAAAGTCTAAAATGCTATATCTAGGTTACTTTTTAATAGTTGTAGCATCGATTCTAACAAAAAGAGCATTCATGACGTTTTGATGATAAAACTCTTTTCTTTATTTAAAAGTTGACATAATTGAATTTTTTACAATGACATTTATCAAAAATACTAGGACTGAAATAATAGAAATTGATTGTAAAACCATGTTAAACTCGCTTGGGTGAATCTCTATTGCTTCTTCTATTCTCTATGCCTAATCAAATCACATAATATCATCGACCATGTGGCATAGATTTGAGCATGCAATTACCAACCTTAAGGTGGTAAACATTTTCAGACCGCGAGTGTACACCTAGGGTCAACTCACACCGAAAGAGCGGCGAAGGGCAGCGAAGCGGAGTGCAGTTTCAGTTTCATATGAATTTAAACTTTATTATCATTACCATGAAACTTATTATCGCATGAGAAACTCGAACGAGTCGCGCGGATGCCCGCGGCGCCGCAGGAATTCCGGGGAATTCCATAAACGGAGCCGTGCAAGTTTCTCATGCGATAATAAGTATTATGGTAATGATAATAAAGTTAAAATTCATATGAAACTGAAACTGCGCTCTGCTTCGCTGCCCTTCGCCGCTCTTTCGGTGTGAGTTGACCCTAAGTATGAAGCTTTAAGTTATAAGATTTATGCGCTAATATATGCGCTAGTCCCACAATTGGTACATTCAAGAAGCAGTTGCAAGAGCACCATTTATCTCTATCGTAAATTTAAGCCATATATTTATTTATGATTTACTATGTATTTTATTTTATTTATTTATATTTACAGGTATTTAGTCTATGTAGTGTATTATTTCTGCTAAGGTTATTGTTAAGGGTTTTTGCAGTCTATGTTGTTTATTTTGTACACGTATATAGACCCGTTTTTTACTGGTGCTCCAACTCTCCAAGGTTTGCTGGAAGAAATCTCTTACAGAGACAAGCTCGCCTTTGTACATGTTATTTCTTATGTAATGTCCTTTTTAATGTGTGAAATAAAGTATAATAAAAAAAAAGATTTGTAAGGCCAAATGAAGCGAAGGTGATCTGTCAGGGTCGAGGCAAGTGGCTGTCCCTGGTCTCTGCCTACGCCTATGGGATACAGGCGTGAGGTTATGTATATATGTATTTGTAAGGCCAAAATCCTAACTCGAGTCTATATTCTGCTAATGCATGGCGTTACAATGAGATTTCATGAACCTGGCGATTTCATTTCGTTGCTGCTTCAAGTCTACGTACGCACATAACCTCTGGGCGTCAATGGTATGGCTAAAAACCCCACGTAATCCGACCATTTGTCTGTCATGGCACTATAATGCACTAACAGAATCAAGGCCCAGAGGTTGAGCTCGCGAAGATTTAAGCTAAGAAGCGCTGGCACTATTGGTTCCATAGTTTGCAAGCCTGCGTCTTATGCCTCCGAAATGTCTACGTGTGCCTTCTGAAAATGAATTTTCGGAAGGCACACGTAGGAATCCTTGGTTTCATACTTTACTAGCCTAGCTCGTGTGCCTCAGAAATGTCTGTATCGTAAGCAAGGGCCAGCACCATCATACATCTGAGTTACCGTAAGACCAAGCTCTGTTTACCGCGATTGCCTGATTGCCTTAGTTCCATACTTGACTAGCCTAGCTCGTGTGTCTGACTCTTAGAAATGTCTGTATCGTAAGCAAGAACCAGCACCGTCATATACCTAAGTTACCGTGAGCCTGCTTACCACGTTTGTTTATAAGACAGGCGCACGTAGGAATCTTTGGTTCCATACTATGCTCGCCTGGCTCGTGTGCCTCAGTACAGTCGTAAGCAAGATCCAGCACTGTCATACACCTAAGTTACGGTGAAACCAAGCTCTGCCTACCACAGTTGTCTATGAGAAAGGCACAAGTAGGATTCCTTATTTACTCGTCTAGCTCGTGTGCCTCAGAAATGTCTGTATCGTAAGCAAGGATCAGCACCGTCACATACCCAAGTTACCGTAAGTACCGTGTTTATCTGCGAAATAAGCGCAAGGAATCTTTGCGAAGGAATCCTTGGCCCCATAGATTACTTACCCGGCTCCTGCGCCTCAGAAGTGTCCGTGTCATCAGCATCGGCCAGAAAGTGCGCGAAGTGCAGCGCGGCCAGGTCGGAGTGCGCGTCGCGCAGCGCGCTCTGCACGCGCACGTACCGGCGGCGCGCGCGCGCCGACGCGGCGGCCGCGCGCCACCGCCACGTGCAGCGCCCGGAGACCACGTTCTCCAGGAGGAGGGTGTCTGCCGGGGTTCGCGGATTGATGCAAGACTTCCGATTTTTTTAGAGGGGTATTTGTGTATTTGATTATATTATTATACTTTGGTTTACCCGTTTCTGTTACTTTTCTTATTTATACAGGCCATTCCCCAACATGGCGCTCATTAAGGGTGGGATATGTTCAGCAGTGGACTAATATAGCCTGATAATGATGGGAAGCGCTCGTGGCCTAGTGAAGCGCTCGTGGTCTATTTGAACCGAGTGATTGGAATCAATCACTTGAGTTAAGCAACAACAGGCCGGTCAGGTGCGAGATGGGTGACCATCCCGCGACTACCGCTAGCGGCATTTTTCTGAGCGTTTCCGTGCTTCGCAAGACACGTTAAGTCGTTGGTGCCGGCTGTCATGTAATGGCAGTCGTTGATAACTTCTGACAGTAAGGCCACGGAGCCAAGTCACCCAATCCGGACTTGGCTCCATGGTGGAGTATGACCTAACCTTCCTGCGATGCAGGAAGAGATCCGTGGCCCAGCAATGGGGACATACAAGGGTTGATATCGAAGAATTGACTTTATTAAAAACCAGGAAAAAACAAATATATAATAATTACAAAGAGACAATACAATTGGCGGTCTTATTGCAGTTCTTTATTTAAATAAAAATGATTACAACCAGATGAATAGTTCACAATTGTACCTTGTCACCACGCTAGGTCAAATCTGTGTTATGGTGGCTTGTAAAGTGCAATTCCAAAAACTCGTCGGTTAGAGTTTGTTGCTTACAATAATTATTTTATTATTGTTTAAATTCTTTAAATAATAATAAGAAGCTAGATGCCCAGAGGCATGTTAAATGTAAGAAGCATTGTCTTCCAGTAAGTCTTTGGTATAGAAAGACAGACAGACAGACAGACAGACAGACAGACAGACAGACAGACAGACAGACAGACAGACGGACGGACGGACGGACGGACGGACGGACGGACGGACGGACGGACGGACGGACGGACGGACGGACGGACGGACGGACGGACGGACGGACGGACGGACGGACGGACGGATGGACGGACGGACGGACGGACGGACGGACGGACGGACGGACGGACGGACGGACGGACAGACAGAGAACACTTTATTGTACATAACAAAGGAAATATAAGAGACTGGCGAATGGTACTATAAAAAAGAAAAGAAATACAATAAAAAAACACGTAAATATAGGGAAATACGCTAGCTTATGATGGTACAGGGGATAAAGGGGATTTAGCCTGTAAATAGGTTTTTAAATTTGTTCCTTAGCACGGGTTAGTGCATTAAAAATAAAAAAAATAGTGTAATCACAGGGGATAAATTAAGGAAAAATTTACGTTTAGAAAAATTATCACATGTTGCCGTTGTTTTGGTGTAGCGTTGTTTGATATTTAATCTTAAAAACACAGGTTGCGTAATATAATGGATATTTTGCAGCATTAGGAAAGCACGTAAAGTGCAAAATTTAAATCCCGAAATTAAAAAGAATATTAATTTTATAATCTCATGGAATAAAAATTGTTTGAAACTTTTGGAGATGCGTTCTCTTTGGAGAGTAATCCAGCACATGACGTGAGTGACGCTCGTGTTTATAAATATTCGTTTGTCTACAATAAAGTCAGCTGGTGCTGTTTTCGAGTATTTGGTTCGTGTTACTAATGTGCGTAGCTCTGCTGGAGTCCAAATATTACAAAAGAAACATTAATTGGGGTGTTTTTAAGGAGTTGCATACAATTGATCGTCGAGTTAGTAAATAAAGCGTTTGGATAAATAAAATAAAAAAATTATACCATTTACTTTATGTTTTTGATTGTGTTTTTGTTATCAATAGAAGTATGAAAATAAATTAATAAGCATAAGTGTATGGGTGGAATTTTTAGCCTCTAAATAGGTTTTTAAAAGTGTATGTAGTTCTGCTTGGTTTTTAACTTATGTTGTCATTGAGTTTAATTAATTTACCTAGTTTTTTTGCCTAGAGTAGATAAAATGTAGAAACACTTTTACACTTATAACGTCTAAAATGTACCATATTATTGATACAAAAAATATCTAGTTGCAGTAAATAATGGCAAACACCATTATTTACAAGTGCAACATTCCTTACATCAAAGTGCACAAATACACAGACGTAACGTTTCGCATCAAAACGAAACGTGAAAATCTATTTCTGCAGCCCACCTGTGTAAGCTTTTGACGACGCAAAATCCATTTTCCAATATTTTCAACGGTGCTTAGAAGCTCCAGACAAAAGAATGTCCGGTTCACGATTGAAAAGCGATTTTGTTTAAGCGGGAAATGAGATTTCATGCAATCTATGGTTAAGTGACTTTACTTATTGGCATTGTAGTTAGCGTAGCGTAATCACGTTGCCTCTGACATGATTGTCAAACGTTTGACTGTACCTTTGGTTTCCGTCAATATATCCCGATATATACGCTGAAATCTGGGTGGTCCGAAAACCGTGTTATAAATTAATAACTCCATCTTTTTTTTTACATACAGGCACATACATTGCTTCTGGCCCCACACTAGGATAACCTGTGTCGTGGGAACCAGAAACAACGACATCACAAACATGTAAACATCCAAAACCTGGGGTTTTTTTTTTGTTTCAAGCCGGGATTCGAACCCGGGACCTCTTGCATGGTAGGTAGATGCGCTACCGCTACGCCACAGAGGTCGTCTATATCTGTCCAGACTATTATTTTTAAGCAGACGTTAAATAAAAAAAAAGTTTATAGTACTCACGGACCCAGGGAGCACACTCACTGCACTGGTTGGTTCTGTTGGTTTGCATTGATCCGCGTTAATTTTCAGGTATTTTTGAAAAGCGGATACAATAAAAAACTAACTACCGTATTCGATAGCTGTTAATATGGCGCGTTAATATTGGTATGGCTCTTATACCACCCAAAATTCAAGGTGTTCATCAATTCATAGACTGCGATGAAAGGTACAATACCCGTAAAAAAACCCGATTAAGGGTTTCCTTTAGCTTTAACAAATGTTACAAAAATGAAACCAAAGAGAAAAACTAAAAAATCGTGATTCTAAGCACTGGTTTATAGTTACGTTTCGTACGACAAAAACATTGAAAGTTATTCGTCTTTTGCGTTATATTTATTTTTTATTTTTATTAACACAAAACACACTGTGGGGAGGGCTATGTCCAGCAGTGGACTAGTACAGCCTGACGACGACGTCACTGATTGGGTGCCGTGCGATGGCTACCGGCGACGTGACATTCCAAGACGGAGATGGTGTGACGAGATGACCAAATATTGCCTGGGTGGGAATAGTAATACCCGCATGCCTAGCGTTGGGATTATGGGCATTACTCCCTATGATAGCACAACGTGGTGCTCTTTAGGGGAGGGCTATGTCCAGCAGTGGACTAGTATAGCCTGACGACGAAGGGGGAGTGGACATCCAAAGGGGAGGCAGTCATGAGCAGTCGGACACAGTAATGGCTAATTAAAAAAATTACACAAAGATTGTATTGATTTCTCGTACTATAATGCACTTACAAAATGACTCACTAATCTCCATAATAATCGTTCGTTATCAACCCTTGTATGTCCCCACTGCTGAGGCACGGGTCTCTTCCTGCATCGCAGGAAGGTTAGGCCATACTCCACCACGGAGGCCAAGTCCAGGTTGGTGGAGGATTGTAAGACAGTGGCGAGCCTTACTATCAGAAGTTATCAAGCCGCCTATAAGGTCTCTGACATGGCTTAACGACTGACATTATATGACAGCTGGCACCAACGGCTTAACGTGCCTTGCAAAGCACGGAAGCCCTCGGAAAAATGCCACTAGCGGTAGTCACGTGACGGTCACCCATCTTACAGCTGACCGCGTCTGTTGTTGCTAAACTTAAGTGATTGATTTCAATCACTCGGTTCGCCTAGGCCACGAGCGCTTAATAATACTTGTACTACAAACAATTTTTCCGTTATACAATAAAGAATATTCTTATCTTATATTATCTTATCTTATCTTTTTTCAATTCCACAGCGCAGAAAATCTCTCTTGCTGTGCGCCACTCTAGGGTATAACTATACCCTAGAGCTCGCGAAGTAAATATCATATCATTATGTTATGTTACGTGCTTGTTCGATATAAACCCTTGTATGTCCCCACTGGCGCGTAATAGAATCAAATGGAGAGAGCTGGTGGCGGAACGACGAAGAAGAAGATGTCTTCACTGCTGGGGCACGGGTATCTTGCTGCATCGCAAGCGTTTGTTAATATTTTTTGTTTCGTTAAATTTTTATACTTACTCATCATGTACTTGGCGACGCATATTGTGGAAAAGTTGAAGTTTGCATCCTTGAGTGTAATGACCGCCTCGCTGTTGCTGGTCGGCATCAGGAGCTCCAAGAGTTCCAGCTCCGTCAGCCCGAACTCCGAGCACGTTATGTATCCTGAAAGATAGTGGCGGTGTACAACTTTTGTCTGGGTGTATACATATACAAGCTGAATACGTGTAACTGACAAGGCCGAAAATAGTTTGTTCAGAATCGCGAGTAGAATATTTTAAAGTAATTTCAGGCCCATGTAATTTTTTTTAAAAACTTGATTTTTACTTGTTCAAATCTAAATCCTGCTTATGCCTGTGAAGTTTGGCACAACTTTATATGTCACTTTTAAGCCACTGTACATGACAACAACATGCCATAGATAAAGTAAAAGACGCAAATAATAACAGTTGAATGTTTACTAAATTTATTTAAATAACGGTATTTATAGACCAAGGGAATTTATCACAAATTAAATCACTTGGGGTGTCTAAGGTTTTTCAATTACACAGATGCACACTGTATATGTTTTTATGTATGGCCAAGGAGACGAAATAAAGAATGTGAACAAACGGGCCGTTACTGAGTTACATTGCGAGCGATTATTATCACTGTCCTTGTCACACGTGTGCGGTAATGGCGTCATTTGATCGACGACAGCTGTCGTTGCGTATTTCGTGGTACCGGAAAACTTTAAGTACCGCAGTTGTCAACATTTGGTGTCATCCGCCATTTTGTGAACTATAATAGTATAAATGTTTAGATTGCATTCGAAGTGTTACGAGGACAATTTTCATAGCCATATTGACAACATGATTGATAATACCATGGATAGTTTGGTCATAAATACGGCTGATTCGGACTCTTCCGGTTAATCATGTTTGACTAATACAGATGACAGCGATTAGAATAGAGAATCCGAAATTTGTATAACTATAATTTATTCAAATAAAAATGTTTTGAACCCCTGATACTTTGTTTACATTCTTTATCTCGTCTCATTGGCCTTCCTTTACATATGTTTTTGGAAATATTATCGATATCAACCCTTGTAAGTCGATCGGCAGTAGCTGGCCTGAATTGGAAGCTGGCTCAGTGGAAATCTGTGGTTGAGGCCCTATGCTCCCCTAGGAGTTAAAGGACCAAAGAAGAAGAAGAAGACCATTGTATGTCCCCATTACAGGGGCCGAGGTCTCTTCCTGCATCGCAAGATTAGGCCATACTCCACTACGGGAGCCAAGTCCGGGTTAGTGGAGGATTGTAACACAGTGGCGGGTCTTACAGAAGTCAAAAGTTATCAAGCCGCCCATAAGGCTTCCGACATGGCGACCGCGATTACATGTTTCATACATAAAAATGGTTATATTTTAAATCGGTCTAATGCTGTGTGGTGTCGGCCTAAAGAATAGCACCAACAGGGGTGTGGGCAGCAGCGTCCCCTGTAGTACAATACCACGAAACTGCGATCCCCAACCCGCATGCCCAGCGTGGGGATTATGGGCACTACCCCCCAAGGATGGCACAACCTTGCGCTTGGCGCTCATTAGGGGAGGGCTATGTGCAGCAGTGGACTAATATATCCTGAAGAAGAAGAATCGCGACTATTTATTAGGTAAAACGTTATTAACGTGTTCCCCGATATTATTACCTTATTGACGACGTTATTACCTTATGAACCACGAACGTCGGGAATTAAGGTAATTACGTTTTACCAAATATACAGGGTGTCTCATTCAAATCGGTCAGTATGGGAAAGTCTGAAACTATAAGACATACGAAGATCTGTTCTGAGGAACCATGTCATCGATTTTAATAACAAGAAAAACTGCATTCATACATTTTAAAAAAACATCTGTACTCTGTTCAGGTATCGAACCCGGTTGTTTTGAAAAAAAAAAAAAACCTATACTATTTCTACTTAGATATCGATTGTGTAGGTCTTAAGCAGTAAATATTTGTAATGAATAAAATGCATTGTTTTCACATACTTTAATTTATTTTAACAGGTGCTCGAAGTGACCGCCGACTTTTTCAATACAATATTCAACACGTTTAGGTAACGATCATACGATTGCATTTTGTATGAAAACAATGCATTTTATTCATTTTAGACATCATGTTTTATACAGACATTTACTGCTTAAGACCTACACAATCGATATCTAAATAGAAATAGTATAGGTTTTTTTTTATCAAAACAACCGGGTTCGATTCCCGAACAGAGTACAGATGTTTTTTAAATTGTATGAATGCAGTTTTTCTTGTTATTAAAATCGATGACATGGTTCCTCAGAACAGATCTTCGTATGTCTTATAGTTTCAGACTTTCCCATACTGACCGATTTGAATGAGACACCCTGTATAATCGCGATTAGACCCGTTTATTATATAACTATGTATGAGTATCGCGAATCATTAAGAAATACTACTATCAAAATAATAATGATGCAGTCTACTTCTGTACCATACATCCCACTGCAGGGCACAGGTCTTCACTCGCATAGAGAGAGTATGAGCTTAATCACCACGTGTATTGGCGATTTCAAGCATTGAAATTGTAATCTATCTATATCTATAATCAGCCCATATCAACCCACTGCTGGGCATAGGCCTCCTTTTTATTGCGCCGTTCCTCACGGTCCTGTGTCTGATCCATCTCTGACCCGCAACCCTCACAATGTCGTCTGACCATCGTGTCGGTGGTCTGCCTACCAACCTCCTTCCCTCCCTTGGCCATCACTCCGATACTGCCCTGGTCCACCGGTCGTCTTCCCTTC
Source organism: Yponomeuta sedellus (assembly GCA_934045075.1). Taxonomy (NCBI): domain Eukaryota; kingdom Metazoa; phylum Arthropoda; class Insecta; order Lepidoptera; family Yponomeutidae; genus Yponomeuta; species Yponomeuta sedellus. The sequence goes on along the minus strand of OW203726.1, from coordinate 3,826,829 downwards.
TAGCCAAGTGTCCCGCCTATCTCCACTTTAACTCTGTGATCCGCTTACCAACGTCTTCGACCTTCGAATACTATCGATCTGGAATTAATATTTATTGAACGAGAGGTATGAAGGCGTATCAACTTAATAAACATGATTCCTTTCGGTATCTTGACAATTTTTATTAACAGTTCCGTTACTTGTCGAGAAAAGCTAACTGAAACTAAATACTTCGTAAGATATTTCAGCTAGCGTTTATTTAGTCTGTCTGGGAAAATTCCTCAAACACAATGGAAAACTAAAACACAGTTTCTGATTCAAAACAACGTTTAAGCTGCGAGTTTTTTGCTGACTTAACCTGTTGTCTTTTTTAATCTTCGTAAAACCACACCCACTAAAGTATGACGTAAAAACCGGTTTTGGTATTATTTAATTATTCATGATACACAGTTATTTATTAAACGTGTAACGGTGCAAACCTCTTTACACCATTTTTTATATTTCTTTTTCTATCTATCACTTTCAAATATTTAAAATTACGTCGAACATTCTTCGATTTCCCTCATTTTCATCATTACCACCTCACACATTGACTAGATCTGACTATTTTACCTGCTTATCCGTTTTTATCTAGTTTTCTGTTTTATTATAAAATAACAGTATCTACAAATAAAGCAAGAGTTGAAGTCGTTCCAGTTTTATTATTTACGAAATACAACACGAAAAACGGGTCTAATCGCGATTATTTATTAGTAAAACGTAACGCTGCCGAAACGTCGAAAAATAAGGTAATTACTAAAGGAAGGCCAATGAGACGAGATAAAGAATGTAAACAAACGGGCCGTTACTGAGTTACTTTGCAATAGTGAGCGATTATTATCTGATCTCTGTCCTTGTCACACGTATGCGGTAAAACAGGAAAACTTTCAGTACGGCAGTTGTCAACATTTGGTGTCATCCATTATTTTGTGAACTATAGTAGTTAATTCCTGTTTAAATTGCGTTTGAAATGATACGTATTTTTTCGCTTCCGTACTTACTTAGTTTATTGTGTTCATTAATCCGTTACTGTTAGTTTTCTTGTTGATTTTTGCTGTTATTGTAATTAGTTGTTGGTTTTAATTATGGAATCACAGCCTGGCGGCTCTAGACGGCCTAGGACTGTTCCGGTGAATCATGTTTGACTAATACAGACGACAGCGATTAGAATAAGGAATCCGAAATTTGTGTAACTATAATTCATTCAAATAAAAATGTTTAGAACCCCTGAAACTTTGTTTACATTCTTTATCTCGTCTCATTGGCCTTCCTTTACTAATAGTTGTATGAAATAGTACTGAAACTTCCGCACTTGTTACATTTCTTTCTCTGAATTCATGAAAAATTGCGAGAGTTACCGAGTAAAGCTTCACATTGAAGAATTGGTTCAATCACATTGAAGCAATGCCTCTGAAAAGTACTGGACTTTTAACATTGAACGATTTTTCCTATTTACAGGGTTCAGCCAAATTGAAGCAATTCCATTGATTATTAAACAACTTTACCTATTGACATACTAGCCATTTATGCATCAATTGCATTGAAACATTCGTCGAATCGTAGCTTTCAATGAAATTGCGCAATACTATTGAAAAATATCTAGAAGTTTCAACGTAATATCGAACCGAAATTGAACCATGTAATATCGCCTTAAGTGTCCGCAAGTGAGTTCAGTCCCTTATGAGCAGTTAATTTATTTAGTACGAAACTTAATTTTAAGTTGTCAGGTGTTTACACGCAATTCAGCTATTAAGTCAAGAACCTTCATACAAATATTCTAGGACACGCCCACTAGGGGTACCAACGAGTATGAAAGGTCAGGCTAGCTTGAAAAGAAAATAGACTCAATGAATAGACAATAAAATATGAAATAGACTCATTTATCTCGTCGGTAAATTATTGTAGGAAAAATACCACTAGGTACTTTTGAATAGTACTGGGCAAAAAAAAATTACTAGACGTTATTTTACGTCTGGTAATTTTTTTTTTGCAAAAAAATGATTTACAGAAAAGCAATAAGTTTGATCTAGTAAGAAGGTTGCATACTTTACTTGCCACTATTTTTATCTACTAAAGAGGTCTTTCTTCTTCCTCTTTGAACCTTCTACTCCTCCGTGGAGTCTTAGGCTGACACAAGCGCTTTCCATTTATCTATCTATATTCATGGCGAGGGAGGATAGCTCTAGTTAAAGATCCGCACGTGCAAGTAGGTAGCAAGCAAGGTTAAAGTTAAACTTTTCAGTTTATTTTAATATAGCTGACCCAACAACTGTTTTGTTGCAATATTAATTAGCCTACGACCCATGCGAGACCTATAAAATATACATAAAAACCTAGCCTATGCTTCGTCGTCGGCATCGGCTATACTAGTCCACTGCTGGACATAGCCCTCCCCTAATGAGCGTCATAGCGCCCTGTCGTCAGCTTGCCGCATCCAGCATCTGCCTGCAGTTTTTCGCAAATTGTCATCCCACCTAGACGCATATACGTTACGAAATGATTTATACAGCGTCCAGTGGCACCTGCACTCACATTAGGTGGGTGACACTCGGCGACTGTAGCTTCTGGGATATGTATTTTTAGAAACTTAATTTACTCCATTCCCTTTCGTCTCAGAGAGAATGGATCTCTTCCAGGTTCGGAAAGGAAAGAGGTATTTACTTTACTCCTTGCTAGAAGCAGCCCCTCACTGTAATTTGTATGTGGATGGAAATAAAGTTTTGATGGATGAATGTAAGATAATGCTAGAGAGATCGTTGAGAGAGTTTGTCTTTAGTTCTGTAACGAGATGGTGTTCACTGTCATGTTACAAGAACTCTATGTTTTAACTTGACTAAATTAAATTAAAATATCACTGACCACTTGCATATTTAGTGCGTGTAAACTAGCCATAGTTGGGTACAACCCCTTAGTTCCTACTTGCCTACGGGAGCTTTACGAGCGGAACTACACAAGAAGCTTTCTGCAAGTATCTCTATTTAATGCGTAGCGCGTGGTATTTCTCTGTAGCGCCCGCCCTATCTCAGCAATTTATGTAAGTAGTTGTTTGTGTAGTTCAACCACTATATTTCATTCAAAACGACCTGTTATTTTCCTACCAACACTCGCGTAGGTAGAACACTTTGGCCTTTGCATTTACCTATTGATTTGTATTGATAGCGATTATTTGTTAGGTAAAACGTAACTAGCCCGACGAAATTAACCTAATTTGAAACTTACGTTTTACCTGACAAAAGATCGTGATGAGACACGTTTAATATCTAACTATGTATGAGGTTCGCGAGTCATTGCGAAGTACTTTGATTTATCCAACGCCCAATGGTATCTTCACGCACTCTAGACGGGTGAAAGGACCACTCGGACGCTACAGTGATTGGGACATTGTTTTTAGATGTAATAGGCTTGCCCAGCACTTATACTATCTTGACAATTTAGTCGGCAAAGCACACAGGAAAGACAAGTCAATACGTGCAGAGCCAACCAAGGCGCGGCTCTCTTCATGATACTTTCCTTCACAGTCCAACACTAACATTTGTACTATTAATTCTACAATTTTCAGATGGAGTAGGCTTGCCCACCACCTATACCATCCTAACAGCTTAGTCAGCCTAAGACAAGTCAATACGTGCAGAGCCAACCAAGCCGCGGATCCCTTCACGATGTTTTCCTTCACGTCCAACACTAACACTACAATTAATTCTACAATTTTTAGATGGAGTAGGTTTTCCTTGACGTCCAACACTAACACTACAATTAATTCTACAATTTTTAGATGGAGTAGGCTAGCGCACAGTAAAGAAAAGTCAATGCGTGCAGAGTCAACCAAGCCGTTGATCCCTTCATGATGCTTTCCTTGACAGTCCAACACTAACATTTCTACAACTACGTTAATGACAGTTTAATTTCACTCACCTGCTAACTTACTAAAGGCTTTAGATCCGAAAACGACTTCTAAATTGTCGAAGGCACGGTCGATATAATCTCCGTAACTTTTGTTGTCAGGCCCCTCTTCTACGGCGTCTAAGAGGTAGCAGCTTTGAAGGAGCTTAAACTTCTCTTTCTGAGCTGGTGTCAACTGTAACTGGTCGAGAGGAACCGCAGTGGTGCAGATTAGAAACACATTTCGAGGCAGGGACATAGGCAACCACGAGAGTCCGGTAACGATATCACATTCCAACGGATTTACTCTGTGCACGTTGTCAATGAATATCAGGAGCGTTTCGTTCTCCATGTCCTCGCATCTCTTCAACAAACTTTGGAACCAATTGTTGATGTACAGAGGGTCGAAACTCGCGTCTTTGGGCAAGTAGCCTTCGGGAATGTTTAGGATTATGGAAATCTGTTGGCACATTACACGTAGTAACTCCAAATTGTAGGCCGATCTCGGCGTCGCTGCCGAAAACCGTATGATTCTTAGAACTGGTTTCGGGAATATTTCCGGACATTTGTAGTAGAGGTGTGTTAATAAGGCGCTTTTTCCCGAGGCGTCCGGTCCGTAGACGAGTACTGGTGAATGGCGGGTGCGACTTTCGTAGTTTTGTTTGATATTGCTTAGTATACTTTGTGCTACTTCCTCCACTTGCTTAACAGTTACCTTATAGAGATGATTATGTTCTATGCATATCCTAAGATGCGTGATGTGTTCTAGGAATACTTCCTGTGAAAGAAAGATAAGATTTTGTAACAGTCGTTAATTGGAAAAGAATCGGGAATCCTACCACGATTGCTAAGTATTTTTTTACGTAGCTTATATAGATCCCACTGCAGGGCACACACAGGTCTTCTCTCAGAAAGTGGAGTGTGGGCTTAATTACCACGCGTGTCCGCAATAAGTAACTTCAAGCACTGAGGTTTGTGAACACCGCTAACACTAAGGTTTGCCCACGGAGCGGTAGAACGCTGGCTTCTCAATCGGGAGGTTGTGGGTTTGAATCTCGGCATGTACCAATGGCATTGTTTTCTACATTTGTGAAATTAAATTATAGTAACAATACCACTCGCTTACGGTAAAGGAAGTAATCATAAAAAAGTAAAAATAAGGATTCGAGCACTATGTTCCTCATGTCCTATTTGTGGCAACGGACAAATTAATTGTTACTTACTTCACCTGTTTACGCATTTCAGGCGACAGACTCTTAAATATTTAACGAGTAGAACTCATTTTCCAACGCTCATACGAGTATCTCGTTGAAATTTACATTAATTCTCTCGAATTAAACGTTAAGAATCAGGGACATTTCCAAAAAAAACATGTTTAATTTTATGTCATTAATCACTACCATACATAGTTTGTATAAATAACATTTCTTAAAATATTGCTAAAGATTTAAAAAGCACGCTGTATGGTTGTTGACAGAAATAAGGCGTAGTTATTTAGAAGAATGTGGAAAATATTGAATAAAACTTTTGTAAGCACTTGAGTTGCAACCGGTACAATAAAGTAATTTTTTCGCTTGCAAATGATGAAGCAGAAGAAAAAACATTTATTATAGACACATTACACCCTACAATAACAAAAAAACTTAAAAATATATTACTACATAACATTTATCAATAATAGAGGAAAACGAAAGGTCACGGCGTGTCACTGCTGCTTTAAATGGCTACTGACTCAGCAATATGAAAGTGAAAGTTAAGCGCTGATTTTCAGTCATTGCCAGGTGCTTCGCGAGCGTCAAATCAATATTAAGATTGAAATCGACGACCTCTGTGGCGGAGCGGTAGCACATTTGCCTACCGCGCGAGAGGTCGTGGGTTCGAACCCCAGCTGGGGACAAAAAAACCCCAGGTCTTGGATGTTTACATGTTTGTGATGTCGATGTTTCTGGTTCCCACGGTACAGGGTATCCTAGTGTGGGACCAGAAGCAATGTATGTGCCTGTATGTAATTGTTATCGTACGAGTATGTTAAATGTTATGTTGTGTTTTGAATAAATTACCTGTACAGTCTTTTTTCTTCCTTTCCCTTGGTCAGGCTCAGTGCTCAGGCTGTCGTCCACAAGCTCCCCCACCACGGCCTGAACCTTCTCCCTGAACGGTGCTAACCTCTCCTCGCACTCTGATGGCGGGTCTGTTCGCGATGACTCCGCTGATGATGGCCTGGGGAAAGGATAGAAATACAGATCAGCTGCACAACCGTAGGTATGAGATAGAGCTGAGATTTCCGCGCTAAGCCTCAGAGTTGGGTCATTGTACGTGGAAAGTGCTGAAGTATGTTAACACACTTCAGACACTAGGGTTTCCTCACGATGTTTTCCTTCACAGATAGTGAGTAGTATTGCTATTATAACTTCACAAATGTACAAAGGTTAGAAAAGAAAGTCATTGGTACGTGCTGGAATTCAAATCCACGACCTCCCAATTGAGAAGTAGGTAGGTGTAGTACCGCTTCGCTACCACTGCTCCAAAAACGTATGTATAATATAGGCCTTACTAATTCTCTTATGAGACATTAAAACATACGATCTAAAAGGGATCAAAATTCAAGGAGGATAATAGTAATTTGCTTACATAAGGAGCAAACAATCATTTTTAAGATGAGAGGGTTTCTTTGAATATAGAGCGGGGCAAGCGATTCAAAGTTAATTATTTATTCAATAAGTAATGTATGTAATATTTAAGTAATAACTTAATTTAAGTAATATAAGAATAATATAAGTAATGTATGTAATATTTAAGTAACAACTTAATTTAAGTAATACAGTATGACGTATATGGCCTACTTACATAAAAAATATATAATGTTGATTTATTCGTATCAATTTTTTACTGTCCAGTACAATGTTAGAGTTAATGAAATATTTTCATTACCAAAAATGAGTGTGTCTGTTACACTCATTTTTTTATAGATACTTACTATCACCCATAAATGTACATAATGTAAACTACATTAAAACAATTACGCACAAAAGCGTAGGAAACTAGGAAGAGGCCATTTCGCGCGTGTTTTATTTCTTCACACTTTTTTTTATTTGGCTCGCGCGCGCTTCCATTATAATACGGCCAGTTACTAGTTCACAGAATGTTCGTGATTGATCTCTTTGGTGATTGTAACTTTTACTATAGTCTGTAAAATATAGCTTGAGTTCCACGACAGCTGTCACACTGACAGGGCTAGGAATGGGACAATGTCGACATCAAATGTCACTTAAAGCGTGTGTGATAACATGTATGGAAATTTCGAAAAGTTGGAAACATGAAATCAAACACGAGAAATATTATTTTATAAAGTTTTATTCAAGTAGAAGTGTATCGTAATATCCCTAAATCAGTTTCTGATTACAATTTTCCTTTTAACGCTCTTTTTATATGAAAAACCAATTTTTCTTCCAATTTTAGCCAATGATGGTAATTTGCCTCTTTAAGTGACGCTCCCAATTTTCTTAATGTGGGTAATTGTCCTCTTGAGTAATATGCGTATATGTGGTTGTGGATTGCGGCGGCGTCAAAACTATCAACCTCTGTGACGCAAGAAGTTTTTATTCTCTTTATTTGGCGATGGAAGTTTTTTAATCACTTCATCTTCAGGCATCTCGCTCGATGACTCTCCGTACTTTTCTTTGCTAATACGGACCACCGTAGAGCATCCGCAACCCTGTCACACACTCGCTCTAATGGCAGAAGCGGACCAGCGTTTTGGTTTTCGCGCGTGAAATATTCGCGCAAACGAATTACAAACTCACGGCATTCACTGTTCAAAACAGTTTTCTTTGATATTTTTGGCATCATGCAAACTAAACGGAATAACTTCACGGTAGCAACTACAGTCTTTAAAGCATGAAATATTTTAATAGAAAATAATTTGAAAAATTCATCGAATACCAACAAACATTTCGTCGTCAGGGTAAACAAGAACGTCACTCAATAAAAATCAAAACTTGTCCATAGAGCACGCGGCTGGCCAGAACCCAGAAGCATGGAGGTTCGGAGCAAAGTTGGAGAGACGTGCACACACGCTGTAGGTTATTGCCCCACAATAAAACCAGTATTTTGTTAGATAGGTATTAATTAAAACAATATTCATTATTTTAATTCTAATGAAATTTGATAATGTTTTTCAAATAAATAAAGTTCAATTCCAATAGTAAACCTGCAGTTTAGATCATCCATCACCAAATCATCGAAAGTTTGTAACTTACAGTTACTATAATAGTGAGACATCACTAACTGTGCAGTAAGTACGAAGTTTTCGTAGTACAAATATTCTATGAAAAAATTCAAAACTTCATGGACTCAATATCGATGACAGCTGTCGCGGAGCTCAAGCTATATTTTACAGACTATAGATACCTATATCCACGTTCCAAAATGAAATATTTTTTTAATCCTAAGGATTAAATAGACATTTTGGTCGGTTAGGTTCTAGCTCTAGCTAGCTATACAGCTCTTTCTGAATTGTGATAGAAAGTTACTGTGAAACAGGGGTACATTGACATTTAACATGACGGATGTTAAATTCCTTACATTAAAATAATGATTTCTGATTTTATTTGATCTAGGGAAAACATTTATTCTACGATTTTTTATAGCAAGTAACTGCTTCACCCGTGACCAAGTGAAGTCTGCAAAGATTGATCAGATTGCGATTCTACTTTCTAGTTAAAGTCTATAAAAGTTCAAGTCGAAGTTAAACTACAACCTATATTTTAAGAAATTTAACTCGGCAGGTGCAAATATACAGGGTGTCTCATTCAAATCGGTCAGTATGGGAAAGTCTGAAACTATAAGACATACGAAGATCTGTTCTGAGGAACCATGTCATCGATTTTGATAACAAGAAAAACTGCACTCATACATTTTAAAAAACATCTGTACTCTTTTCGGGAATCGAACCCGGTTGTTTTAAAAAAAAATCTATACTCTTTCTATTTAGATATCGACTGTGTAGGTCTTAAGCAGTAAATGTCTGTATGAAACATGATGTCTAAAATGAATAAAATGCATTGTTTTCACATACTTTAATTTATTTTAGTAGGTGCTCGAAGTGACCACCGACTTTTAATACAATATTCAACACGTTTAGGTAACGATCTTACGATTGCATTTTGTATGAAAACAATGCATTTTATTAATTTTAGACATCATGTTTCATACAGACATTTACTGCTTAAGACCTACACAATCGATATCTAAATAGAAATAGTGTAGGTTTATTTTTTTCAAAACAACTGGCTTCGATTCCCGAACGGAGTACAGATGTTTTTTAAAATGTATGAATGCAGTTTTTCTAATTATTAAAATCGATGACATGGTTCCTCAGAACAGATCTTCGTATGTCTTATAGTTTCAGACTTTCCCATACTGACCGATTTAAATGAGACACCCTGTATATTTCACTTCTCCTGCTCTGAAATTACTAATTTGTGCAGTGCATAAAATCGATTTTTGTGCACAAGTGCATTAACACAAAACAGAAAAACTGGATAAAAACGGATAAGCAGGTAAAATAGTCAGGTCTGTTCGAAGGGTTTAGTAGTAATGATGAAAAATGAGGGAAATCGAAGAATGTGTGACGTAATTTAAATATTTGAAAATGATAGATAGAAAAAGAAATAAAAATGGTATGAAGAGGTTTGCACCGTCAAAAACTTATCGAATCATAAGTATATCTATATTAAGGCAAAGAAAATGAGCCATACAGCCAAACGCAATCAAAAGTTCATAGATAGAATTTGTTATTTTATAATATTTACTTTAATTTATTTTCTTTATGGGTTTTAAGACTTATAAGATATTAAAATGAAAGTACGGTAGGTTATTTAATTAATTTAAAAAAAATATATTACAAAATTATATAATAATAGGCTGTATAGGTCTGCTGCCCAAGCCTAATATAAAAGTAGGCTGTATAGGTCTGCAGCCCAACCCAAGCCTAATATCAATGTCGTAATAGACAAAAAAAGCGAGTTTTCTGATTGACTCAAAATTCTGACCGAGCCTTGTTCGCTTGTGATTGGCTATGGCTATAGTCTTGTCTAACACGTGATATTTGCGAAGTTGTACTGGACAATCAGTGCACTGAGTCCATAAAACAGAATTGAATTGAATTGAAAAAGCGACTTGACACAGGTCTTGTTTTCTCGTGCGTTTATAAATTTCTACTGTTGTATTTCCTCGCAATCGCAAGTGAAATGCAGAGTTTATAACTCGTCCACAAAAATATTTTATCCTCGATAATACTATCAGCCTTGGAAAAAAATGGTTCGTTTTGTGCACTTGTTGTAAATAGTATTTTTGATCAAGCCTGTAAATGCATTATTTCTGCTCATTTTCCCACTAATTAGACGCAATATAAGGGTCTCAGTACGCTCCCCAGTTCAATTTCACAGCCAAACCTAATAAGGAACGCCCGGAATACATTTCGGGACAAATTCCAGACCCGAGTCCCGGCTCAACAGGTAGTTTGAAGGATAGCGGACTGATATTGCTTGGAAAATGTAGTTGAAATTAATTTTCTCTTGCTTTCATGAAAGTTTGTAATTAGAGACCGTTTAGTGGTCTCCACCGCAATTTGAGTGACAAAAAGCAAATTAGTATCCAGTTTTGAAAATTATATAAATTTGGATAAGGTTTTATGGGATGAAATGTTGGGTATACGATTTTATGTGCATGTCTGGAAAGATGTGCTTAATTGAAGTGGCAATGGGCGGGGTACATAGCTCAAAAAACTCGTGGCTGTTGGGGCGAAAAAGTTCTGACCTGGTGACCACGGACCGGACGACGCTGCGTGGGCAGGCCCTCCACCAGATGGTCTGACGACCTGGTTACGGTGTTGGGGAGTCGCTGGACGAGGAAGGCACAAGATCGGAAGCTTGGAAAACCATGAAGGAGATCTATGTCCTGCAGTGGGCGTCAAATGGCTGATGATGATGCACCATTTATTTTCCAGCAAGGTTTTTATATTTTTATATGTAATTTCAATACTCTGTTTGCCTGATTTTGGTATTTCAAAGTTTTTTATTTTTTTCTCATATTGTTACCTTTAAAAAAAAAACTGTTACCTTTTGCTGTAGACTCTAAAGTTTGTAATTAATAATAATGCCTGTCTCCAAGTTATGTCAATATAAAATAAGCCCGTAATTGGCCAAAGATAAATCATATTTGTAACAGTGAATATTTATTAACTTGTGCTGTGGGTTTTGTAAATAAAATGAAAAAAAAAAGGATAGTAGGAATATCTAATAAGCGATTGATTTCCCAGGTAGTATGGGACGCTAGTCGCGCGTTAAATGGTGAATGAAATGAAAAAACATTTCCAATGCATTAATGGTGACTGTTTCGTAGTGGTTTACATAATATTATAAGGTACGTACAGAGAACATACATTCAAGATGATAAATCTTTTTACAGAACTAAAATCAGACGTAAATTACAAAAGTTCTAGCAATGATAAGAAGTTGGGGTAGGCGCGCGACTAAACCAGTTTTGGTCACGGGGATTCTGCCGTGTGGGCTAATAAGAATCTAATTGAGAATTTACAGGTTAATTGTCAAATTCTGACATTTTAGCGCTACAAAACGCGTGACTCGTGTCATCGTACTACGCTGCTTGTTAACTCGATAAAGCTTTTATCTTTTCGTCGCGTAACGTCTTCTTGAAATTATATCTTGTATCTTGAAATAAAGCGAGATGTATTGTGCGAGGATAGGACGATAATATCAATCGTTAAGCCGAGTCAGAGGCCTTATGGGGGGCTTCATAACATCTGAACGTAAGGCCCGCCACTATCTATCAATCCTCCACCAACCCGAACTTGGGCCCCGTGGTGGAGTAAGGCCCAACCTTCCTGCGATGCAGGAAGAGTAGAAAGAGAGTTGATTTGGAAGACACCCGTGCCCCAGCAGTGTGGACATACAAGGGTAGATATCGTATAGTAGCACGATAAAATTGGATAGTGGTAATGTTCTTTCAATGCTAATTTCGATAAGTATCTCTCCTTTGCAGAATGTTGCTTTATAGTCATATTTATTTGAGAAGAACTAATGACGATTTTAAACGTTGATTTACTAGTAGTACGCTGAAGTACTAAAACAGAGAATTTACATAGAATTTTAGAGTTGAATTTGCACAAATGACCTGAGTCTGGGCGTTTTTGTATGTTTGTTGGCAACTTGCTTAGGCATCATAGCACATTATGCTCTTAATACTGCTCTTACGTAAAGCATGCTGTCTCGCTCGCACAACGACTAAAAATATTAACATATTATAATATTAACATATTTTTTGTCGTTGTAATAAATCATTGTAATCGCTAATAAGCGCGGTAGCAACAACATAAGTTTTGCAGGAACCAGTGTCCAATGTGTTACAGGATCACACAAACTTATTTTATAGTGAACATTTCCAGTAAAACATTCAGAAATTGTTAAGTCATTAAATTGTTTAGATCGATCCAGTCAACAGACAAAGACAACAATTTTACAGCAATCTAACTTGGCTTAAGCTATTATGTATTGTACAAGAATCTCTTTTATGCACAAAGGCCACTTAACCTTCAGTCCGAAGATAGCTTAGAGAGGACATTTAAAGGATCTAATTGATGTGTTATTTGTGTGCCACGAAGCTGGTTTTATTTATTTGGAGGAGAAATCCGTGGGGAAACCAGTGTGTATGAAGTATTCACATAATATAATGGAATATAAGTATGTATATCAATATTCTATTTGCACCAACTAACCGTCTCACTTTTCCTTCAGCAACTCTCCATCGTATGTTGTCTGGAAGAAATTGCTCTAAGCAATAAGGCCGCCAATTTTACTATATTTTTGTAATGATTTTTTATGTTTTTTTTCCTGGTGTACATTAAAGAATATTCTTATAAATCAGCTAATAAAAAATAATGCGTGCGGTGGGCACTTCCTCTCTGAGTGAAAGCCTGTAACCTGCAGGGGAATGCAAATAGCTTCCATTTATATAATCAGTGGCGTAACTAAAGGGTGGCAGGGCTGGCTTAATGCCATGGGCCCCTAATCCAATGGGGGCCCTTAGTGCACAAGGCCCCGAGATTTATACATTCAGTGGCGTAACTATAGTGTGGCAGGGCTGCCTTTATGCCTTGGGCCCCAACGCAACGGAGCCCCACGAGGTCCCGAGCTCTGACAGAACCTAAGATTTATAACGAAATTTCTAAAAATTATATATTTTTTTCTACAAGTAAGTAAGACCATATAGGTACTACAACTAAAGACCATGTATAAATATATTTTTAACATTTAAAAACATTCATAAGGAAATCAATCAATCAATTTTAGAATGCACCGATTGGTTACATTAGATAACAACGTTGCAACGCAAAGATTTTTACTGGGGGGCCCCACGTAACGTGAATTTGTCACGGACCTCAGATGGTGTAGTTACGCTACTGCATACATTTACGTTACTCACTCAAGTCTCACGATGTGGTTGTCAGGCAGAGCCTCCTCAATTCTCCTCTGCAGTTGCTTTAACCTGCTGTGCGCCAAGACAGCCACCTTCGAATCATCAGCCTCGGGCTCCGAGATGTCCTTGAACACCGCCACCATGCCCTTGGGATGGACGCCGGTGGTCAGGAGTTCTGCGGAGGTAAAACGTGTGAGTTTTGGGTAGCCTCCCATAATAAAAATTATGTTAAAAAATACAAAACCCGACTGCTACAACCCATAACCAGGACGTCATACAGCCGGTGCCACTCGGATCCCTCATGTATTTTATTTTACTTTTCGCTTGTCATAATCGATCAGGCCGTTTGGCCTTGGTTGGTCATAAAAAACAATTATTCTTACATACATTCATACTGCCAAAAACTATAACCCTTCTTAGTTCTCGCAGCTACGTAAAAAGGGAAATTGGTTGTTAAAGCGAGGACGAGATAGTTCTGTCGATTTACAAATAGAGTTAGGTTAAGTTAGCTTAGGTAATTTTGCCATCCTAATTGCATTTTTATTTTACACGTGACACGTGTTCTTAGCGAGTAAACATGTCTTTATCTTTCATGACAAATGAGTAAGAAAACCAAACATCACAACGAAACCTATGGTTATTCACAGACAACTAACAAAATAGCAGAATGATTATTCTGCAAAAGTGTATATTCTAAAAGCCTTGTTAGCATCACGCATTCCACAAACTGCTTTTCCACAAACATTTGAGGTTGTCTTTTGAATCAGCACTTGAAAATTTGTAGCTTTTGACAAGATGGTTATAGCCTGTGACAAGATGGTAATATGTACTAGCAAAACCTACCCAAAGCAAGTTCACACTGCAACTCGACCGGACTCTTCAGCAGCGACGCGACGTCACATTCTCTGCCGGCCGCCTCCAGAGCCAGGGAGTTGAAAGCCTCCTGAACCTCCGTTAGCCTCCGCCTTTGCGCGTCACGCTCTAGGAGGTCACTGAACCTGGGGATAGGGGTTTAGAAAATAACCTCAAGATCCAAAACTAGAATACAGGGTATTCTAGCGAGGGTAACCAGACAAGAACATCATCATTATCATCAGTAGCCCACCTCTGAATATTTGTACCTTATATCGTAGATAATTATAAGTAATCATATTCTCGCACTCTTTTGCTGTTTGTTATCAATATAATTTTCGATTTAACTATTTATGTACATGCACCACGTACCGACTATATTCTTCATGCAATCCACTCCATCCAAAGGTTGTCTGGAAGAGATCGCTCTTAGCGATAAGACCGCCAATTGTATAACATTACTTAGATTTAAGAATCATGGTTGTAATATTTTTCTGGTTGTGCAATAAAGTGTTCTCTATCTATCTATCTCTGCCCGTTATTGGGTATAGCCCTTTTACCCATCACACCACCCTTGGCGGTCTCTCGCCATTTGCTTCCACGAGCTTCCTGCCGGCCACATCGTCTGACCATCTAACTAAGCACTGTATTGGTCTAACCACTGACCGCATCCCGGCTCTTAGCCACCACTCTGTTACTACATGGGGCACACTAAAAGTTTTGCACTTCTAGCTAATCGCAACCTTCTTAGTAATAAAAAAACAATTGGCAGGAAATCATTTGTCAATTGTTTTTATCATACATCAAAGTTATATGTACGCAACGAAAATGGAACTTAGTCGAAAAGATTTTAGAGCGATGATTTTTTATAATTTTAAAAGGTCTCTCTCTCCGCGTTTAGGACCAGGTCAAGTTATTGTGTTGTGTGGAAGTTACTATTATTATAATAATATGTTTAATGTGGGAGCGATGGTACCGACGCGGTGGAACGCCGGCTTCTCAATCGGGAGGTTGTGGGTTCAAAGCCCGGCAGGTACCTTTGATTAATGACCTTATTTTCTAAGTTACGTACATTTCTGAAATTATAGTAGCAATATCACTCCCTAACCGTCAAGAAAAATATCGTGAGGAAACCCTGGTGTCTGAAATATTAATATACCTCAGCGCTTGCTACGTACAAAGGCCTAACTATGAAGGTAAGTGCGGAAACCTCAGGTCTAACTACAACTATGTTTAATAACACTTCCTCTTACTTGTACAGAACTTAAAAGTGCATTTTAAGATTTATTAACTCTGAATGGGTCACTTGTAAATCACGCCCGAATAACTGCGGTTGGGTTAACCCTAATTACTTTGGGAAGGACTCGAAAGCCCTTGATCCAATTTGAACAATTTGGTACCCCTGCTGACCTTCTCGAGCGTGAAAAAAGGTATCGTTATATGTGATACGTAATCGACAAGGTTATTTCTAAAATGCGCTCTCCTGAAACAACCACCCTCATTTAATGTTTCTGTTTCATTCTGATTTAGTGTTTTTCTAAAGAATGCTTAAGAATAAGCTTACTTCCTATTCACAGCTGTCCTACACATTACCTAAAAATAGAAGTATTTTTTTTTTTGTATTAGATTATTGTTTAAGATAGAAGTACATCGTTTCTGTACAACACATTGCTTCTTGTGGACTTCTTGTAGATTAGTTGATGGGTCGTCCGTAATGTAACTGAGTAGAGTGCAGAGTTGTACAGGTTGGTTAGCTGGTGGTTGTATCTACGGGTAAGGTTCGGAACACTTTTCCCTACTTCCCTTTGTGCCGCCGTATCCCCCAAAGCAGCTTACGTGGATCTACCAATTCCATATGAATACATCCTCATTCAGTAAATGCATACAAATTTATTTCTCCAGGGGATTATCCCGTCCTCTAGGATGAGGTTCTAACCGTTATGGAAAACATATCACGAAAATTTCTGTTGTTTTTATTTTACTGGACGGGTATTAATATGTTCCATACAGTATCTTGTACTCTGTATTTTTACATGTTTTATATTATGTGCTGTGTACAATTATAGTACATTATTGCAAGGGCAGCGAAATAGGCAATTGCAGGTCGAGTATGAGTTTGAAGGCCGAGCCGCAGGCGAGGACTTCAATGATACGTGACAGGCAATTAATTGCCTATTGCATAGGCAATTGTATATATAGTGCTTTTCTTAAAAAATGCAAGGAAATAAAAAGAATCCTTTTACATAATAAATTAAATTAATATTAAAAGTGATATTTCTCATGTTATGACAATTATTGAACGAAAATGTTATTGTTTTTCTTTTGATTTCGCTGGAAGTAGGTTTTCCATCGATAATTTAGCTTCCGATCTTAACTCTGGTAGAGTGCAGTCAATGTCCATTTCATTTTCATTTTCAGAATCATCGGAATTCATTTTAATTTATTATTAACCAAATAACAACGATTATACTATTTTTATTTTTAATGCACTAACCCGTGCTAAGGACAATTTTAAAAACCTATTTAGAGGCCGAAAATTCCACCCATTTCGGGATTCGAACCCGCGACCTCTGGCTATCCGTGCCAGAACAACAACAACGAACTCCGCTTTACCGCCAATTTATTTTTTTTATTTTACAGTTTGTGCCGAAAGGTAAACGCATCTATGGCTATACAACCACGAGAACGCAATGTGTACGATAGATGAAAGAGTTCTAAATTCAAACAGCACACCGTTTCATACAACATTGCCCGTGCGCTTTTCGTTCCAAATTCAAAGAATGCGCCGGGAAGTGATTTTGGGTTTTCAGTCTACATAAATATGATACCTACTACGCGTGTTCTTTATTCAAAAGTTATGAAAATATTTCCTATTCTGAAACATTTCAGAATAGTAGATTGCTTAACGAGGGTAGAAAGGAATTGATTCTTTCACCCGTGTCACTCTACTTTTCATTTCGAATATGAGGAAAATAAAAACTCATTTTTAATATTCAAATCTTAGCATAAAAGATTATTACACCATTATTACCTATTTTTTGAGTTCCGTCACAGATACTATAACAGATTAGTGCCCGCCAATTTAAGTCGACTTTTTAAATTTTAAACACGGATGTCCGTGATTTTAAATATGGAACTCACCTCGTAATTGTTGCGGCTTATTCCGCTTAAAGAAGTTTGCGCTAAAATCACACTGATTGTTTAGATACTCACATGGCCACAGCATTTTTTTTAATTAGTTTTTTTAAAAGCCTCTTATTACAAAAACTATTCACAACTGACAGTAGTTCTATTTTTAAAGTTCATTCCCGCCCTTAGGTGGGAAGTAATTTGTATGAGTTTTTCCCTCCCTATGGAGGGAAGCAGCATTTTCCACCCAATAATCAGATCAAAACAACACTACTTTACGAGTATGAGAAATGAAAATAGTTATTTGTTATACAAGAGTGCAAAGTTGCTTTTTAACTGCGTGTTCAATTTTGATGACCGAGCAAGGGAAGGATTCAAAATCTGAGTGCTTAGTGCGAGTTTGACAGATCCAATCGAATAACTTTACTACCACGTTAATCGAGCATTGAGTAGTGAGTATGAGTAAGTTAACCGTTCGAACTGGCAAAACGCTGTCACAGTACAACTCGCATTCGCGTTTATTCGTGTTTTGGCTGGTAAACGTGTTCACTTCTCAACGTAAACCATTGCAACTCGCACTCAGCAATTTTAATTTCCATACTTGTCGCTAGGTGGCGCTTCCTCGATGCCATAGAAATATGAGTTTACGTTAACGCGATCGAGTAGTTGAAAAACTCGCACTAAGCACTTAGAATCCTGAGCGTTAGCGAGGGAATCAAAAGAGCACGAGGTGAAAAATCTTTGCACTCGAGTGCAACACGTAACTTTTCATTCCACCTCAGCGAGGAAATGACTAAATGCAAAAAAGCTCATTTGCGCATTATTAACAGTTTCAGTCAATTCTGTTGGCGTCAAACAAACTTCCTCGTCGCTAGAATCACTCATTTTAGTTTTTTCACTTGTTTTCAAGTTTCTTGTTTTTAATATAAGGTTTAACAATGACGTGAAAAAATGCCGCGTAAAGAACCGCGTACAAAGCAAATTGAAAAAAGAACACCAAGAAGGTTCCGAGTCTGAGTTTTTAACAAATTAAAAAAAAGTTGTATGATATATTCGGAACCATAGTGGTAGCAGTAAATAGGTTTAATGTTTTTTTTAATTCACAAACTTAGTGCACACGATGTTCTAAATTCAATTTTCTTTATCCTCTAGAGAATAAAAACGGCTTTTCCACTTAGATATTGAAGATTAAAAATACTCTTTCCGAGATGGTGGGATGAAAAGAATATTCTTATCTTATCTTATCTTATCTTACAGTATAGTCACGCCACCAATAGAAACAAAGCATATTTCTTTTTACAGACCGCTCTTGCCAAAAGTAGTACAATCGCTCAATCATATTAATAGTGAATTTTAGGATTCATGGCCGTAATTATATGATAAAAAACTTAGGACTAGACAGAATTTATGGCAAAAACAGCCGTTTTTGGTGTTTGGTACACGTGATGATTGAGCCCATACTGTCTCACTGAGAGAAGGCCTGTGCCCTTTAGTGGGACCCTTACAGGCTGCATTTTGTTATACGGAACTAGCCATCTTAATTAACAAGCACCATGCGGTTAGTTAATGGACCGCCCTACCTGCCACTTTTTCAAGCAGAAGCAAGACACACCACCACCGACATCAATACTTGTGTGAAAATACCGTTTCTTAATTACTGTTTGCTTCTAATTCTGAAAATCAAAACAGTAACTGTGATGATTTACTGTTTTGATTTATAGCAGATTTCTTTTATAAATCTAATAATCGCTATCTTAATTTATACACCCAATGCTAAGGTTGGCTGGAAGAGATCTCTGTTAGAGATAAGTTCGCCTTTGAAACAAATGTTATGTATTGATCTTTCGATTTTACTGTACGCAAAAAGAATATAATAATAATACTGAAAATGTTTTGAAAAAACACATACATAAGAAACGTCTGAAAAAACGGCGTTGGACACGTCTAGATGGAACGCTACAGCAAAATCTACGGTACAGATTTGCCCGGACATTATACTAAAAGGAATTGAATACAATCTCGCCCATCTACCCTGCCCTTTTTAGGTCGCCGGTCCCATTCTGGTCCCTCCCGTGATAACACTGACGTGTGAGGGCTAGTTCAGGTTGGTACATACGTTGTTTAACCTTAGATGTATAGACTCGTTTGTATAAAATTAACAATTTATAAACGCCATCTATCAGAGTGCTTAGTGTGACAGATCCAATCAAATAACTTTACTACCGCGTTAATCGAGCATTGAGTAGTGAGTATGAGTAAGTTAACCGTTCGAACTGGCAAAACGCTGTCACAGTACAACTCGCACTCGCGTTTATTCGTGTTTTGGCTAGTAAACGTGTTCACTCCTCAACGTAAACCATTACAACTCGCACTCAGCAATTTTAATTTCCATACTTGTCGCTAGGTGGCGCTTCCTCGATGCCATAGAAATATGTGTTTACGTTAACGCGATCGAGTAGTTAAAAACTCGCACTTGGCACTCAGCATAGTAAAGAATGTCGTTGAACCCTAGAATACGTAAAAAGTCCCTGGAACTGCCACTGGGTGGCGTTATAAGCGATGGTGCTGCCATCTGTGTGTGATTTGTTTTACGTATTGATTTTATTCTCGTATTGATTGTTGTACGGTAACAAAGTTATTTTTAATGAAAGAGAAAGTAAGCAATAATTCGCCCCGATCAATATTTAAAAAAGGAAAGAAAAGGAGAAGGAAGGAGAGGAGACTGAAAACGTAGACATACTAGAGAGATTTATCATATTACTACCCGTTTTCTCGTCCACAATTGTGAGTTGTTTTTTATATGCGCTTTGGCTTATTGACATTTGTTAAGAGTTAAAATAAAAATCTGTTTGAGTACAATACTATTTGACGGCCTTGGTGGCGCAGCGGTTTGGCACGCTGACTGTAAAACCGAAGGTCTCGGGTTCGATCCCCGGCCGGGTCAAACTAGGAAACGAACTTTTCTAGTTCGACTCGGGTCTTGGATGTTATGTACGAGTATTGTATTTATTGTATTAAATCTATCGTCGAGATAACACAAGTCATTTAGTTGTACTTAGTATAGGGCTAACTAGATCTGTGTAATATGTCCATGAATATTTATTATATTATTTATTTATTATTATTATTATCACGACTTCCGGTAAATGTTATTGATATAAGTATAGATTTCAATATAATAACCAAACGCAATTTAGTTTGGTTTAAACTTGAATTAGTTTCGTTAAGGAATTTAAAAAAAGCCACATTGTACTTTCTACAGCTAGTGGGTACAGTGGTCAACTTTTTAGTATAATACTAATCCTGTTAATAATAGTTTAAGATATAAGTATAGATTTCAGTATAATCTTAGACAAACGCAATTTGCGAGATTTCATTTATTTTGGTTTGAATTTGAATCCGTGTTTAGTATGGGATTAGAAAGAAGCATTACTTAACTTTCTACAGCCAGTAAATAGCTTGGACGTAGGTAAAGCTACATAAACGCTACATAAACCACCAGCAAATTTATCTTTAGTATCTAGAAATTCCTTTATAATGTGTGTAAATATTTATAACAAATTACCAGAGTCTTTTAAAAAAGAAACATTAAATACTTTTAAAAGGTTAACAAAGAAGTGGCTCCTAGATTATTGTTTTTATAGTTTGAAAGAGTTTATGGAGTATGATGTTGAATAATTTTATTGTGTAGCTAAGCGTGTCGCTATTGTTAGATATGCAGCTAATTAGTTTTTAAGATGATCTCATATTGTTAAGGATTTTTATTTAAAAATATTACCTCTTACAGTTCTGAGTGCTTAGTGCGAGTTTTTTAACTACTCGATCGCGTTAACGTAAACTCATATTTCTATGGCATCGAGGAAGCGCCACCTAGCGACAAGTATGGAAATTAAAATTGCTGAGTGCGAGTTGTAATGGTTTACGTTGAGAAGTGAACACGTTTACCAGCCAAAACACAAATAAACGCGATTGCGAGTTGTACTGTGACAGCGTTTTGCCAGTTCCAACGGTTAACTTACTCATACTCACTACTCAATGCTCGATTAACGCGGTAGTAAAGTTATTCGATTGGATCTGTCAAACTCGCACTAAGCACTCTGCTTTGTTACCGTTTCCATGTAAAGGATGGATGAATGTGAGTACACCTGTTAAGGTAAGATTTGGTGAATCTATTTTAAATAGCAACTGTTACTGCTAACCCCCTTATTCATAATAGTCTGTTAACTTTAAGCAATGCTTATTCTCACTCTGTCCTCTTCTATTGACCTAAGTCAGAATGAAAGAAAACACTGTTTAGCAGCTGTTTTAAGCTAGCGGACTATTATGAATAAGGGGGTAAATGTGTAACCCATGTCTATGCTCACAATAAATATTCTTTCTTTATAAAGTTTTACACGTTTGTTGCAAAGTCGCCCGTATCATAACTGAATAGAGTGCTCGCGTGTAAAGGTTGACGTACCTACTGTAGACTGCATTTAATATGCCATAATGGTCTTACGGCTTAATCACAAGTTATAAACCAGTAAACCCTAGATCGAAGCTCCCTCATTGCGAAACAAAACCCACGCCCAGCAATAATAATGCCATAATAAATTGTGGTGGGATTACGACGTGGCCCTAATAGGATTATATTTATTTTAATAAAGGAGACATAAAGCTGCTTAGCTTTATCTAGGGCTTCCACTGATGTAGGAGTTTGAAAAGATTTTCCTTTCACACAAAAAATCAGCAATGTCAAACCAAGAGCCAACAACGAGGGATTTGATTCCTTCACTAGTAGTAGGTCTCGGTAGCACAGGGTATTCTAGTTTAGGAGCCAGGACGCACTCATGTAACTCAACTATGCAAATTAATTATTATCATGTGGGTATCATTGCGATGTAAAACCTAACTGCAAAGTAGGTACTCGGGGCTGCAAGTGATGCAAATTACTTTTGCCAGATGTCGCTGCCTGTACGTAATACAGAGAATATTGTAAAGAGGTTCGAAATTTCACTGATGCCGGTGAGTCGCCCATTAGCTCAGTTGGAAAGAGCGCTGGTACGGATAGCCAGAGGTCGCGGGTTCGAATCCTGGCATGGGAGGAATTTTTAGCCTCTAAATAGGTTTATAATAATTTTCATTTCATTTAAAATACCGATCTGTCACCGCAAGTAGACATGGATAGCCACATTCTCATAAGGGAGCCGAACCACGTACCTAGACTTGACAAGCTGTAGGGTGGACCCCACAAGAAAAGGGGAAATGTGGCCGTCCTAAACTAATCTGGGACCCAATTCTCACTTCATTAGCAAATAATTCGTATACGACTCTTAAGGCTTATGACTTGGACTTCTACGTAAAAAATGGAGCGACAGCCAAAATCCGTATTTTGAATTTAAATGAGAAAATTAATGTCTAATGACTCTGGCGAGTTTTCTTATCTTATCGTTATGGGACAAATGTCTAAGCTTTCGAATATTTTACGTCTACGCTTTCAATTCGCATTGGCGAGAATCGGCCCACTGGTGGAGCTCTGCAGCAGCGAAGACTCGAAGGCGGCAGTCCAATACAGAAACATATTACGGAGTATTTTTCTTCAACGTTACTTCAGTAACGCAGTATTTAAATATTATTGAACTGGTATAATCGAGATTATTTTGGGTACCATATGATTATCTTTACTGGCAAGAGACCGCGCAGGACAGAGACAAGTGGTGAGTTCTTGTGTTGGAGGCCAAGACCCACTTCGGGTCGCTGAGTCAGCGTAGTAAGTATTAATTATCTTTATTCCGACGTTTTGGAAAAGTTGCAGGTACCTTTGTCACGAGTAGACGAAGTGGCGAGTATAGTCTGTTAGCCTTTGGAATATACCTCGGTCACTATCGGATAGAATCGGATATATTCGTGTAATAGAAATATCGGAAATAATATGACACTTCATTTCGAAATAAGAACTCGATCATCAGTACGAAAACCGGCGAAAATTGGCGAAAACCGAAGCCTACTCTAGAGGCCGAGGTATATTCTAAAAGCTAACAGACTATACATGCTAAATACCCTATGTACGATCATCGAAAGTCACTCAGGCGGCGCTTCAAGGTGCAATTCTCATACAAACGTACAGTTTTTTTTATTTACTAACGACATATCCGATCGCGATAAAACTTTTAAATACATTTTAGAGGACACAAATTGAGGTTTGATCGTCTTAGAATTTGAAAAAAAATCATCAAAAACAAATTATGGGCTTGAGTACAGTTTCTATACTCAATCCTATAATTTATTTTTGATTCGTTTATTACCGTTTCTAAGCACGGTGAAATATCAATTTGAGTCCTCTTTACTTACGGGTATTGGCAAAGTTTCTTTGCGATCCAGCGTGTCAATTGTAATAAATATAATAAATACAAGCCAATCTACGTTTGTACGGGAACTGCTTCTTGTGGGAAACTCTGGAGAAATTTAAATCTAGATCTACTCGTAGTTGGAAAAGATATGAATTTATTGACACTGAAGAAAATCCCAGAATGTATTTCAGCCACTGCTGTATTTCCAAGAGTAGAAAAGGGGTTCGTACAGCCGACGTTGTTACCTATTACTGTATCCTTTTCCACGACCGTAATTTTCAATCCCTTTAAATCGTTTGAAAAATTACTTGAATCAATCACTCTTTCATGGTCCCACGTATAAAGATACCCTCGTCGACTGGCGTACGCTACGCAGTGATGTGCTGCTGAGCCAGTAATTTTAGCATCGTTTGACATACTACGAGTATATTCGATTGAGATTTTAATCGTTGAAGACAAAAAGGAAACTTTTTTTACATTGCGACTGGCAATTCTGTTCTTAAAAAAAACCTCGTATAAATTACAAGTTCGTTTATTGGAAAGTGAGGCTTTTTTGTCTGCACTATGCGTTTCAAACGGACTCGTTAACAATTAACTGGGAAATATAAAAAAATAAAGATACGATAGATTGATTTCATCAAATCCAAATGGTTAATTCTTTTGGAACTCATAACTAAGACTTCTCTTCCTTCGATTTTAGTCAATTAAAAATGCAGCAACAGAAACGATTTTGCATCGGAGCCGCTCTGAATGCTCAAGGAACAAAACTCGAATCAATACATATACATAATATATGGAAATAGAGGTGGCGGTATAGGGCTTGTGGAGAGTTCAAATCTTAACCGTTGTAACTTCTTTCAACACTGCCAGCCGGTGCGTGCTACAGACTGGAATAACCCTGTCAGATCTTGTGTCTTGATTGTGTCCAGGGACCTAGAGACGAGCTTCATCATCTGTGAGTAGAGCACCTTTTTCTCTTACCTAAGTTCTTTTCATAGTTCAGTATGAAATATTTTGGTCAACAATCAAATTCCATGCAAATTACAAATTGCTCTCGCAAATGTCAGAATTGACAGCATTTGGTTGGCATAATTAGGCGCCTCGTCTCTGCCAACCCTTCCGGAATATAGGTATGAGCTTGTGTACGAGTTTATGCCTTATTTACATTTTTTTGTATAACCACATTGCCGGAAACGGCACATCACTGGGTGTACGCGATATACAAATATGGGCCATAAATTATTATCATTTTCAAAAAGGTTCCGCGGCGCGTCCCATTTATTTCCCAAAGGGCTGAACTGGGACGTGTCCAGGCAGGTGCGACGACGGTACATTTTTCCAAAAACTCCGCACGGATAAATAATTTATTTTACGATCTCACTGAGTGCGCGCTACATGTTTCCCTGGAATAACACTAAATTGTAATCGGGGGATTGGACGCACCCCGTGAAAGGTAGGGCGGTAGTTGTCCCTGATTCTGGAGCATTTGAAAACAGCGTGTTTTTTTTTATTTTTAATACTTATTTATTTTGTGAATAGTATACAGGGATTTCACCAACCCCGACTTGGCCCCCGTGGTGGAGTATGGCCTAACCTTCCTGCGATGCAGGAAGAGACCCGTGCCTCAACAGTGGGGAGATACAAGGGTTGATATCGATACAGCGGGTTAAAATATGAAAGGAAGGTCATCAATCGAATTGGTTACATTCTTGTCGGCTTTGTGAATCATCCGTATGCCTCAGTTTATGGAGCATAGCAGACAATGGTCAGTAATATGGCACATAGTCTGCACCTCTTTGCAGTCTGCAGTCTGTCACCAGATTACTGTTGGGTGCCTTGGAGTTTGTTCTTCCGTTTGTCCATCTTTCCGACAGGGTCTTTTCTTGTTGTTTAATTTTAGTACTGTGTTCAATAGGTTCAATCCTTAATCGCCTAAAACACTTGTTTGATGACTTCTACATATCACAGATAACATTTACATGAATACACCAGCTCATAGGACTGACGGTTTGAGGTTTATTACTGGAAGTGGTTGGATGACGATGGCCGAGGATGAAAAGAAGTGGCGTGCCTTGGTGAAGGTATATCTAGCAATGAACGAGTGTGAACTGTTTGATGCAAAAAGTTTGGTCCAACTGCAAAACGTCCCTTCGACGTAACAACTGTTTACTTACGCCAATGTTTAGTTTTGAATATATTTCGTATACCGTTACCTAGCTACTCCTATGTCTATAATGGTGACCATTGGTGTTCACACACAGTATTCTATGAATAGCAATCTAATCTTCCGTCGAGTGAATTTCTAAATGTTCCCTTATTATTTTAAAATATTGCTCGAATCAGGGCATCAAGAATGACGTCGAGTCCCCACGGAGCAGGTAAGGCCAATATTAATGCTATAAAAAAAATATTGTTGCCAGCAAAATGTCTCCCAAAAATACCTTCTCGGGGCCCGCGAAATTTAATGTGAAATTTATTACAAAGGGCGAGCCACGGGAGGGAATGAAAAAGTTTCAAGTGACAGTGAAAAAAAATTGCACTGAAAATAAAATTTACTTTGTCTGAAGCGATGGTAGCGCTTACGTAGAGTTGAATATTATTAGAGCTATGAAATTAGACAAGTATTCTGAGAAAATTTATTGTGGTTTAAAGTAATTAAGCCTATTAAGGTCAAACAGACAGACATATTGTATTCAAGTTAAGGGACTCCATGAAGTAAAACTAAAATCACCAAATAAAATCCAAATAAGAACGCATATTAATGCAAAAAAATATTATAGAACGTTTTTGCCAAAAGTATTTGTAGTGATTTTAAGGGCCCACGAGCGAGAATCTAGTGCAAAAAAAATCCGGCTAAGTGCGAGTCGGTCTCGTGCACCGAGGGTCCTGTACAGTAGGTAGTAATAATAGTTTAATAGTTATAAATATTTTAGAAATCGAGTCTGGCAGCTTTTTCCGCGCTTTTCTCGCACTCTAAAGTATTTTTTTTATGATTTAATAACAAATGTATAGTTTCCAGATTTTTCCCTATATTTATAGTGCGAGTATAAGACGGTATTACTTGCCAAATATCATATTTCAAAGTCGACGGTAGAAACCGGTATGGATTTAGATTCCTTTGGGTGTCGGAATATACGTTTTTTCCGGCATAAACGGCGGTAACTTTTTTTTGCGTTAACTTAGAAGATTGATTTTTTCACAACTTAATGAGCTTAATGTTTAATTTCAACACTACGCCTTACCAAAATAAAGGGTTTTGACACACAGACGGACGGACAGACAACAAAGTGATCGAAGACACGGATACCTAAAAAGATATGATTATTCATTGATGGCGGTGGCTCTCAACAGGGCTCAGTTTGCCACATTTTGATTATAGAACTCTGAGTAAAATCCTTAGTCGTACCACGCCATCTACTGAGCATTAAAGAAAGCTTCTAAACCTGTTACCCTGAAACTCCTTCACTGCGTCACGTTTAAAATCATATTTCGCAGGAAATGTGCGACAGTTGGGCTTGTTTGGAGTGTCACGGCAAATGCGAAGTTCGGGTTTTATCTGCGACAAGGGAGTATGTCACATTTGTGAAATTATAGTAGCAATGCCACACGCTAACAGTCAAAGAAAGCATCGTGAGGAAACCTGAGTCACTTCAATTCAATTTATTTCAGCGTAAAGAATTTACATTCTGTTTGCTGAATGTCAAGGTACAATGTAACATGAAAGTGAAAGCCACTGCCTTCGGGCCGTAGTGTAGTGGAGAAAAAGGCAGCGGGAAGAAAAACTCCACTCCAGCCATCTTTTCTCAAATCGTCTTAAATCTAATACATTAGATATGTACCACCTATTCGTATAGGATTGCATGATTGCCATTAACAACTTTAAATGTTAAAGCATTATTCAATTGTTTTACATACGCCATGAGAAGTATCTGAGTTGTTCGAAACCCTCAGCGCTTAAAATTGCCAATCCGCGGTGGGCACGCGTGGTAATTATTTCCATACTCTCTCTTTCTGAGAGAAGGCCTGTGCCCTGCTGAAGGACTATACAGGGAATGAGACTGACTGATGCAACGGTAGAAAGCTGCCGTAAAATTTATTTTATTCATTTTTTATTTTATTTTATTAGAGAGGTCGTGTCTTTGAATCTTGACATGTAGTTATGACCTAGAGAGTGTAAGTTGAATACATTTTGTATATCTTTTTCTCGCTGCTGACTATCAATGTCTGTTTAATCCTAGCAAAGCATCAATTATATTATCCATGCCCATGTCCATGTCTCCTACCTATGCCTCTGTAGCTACGTCTCCATTTCCAGAGAGATTTTTTTTTATTTTCTTTTATAAAGGAAGCAGAACAGAATTAGCAACAAATACTTAAATGCGGCAAAAGACTTAGCTTATTATATTTTGTTAATTCCTGTAACAAAAAGAGATGATGTAAAAAATATCAATATGTAATAAATTGCAAGTGATGCAAATTACTTCAGCCAGATGTCGCTGCCTGTAAATAATACAGAAAATATTGTAAAGAGGTTCGGAATTTCGCTGATGCCGGTACTTGCCTATTAGCTCAGCTGGGAGAGCGCTGGCACGGTTAGCCAGAGGTTGCGGGTTCGAGTCCCGGCATGGGTGGAAGTTTTAGCCTCCAAATAGGTTTTTGAAAAATACCAGCTTACCACTTATCCTCTCCCTCCAAGACCCAGCTATCTCCATTCAAGTGGTAGCACGATTTCACTAGGGCTGTCTGCTCGCTATTTCCTTTGCATAATTCCGCAAACGTTTCAGCTGAGATCTTGAAGGGAAGCACTGGCTGGTAAGACGACGCGTCGCCGCCGATGAGGCACTGAGAAAGAAAAAGAAATGTTTGAAATTGGAAACAGAGATGCGTTTGAATTTGAAAGCCTTGCGGCCTTATTTATAATAACACGATTCCACTAAAACACTGCTAGAAGCGTTTTGTTAAATCTGTGGTTACGCCTTTTACTTATACAATCTCCACCACAGACGATTTTAGTGAGCGTTTTAAGAAATTGCGGTTTTGTAAATAAGCCGTCATTTATTTATAGTACTGATGGAATATATCACTGTCTATTTAAGAGAGGGACTGAATATCTATTCGCCTCTCGCTCACATTATAGACTTTAATATTATTGTACAAGCAAGAGGCAAATAGTTGTCCAATCCTGTGCTTTTATTAATAGTGTTTATCTACTCTGTTACTATAATACAAAGATTATAAAACTGAAAAGAAAACTCTTATGAAAAACATTACGCATGTGCCAAAAATAAAAAGTTTTATTACGATAACGATTATTACGATATACGATACAGGTCTTGTATGGACACCTGTATCATAATAACTTTTTAATTATAACTATACACCTATACAACCTCCATCTAGACCAAGAAGGTTAAACCTCTACTTAAAAAAAAGGTTTCAATGAACGAGTCCACGGCGACGTAACACGCATGGGCAATTTAAGTTTGCGCCTTGGCGCCAACATTTTACATTTAAAAAAACTTTTCAATATTTAAACCAACTTTGGTTCCGTTTAATATTATTTTATGTATTAATTATGACTTTATCTACTCTCATAAATATGAGAGTAGATAAAGTAGTGTATGAAACTGCACGTAACTTGGTCTTATAACACGCGTGTGATACTATAAAAAAACTCTTATAGTATCATTTATAGGATTTTTT
This sequence comes from Yponomeuta sedellus, assembly GCA_934045075.1. Taxonomy (NCBI): domain Eukaryota; kingdom Metazoa; phylum Arthropoda; class Insecta; order Lepidoptera; family Yponomeutidae; genus Yponomeuta; species Yponomeuta sedellus. The sequence goes on along the minus strand of OW203726.1, from coordinate 3,797,421 downwards.
GAAACTCACTCGTGTTGAGAATATTTATTGTGCAACAGTATCATAAACTACTATATCTTTCCGTGTTGGAATAAGTGGTAAACCACAGACAAACGCACACATACAGGCGCACAGGCACACACCCACACACACAAACACACGCACACATTCCTTCATCTTAATTCCTATCACAAAATGTATATAACATATTGACTAAAGACATATTAATGTAAGTGCCAGTTATTGTGCGGTAAAGTCTCCAATCTACTGAAGAAAGTAACCGACTCCTTAGATATGCGATCTTCTAATTCACTTAACTAACTGTTTAGAAACCTATTTAGAGGCTGAAAATTTCAAATAGGTTTTTAAATTTGTTCCTTAGCACGGGTTAGTGCATTAAAATAAAAATAGTATTAACTAGCTGTGTTAAAAAAATGTTAACATTGTAAGTGCCTACGGAACTGTACAGTCTGTTAGCTTTTAGACTATAACCTCGGCTACTATCGGATAGAATCGGATATATTCGTGTAAAAAAAATATCGGAACTAATATGACACTCAATTTCGAATTTGGAACGTGAAGAAGTGAAGAAAAGTTTTATCTAGAGCAGGAAGTAGCATTACACTCGTGTGCTTTCGGCAAATACCGAAGCCTACTCTAGAGCCCGAGGTATATTCTAAAAGCTATAAACAGACTGCAATGAAGTGGGTCAATTATGATTTTTTACATTATGTATAAAATCTCCAACTATTTTTTTAGTGTTATTAACGTATTAGAGTAATTTTTGAATGGAAGTTTTCGTAAGCACTAAGTACACATTTTGACCCTTTCGACAAAAAATGAAATAAGTTTGTCCGGTTGCAAATCAACAATATAAGAGTAATACCTAAAATTGAAGCGCTCGTGGCCTACTGAAACCCAGTGATAGGAATCAATCACTGGGTTAAGCAACAATAGGTGCTGGATGGGTGACTATCCCGTGACTACCGCTAGTGGCATTTTTCCCGAGCGCTTCCGTACTTCGCAAGGCACGCTAAGCCGTTGGTGCCGGATGTTGTGTAATGGCAGTTGTTAAGCCATGTCAGAGGCCTTATGGCTTCTAACAGCAAAGCTCATCAATGTCTAACAATCTTTCACCAACCCGGACTTGGCCCCCGTGGTAGAGTACGGCCGAAGTTTCCTGCCATGTAGGAAGAGACCTGTGCCCCAGCAGTGGGGACATACCAAGGGTTGATATGCAACCTAAAATAGTCTCAACTTTGGATTGATTAACTTGTTAGCTGACCTGTACTATGACCTGGAAAATGGAAAAAAAATCTAACTTTATGGATAGCTTAGATATTCGTTTCGATCAATACCACATAATTATGTAATGCTTACGAAAGTTTTAGTTTGAAAATACCACTCAAGTCCAGACCTAAGCCGAAGTTTCCAAAATTCAATTATCCTATCCAGTAAGCAGTTAGTTCGGTATGTTGCAGCGGATAAGCCTGTTAGGTTAGGTCAGCTTTAAAGTTACTAGTGGTAAATTTAATTACGTATACAAAAACTAGAGCAAAATGGAGTCTACGAATGTCAGGGTGTGGTGTAAATTTAGTAACAGAACTTCGCGTTCACCCAAGGGCTTACACGTCCTAACTAAATGTAACCGAACTTTAGCTTTCTCGAGGAGAAGGAATATTAAATACTTACCTGACATAATAAGGTCCATTTCAGCTTGCAGAGTTTTTGTGTTGTCCACAAGTTTACTTTCACGCCTGGTGAATTTCATAAGGACCCTATTGTGTATTGAACATCGACGGATAAAAGAGAGGGCGTTTGTTGAATTTCTCTTGGGCGGTGAGTAAACGAAATTAATACAAACATACTAAAAACAATTGACATTAATATAATTCAAAAACCTATTTAGAGGCTAAAAATTTCACCCATGCCGGGATTCGAACCCGCAACCTCTGGCTATCCGTACCAGATCCGTATCCGTATCCGTATCTGGTACGGATAGCCAGAGGTTGCGGGTTCGAATCCCGGCATGGGTGAAATTTTTAGCCTCTAAATAGGTTTTTAAATTTGTTCCTTAGCACGGGTTAGTGCATTAAAAATAAAAATAGTGTAATTAATATAATTCGTTCTTATTTAGCGTTTAACAATTTCGTGTATGCGTAAGTGTTACATTTAACAAAGCCGCGACTGCAAGAAGTGAAAAAAAAAAAAAGTTTTTCTTCTTTATTAAAAACTGAAGCGGCCAGCGCGCTGCCGCATCATACTATAGAGCCAGATAGATAGAGCCAGCGCTTGTCTGGAAGACTATTTAAAAAAGTATAAGCACTGACGAAATTAGTTTTATTTTTTTTATTTAGGGGTGGCGACGATACGATTTTGCCACGCTAACCGCGCCATCAAAAATTTTGCGTTCGTTTGTTTACTTTCATTTCTCAGCGAAAAAAAAAACATTCTAGCCTTCTTTTCTAACCAGTGATCTACAAATCCTTATTTAGGGCGAAGTAACCTGATGTTATGTGTGTAACATTTTAAAATAAGGAAGAACAGGTACATAATTATGTAAGAAGTATAAGAATGAAAATATTTTTATTGTCTTCATTGGAATGCCTAGGTGGTTTAGCGGTAGTACGTCTGATTACCATACCGGGGTCGTAGCTTCGATTCCCACTGGTGGCTGCTATAGATTTGAACAAATGGCCTCGGCATGGGTGTAATTCTATGTTTGTGACGTGGTTGTAAACACAGGGTTAACTAGTTTGGAACCAAGACTAGTGGTTGTGTCGTGTGGAAGGTATTTATTTGTGTTTTAATGGAAATAAACATAATTATACAACTTTATGTTAATAGATATTTTTAGAGATATTCGACAACACTTTAATGTGTTAATCTGTGGTGCTAGTTAGCTCCAGTTTATATGGAGGTCAGTCTAGAAACTTTTATAGACTAGGTTTTACTGTACCTGGCTATGCCTCTAAGATATTTGGAAATTCCATCGAAAGTGGAGTGTGCGTGGGTGTGTACCCTGTATGTACGTCTAGCGTGCAGCGCACGTACACTAAGATCCAGTTGCATTAAACGCTTGTACGTACTGGCAATGATCATGTAATGGCAGTCGTTAAGCCATGTCAGAGGCCTTATGAACGGCTTGATAACTTCTGACAGTAAGGCCCGCCACTGTCTTACAATCCTCATGCAACCCGGACTTGCCCCCCCTGGTGAAGTGTGGCCTAAACTTAATGCGATGCAGAGATCCGTGCCCCAGCAGTGGGGCCTAGCAAGGGTTGATATCAACGGACTGGACGCGTATTGTAACTGTGATCCTAGTACGAGTAGCTACCCACAAATACTACAGAAAGAATAGTAAGGTACGTTGTGAGAGGTTGTCTTTAGTTATCTAACGATTCGGTGTTAAGTTACAAGAACTCTGTAAGTAATCGTTATCGTTATCAACCCTTGTATGTCCCCACTGCTGGGGCACGGGTCTCTTCCTGCATCGCAGGAAGGTTAGACCATACTCTACCACGGGGGCCAAGTCCGGTTGGTGGAGGATTGTAAGACAGTGGCGGGCCTTCCTGTCAGAACTTATCAAGCCGCCCATAATGCCCTGATAACGACTGTCATTAAATGACAGCCGGGACCAAGGACTTAACGTGCGTTGCGATGCACGGAAGTCTAAGTAATAATAATAATTAATAAATAAATACGAACCAAGAAGTATCCAGCCTTGGAAGTGCGGCTGCAGCAGCTGATCTCGTCCAGGTGGTGCCGCAGTAGGGTCGGGTTGCACTCGTCCCCGCCGTCGGTACCGTAGTGCATGTCCACGAACTCGATCTGATGGAGAGACAGCCACACATTAGGACGGCATACACTATTAGGGAGGCCTAACTGCGTATTCTCAGTTCCGTACTGAACCTATCAACAAGGTGGCATAAACTCACGCCTGTATCACGAAGGGGTAGGCAGAAATCAGAGTCTGGCTACGATCCTGACAGATTGTAATATATTGAAAAATCACACTTCACAACATATAATATTATATATTATAACATCACACTATAACATCGTTATTAACCCTTGTATGTCCCCACTGCTGGGGTACGGGTCTCTTCCTGCATCGCAGTAAGGTTAGGCCATACTCTACCATGGGGGCCAAGTCCGGGTTGGTGGAGGATTGTAAGACAGTGGCGGGCCTTACTGTTAGAAGTTATCAAGCCGCCCATAAGGTCTCTGACATGGCTTAACGACTGCCACTATACGACAGCCGGCACCAACGGCTTAACGTGCCTGGCGAAGTACGGAAGCGCTCGGAAAAATGCCAGTAGCGGTAGTCACGGGACGCTCACCCATCCTGTACCTGACCGCGCCTTTTGTTGCTTAACCAAGTGAGTGATTCCAATCACTCGGTTCGCCTAGGCCACGAGCGCTTCACATCATCACACTGATATTATTAAGGCGAAAGTTTGTGAGTGTGTATGTTTGTTACTTCTTTACGTCTAAAAGGCTGGAGCGATTGTAATAAAATTTGGTATGGAGTTAGCTGACACCCTGGAATAACACAGAGGCTACATTTTACTGTGCGAAAATATCTTATTCCCAAATAAACCGCGGGTAACGCCGCGGGGTACAGCAAGTATAAGATTTCGAGTAAAACCTTCGTGCTATAAAGGTACCAAAAACAATTAAGTATTATTTAAAATATAATATTTGAAAACTTGGTTGTCGAATCCACCAATAGTCCACCCAAGAATCCACCAGTTGGGTTAGGTCTTTGTACGTTTTCCTTTGTTTCGATATCAATCCTTGTATGTCCCCACTGTTGGGGCACGGGTCTCTTCCTGCATCGCAGAAAGGATAGGCAATACTCCACCACGGGGGCCAAGTCCGGGTTGGTGGGTTGGATTGTAAGACAGTGGCGGGCCTTACTGTCAGAAGTTATCAAGCCGCCCATAAGGCCTCTGACATGGCTTAACGACTGTCATTGCATGACAGCCGGCACCAACGACTTTGTTTAATAAATGAGAATTAATAATAAAAAAGAGGAAATGTCAAGTGAAGATATTTTTTTTTTTATTTATTTATTTATTTATTTATTTATTTATTTATTTATTTATTTATTTATTTATTTATTTATTTATTTATTTATTTATTTATTTATTTATTTATTTATTTATTTATTTATTTATTTATTTATTTATTTATTTATTTATTTATTTATTTATTTATTTATTTATTTATTTATTTATTTATTTATTTATTTATTTATTTATTTATTTATTTATTTATTTATTTATTTATTTATTTATTTATTTATTTATTTATTTATTTATTTATTTATTTATTTATTTATTTATTTATTTATTTATTTATTTATTTATTTATTTATTTATTTATTTATTTATTTATTTATTTATTTATTTATTTATTTATTTATTTATTTATTTATTTATTTATTTATTTATTTATTTATTTATTTATTTATTTATTTATTTATTTATTTATTTATTTATTTATTTATTTATTTATTTATTTATTTATTTATTTATTTATTTATTTATTTATTTATTTATTTATTTATTTATTTATTTATTTATTTATTTATTTATTTATTTATTTATTTATTTATTTATTTATTTATTTATTTATTTATTTATTTATTTATTTATTTATTTATTTATTTATTTATTTATTTATTTATTTATTTATTTATTTATTTATTTATTTATTTATTTATTTATTTATTTATTTATTTATTTATTTATTTATTTATTTATTTATTTATTTATTTATTTATTTATTTATTTATTTATTTATTTATTTATTTATTTATTTATTTATTTATTTATTTATTTATTTATTTATTTATTTATTTATTTATTTATTTATTTATTTATTTATTTATTTATTTATT